>CM024602.1:18395869-18995869 GCA_014182555.1 Eucalyptus erythrocorys
GTGCGATCATACCAGCACTAATGCACCGGATCCCATCGAACTCCGAAGTTAAGCGTGCTTGGGCGAGAGTAGTACTAGGATGGGTGACCTCTTGGGAAGTCCTCGTGTTGCACCCCTCCTTTTCGTTTTTATTTTTATTTGACGATTTGCCGGGTAGAGATTCGATCGATTTTAGATTTATTTCGTTTTTATTTTTATTTGACGATTTGCCGGGTCGAGATTTCGATCGAGGGAAACGGGTTTTCAAAGTTTTCCGTATATTTTTCGTCGATTCTAAGTTAATATATCGTTAATTATCCGGCGATTGTGCAACTGCTCCTCGAAAGCCGGAAGTAGAACTCTCCGGACATCTCTTTAGACGAGAAATGGCTTTTGCTTCAAATAAGTTTGCAATGCGTAACATGACGGGTGCGATCATACCAAAGCACTAATGCACCGGATCCCATCGAACTCCGAAGTTAAGCGTGCTTGGGCGAGAGTAGTACTAGGATGGGTGACCTCGGGAAGTCCTCGTGTTGCACCCCTCCTTTTCGTTTTTTTTTTATTTGACGATTTGCCGGGTCGAGATTTCGATCGATTTTAGATTTATTTCGTTTTTATTTTTATTTGACGATTTGCCGGGTCGAGATTTCGATCGAGGGAAACGGGTTTTCAAAATTTTCCGTATATTTTTCGTCGTTTCTAAGTTAATATATCGTTAATTATCCGGCGATTGTGCAACCGCTCCTCGAAAGCCGGAAGTAGAACTCTCCGGACATTTCTTTAGACGAGAAATGGCTTTTGCTTCAAATAAGTTTGCAATGCGTAACATGACGGGTGCGATCATACCAGCACTAATGCACCGGATCCCATCAGAACTCCGAAGTTAAGCGTGCTTGGGCGAGAGTAGTACTAGGATGGGTGACCTCTGGGAAGTCCTCGTGTTGCACCCCTCCTTTTCGTTTTTATTTTTATTTGACGATTTGCCGAGGATCGAGACGGGTTTTCGATCGATTTTAGATTTATTTTTTTTATTTTTTTTGACGATTTGACGATTTCGGGTCGAGATTTCGATCGAGGGAAACGGGTTTTCGAGATTTAGAACTCTCCAGGACATCTCTTTAGACGAGAAATGGCTTTTGCTTCAAATAAGTTTTGAGGGAAACGGGAACTCCGAAGTTTTTCAATGGGTGAGTTTGGGAAGTCCTCGTGTTGCATATTTTTCGTTTTTTTTTTATTTATTTGATTTTATTTCGATCGATTTTAATTTATTTCGTTTTTATTTTTATTTGACGATTTCGGGCCGAGATTTGATCGAGGGAAACGGGTTTTCAAAATTTTCCGTATATTTTCGTCGATTCTAAGTTAATATATCGTTAATTATCCGGCGATTGTGCAAGCTCCTCGAAAGCCGGAAGTAGAACTCCAGGACATCTCTTTAGACGAGAAATGGCTTTTGCTTCAAATAAGTTTGCAATGCGTAACATGACGGGTGCGATCATACCAGCACTAATGCACCGGATCCCATCAGAACTCCGAAGTTAAGCGTGCTTGGGCGAGAGTAGTACTAGGATGGGTGACCTCCTGGGAAGTCCTCGTGTTGCACCTCCCTTTTTCGTTTTTATTTTTATTTGACGATTTGCCAAGTCGAGATTTCGATCGAATTTAGATTTATTTCGTTTTTATTTTTATTTGACGATTTGCCGGGCCGAGAGTTCGATCGAGGGAAACGGGTTTTCAAAATTTTCCGTATATTTTTCGTCGTTTCTAAGTTAATATATCGTTAATTATCCGGCGATTGTGCAACCGCTCCTCGAAAGCCGGAAGTAAAACTCTCCGGACATTTCTTTAGACGAGAAATGGCTTTTGCTTCAAATAAGTTTGCAATGCATAACATGTGGGGTGCGATCATACCAGCACTAATGCACCGGATCCCATCGGAACTCCGAAGTTAAGCGTGCTTGGGCGAGAGTAGTACTAGGATGGGTGACCTCCGGGAAGTCCTCGTGTTGCCCCCCTTTTCGTTTTTATTTTTATTTGACGATTTGCCGGGTAGAGATTCGATCGATTTTAGATTTATTTCGTTTTTATTTTTATTTGACGATTTGCCGGGTCGAGATTTCGATCGAGGGAAACGGGTTTTCAAAGTTTTCGTATATTTTTATATATTTTTCGTCGATTCTAAGTTAATATGTCGTTAATTATCCGGCGATTGTGCAACTGCTCCTCGAAAGCCGGAAGTAGAACTCTCAGGACATCTTTTTAGACGAGAAATGGCCTTTGCTTCAAATAAGTTTGCAATGTGTAACATGACGGGTGCGATCATAGCAACACTAATGCACCGGATCCCATCAGAACTCCGAAGTTAAGCGTGCTTGGGCGAGAGTAGTACTAGGATGGGTGACCTCCTGGGAAGTCCTCGTGTTGCACCCCTCTTTTTCGTTTTTATTTTTATTTGACGATTTGCCAAGTCGAGATTTCGATCGAATTTAGATTTATTTCGTTTTTATTTTTATTTGACGATTTGCGGGGCCGAGAGTTCGATCGAGGGAAACGGGTTTTCAAAATTTTCCGTATATTTTTCGTCGTTTCTAAGTTAATATATCGTTAATTATCCGGCGTTTGTGCAACCGCTCCTCGAAAGCCGGAAGTAGAACTCTCCGGACATTTCTTTAGACGAGAAATGGCTTTTGCTTCAAATAAGTTTGCAATGCGTAACATGACGGGTGCGATCATACCAAAGCACTAATGCACCGGATCCCATCGAACTCCGAAGTTAAGCGTGCTTGGGCGAGAGTAGTACTAGGATGGGTGACCTCCGGGAAGTCCTCGTGTTGCACCCCTCCTTTTCGTTTTTATTTTTATTTGACGATTTGCCGGGTAGAGATTCGATCGATTTTAGATTTATTTCGTTTTTATTTTTATTTGACGATTTGCCGGGTCGAGATTTCGATCGAGGGAAACGGGTTTTCAAAGTTTTCTGTATATTTTTCGTCGATTCTAAGTTAATATATCGTTAATTATCCGGCGATTGTGCAATTGCTCCTCGAAAGCCGGAAGTAGAACTCTCCGAGGACATCTCTTTAGACGAGAAATGGCTTTTGCTTCAAATAAGTTTGCAATGCGTAACATGACGGGTGCGATCATACCAAAGCACTAATGCACCGGATCCCATCAGAACTCCGAAGTTAAGCGTGCTTGGGCGAGAGTAGTACTAGGATGGGTGACCTCTTGGGAAGTCCTCGTGTTGCACCCCACTTTTTCGCATTTTTTTTTATTTGAGGATTTGCCGGGTCGAGATTTCGATCGAATTTAGATTTATTTCGTTTTTATTTTTATTTGACGATTTGCTGGGCCGAGAGTTCGATCGAGGAAAACGGGTTTTCAAAATTTTCCGTATATTTTTCGTCGTTTCTAAGTTAATATATCGTTAATTATCCGGCGATTGTGCAACCGCTCCTCGAAAGCCGGAAGTAGAACTCTCCGGACATTTCTTTAGACGAGAAATGGCTTTTGCTTCAAATAAGTTTGCAATGCGTAACATGACGGGTGCGATCATACCAGCACTAATGCACCGGATCCCATCAGAACTCCGAAGTTAAGCGTGCTTGGGCGAGAGTAGTACTAGGATGGGTGACCTCCTGGGAAGTCCTCGTGTTGCACCCCTCCTTTTCGTTTTTATTTTTATTTGACGATTTGCCGGGGTCGAGATTCGATCGATTTTAGATTTATTTCGTTTTTATTTTTATTTGACGATTTGCCGGGTCGAGATTTCGATCGAGGGAAACGGGTTTTCAAAGTTTTCTGTATATTTTTCGTCAATTCTAAGTTAATATATCGTTAATTATCCGGCGATTGTGCAATTGCTCCTCGAAAGCCGGAAGTAGAACTCTCCGGACATCTCTTTAGACGAGAAATGGCTATTGCTTCAAATAAGTTTGCAATGCATAACATGACGGGTGCGATCATACCAGCACTAATGCACCGGATCCCATCAGAACTCCGAAGTTAAGCGTGCTTGGGCGAGAGTAGTACTAGGATGGGTGACCTCTGGGAAGTCCTCGTGTTGCACCCCTCTTTTCGTTTTTATTTTTATTTGACGATTTGCCGGGTCGAGATTTCGATCGATTTTAGATTTATTTCGTTTTTATTTTTATTTGACGATTTGCTGGGTCGAGAGTTCGATCGAGGGAAACGGGTTTTCAAAATTTTCCGTATATTTTTCGTCGTTTCTAAGTTAATATATCATTAATTATCCGGCGATTGTGCAACCGCTCCTCGAAAGCCGGAAGTAAAACTCTCCGGACATTTCTTTAGACGAGAAATGGCTTTTGCTTCAAATAAGTTTGCAATGCGTAACATGACGGGTGCGATCATACCTAAGTTAAGCACTAATGCACCGGATCCCATCAGAACTCCGAAGTTAAGCGTGCTTGGGCGAGAGTAGTACTAGGATGGGTGACCTCCTGGGAAGTCCTCGTGTTGCACCCCTCCTTTTCGTTTTTATTTTTATTTGACGATTTGCCGGGTCGAGATTAGATCGATTTTAGATTTATTTCGTTTTTATTTTTATTTGACGATTTGCGGGTCGAGATTTCGATCGAGGGAAACGGGTTTTCAAAGTTTTCCGTATATTTTTCGTCGATTCTAAGTTAATATATCGTTAATTATCCGGCGATTGTGCAACTGCTCCTCGAAAGCCGGAAGTAGAACTCTCCGGACATCTCTTTAGACGAGAAATGGCTTTTGCTTCAAATAAGTTTGCAATGCGTAACATGACGGGTGCGATCATACCAAAGCACTAATGCACCGGATCCCATCGAACTCCGAAGTTAAGCGTGCTTGGGCGAGAGTAGTACTAGGATGGGTGACCTCTGGGAAGTCCTCGTGTTGCACCCCTCCTTTTCGTTTTTATTTTTATTTGACGATTTGCCGGGTCGAGATTCGTCGAGATTTCGATCGATTTTAGATTTATTTCGTTTTTATTTTTATTTGACGATTAACATGACGGGTGCGATCATACCGCACTAATGGCCGAGAGAGTAGTACTAGGATGGGTGACCTCTGGGAAGTCCTCGTGTTGCACCCCTCTTTTTCGATCGAGGGAAACGGGTTTTCAAATTTTCCGGGTATATTTTTCGTCGTTTCTAAGTTAATATATCGTTAATTATCCGGCGATTGTGCAACCGCTCCTCGAAAGCCGGAAGTAGAACTCTCCGGACATTTCTTTAGACGAGAAATGGCTTTTGCTTCAAATAAGTTTGCAATGCGTAACATGACGGGTGCGATCATACCAAAGCACTAATGCACCGGATCCCATCGAACTCCGAAGTTAAGCGTGCTTGGGCGAGAGTAGTACTAGGATGGGTGACCCTCTGGGAAGTCCTCGTGTTGCACCCCTCCTTTTCGTTTTTATTTTTATTTGACGATTTTTGCCGGGTCGAGATTTCGATCGATTTTAGATTTATTTCGTTTTTATTTTTATTTGACGATTTGCCGGGTCGAGATTTCGATCGAGGGAAACGGGTTTTCAAAGTTTTCCGTATATTTTTTCGTCGATTCTAAGTTAATATATCGTTAATTATCCGGCGATTGTGCAACTGCTCCTCGAAAGCCGGAAGTAGAACTCTCCGGACATCTCTTTAGACGAGAAATGGCCTTTGCTTCAAATAAGTTTGCAATGCGTAACATGACGGGTGCGATCATACCAGCACTAATGCACCGGATCCCATCAGAACTCCGAAGTTAAGCGTGCTTGGGCGAGAGTAGTACTAGGATGGGTGACCTCCTGGGAAGTCCTCGTGTTGCACCCCTCTTTTTCGTTTTTATTTTTATTTGAGGATTTGCCGATTTGCCGAGTCGAGATTTCGATCGAATTTAGATTTATTTCGTTTTTATTTTTATTTGACGATTTGCTGGGCCGAGATTTCGATCGAGGGAAACGGGTTTTCAAAGTTTTCTGTATATTTTTCGTCGTTTCTAAGTTAATATATCGTTAATTATCCGGTGATTGTGCAACTGCTCCTCCAAAGCCGGAAGTAGAACTCTCCGGATATCTCTTTAGCCGAGAAATGGCTTTTGCATCAAATAATTTTGCAATGGGTAACATGACGGGTGCGATCATACAAGCACTAATGCACCGGATCCCATCAGAACTCCAAAGTTAAGCGTGCTTGGGCGAGAGTAGTACTAGGATGGGTCCGGGAAGTCCTCGTGTTGCACCCCTCCTTTTCGTTTTTATTTTTATTTGACGATTTGCCGGGACGAGATTTCGATCGATTTTAGATTTATTTCGTTTTTATTTTTATTTGACGATTTGCTTGGGTCGAGATTTAGATCGAGGGAAACGGGTTTTCAAAGTTGGGTATACCTCCCGAGAAATGGCTTTTGCTTCAAATAAGTTTGCAATGGGAAGTCCTCGTGTTAGCACCCCTGACCCTGGGACATCTCTTTTTCGAGAAATGGGATTTTTTCAAATAAGTTTATTTGACAGATTAATGCAGGATCCCATAGAACTCGGACATCTCTTTAGACGAGAAAGCGTGCTTGGGCAATGAGAGTAGTACGAGATGGGTGATCGAGTTTTAGATTTATTTCGTTTTTATTTTTATTTTGCCGGGTCGAGATTTCGATCGATTTTAGATTTATTTCGCCGGGTCGAGATTTCGATCGAGGGAAACGGGTTTTCAAAGTTTTCTGTATATTTTTCGTCAATTCTAAGTTAATATATCGTTAATTATCCAGGCGATTGTGCAACCGCTCCTCGAAAGCCGGAAGTAGAACTCTCCGGACATCTCTTTAGACGAGAAATGGCTTTTGCTTCAAATAAGTTTGCAATGCGTAACATGACGGGTGCGATCATACCTGGGAAGCACTAATGCACCGGATCCCATCAGAACTCCGAAGTTAAGCGTGCTTGGGCGAGAGTAGTACTAGGATGGGTGACCTCCTGGGAAGTCCTCGTGTTGCACCCCTCTGTTTCGTTTTTATTTTTATTTGGCGATTTGCCGAGTCGAGATTTCGATCAAATTTAGATTTATTTCGTTTTTATTTTTATTTGACGATTTGTCGGGTCGAGATTTCGATCAAGGGACACGGGTTTTCAACCTTTTCCGTATATTTTTCGTCGTTTCTAAGTTAATATATCGTTAATTATCCGGCGTTTGTGCAACCGCTCCTCGAAAGCCGGAAGTAGAACTCTCCGGACATTTCTTTAGCCGAGAAATGGCTTTTGCTTCAAATAAGTTTGCAATGCGTAACATGACGGGTGCGATCATACCAGCACTAATGCACCGGATCCCATCAGAACTTCGAAGTTAAGCGTGCTTGGGCGAGAGTAGTACTAGGATGGGTGACCTCTGGGAAGTCCTCGTGTTGCACCCCTCTTTTTCGTTTTTATTTTTATTTGACGATTTGCCGGGTCGAGATTTCGATCGATTTTAGATTTATTTCGTTTTTATTTTTATTTGACGATTTGCCGGGTCGAGATTTCGATCGAGGGAAACGGGTTTTCAAAGTTTTCCGTATATTTTTCGTCGATTCTAAGTTAATATATCGTTAATTATCCGGCGATTGTGCAACCGCTTTGCCTCGAAAGCCGGAAGTAGAACTCTCCAGGACATTTCTTTAGACGAGAAATGGCTTTTGCTTCAAATAAGTTTGCAATGCGTAACATGACGGGTGCGATCATACCAAAGCACTAATGCACCGGATCCCATCAGAACTCCGAAGTTAAGCGTGCTTGGGCGAGAGTAGTACTAGGATGGGTGACCTCCTGGGAAGTCCTCGTGTTGCACCCCTCTTTTTCGCTTTTATTTTTATTTGAGGATTTGCCGGGTCGAGATTTCGATCGATTTTAGATTTATTTCGTTTTTATTTTTATTTGACGATTTGCCGGGTCGAGATTTCGATCGAGGGAAACGGGTTTTCAAAGTTTTTTGTATATTTTTCGTCGTTTCTAAGTTAATATATCGTTAATTATCCGGCGATTGCGCAACAGCTCCTCGAAAGCTGGAAGTAGAACTCTCCGGACATTTTTTAAGACGTGAAATGGCTTTTGCTTCAAATAAGTTTGCAATGCGTAACATGACAGTTGTGATCATGCCAGCACTAATGCATTAGATCCCATCAGAACTCCGAAGTTAAGCGTGCTTGTGTGAGAGTAATACTAAGATGGGTGACCTTTGGGGAAGTCCTCGTGTTGCACCCCCCTTTTTCGTTTTTATTTTTTTTTGACGATTTGCCAGGTCGAGATTTCGATGGATTTTAGATTTATTTCGATTTTATTTTTATTTGACGATTTGCCGGGTCGAGATTTCGATCGAGGGAAACGGTTTCTCAAAATTTTTCGTATATTTTTCGTCGTTTCTAAGTTAATATATCGTTAATTATCCGGCGATTGTGCAACCGCTCCTCGAAAGCCGGAAGTAGAACTCTCCGGACATTTCTTTAGACGAGAAATGGCTTTTGCTTCAAATAAGTTTGCAATGCGTAACATGACGGGTGCGATCATACCAGCACTAATGCACCGGATCCCATCAGAACTCCGAAGTTAAGCGTGCTTGGGCGAGAGTAGTACTAGGATGGGTGACCTCCTGGGAAGTCCTCGTGTTGCACCCCTCCTTTTCGTTTTTATGTTTATTTGACTATTTGCCGGCTCGAGATGTCGATCGATTTTAGATTTATTTCGTTTTTATTTTTATTTGACGATTTGCCGGGTCGAGATTTTGATCGAGGGAAACGGGTTTTCAAAGTTTTCCGTATATTTTTCGTCGATTCTAAGTTAATATATCGTTAATTATCCGGCGATTACGCAACGGCTCGTCGAAAGCTGGAAGTAGAACTCTCCAGACATTTCTGAAGACGGGATTTTGCTTCAAATAAGTTTGCAATGCATAACATGACGGATGCGATCATACTAGCACTAATGCACCGGATCCCATCAGAACTCCGAAGTTAAGCGTGCTTGGGCGAGAGTAGTACTAGGATGGGTGACCTTCTGGGAACTCCTCGTGTTGCACCCCACTTTTTCGCATTTTTTTTTATTTGAGGATTTGCCGGGTCGAGATTTCGATCGAATTTAGATTTATTTCGTTTTTATTTTTATTTGACGATTTGCCGGGTCGAGATTTCGATCGAGGGAAACGGGTTTTCAAAATTTTCCGTATATTTTTCGTCGTTTCTAAGTTAATATATCGTTAATTATCCGGCGATTGTGCAACCGCTCCTCGAAAGCCGGAAGTAGAACTCTCCAGGACATTTCTTTAGACGAGAAATGGCTTTTGCTTCAAATAAGTTTGCAATGCGTAACATGACGGGTGCGATCATACCGAAGCACTAATGCACCGGATCCCATCGAACTCCGAAGTTAAGCGTGCTTGGGCGAGAGTAGTACTAGGATGGGTGACCTCTGGGAAGTCCTCGTGTTGCACCCCTCTTTTCGTTTTTATTTTTATTTGACGATTTGCCGAGCGTCGAGATTTCGATCGATTTTAGATTTATTTCGTTTTTTTTTATTTGACGATTTCCGGGTCGAGATTTCGATCGAGGGAAACGGGTTTTCAAAGTTTTCCGTATATTTTTCGTCGATTCTAAGTTAATATATCGTTAATTATCCGGCGATTGTGCAACTGCTCCTCGAAAGCCGGAAGTAGAACTCTCCGGACATTTCTTTAGACGAGAAATGGCTTTTGCTTCAAATAAGTTTGCAATGCGTAACATGACGGGTGCGATCATACCAGCACTAATGCACCGGATCCCATCAGAACTCCGAAGTTAAGCGTGCTTGGGCGAGAGTAGTACTAGGATGGGTGACCTCCTGGGAAGTCCTCGTGTTGCACCCCTCCTTTTCGTTTTTATTTTTATTTGACGATTTGCCGGGTCGAGATTTCGATCGATTTTAGATTTATTTCGTTTTTATTTTTATTTGACGATTTGCGGGGTCGAGATTTCGATCGAGGGAAACGGGTTTTCAAAGTTTTCCGTATATTTTTCGTTGTTTCTAAGTTAATATATCGTTAATTATAAGTTTGAATTGTGCAACCGCTCCTCGAAAGCCGGAAGTAGAACTCTCCGGACATCTCTTTAGACGAGAAATGGCTTTTGCTTCAAATAAGTTTGCAATGCGTAACATGACGGGTGCGATCATACCAGCACTAATGCACCGGATCCCATCAGAACTCCGAAGTTAAGCGTGCTTGGGCGAGAGTAGTACTAGGATGGGTGACCTCCTGGGAAGTCCTCGTGTTGCACCCCCCTTTTTCGTTTTTATTTTTATTTGACGATTTGCCGGGTCGAGATTTCGATCGATTTTAGATTTATTTCGTTTTTATTTTTATTTGACAATTTGCAGGGTCAAGATTTCGATCGAGGGAAACGGGTTTTCAAAGTTTTCCGTATATTTTACGTCGTTTCTATGTTAATATGTCGTTAATTAGTCGACGATTGCACAACCGCTCCCCGAAAGCCGGAAGTAGAACTCTCTGGACATTTCTGTAGACGAGAAATGGCTTTTGCTTCAAATGAGTTTGCAATGCATAACATGATGGGTGCGATCATACCAGCACTAATGCACCGGATCCCATCGAACTCGTTTTTATTTTTAAGTTAAGCGTGCTTGGGGAGAGTAGTACTAGGATGGGTGACCTCTGGGAAGTCCTCGTGTTGCACCCCTCCTTTTCGCATTTTTTTTTTTATTTGACGATTTTGCACTAATGCACCGGTCGAGATTTCGATCGATTTTAGATTTATTTCGTTTTTATTTTTTTTATTTGACGATTTTCCGAGTCGAGATTTCAATCGGGGGGAATGGTGTTTCAAAATTTTCCTTATATTTTTCGTCGATTCTAAGTTAATATATCGTTAATTATCCGGCGATTGTGCAATTGCTCCTCGAAAGCCGGAAGTAGAACTCTCCGGACATTTCTTTAGACGAGAAATGGCTTTTGCTTCAAATAAGTTTTGCAATGCGTAACGGGTGCGATCATACCAAAGCACTAATGCACCGGATCCCATCGAACTCCAGAAGTTAAGCGTGCTTGGGCGAGAGTAGTACTAGGATGGGTGACCTCCTGGGAAGTCCTCGTGTTGCACCCCTCTTTTTCGTTTTTATTTTTATTTGACGATTTGCCGAGTCGAGATTTCGATCGATTTTAGATTTATTTCGTTTTTATTTTTATTTGACGATTTGCGGGGTCGAGATTTCGATCGAGGGAAACGGTTTTTCAAAGTTTTCCGTATATTTTTCGTCGTTTCTAAGTTAATATATCGTTAATTATCCGGCGATTGTGCAACGGCTCCTCGAAAGCCGGAAGTAGAACTCTCCAGATATCTCTTTAGCCGAGAAATGGCTTTTGCTTCAAATAAGTTTGCAATGCGTAACATGACGGGTGCGATCATACCAGCACTAATGCACCGGATCCCATCAGAACTCCGAAGTTAAGCGTGCTTGGGCGAGAGTAGTACTAGGATGGGTGACCTCCTGGGAAGTCCTCGTGTTGCACCCCACTTTTTCGCATTTTTTTTTATTTGACTATTTGCCGGCTCGAGATGTCGATCGATTTTAGATTTATTTCGTTTTTATTTTTATTTGACGATTTGCGGGTCGAGATTTCGATCGAGGGAAACGGGTTTTCAAATTTTCCGTATATTTTTCGTCGTTTCTAAGTTAATATATCGTTAATTATCCGGCGTTTGTGCAACCGCTCCTCGAAAGCCGGAAGTAGAACTCTCCGGACATTTCTTTAGCCGAGAAATGGCTTTTGCTTCAAATAAGTTTGCAATGCATAACATGACGGATGCGATCATTCCAGCACTAATCCACCGGATCCCATAAGAACTCCGAAGTTAAGCGTGCTTGGGCGAGAGTAGTACTAGGATGGGTGACCTCCTGGGAAGTCCTCGTGTTGCACCCCTCTTTTTCGTTTTTATTTTTATTTGACGATTTGCCGGGTCGAGATTTCGATCGATTTTAGATTTATTTCGTTTTTATTTTTATTTGACGATTTGCCGGGTCGAGATTTCGATCGAGGGAAACGGGTTTTCAAAGTTTTCTGTATATTTTTCGTCGTTTCTAAGTTAATATATCGTTAATTATCCGGTGATTGTGCAACTGCTCCTCGAAAGTCGGAAGTAGAACTCTCCAGATATCTCTTTAGACGAGAAATGGCTATTGCTTCAAATAAGTTTGCAATGCATAACATGACGGGTGCGATCATACCAGCACTAATGCACCGGATCCCATCAGAACTCCGAAGTTAAGCGTGCTTGGGCGAGAGTAGTACTAGGATGGGTGACCTCTTGGGAAGTCCTCGTGTTGCACCCCCCTTTTTCGTTTTTATTTTTATTTGACGATTTGCCAAGTCGAGATTTCGATCGAATTTAGATTTATTTCGCTTTTATTTTTATTTGACGATTTTGGGCGGGAGAGTTCGATCGAGGGAAACGGGTTTTCAAAATTTTCCGTATATTTTTCGTCGTTTCTAAGTTAATATATCTAAGTTAATATATCATGTTAATTATCCGGCGATTGTTGTGCAACCGCTCCTCGAAAGCCGGAAGTAGAACTCTCAGGACATTTCTTTAGACGAGAAATGGCTTTTGCTTCAAATAAGTTTGCAATGCGTAACATGACGGGTGCGATCATACCAGCACTAATGCACCGGATCCCATCAGAACTCCGAAGTTAAGCGTGCTTGGGCGAGAGTAGTACTAGGATGGGTGACCTCCTGGGAAGTCCTCGTGTTGCACCCCTCCTTTTCGTTTTTATTTTTATTTGACGATTTGCCGGGTAGAGATTCGATCGATTTTAGATTTATTTCGTTTTTATTTTTATTTGACGATTTGCCGGGTCGAGATTTCGATCGAGGGAAACGGGTTTTCAAAGTTTTCTGTATATTTTTCGTCGATTCTAAGTTAATATATCGTTAATTATCCGGCGATTGTGCAATTGCTCCTCGAAAGCCGGAAGTAGAACTCTCCGGACATCTCTTTAGACGAGAAATGGCTTTTGCTTCAAATAAGTTTGCAATGCGTAACATGACGGGTGCGATCATACCAGCACTAATGCACCGGATCCCATCAGAACTCCGAAGTTAAGCGTGCTTGGGCGAGAGTAGTACTAGGATGGGTGACCTCTTGGGAAGTCCTCGTGTTGCACCCCACTTTTTCGCATTTTTTTTTATTTGAGGATTTGCCGGGTCGAGATTTCGATCGAATTTAGATTTATTTCGTTTTTATTTTTATTTGACGATTTGCCGGGCCGAGAGTTCGATCGAGGAAACGGGTTTTCAAAGTTTTCCGTATATTTTTCGTCGTTTCTAAGTTAATATATCGTTAATTATCCGGCGATTGCGCAACGGCTCCGCGAAAGCCGGAAGTAGAACTCTCCAGACATTTCTTAAGACGAGAAATGGCTTTTGCTTCAAATAAGTTTGCAATGCGTAACATGACGGGTGCGATCATACCAGCACTAATGCACCGGATCCCATCGAACTCCGAAGTTAAGCGTGCTTGGGCGCGAAGTAGTACTAGGATGGGTGACCTCTTGGGAAGTCCTCGTGTTGCACCCCTCTTTTTCGTTTTTATTTTTATTTGACGATTTGCCGGGTCGAGATTTCGATCGGCTCTCACAAGTCTGTTAGAAAGCATGTTTTCATTCATCTACATCATCTGATTCTTTTGGTGCGCATCTTTGGGGGACAATGGCTATATTGGACTTATGCAACCATTATCTAAATGGTTGTTGCTTCAACATCACCAATGACATGATATTTACAGCATTGACACAAACATTGTCTTCAACTGATCTTTAAGTCTGTTGGTGCTATTTTATGACATAATAGATTTGTGATCTTTTTCCTTCCCGGATATCACTTTTGTCTTTATGCATATTAACACAAACATCTACAGATATAATAGTAGTAATCATATTAAGGATAGTTTTGCAATCATCAAAATTCTTTGAGATATTTCTCTAACAAAGGTCAACCTGGCTCAAACCTATTGGTCTCGATTCATAGTTTTTGCTTAATTTTACCAAATTAGCCCAATTGCGCCCGAATTGATGATGAAATTGAATTGATCTAGCTCAATTGGATTGATGATGTGAACGTTGACTTTATCGTAAAAAGCCAACCATGGTCCTAAACTTGTAATCGACCGCGTTTGAGCTTAGAATTCTTAAAATCAACTTGAAATTATGAATTGTCATGTTAGATCAAATGTCGAGAATGAATCGGATCTACAATTAATTTTGAACTTTGTCAATCCGGGGTCAAAAAGTCAACTTTCAATCGTTTTTATTAAAAACTGAAATTTGAAATCCTAACTGTGATGTAACGATAGAATTGATGGGCTTTATGATATTCATTAATTTTATGAAATGTTGACCAAGAGTTGAATATTTAGAGTTGGACCAAAAAGTAAATCTAGAAGTTAACTTTTGGTTATTTTATTAGAATTTGAAATGTGAATACAAGATTGTACAGGAAAACATCTAATTTGTTCGACATTTTTACATGATTTGTCAAATATGACCAAAAGTTGACTTTTTAGGATTTGACCAAAAAGTCTACCTTTGAATTTGTTGAAAAATGACACTTTTTTGGTCGAAAAATGACATTTTAAACATAAATGAAATGAAATGAAACTTGAAAGGTACCTAAAAGATTTTTTTTTTTTTGGACAAAAAGTGTACCTTGGCTCAATTAGAATTCCTAAGTCTTAAGTTTTAACCCTCTTGGACTCGTTGACAAAAATTCAGTTGTTAATGTATTGTATATTTGACTTTGAGATTCATTATGATGTCGAGTAAAAGGTTTTGAACAATCTATAATTTCTTGTTCCGCTTATAGGGCTATGGGCTGCATTTCTCAGATCGAAGATAGCATAGACCACATGGGGTATACTTTACAGGAGGTTTACTCTTGGACTTGAGTCTCAAGCATTATTAAAATTGGTTATTAAGATTAATAGGGACGAGGTTCATACTGATCGTTTACTACTGCAAGTATCGAGACTTCTCTGGTAAAGTTGGGATGGCCGGATTTTTATATAATTTTTTCTGTCTTCTGAGGCTAGCAATTTACCTTTAAATTTAGGGTCTTTATTGTTAAGAGTGGGGGGCACATTTGTACCCAAATTATGTAATAATTAGTCATTTCGACTTATTTCCTGTTTTATGCGAAGGGGTCGACTAACAGTGGGGAGTTATCCTCTTGACTGGCATCTCGGATTCTGAACCTAACTGTCAAACCAATCACATATACTTATCATGGCAACTCGTAATTCTTTTAATTACAGAAATATCATTACAAACACATCGACTGTCTTTATGCTTTGCGACGAAGTAGACGCTGAGAACACACACTAACGTATTTACGAATCCCTTCTGTGTCGGTTCGGTATGGTTTCAGACGATTCCGAGTTCGAATCCACGGGCTCAGAAAACGAAAAACAATCTATATCACTTATTTAAAAAGAAAAAAAGAAGAGAGAAAATATAGTCTTTTCTTGGAGCATTCACTTTGCGGCTCTGCCTTTAGGCGGACCCAAAAGGGATTCACGAGAAGATACTGTTCACTGCATGCGGATCCAAATCCCTTCACTGGGCACATCCTGATGTACCACAAACAGCAGATAATACCCAGCCGGTGCAAGGGTACGAGTACCCGGCGTCACCGCCTCCACTTCGTACACCGATTTCCCTACGGCAGTCACTCCCCTGCCGTCCCCTATCACCAGCAGCCGCTGGTTCATTGAGAAAGAATGGGTCGTGAACGACGGTGCCACCATTGTCACTGTCACCCTTGATGCGGAAACAGCTCCGACGACAGAAAATCTGACGAGGAGTTTCATTCCGTAGCCAATCCCAGCTTGAGAGGCTGGCGATATTATCCTCGGGCGCAGATTGTTGTACTGTGCATCAAGGTACGGCGGCGAGAATGCCTCCAAGCTTAGCTCTGTTGGGAAGAGAACGCTGTTGAAGGCGTAGGTGACGTGAGGGTTGCTTCCTCCGACAAGGACTCTCCCATCTCGGAGGAGGATCGCCGTGGAGTGGTACACCCGCGGTATGGAGGAGGGGTTTTGGAGCTCAAACCGGTTTCCAGTCGGGTTATCAGGTCGGTAGAGAACCGGGTTGAGCACTGGGTTCCGACCATTCTCCCAGCCGGCGGTTCCCGCAGCAGCGCCATTGATGATCAAGACATTGCCGTTTGGGAGAAGGGTCATGTCTCCCATGACTCTAGGCTTTGGCATAGTCTCCATGACCCATTGTGGAGCCGGGTCGGTTATTTTGATCCGCCCGCATGTTGTTAGTGCCCCGACGAAGTTCCCTTTAGTTGCCTTGATGTATGACCCTCTAGGCGCGCCACCACATACCTGTTAACGGTCGTGTATAGAGAGAGAGAGAGAGAGAGAGAGAGAGAGAGAGAGTCATATAAGCATAATTTCTTCGATAAAATTAATGTTATATGTCTCTGTCAATGAATTTCAAATTTAATAACTTCCTAATAAAATAATGTCTCTCAATCCCAAGAATATGTTGAAGGATTTTGCGTTTCAATTTGATATTGTAGTAGTCTCTTTCAACATGAATGGGTTTAGGTGCATATATAGTGGAACCTTTATCTTCAATCATTTCTTGTTTAAGCCTGGACAATTCCTACATAATCGTTACAATATTTTTGGCCATCCCTAATAATATTTACTTCAATGCAAATAAGTCATGGCTAACAGCATATGCTATCTTGACATTTATTTTATGAAGTCATTATATATAATCCACTTGTTTAATATAGAGTTATATATTCCCACGTCATTTTCACCCACACCATTTTAATTATATCAATAACTAGTATTTAGTATTTTAAAGGTACGAAAATTAGCGTGACCTATAACTTCTAGCGTGATAATGCAATTTAACTCTAAATCGAGAAGTACCAAAACTTCAGCTTCTTTAACCGTTGCTTGCAAGTTCTTCAACGGGAGCAAGACCGAAGACCCGGTACTTGGGTAGTTCCTCGGGTCACCGCCTGGCATCGCCGGGTACGTCCTCACCACCTTGCCGTGCGCATAATCGAACAATATTGCCCGATTGTTAGCAAAAATAAACAAGTTCCCGTCGACGTTGAGATGAACAAAAGGGTAGAGGTTGTTCTCGATGTTGGCATCATTGGTCTGCGCAAGAAATGGAAGATTGTACACTTTCGGAGCTCCGGTTTTTGGATAGAATTCGTAGTTGAATTGTCCCCTGCCGCCGACGATAATTTGCAGACCGTTGGGCAATATGTGATTGGTTGCATACCACCGACGCGCAGAGAGCCCGTTTTCGACTTCTTGCCAATCGCAGCCACTGCATGGCTTGAAGATCCGGATCCGACGTTCGCCGTCATTGAAACCGCCCGTTTGGATCAAGCGTCCATCGGGCATTACCTATCAAAAACAGGCGAACTCTGTGAGTGCCAAAAAATCAATTATAATCAATCGGAATTAATTAAGCATATGCATGATTAAGGGACATAATACACATGTTGAGAGATATGGACAATCGAAAGAGAGATACAAAATCTCATAATTATTGTGGGGTATATGATGGAAGCAAAAAGAAAGTCAAATTCATAAGTTTGAACGTAGTAACCGTTTCTTTTACGTTCCGGTACTTCTCGTGGTCAATTTTTTTTTTTTTTTTTTTTTTTTTCGTGTAGTCTTGAGTTAGCAAAGTTCTGGTTTCAGTTCAATTTTCTAGTTTGATTTTGACACCCCTAATTTGGTGCCCACAAGAAATCTCAAGGAGAAAGTCTAAGAGTACTAGAATGATCTTCAATTAAAAGGAAATAACAATTGATAATTGTTTTAGCGAAAAAAGCTCGACCACTTAAATTAGAGCATGATATTGATCACTAGAAAGTTTAGAAACTTGAAATATTATGTGATTGCTCTAACATATTGAAACAGCTTTGAGAGATTCCACTACCGAGAATCTTAATTATACAATTACTCTGGTTTAAACCACACTAAAAATTGTGAAAATAATTTAACCGAGAAACATATAATTAAATAAGATGCGTCAATTGAAAATATCAAAAGTAGGGTATTAACCTGAATCAATTTCTAGAGGGTCTAGCATATTAATACTTCTACAGAGATTCAAAATGATATATCCTACACAAAAACAAAATACACATAACGAAAAAACTGAAGAGAAAAGTCTCAATAACCATTTTTTCCTCTCAAACAAAAAAGACCAAACCCATACCGAGCCGGAGGAGCACCAAACATCGGTTTGGACCATGAGAGGTCGGAAAGAATTCGATGCCACGTCGTATTCGATGGAGTGTGCGGTGCAGTCGATCTTCAAAGCAGTGTCGTGGGGATCATTCCGGCATTTGCCGTTCGGCAGCGAAAGGTTGGACTTGCCAAAGTCAGTGCGGTCGAATATGACCACGACGTCGTTGTGGAGGAGCTGCATGTGCATGGCCGACACGCCTATGCTTCGCTGCAACAGCTGCCACCGGCCGCCTCCGGCAGCTGCAGCAAGGGGGGGTGGTGGCAGCCATGGGGCAAGGAGGAGATGAAAGAAAATGAAGGATTGAAGAGGCCAAACTCGAGTGATTGACATTGTTTGTTTCAGCTTAGTGGTTGGAGGGCTATCAATTCATTGAATTGTGTTCTCGAGGTCGTGCTTGGGATATAAATACTTGTGCTAAATGGCCTATCGGAAAGCAGTTGCCACACGCAAGGAGAAGTAAATTAAGAAGACAATATATCTGGTAAGCAAAAAGTGATGTTTTGATCCGGAACCCTTATAGAATGTGCACATGTCTCAACGAACTGATATTTGGAATCCGATTGCAATCTTTTTTAGTTTATCAGTGGGAAGGAATTAAGTTCTCCTACGTCCAATTATGTTTTTTTCCCTGTGTTCTGTAGCTTATTTTTAATGCAAATGACAAAAGGGTTCTCGACCCCCCCAAAAAAAAAAAAAAAGACAAGGGGGTTAATAGAGTTCTTCAACATTTAGCTTTGACACAAAAATATTTATCTCATTGCTTGGTATGAGTGTATAAATGTCATCTTATGGGAAACAGATTGCCAAGAAATTAAGTTGCATGACAGTGAATTTATAATTAATCACCGATATTGAGAGAGATGTAGTTGAGTACCTACCGAAACAGTTCTAAACATGAAATATTGTCATAAATGATTGCAAAAGATAACTATTATATTTCATTCATTCTAGTATTGAGCGAAAGATTACACCGACAGGTTATGTATTGTGGGTCAACCCTAATTTATTAGTACCAATAGGCGACATAGAAGAAGAAGTACTACGCCTAGAAATCAACAACACAAAAACTTTGTTATGTCATAAATTATACTCCTTCCATATAAAGACCCGAATTAAGAAGAATGGTTGGGCCAACAAGCATCCATCTCGTTTGTATTTTGGATATCCATATAATTTCTGGAATTTAAGGGGCTCGGGAAATAAAGAAATTGTTGAACTTACCATCCATTTCCTTCCATATTTATGTTTTGCTTCTTATGCTTTAAAGTCTTAGCTTACTTTATAAAAACTTTATACACGAACTACACAAAAAGAATGTGCGGTTAGGAATTTTCTAAGCTTCACTGTATTGAATCCATTGACAAAATTTTCACGCTCTGTCCTCGGGTCTAGTTGCACAAACTCCATCCATTATCAAATCAAAAATGATTTCATGATGTTACGAAAGATGCATGTGGACAATCTTTCTACAGATGGAACAAGCTAGCACGTCTTCCTTATTATGTTTGAGAATCCAATTAAATACTCATTTTTCCTTAGAAGAAACTAAATATATAAGTTATGTCAGTTAGGTGATATGAACGGAGTAATTAGCCGATGGCGTATTATGCTAAAATATTGGTTGAGCTAGAGAAAACACGTGGAACCACAGTTCATTCACATTTATTTGACTCCTTCCACATTATTAAATTTTATCCTATTTTTGACTCTTAAAGTATTTTTTTAAAAATTAATTGACCTAAATAAGTCTAATGTGTCGTTCGAAACTTATCCAGAAAAATATATAAATAGAACTATAAATAGATCGAGTATGATATTTCATAGAGCCAGATTCGGATATCATATGATATTTTTTGGTTCTTTATGATTCATAAAAAAGTTCAGACTAGAATTGGGATCCAAGATAGAGTTTGTGTTTTTTTATAAGATAAAAAGGGAAAAGGATGCGAATTGTGACACATTCTAAAGTGTATCTTTTTATCAGACAACTAACAAAGTTTGGATCAAAATTGGACCCAACCTAATACCGGTGCTTTTTGAGGGAATCAAGCAAAAAAACAAAACAAAAAAAGGCAGTAAAAGTGTCTGTGAGTTGGCTTTCCCCAGTCCAAAAGATTGGCGACACGGCAAGGAAAAGGCTTTTAAGATAAAGCAATAACAGGCCAAACGACTAATCATATATCTTTCGTTTCGTTCCTTCTCTCGAATAAAAAGTCTAAGCCTGCGTACGGTAGGTGGAATACTTTTCCCAGGACAGCTCAGAAGGTTGCTTGGTGTAGATGATAATGGCAGGCGTCGTGGTCCATTTCATTGGCTCTTATTATTCTTCTGCGAACAATTTTGCTTTCTAATATTTAAAAATTTATTATCTATCAATGCCTTTATGACTCTGTAAAACCAAAATTTTGATTTGACACCGTAGAATCACTACTACTACTACTACTACTAATAATAATAATAATAATAATAATAATAATCACGAGAACCGTGTGAAATGGACTTCAAATTTAAAATAAAATTGTCAAACTACGTGCTTGTTTCCCGCTTTCCCTCCAGCGACGGCATCCACATTTCAGCCCAAGTAAACGTCATGCTGCTCCACAAGAAATTCAACATTGATAATAGCTCTAATCTCTATATTCAAGGAGGATTCCAATTTGTCATTGAACTCACTCATTTTTCCTTATATCCAAAAGAAAAACACACCCATTAGCAATTATTGTTCTTTCCTCTCAATTTGACCGGTTCATGCTCCGAGCATTATCTCTTTCGGTTATTTTTTATGGAAACTGAATAATACATTATCTCCTTACATTTTTTCTTTTATAAAGAAGATTTGTAAATGTTTTAATTCAATTTTTTTCTAAAATGATTTGCGATAATATATATTTATAAAATTAATATAGCGACCATTTAAAATTTTCATCCACTCGCAAATATAAATATATATATTTGTCAGGTTTTTATAATTTTACAGTAACAAATTCCAAAAGATATATGTATAGTAACAAAAAGCACATAACCAGTGTTCTAAATCCTTTGAACACCTTACCAATATTTCAGAAAACAAGTGGTGCTTGTCTCACAAATAGCATCCCGAAGAGAATTATCATTGATTAGGGATTTTTACAAAAGTGCATTTGGGTCAAATATTGATATATATACCAAAAAAGTCATAAATCTATTGTAATTATATCAATTTGGTTCTAAATCTTTTTTTTAGCCAATTAAGTCATACACTTTTTGGGTTTATGCCGATTCAATTCATCTGGTTAATTTTGGTCTTAAGTCATTGACATGGACATCAACCACTTCACATAGTGCGGCCAAGACTAATGTGGACAATTTTAAATAATATTTTTATAATTTTTCCATTTATTTATTTTTATTTTCTTTTTCCTTTTTTTTTGCTTTTAATTCCCTTTCTTTTTCTTTTTCCTTCCCTTAATTCTCTAGCAACAACAAGGTTGAGATTAGCCTAGTGGTCGGGGAAGCTTGACCTTGCAAGATCGGCAAGTTTGAGCCTCGCCATTGTTGGGCGAGGCTTGCCCTCGTTGGCCATTGGCAAGGTCGATATCACCAACCTCGCAATGGCGAGCCTCACGGCCCTTGCCTTTGGCCTGTTGCCAAGGTCCCACTATCAATAGAGAAAGAAGAGGGGAAAAAAAGAAAGAGAGAAAAGAAAAAATAAAGGAAAAAGAAAAGAAATGATTAAGGAATTCGAAATGTTTATAAATGTCTATGTTAACATTGGCCATGCCACATAGGATAGTTGGTGTCCATGTTAGTGATTTTGTGGCTGAAATTGGTTGGATGGATTATATTTGTACAAATGCAAAAGGTTTAGAACTCAATTAGCCAAAAAAAATTAAATTAATCAGCACAATTACAATAGATTTAAGAATTTTTTGGTAATTATTCCATCACATATAGTAATCCTCTAAAGAAAAAGCCCCTTTCGTAGCCGCAAGAATGTCACATGTGAAAGTTATGTGCTTGCCGTTCAGTGAGAAATTTGGCTGTCAATGAGTCGAGAGGTTGAATGAGACAAAATTCAATATTTTAGGGATTTGGTTGAGACAAAATCTACTGGATGACGTTAGTTGCGAAACCGACATCATTTCAAGGTGTTTTTTTTTCTTTTTTTGGGAACTTTCGACGAAATCCATGTTTAAGCTGTCCTGACTAAAACAATGGCGACTCTGATGCGGTGTTTTATGATGAGATTTATCCATTCCACGTCAACGTTTTTGTGCTCTGGTTGATCATTACGTTGAAGGGTTGATTCGTTTTCTTAACGAGGTGCGGACCACATTTAGTTCATAGCCAGCAGAATATCTTTTACTTTCTTCTTTCTAGAATGCATTAGCCATCGGATTTACTCCACGGGGTCAAATGTGTTGACTAAAAATGCACTTTACATTTTAAAAATGTGTGTGTTTCCTTCTCTAGCTAAAGAAACTTTAGACCAGTAATTCATTTTTAAGAGAAGGCGTCCTTGTAAAGAAATAAGATTTGATTTGGTTAGAATATGATCCTGTTAGGCACAGACAGCAAATTAGACTTATGTTCCTTCGTGAATCGTTTGAAACGTGAAAGGCCAAAACTCTAAAGGCAACATGAGGACCAAAGAGGCTCCACATCATTTACTGATAAATTTCATTGAAGCACCTGATTTCCTTTTTTTATTCCTTCTAAGCACTTAATATGTTTAAGATAGTAGGGTGATCTTAACTTGTTTAACTGAAGTAATTCCAATCAGATAGGTATTGCTTTGCAAATTTTCATCCAAAACCTTCGGGCTGTGTTTAATAGTCAAGATAAAATTTTCAATTGGATAAAATTTATTCTATCATACATTTGGTGCCTACTCAAGATAAAAGAAAGTCTGACATAAGAGATATATAATTTGAATAATTTTATCCTCTAGAGGAGGTGGAATAAAGGTGAATATGATTTTTAATATTCATAATGGAAAAGTTATTTTCTCGAATGACAAATTTCTTAAATTAATAAATTTAGAATTATATTTCAATATAAATAATATTTGAATTCTAATTAAAGAAATTCAAAATAAAAAATAACAATTTAGTTTTTAAATTTAATCTTATTTATATATTTCGAATTTAATTCTATCTTATAATATAAATTCAATATGTAAATATAAGTATATATTTATATTTATTACATATTTTAGGTATTTTAGCATTTTAGGTATATTCATACACTTTACTATCTAATAAAATTTTATTAAAAATAAAATAATTAAAAAAAGAGAGGAAAAACAAATAAAAATAAAGTAAGTAAGAGTATCGCAAGAGATTTTATTATTTCCGCTTACGAATTTTTGCATTCATTTACATTGATATGTTGTTTAAACCAAACAATATACATAATATGGTATAAATATATCCGAATTTATTACTATAATTCACCAAAATCCTTTAATTTTATATCCTATGGAATATAGTTCTATCCTGCTCCGGTTCTCACATTCAAAAGCCCTAATTTTATCCTCACAAATCCCCCGCCTTTACAAGGTTGGTGGTTCAGAGAGATAATGGGATAAACTGCTCAGCCGTCAAACTAGGTTTCTCAGACCTTCCAAGGCGAAGACCTATAGGAGAATAGCGGAGATTGTACGAGGGCATTCTTGTTTCTTCACTGAAATTGCTTCTGGGAGTTGTGGATATGGTCAGTCCCATTCATTTATTATTCAATAACTTTTTTCTTTCTAATTTTTATATTTAGGCCGTTAGCACTTGTAGCACCTCGAATTTTATGGACCCAGGGGTCCCTAGCTACTAGTGCCTTGATTACCAGGATCTTTCTTGATTGTAGGTTAAGGTATTCTAAGGAGATGATGAACGGGCAAACAATGTTCTTACGGAAAGATTAGCAGAACAAGCTCAGAAGGAAAAGCAGCAGAAAGCCGAGGCACCAATATAGAGACAAGCCACTCCACCTCCGCAACCAGAAAGATCACCATCCAAGGTGGAAACCTTTGCTTCTATTACTGTCACCCTAGCTCAACTCCAAGCTGATATTCAGGAAATCAAAACTATTAAGGAAATCCCTTATGATGTTTTGAAGATAACAAAATAAATCAAAAACTACTAATGTGTTTAATGGTTGAGTAACAAACTATACAGATGATATAATATGTAAAAGATATTATCAAAGATTATACATGAAAGAATCAGAAAACTGGATGAATTTATTCAGACTGTGTCCAGACCTTAAGATTAAATATGTTTAAAAACAAACTCTAAGGATAAATATGTTTAGACTTACATCCAGATTGAAAAGTCTCTTCAAATAGAACACACTTAACTTTACATACAAATTTAGAATGTAGCAGATATAGAACGAAGCATGTTTAGAATGAGACAACTTAACAAAATGTAACACAAGCCCCACCATATAACAATTAGTGATCTGGTTTGGATTTTACATCAAGATAGCTTTTATTGACAATTGGATTTTGAAGAAAAAAATTTTCTAAACGAAGAACTCTACATATAGAAACCAAGATTCTATTTGTATGAGCAATTATAATTAAATTGGGATTCTACTTCTGTCACTTAACGGCTACTAAATCTTCTTTATACAGATTTGTCCAACAGGTAGATTGAAAGACAATCATCTAGATATTGTCCAATGGCTAGTTTGGAAGTAGACAGGTATTTAAGGAGATCAAGGACCGATGAGCGAGTAAGAGACAGCGTGTAAAATTTATAATTCCAAAGTCTAAGCGGACTTTAATCGTACACTTGTCTTTCGTGAACTTAAACATTTGTCATCATGAGAGCAATATCAAAAAAGTAACTTAGTGAGATGATATGATCTACCACTGAGTGTTTGCATTTAAAGTTATAATTTCTTGTTGATTACATAATGGAATCCAGCCAATAGGCTATTAGCATAGGAGAGTGGACGTAAGCTTGGTCTAAGCCGAACTACTGTAAATTTCATGTACAACCTTCTCTTCCATTAACTCTCCTTATTTAAGTCTATTGCATACTTACAAGTTATTTCATAAGTCTATTTCATCGCATAACAAATTATGAACATCTAATATAAGTCTAGTAGCTTGCTTATTAGACTCTGATCTTTATTCATACTTTGCTCGCAACTAATTTTATTCCGTATTTATTTGTCAAGATTGCTTTTAAACACCTATTCACCTCTTACCTAGGTGTTCGTACTAGTATCATAAAAAATTTCCATATCTTCTATTTCTTTATATTTGGTGAAGCTTGGGCAGTCCATCCTAAACTTAGAATGTTACATTCCCTTTGGCTCTGTCCCAGAGGAACCTAAACCTCCTATCTCCTCCTAACAAAGATGACGCACTCACACTTCTTAAACAATTGATATCTTTTATGCTCTTGTTTTCTTTCTATTGATGTTTGATGTAATTCTATGCTCATGATTTAGTGAAGCTATCTTTTGCACATTATCAATTTGTTGAAATGATTATCTTTTTTGCTGATTACAAAAAAAAAGGGGGGGGGAGAGAGAGATATTTGATGTGATAATGATTGAGTTGATATTTGTTAATTATATAAAATAACCTCAAAAATCATTAGCATCAAGACGGGGAGTTAAACAGAAAGAGTTACACACTATTGATAATGTTTTCTAACACATATCATGTTATCGCTGAATGCTTGTCTTTTTATGATTTCTTACTTATCTTATACATTCTAAATCATCATAAGATTGTGGATTAAAGTAATTCATTCTTACCTTCAAAGGTCCTTTAGATTTCATCACCTCATTCCTTGAAAATCTTATGGAGATTTTGACATTTGCAAAGTGCAACTTCTTTAATAAATCAACATTAGTGCAGATCTTTATCTCTTTTTTGCAATTTCATCAAATATAAAGGTTCATGTCTAGTAGATAGGTTTATCAAAATAAAAATGAAAGAGATTGTTAGAGAAACATGTCAAAGAATTTTAATAATCCCATAACTATCTTTGGTATAATGTTTACTATGATATTTGTAAATTTTTGTGACATCGCATTAAAAACAAGCGTGATATTTGGGAAGGAAAAAAATCACAAATCTGCTTTGTTAGTAAACAGCATCAATGGACTTAAAGATCAACTGATGCAGCGTTTGTTTTGATGTTGGAGATATCATGTTATTGGTCATATTATAAAATGACCATCTGAGGATGTTCGTTGAAGTCTAATATAGATATTGTCGATTGGAGATGTACACCGAAAGAATTGAAAGATGTTAGAGAACTAGAAACCGAATTTTGTCAGAACTGTAAAAGCCATCAATGACAGGACAACGGTATAAGCTATTTTGGGATAGCTAGCAAATGTTTATAAAAGATGACTGTATGGGCAGCACTATCTCTGGACAACAGCACTAACGGATCTCTGAAGGCTATCAACTTTTGGAGACATCACCAATGGAAATATTGAAGATGACTGTATGAGAGAAGATCATTTAAGCCTCTCACAATACATAAAATTCAGAAATTTGCTTGAAGCTGTTTTCTTAGTGAGAAGTGTTTTATTCTCTTAAGATCTTTGCTGTGACATTCTTACTGGCTTGTAATTGTGTAAAAGATTAAGTGTATAGAAGTGATAGTAACACCTAATTTCTAATACTGTCATTTATCATCTGATATGCTTGGTGTTTATTGATTATAACTTGTCCAGCAGATTATTAGTGCAATTCAGGTCGACTTGTGGCTATTAGTGTGAATAGTAGACGTAGACTTCGTGATAAAGCTTAACCACAATATATCGTCTTGTGCTCTTGTTTCTCTCACTCTTACTTATACCAGCATGCATGATATTAGAAATATCTAATTGAATTGATTTTTTGTAATAGCTGTTAATTTCCACGAAATTGTCAAAGGTTATTGAATAATCTATTCACCTCTCCCCTCTTAGTTATATTATTAGCCCCGATACAAACTTGGTCTAGTGCTTTGAGTATTCATCTATGCTCAATTGTTGTTGGTAGCTACGTAAATCTAATATTATTCTCTATGAGGTGCTAATATAGGTAATCTAGGAAGAGAGAGTATGTAGCATTCTAGAGGTGCTTGTGTAGTGATAGTATCATCATCTATTAACTTCAAGCGGAAATAACATCCCCTACTATTTATCATAACTTTTAAGATTACTAGTGGATTTATACCTTGTTGTGGCGATAAGTCATAGAGAGTGGATGTAAGCTTGGTTATAAGCCTAACCATTATATATTTGCTTGCAATATTTTTTATCCCTCCATCATTAGCATTATCTATTTATTATTGTCTATAACTGTTTGATGGTAACATACATGTCTGATACTGTTAGTCTATTCCTCAACTATCAAAGTATAACTTGTTACATTTCACAAAGCTTTTCAAAGTTCTTAATCAACGTTTTCACTCCCTCTTTAGGTCGTATTGTTAGTGCATGTGCCATGCACATGTCCCTCTTATCCATCTTTTATTCCTCACATCCATCCTAATCCCTAATCTCCATCCTTTTTCTCATCTCATTATCTTTACCATTCATAGTTCCATCTCAACTCTTCATATTGTGACTCACGTTAAGTCCAAGAATTTCATTTTGTGAATTATAATTTTCACCAATCACATTACATTCTCATAAAGTTTGTTGTTCAATGCAATTTTGCATTGATAGGCCATGCATGTGCTTGGTTTATTCATAAGTGCTTTATAGATTATCACCAATGAGAAATTCTCATAAGAGTGACCCTATCTCATTAGTTAAGTACCTGTAATTGCATGCTATTTAGTACATAGGAAATTGGATTGAGTTATCCATCCATCTTAAACTTAGTCACGTTTGGTTTTAACTCATAGCTCCCGGGGGTCTTGTCCCAAATCTTAATAACAAAGTTTTGTTTTAATTTTAATCAATTCACCTTGGGTTTTTATTTTCTTCATATTTTATTTAATTGCTTGTATATTATTTATTTAATGCTTCTTGCTTGCTTGTTTATTTTAATTGCTTACGCACCTATGCATAATCACTTTCACTTGTTATAGAAATTTAGGTCATAGAATTGATGAGGATTCTATGCAAGAGAACAAAATTAATGAAAGAGGAAAGATACCAATAAACCATTAGATTAATCTAGCATTATTAAGGGTGCAAATGATAACATTCTAGTTAGAAATTAATTTTTGAAAAAGAAATAAATTTTTCAATTTCTATTTTTTGATGAGTTTTTAAGCAAAAATACGTGCTTGATAACAAAACAAAATTTATAGGGAAAAAACCAAGAAAAACCCCAAACTTTGCCCGAGTGACACATTTACCTCAAACTTTTTTTTGAGCCGTGAAAAACCCCAAACTTTCCAATCTGTGACACATTTACCCCATAAGAGCATTTTTGTCTTTTTAGTTTGTCTTTTTTCTTTTTTCTTTTTTTTTCTTCTTTTTCTTCCCTCCACCGGCCATGGCGGAGCCGACGGAGGGAAGCCGGTGCCGGCGAGGGTCGCCCTCGCCTACGTGGGGCGAGGGCGGCCCTCGCCGGCGTCGGGCGAGGGTGGCCCTCGCCGGCGTCGGGCGAGGGCATCCCTCGCCGGATCCGGCAAGGGCCGCCCTTGCCCGACGCCGGCGAGGGCACCCTCGCCGGATCCGGCGAGGGCCGCCCTCGCCCGACGCCGACGAGGGCGGCTGATGCCAAACCGGGCGAGGGTGCCCTCGCCGGATCCGGCAAGGGCCGCCCTCGCCCGACGCCGGCGAGGGCACCCCTCGCCAGATCTAGCGTCGGGCGAGGGCCTCCTCGCCAGATCCGGCGTCGGGCGGCCCTCACCCGACGCCGGCGAGGGCCGCCGACCCCCATGCCGGCGAGGGCGACCCTCGCCGAAGCCGGCTTCCCTCCGCCATGGCCGGCGGAGGGAAGAAGAAAAAAAAAAGAAAAAAATATTTTAAAAATGAAAAGACCAAAATGCCCTTCAATTTTGGGGTAGATGTGTCACACTTGAAAGTTTAGGGTTTTTGATGTCGCAAAAAAAGTTTGGGGTAAATGTGTCACGGTTTGAAAGTTTGGGGTTTTTCACGGCGCAAAAAAGTTCGGGGTAAATGTGTCACTCGGGGCAAAGTTTGGGGTTTTTCGTGGTTTTTTCCCAAATTTATATTCCTGAAATAGATATTTATTTGATAATGATACAAAATCTTTCCATTCGCAGCCTGCTGAACGGCGATGGGTGGCGGATGATAGATAGCAGCAAATGGATGGCAGCGACCTGCTAGTGGTTGGCAACGGTCGACGAGATGGCAACCGGGTGGATGGTGGACGATGACCGGCAGTGGTAGATGGGTGGCCGGCTAGTAGTGAAGATGAATGATAAGAAAAGTTTTTATTTTTTTATTTCTATTTTAAAATTAGATGTAATTGTTCTAGAAATAGAGAAGTAAATAAGTTTTATTTCGATTTCATTTCAAACCTATTTCGGAGTAAAAAATCTGTTCTGGAAATAAAATAAAAAAATAATTTGACCAAATAATTTATGTTCCAGAAGCAAGTCTGGAATATATAATTCTGAAATAGAAAAAGAATGGTTATCATACGCACCCTATGTCATTGAATTTGAGAATCTCTAGCATATGGTAGGATGGTCTCCTGGATCCCACTTGGGCTCCTAATTGGGCCATAATAAATTACTAGCGGCACCTAACCTGAGATGTAATTGGTGTGGCTTGGGAGGGTCCATGCTAGGCATAAGTGCCATCATGCATGAAGAACCATTTTCACCCATTTAGTAACCCATCGACTTCATTTGCGGCTCATACCGCCGTGATGTTCGCCACAACCTCATTCCTCCTCCTGCCTTCTCCCGTTAACTGAGGATCCGTGGGAGGCAGGTCCTCCCAAAAGAGCCTGGTTTAACTGGAGTAGGAGCCTCCCATCATTCCTGTCGGACAATACTTGGGCAACAATAATCACGCTTCTCTTGGTTGAGCCATTAGCTTTCTATTGTTTTTCACAGAAGGCGCTTAACTGTTGCTGCTAATTTTTTTCTGAAGGATAGGGTGTACCTCCAAGGTTCGGCAATAGGGTTTCGAACGTCCTAGTGCACGCTTCTTACATCCTGTTTTCCACTCTAATTCTGCAAAACGGAGACAACAAAGTTAGATTGTGATTGTTTAAAGGGAAATTGATCGAGCTTTTTCTCTTTTCTTTCACTTAGAATGAATGAGTGCTATTCATACCTGATTTTTTGAGTGATGCTCCATAGTCCATATATATCTTCCGGTGCTTCTAGTACGACGGACTTGGTTACCTTGATTTGTAACCAGGCAGCTCGGAGGTGTTTGACATTCCCACGTTCCTTGATGGGTGTATGACAGGTCGGTCTATGGCTTTGAGCTGGATCTGGTTTTAGAACATTTTTGGGCCGTTGAAAAGTTTACGTCATGACACCTATTTTGCCGGATGTACAATCAAGTGGTTTGGAAACCGACGCATATCAATATTTAAGGAATGTTTAATTACCAAATATGGTATGTTGCTTACAATGAAATGAAGCTATTCGAAGTAACAAATTCAATAAACATCAGAGTTTCCACCTTATATTTGCGTGCCTAAATCTGAATTGATCCTGACACTTCAATTTTATCCATTCTTTGCACCCCCCCCAAAAAAAAAAGAATAGAAAAATTAATTCATCCTGGATTGATCCCTGTTTGAGGTGGTCCAAAAAATTACCGATGTAGTAATTCACCTTGAGCTATACAGACGAACGAGTTATCACTTATAAACAATCCGTCTGGTTCTTATATGCGTCGTTCGTTCCAATTCGGTTCTTTGCTTTCTGTTGCCTACTCTATCCTCCTTGGCCGAACTCGTCATATCTTTCCATCATCTTGCTGGAGCATCTCGGCTGTCAGACCTGCTTTTCTGGTGTCATTAGGGCCCTCATCAATTATAATTTATTAGTCATCGATCTTGAAGTGCAACGCATGTGTCCAAGTTGGGTGCTTAAAGTTCAATCAGATTTATATTCTTCTGTGGGTCACCACATCACGACGTCAGCCCCATACTGATCCAATGCTGCCCACAGAATTCTCTCTTTCCAGGTAAGATGCTCGTGAAAGCAAGAGAGCGAATAAGCCAACCGAACCAGAGCAAGCATTATATGGCTGCAAGTGGACGCCACGAAAGAAAAAAGGCTAAAAAGTTTTCAAACAAAAAGGAAAACCACACGCAAAATTAAAAGATTAAAGAGCCATTTTTTTTGGGAAAAAAAGGGAGGCGTGGATCTTGCGGGTTTTGGCAGGGACAACGCTGTGACACCCCGCTCGTCGGTAAGGACCATCGACCCTCACCGAGGCCTCGGTGTGGGCCTAGAAGCTCTCACCCGAATCGCATGGTGTTGTCGCCATCACTTGCCACCACAGTGCAAGGATTTATCAACCCTAAAATGGAGTTCGAGAAAGCTGGCGAACTCTCACATGGATTTGATTGCAATTTTTTTTATAAGTTTAGAATTTAATTGCATTTTCAATATAAGTTTTTGAATTTCTTACACACTTATCCCATTTGATTTCGATTTGCAAAATAGAGAAAATTATAGATCTGGCATGGTTCCGTCTTTTCAAATTGATAAACCAATTATTCTTTGCATTATTTTTAAGTTTATCAAGTATATGCATACATTTGTGTATAAAGTGATCCCATTGGAAATTCAAGCAAAAAGGAAAAGGTAACCCTATCTAAAGATGATTTATTTTGATGGACTTTTAATAGGTCCACCGTTAGTAATAAAAGATGATTTACACACTCAGAGTTGGATGGTTGATGTGTGAAAAATTTCGATTATAAAACACATGTTATTCATAAGTGGCTTTTTACCAGTGGTGGAGTTAACAGTAATACTATTTGATATAAATTAATACTTTACTTGGAACATGGAGATATTTAGTTCACGTTAGGTTTTAGTGTCTCTGCTCCCATATCGTCTAGATACAGCTGTTGCACTATAGGTAAGTCCTAAAAAGCCTTAAACGACTACAAGATGCGTTTTAAAATATGTGGATGAGCCGCAAACAAAGTGGATAATGTTACGCCTTCAGTATGTTTGAATGGTGCTGCCTGTCCCTTGTGGTATCAAAGCCAAAGTGGTGGTGTTGGGCATTAAATATGTCCCTAAGGTGATGTTGCCTGATGTTGGTTGTTGCGTTGGTACATAAAACTCTCACCAACTTTATACTATTAAGATGAGCTGGAAACCCTTTCAGGTTGGGAAAGCTGCGATCAAAACATGCAATATCATGCTGGTGCATCTTAAAGGGGTTGCCTTCACATTGGTTTAGGTTGAGGAATAAAGACACCATAAATATAATAATTTCCGTACGGTAGTCACTCCAGTGCCATAATCTTTTTACAACTACATGAATGTCATAACTTTTAAAAAATGTTCACTCAAGTATGGTAATTTTTTTACCAAAAAAAAAAAAAGTACTGTAATTTTCAATCAATCACCTGAGTGATATAAATTTTTTAAAGTGTTCACTCAAGTGCTAAAATTCGTCGTGGCATGGCACTTGAAGTGACGTTTTTAAAAACTTAAAGGCATTTAATTGATCAATTGAAAAGTTATATGGCACTAAAGCGATCAAGAAAAAAAAAGGTTATGGTACTCAAGTAAGCTCCATACATAAGCTATAGCACTCAAATAAGCAAAAACAAAAAAAGAAGTTATGGAACTTAACTTAGAGCTGTACAAAAGTTATAACATTTACGGTATCCTTTCTTCTTTAGATTGGTTTGATCTTATTTAAGCTTTTCAAAACTATTAAGTTTGATTTAATTTGAAAACAAATTCTAATTGAATCCGACAAAACCAATGAATCTCTATTGTCAAACGTTGCTGACCCCACACTAAGGCCAATCAAAAGAATAAACTAGAGAAAAAGGAGACACACGCACACGTTATAACGTACGTCTCCATACATGAAGGTTGGTGAAAACACACTTATAATTGGGGTTGCGCCTTGAAGAGGACGAAAGTTCGTGACTAGTCAGATTTAACGAACGTCTCCATCTATGAAAGCATCAAGGTGGAGGAATTTGTTGAACGAAGGGGACATCTAACGTCTCATTCAGTATACTCTGGCACCCTCTTATTTTAATGATGAAAACAAATCCAAATCAAGCTCGAATAAATTCTCAGAGTTTCTGATTTGCACGTTTGGAAAAGGTCCTTCTCGAAGCTGTTGACGAAATTATCTTGTGCTTCTTCCCGGATGCATTTTGGTCCCAGCGTATCCAACGTGCTAAAATTGATAGAGCATTTTAACAAAATTAATCAATCTTAGTTCGCCTTTTACAATAGTCATCTCAGGATCCTGTTAAATATGCTTCTCGAAATGTAGGAAGGGTGATATAAGGTAGTGGACCAATTGAAATGTTACATTAAGATGAACTCCTTCAACTGTGAGCCAATCCATAGGTCATAAGACGGGATAGATTAAATACATGTGTAGGATTGACTCCGATTATGCAACTAGAGATCAAGAGCTGATAGCCACCGTGATTCGAATTCATAAACTGAGGCCCCATGATGTAGCCCAAGGTCAGCTACTCAAACAATAAGATCAGGAAAGTGACTTACACATTTGAAAACTCAGTCTTACACAATCGAAAACTCAATGACAAAATTGAGCAGAAATTTCAGTTTTGCGTTAGTTTGGGAAAATGCACATAACTTTGTCAATTCAGATCAGAATGCTCTAATTCCAAAGCCAAAAGAACAGAGACTCTTAGATCTACAACTTTGATATTTTGAGTTTTCTCTGATAAGCACTGTAGGCTTGTTGATTTTTGATGGAAGTGAGCAAAATGGGATTGGAAAGAATGAAGAAAAAAAAAGGAATTTCAATGGTTGCTCTTCGAGACCTCCAAGAAAGTTGAAATGGCATCAATTCTTCAAGATTGGTGGCTGCAACTCTTCAAGGATGTAGACTTTCAAAGCTTCCACGCTTCAAAGATGGAGTGAAAGCTCTTCTAGGATTTGGAGGGGTATGAACTCTTTAAGGTTCAAGAGAATCGCACTAAGTAAATTTTCATTAATCATATTTGGTATGTAATTAATAGAGACTCAATGACCTTTTATAGCAAAACAAAAGAAGAGCAAAAGGCTAGACTCAAGCCTAGAACCTAATAGTCATTAATGTTCATAGGAACTAGAAGCCATTAAAATTGAAACAATATTTCCAATTCTTCTACTCGTCCCAAAGTTCCTTTATACAAATTTTAATGTGTGGAAAATGACAAAATCAATATGACAAAGTCAAAGATGAGGCCTTATCAATAAGCCACTTTTCGATGAGAGTGTCGTTGATCTTGAATGCATGCCGATCTTCTTGATTGAACAAGTTGGTCTTGAATACAAGCTACATCATTTCCCCCTTCTTTACAAGAATTTGTCCTTGAATTTGAATTATCATTACTGGAAGAATTACCCACATGAGGTGTGAGATGTCAGACATTGAATACATCATGTATCTTTAGATGAGAAGGAAGCTTTAGTCGATAAGTATTAGGATTGATGTGCTCAAGAGCTTCAATTGGACCAAGCTTTCGATCACTAAGCTTGTTGCAACCTCTAATGGGTTGACGCTCTGGTGGCCGATAAGCCCAAACAAAATCTTCAGGCTTAAAGATGAATTCACATTGATGCTTGTCAACATCCTTTGTGTAAGCCTCAGCTTTGCTCTCCAACCTTTGACGCACTTCTTCATGAACTACCCTCATTTAAGATACAATATCATCCACCTTATCGATCAACTTTACAACAACAGGAATAGGTGCTAGACTGAGAGCAGTCTTCGGTTGACGTCATACACAATCACCAATGGACTATATCCAGTGGTACGATTCACCAAACAATTATATGCAAATTCTTCAAGTGACAATCAAGTTTCCCAAGAAAGAGATTATCATCGATCAAAGTCCTTAGTAGATTTCCCAAGGACCAATTGACAACTTCATTTTGTCCATTTGTTTGGAGATGAAACATAGTATTATATTGTAGCTTAGTGCATAATATTCTTCCATAGTTGCTGCCAAAAGTGACAAAGAAACTTGATGTCCTAATTAGAAATAATAGTCTTAGGAAGGCCATGCAACTTATAAATTTCTTTGAAGAACAACTTAGCAATGTAAGAAGCATCCATAGTTTTAAAACAAGGAATGAAGTGTACCATTTATGAAAACCTATCAACAATCACAAAGATTGAATCCATACCTCTGAGTGTACGTGGGAGTCCAAGGACAAAGTCCTTCCCAAGGGACTTGTGGAATTGGCAATGGCAAATAAAGACTAGCATTAGTAGCTTGTCCCTCTCCTACTTGACATTGCTGACACCTTATCACATGTCGGTATACATTACACTTCAAATGAGGCCATAAATACTTGGGTGAAACAAGTTGCACAGTCTTGTCACACCAAAATGTCTATGATGGTGAATTTCATCAATCACCCTTTGTTTAAAAGAGCAATCCAACACACATAGTCAATTTCTTTTGAAAAGGAAACCATCGCATAAAGTAAAATTAGCAAGCCTCTTGTTTTACGCATCAAAAATGATCTTCGAAAAATAAGGATCTCCTTGATACAACTCCTGAAAAGAGTCAAATCCAAGAACAGTAGAGTGCATAGTATGAAGTAAACTCTTCTTTCGACTACAAGCATTGGCAACTTGATTTTGAACTCTGGCCTTATGCTTGATAATAAATGTGAATTCCTAAATATATTCAGCCCATTTTGCATGTCTAGAATTGAGCTTTTGCTACCTTGAAATATACTTATGAGCTTCATGGTTAATGTACAAAATAAACTCCCGATGAACAAGATTTTTCCTCTAATGCTTGAGTATGCGAAATAGAGCATAAAATTCCGAATCATAAGTGTTATAATGAAGTTTTGCACCATTCATTTTTTCACTAAAGAAGGCAATTGGTTGACCTCCTTGACTTAGGACTGGGATTATGTTCAACTTTTCTTTGAGACGTTCAAAACTTTCTTGGATTGCATTTGTGTTGACACTTGATTTTTAGCCAACACGTTATTATAGGTAAAAGCTCGAAACTAGGATTTCTGATCGTGACAAAGCCCATGTCCCTTGTGTCTCAAGTTAAAAGTGTCATTTTTAGTTTTGTTTTCTTTGGCCTATCATTTGTAGATAATTGCCTACTCATTTTTAACAAAAAATCGCAAAAGTCAAAAAGTTGACTTTTTGGTAAACCCTTTGATCAAAAGTTAACCCCAGGTTAACATTTTGTTTTTTTGTACAAAATGATCCCAATTAGTTTTAATATCACTTTGGCCACTTAAATTTTGCAAAAAATTAAAGTTTTGATCACAAAATCAACCTTTTAGTGAAAAGTGAACTAAAATGTTGACTTTTTTTTGGTAAAGGTAATAAGCTAAAATGTTGACTTTGGTCAATCATTTGACCAAAAAAATTGAAAAAAATATAAAAACCCATAAATCATCTCATTTTAACTTTATTTTAACTTTAGCATTGAAAATTTTATGAAAATTGATTAAGAGCCTCATTTTTCGAATGATTTTAGGTTCAAAAACTAAAAATAAAATTACTTTCATTCTATTCATGTTTTTGACTCAGTTTTTTTTTTTTTTTTTTTTAATGATATTTGATCTAGAGGCTATTTTGAAATCACTCATGCGATTATTTTAGTGATTTGGTATGTCGGGATAGAAATTGCCATTTTTAGCTCTAATTAGGATTCTGAATCGATTCATTATGGATTGCGTGCTAGCACTTACATTCAACTTATTTTCTTAAACTGAATCCAAATCTAGGGTCAATTATGGCAAAGTCACTTGGGGAATCTTTAACTTGATGGATTTAGCTTACTTGAATTTAAGAAATCCAAACTAATGAGCTTCAATTAGTGCAATTCAAGTTGACATATTCTAGACTAAGATTAATTTGATAGATTGAGGTTCAATTTTGATAGTGGCCCTCAATTTAGTTTTGGCATAAAGGTCGTCCCTTCATTCTAGTGTCAATTGGAGTGCAACAAGCCACCATGAACATAGGTAATTGAACAAATTGATATCTTGTGATATTAATTGGATTCAAGTGTCAATTTGCGTTTTGAGATGGAAAATTGCATAATTTGCGCCAATTGGAATAGAAATTCCAATTTCGTACACCCATTGAGTATATTCATGATTTTCAATATTATCAAGGTGATTAAACCAATTAGAATCAATTGAGATGTTTTTACAAGGCTTAGTTAGTTTAATTTCACTAAAATTGGATCATTTCTTTTCAAATTAGCCCATTTCGTTTCCTAATTGAACAAAGATTCTTTGCATTCAAGTCCCTAGAGGACTAAATTGCATGAAACAAGGCAAAGAATTGATCGAACCGGTCGAAACTGGTTTAGACTTGTCTAACCGACTTGATCGGCCTTCATTGGAAAGTGATTGGTTCAGCCATTTTCCGACTGACCTCTAGCGGCTGGCAGCCACCACCGGCGAACTCATAGTCCAACTAACCTTCCCTCGCCTGTTGCACGAAACTACAAGTTTGCCCTTAGTGAAATTACAAAATTGCCATCGGATTTATAAAATTTCAGAAATGCCCTTGATTAGCCTTTAACCCCAAAATTAATCATAACCAACCATTAAGAGTTCATCTTAGCCATTCAAATTAACATATACATATTATTGACCAATCTTATGCAAGCTTAATGACTAAGTAAGTTAGTTCAGCTAGGAAGATTAAATCCTAGCCCTTGGATCAAGGGGCTAGGATATGATTTTGCAAGGAGCTATAAAGCCCATTTTCCCACCAAAATTGGAGAGGCTTTTTCAATTTGAGATCTATTCTCTCTCCCCCTCTCTCCCAACCACCTCTCTCTCAGCTCGCTTTGTAGTGTGCCATCGCCCTCGTTGAAGCCCCACTGATGACACACCACCCTGATTGGCGACTTCCACCTCCTCCTCAAGTTTGTCGCAACTGTGGATTGCCCGAGCCTCCACCAAAGCCACCCGTTAGGTGGCCTTTTTACATCGAGTTCAAAGGACGGCATTCCCTAATGGCCACCCTTCCAACATGGAAGGGGGAGGTGAGAGGTTCAAATCCCCACCTTCTTAGGGGGATGGGGTGGGGACGCATAAGTTTCAAGAGTGGGTTTCGACTCTCACGCCCTGCAAGAGGCAAAGCAAAAATCTGAGAGTGAGTGTAGAGTGGGAATAGAGTAAGACTGACTCAAAAAAAAAAAAAAAAAAAGACGGCATTCATGTTGGTTCTGAGTTTGACAACTTTCCTTGCTTTGATTGGTGATTCGGTGAGTTCCTTAGTTGACCCAAAGCTTGTGACGCCATTCCCCAGTCCACCCCTAATCCTATGGTGGTCGGATCTCAGCTGATCAGCCATTGGAAGCCCTCCACTTTGGCAATCTTCTTTCGACAGCGTAATCCTACTTTGGTTTTACCATCTAGAGTGATCGGCGTCCATTCTGGCGTCATCTGGTGCCCCTCGGTGGTCCTCAGCCATCATTAAGCCCAAGTTAACGTGTCTTTAGTCCCAGCGAAGTTTGATTTCAGCTCATTATAGCTTATTTCGTGAAATACACAAGGTATAGTATACTTTTGAACTTGAGCTTGATGAAGCGAGATTGGCTTATGCAATCAAGGCTAGAGCTTGAACCTAGGATGATTTCTCATGCCTAAATTTGAAGTTTAGATGCTATAGAAGTTGCTATGATGAGGTTGTGATGATTTAGAATGAGATTGTGACTTGATTTGGCTTGATTGTGTATTCTGTAAAAATCATGTGCTAATTGGACCAACCTGATAAACATCTCCATTCGAGCTAGATTGTCACGCTCCGATCCTCAGGCACGCGAACATCCCTTACCCTTGGTCGATTTTGAAATGCGATATCCCAGGATTAAGTATCGCCGACCCTTCCATTAATTATATGCACATGCGGAAGTAGTTAAAAATCCCCAGACAATAAAACAATGGGATAGAAAAGCAGGCCACAATTTTATTTATTGAAATTCATAACTACACATGTACAGGGTTTACAAAAGATGATAAGACCATGTACAGGCTTTTCAGTCCCACTCGACCTTTCTCAGATTCAATGGCTTTATGGTCCCACTCGACCTTTCTCAGATTCAATGGCTTTATGATCCCACCGACCTTTCTCGATTCAATGCTCGTCACCGAGCCACGTGCATTCTCCAAGAAGACATACCGAGTCTCCGAGCCACGTGCATTCTCTAAGGCTACCTTTTCGCCAAGGTGACATATCCAATCACCGAGCCACGCGTCCTTCCCAGGTGACACTCCAATTCATCGGGCCACGTGCATCCTCTAGGTGATTTACCAATTCACTTTCAATACTAACAACCGATATCCAATCAATTCTCAAACACATAAACAAAATTCCTTTATTTAAGAATATAACTTTAAAATGCACCACTCAATCAATTCGACACGAATTAAAGCTCAAATAAATAAATGGACTGTGCCACGACAATCAGCACGAAATTCCGGTCATCGGCCATCTCAACCTTGATTTCCGAAAAATAAGTAAATAAATAAATAATTTCGAAAATTAAATAATTAATATTAAAATTCAATTTAACTCAAAATAAAGCCCGATTAATCACCACGGTCGCCAGCATAATATTCCAGTCACTAGCCATCCCCGTTAAATTTCCGGGAAATAAATAAATAAATAATTTCTAGCATTAATTAAATAAACACAATAAATTCAATTTAGCACAATATAAAGCTCAATTAAATAAACGGTCTGCGCCACAATCATCAGCATAAAATCCCGGTCGCTAGCCATCCAAGTTAAATTTCCGGGAAATAATTAATTAATTCCGAAAATTAATAATTAATTACTAAAAATCCAATTTAGGCCCGAAAAGCCTAATTGAAGCCCGCTAAGGGTCGGGAAAAATCCCGAGATGCTTTCAATAAATAATAGACTACGTCTACTTGCTAATTGAGAAATCAAAATGTCTAACATGCATCACAATTGTCTAATAATCACTAATCCATTCTAATCTAACAACCTAATTGCATTTCATTAAACCTAACCAACCCCTAAGCATAATTAGCAAACTAAGCAGGGATTAGTGAGATTACTCACTGGAATCGCATGCAAAACGTATCAATCCGACGGGGACGACGCGAGGAACGATAAACTCCAAAGCACGGCTAGGGTTCGGGGCCCGGAAATGGCCCAAAAGCCGGCCCGAAGCCGCTGGAAACCCACTCGGCAACTTGCTGAGTTGCTGCAAAACAGAGGGGAAAATGAGATGGTTGGGGGCAGCAAGGGGTCGACAGAGCGGGCGGAGCTCCGGTGAGGCGCACAGCCGCTCCGATGAGGCCGAACGATGGCCAGACAACGGCCTGAGATGGCTGAACAAGGCTGGCAGAGGCGGAGCAGGGGTTGGAGTCGCACGGCAAGGACGGTGGGCATAGGCGACGCACGGGCGGCGGACGGTGGACACGCGGCATGCGCGGGCATGCGCTGCGGGCGGCAGTCTTCGGTGAGTAGCTCTTCTTCAGCTTCTGGTTCGTTGGTTGCACGAAGAAGAAAGAAGAAGAAGGTGGGTTCAGTCACGTGGGGGAAAAAGGGGAGAAGAGAGAGGAGAGAGAAGAAGAGATAAGAGAGAGAAGAGATAGGGTTTGACTAGTCAAAAGAAAAAGAAGAGAGAGAGAAGAGAAGCCAATTTGAAATTGGCAAAAGAGGTAGGCGTCGGTGGGGAGGGGTTGTGCACGAGAAGGGAGGGGAGAGGAGGAGAGAGAGAAAAGAGAGAGAGAGAGAGAGAGAGAGAAAGAAAGGGAGAGAAAGGAAATAAAAATTAATCCAATTCCTTTTCTCTTTCTAATTTCTTCCGGTCTTCAATTGCACATCAATTCTCCCTTAATTTATCCTCAATTGGATCTCGTAATATCAATCGATGCTTCAATGCCTCAATTGCTATTTTTCCCCATCCAATAACCCACCTTGCACCTCAATTTTGCAATTCCCGGCTTCAATTGAACGAAAACAGCTCTATTTACTCAGTCGAAATTAAAGCCTAAAAATCCGAATGTCACAACTCTTCCCCTCTTATAAAAATTTCGTCCTCGAAATTTAAACCTTTACCAAACCTTATACAAAAGGTTGTCGTTTCATTGAGTCTCACTATTCCATGCAAATTCTTCGATCTCATAGTATCGTCCGACCATTTTGACCAAGGAGGCCATCTTGGTATATAAAATCTGTCCTTTCAGAACCAACAACTGAACTAAGCTTCTCATATATGACCCTCTGTCATTCACATCTGATTTCTTTTTCTCGACTCCCTAATGAACCTTTGAAGTTCAATGATTCAAAATTTCTAACAGTTCTGTGCAATCTTTATTCTGACACTGATCTGATAACTACAAATATTGATTTCTGAGCTGACTATGGCCTGTGATCTTTCTTCACTTTCTTTTTATCACTGAAAATCTGTACCCTCTGCTATACAGTGTTTAAGAAAGAACCCTCTGAAAACTCTGTCAAACTTGTAATCTCTTATTTAAATTCGAAATATAATTCATCCCCAGCGCTCCATGCCGGTGAATTATCTGATGTGCACACACTTCGGTATACTCATTTTGTGACATGACAGAATCTTCAATTTCTGAAATCAAACTTAGATTGGTGGTTAATTTCACTCCGACGCGCTTTTAGTGTGACCTAGGCTACTGGGTAGTTTTCAGAGCTTTTTAGGACAAATGACCCATGGTCGATTTTCTTCGAGCCACAATGAACCCACTCGACACATCATCGATTCTTGATTGTCGTGAAAATCTCGAGGATTCAAATACGGACACAGGGCGCCAAAACGACAGTAAAATCAAATTAGTGCCAGTCAACGAGAGAGTTTTCCAATTTAGTGGGGTCACCCACGATTGGTCATTCATCTCAGTCGAATTGACCTATCTTTGATCTTAATTTGCTTTTTAACTGTGCCGTAATGATCTCTGAAGATGAACACGGTCGAGAAATCGATTTCTAGTCGAATTCCCAAGTCTATTTGCCTTAAAGTCCTTAATAACTCACCCAGCTAGTCTAGTTATCTCGTGAGTGGTCAACTCAGAGAAAAGTACTAAAGTCGCGCCGATGAAATGCCCAATTTCTCCAATCAAGTCTGAATCCAAAAATCTAGATGTCACATACTCAAAACAAGATCTATTCGTACTGTATTGAAGTGGACCAACTCCATCTATCGATCGACCACTATCCTCAAATGGTATCAGTAATCCCCTGAATCCTTAGTAAGCTTGTCACAATATTTCATTGTGATATATTTTCATTCCCCCTAGAGACTCTTAAGTGATGATAGAAGTCCTGGTTTGCATTATTGAACTTCCAACTTACTGACAACTCCGGCACTTACAAAGTGCCTGGCGGTATTTATCTTCATATCAGCCTACCAATCTAGCTGACGTCGATTCTGACTTACTTGCATCATCTGGTCAAAACTACAATACTATAGTGAACTTCTGACAAGATCTTTTCCCTGAATGTTACACCATCAAGTGCACTCAATCACTCATGGAACCCGAACGTTCCATCCTTAAAATCTTAAAGTCAGATTCTTTCTTACCAATATTCTCTCATAAGATCTTCTGAACATCTCTGTCTGTCAACTAGGCGCTGATTCCAACTTGAACATTTGGTTCAATTTTGAGGGCGGCTATAAAATTCAAAAGGGTAGCCTACCTCAATTTTGAGAACCAAATTTCGAACCCTTCTAAGTAGAGTCTATACCTTAGTCAGTCTGGGCACCATTGTAGACTCTCGATTTAAAGCATCAGTGGCTTCTTCCATTTTCCCATGGTAATATCAAATAACATTATTGTAGTCTTGCCAAAATTCCGATTCACGATACCATCTCATATTCAACTCATTCTGAGAGAATAACACTTGAGACTTTAATAGTCGATGAGGATCTAGAACCTTCTTCATCTCATTGATGACTTTAAATCTTTAAAGCAAAATTTTGATGCTACTAGTCCCAAGTCCTGCATTGGTAATTTAACTCCTGAGATCTCAACTGGCGGGATGTGTATGCGACAATCTTCTCATGTTGCATCAATACGTACCTAGTCCTCTACAAGGTACATCATTAAACTCTGGAAACTATCCTCGTACTTGTCTATGCCGACGAATTTCTCTTCTTTCTTAAGAGGTCAAGTCCACGATTATAGTGATGCTGAAATTTCTTTCATGAACCTTCTGTAGTAAACTGTCCAATCCTCACGGCTTCTAATCCCTGACATGGTTGTCGGTCTTAATCCATTAACAACTCATTTGATCTTGGCTAGGTCCATGAAGATTTCTTTACCTGTAATCACATGACCATCCTCAGGGACTCTCGTAACCCTTAGCACTTAATGAATACCCTAGAATGTTACTACACCACACGATCACCATTGATCTACATATTCTTTGAACACTTGATTTGTCAAATCTATGACAGCGGCTGGAGTGTTCACTAAACCAGGCAGTCTTACAATACTTTCGTAAGGACCATCTCAAGTACTAAATACTGGATACAATAGGTACTTCTTTTCGATCTTCCACTGATAATGCTCTTATCTGAAGTCGATCTTTGAAACTATTAACACTCTTTATAACAAGTCACACCCTTCATTGATCTTTGGTAATGAACACTTATCCTTGATTGTCACCTAATTGAGTTGACCATAGTTGATGCATAACCGCAACGAACCATCTTTCTTTCTTTCTTACTATGAGGCTGATGTTTCCCTTAGGTAATGCACCGACATACATAAATTCCTCATTCATCAATCCTCATGTCTGCACCATTGGTTCTATCGATTCAGACAACAATGACCGATAAGAAACTTTAGAGAATGGTTATGTTACAGATGTTAGCTCGATCGTAATTCTTTCCCTTTCTGTCTAACCATCCTTCTGGCAATGCTTCCAGGAATTCTTGGACTACTAAGGAGTCCTAAATTTTCAATTCTTCAATCTATCTTATTTTTGACAATCGTCGAGTAACCTAGGCAACCTCCGTCTAACAAATGGATTGCCTTCGGTGACGAGATTAAAGAAGTAAAGGACCCTTCTCGATTTTCAATAAGACTTGGCACTTCTACCTGTTCCTGGAATAAACTGGGTTACTTCACTATAGTAATTCATCACCACAAAGTGTTCTAGAGACAATTCCTTCCACACTTGACGAATAAGTTGTACACAAACAGCCAATCAAGTACAACTCTTATCCGTGATTCTTTTCTTATGGCCTTAACAAACAACTGAAATTCCACAATTGTGTTCCCAACACTCTCTGGCATCAATCTGATGAAATCACCTAAAAACATTCTTCCATTGAATAAAGCATAGTCAATTATGTTTCCATTCTTCTCGCCATATCTGGACACTGAATTCATCCATGTTTCCTTTCACAATTTCGACACCTATCTGGTGGGTTTTCTACCTCCTGCCAAGTGCCAACATACACTATTCCTTGTACCGAAGAACTATCCCAACAATTCCACAATGCGTTCTATGGCGCACTTCTTCTGACTTGTCCTATCGGTGGTGGCAGCAGTAACCATTATCGAGATTCCATCTACTTATGCGGATACTCCATAAATCACTGTCTGAGTTGGCAACACTTACCACACTTTCTTGTCCTCAGGATACACGAGACTGATTCATACCATCTTCCATAGAACAACATATTCCATTTCTCTGAATACTGACTTGACTATTCCATCCTTCCTATTTGGTGAAGTAGAATACTCTTCCCTCAATATCAATCTTTTTCCTAACCAAATTCCAAGTCTGTCTACGCTGAATCTTGATTCAAATATCAGAATCCGTTCCCTGATCAACCTTCCAGGTTGGACCTCAATAAAGGTAGCAACAACAACAACTTGGTTCTGATCTTACTGACTCATTCGAATCCCAATGAACACTTGCATCAAATCGATCTTATCAAACTTAGGATCATTCAACGCTGCCAAACTAGTACCAACCTGCGATGGCACTCTTACACTCAAGCTAGCCAAAGTTGACACTCTGCCTTTCGAAACCACACTAATTAAAAGCAAGCAGTTCACACACAACAAACAATTCTACCAATCAGCTATCAAAGACATGCGCCAATCATGAATTTAAAGGCCTTTCCTACTACTATCCCATAGGTCATCGCATCTTATCATACCAATACCTAACCATTGCTCTGATACCACAAAAAGGGGATGTCACGCCCTGATCCTCAGACACGCGCACATCCCTTACTCTTGGTCGATTTTAAAATGCGATATCCCAGGACTAAGTATCGCCGACCCTTCCATTAATTATATGCACATGCGGAAGTAGTTAAAAATCCCCAGACAATAAAACAATGGAATAGAAAAGCATGCCACAATTTTACTTATTGAAATTCATAACTACACATGTACATGGTTTACAAAAGAGGATAGGACTATGCTCGGAATTATCATCCCAGTCCTCCTCAGGTCATTCACCACTAGGCTCAATTTATTCAAACCCTTCATCTCCTTCTTCTCGCTCATCCTCAACCTCAAATGCCGGCCAACCTTCGGGAAATCTAGGGGCCTGAAATATAATCCCACAACTGGGATGAGACTATGTCTCAGCAAGTTCTACCTCCCTAAGACCCGATTAGTAAACTAATACACTTTAGGGCTGCCTAAGCACAACATGTGTTAGAGGACTTACCTTAGCCTCATATTCCACCTGCATATTAGTACAGATCAAATAGGCACCCGAGCAATGACATCACAGATCAAAGCATCGATCAAATCGACCTAGTCGATCACACGCCAACAAGACCACTCACTGTCATTCCTAGCCAATCAATCAATCAATTCTCAATATCAGATCAAAACAATGATCAATTCGCAAATATGAGTCGCGGTCCTTAGGATGCAACTTAAGTAAAGGTGGTAAGCACGACTCCACCAAGCAACTTTCAAATATACAATGGCTTTTCAGTCCCACTCGACCTTTCTCAGATTCAATGGCTTTATGGTCCCACTCGACCTTTCTCAGATTCAATGGCTTTATGATCCCACCTGACCTTTCTCAGATTCAATGCTCTGTCACCGAGCCACGTGCATTCTCCAAGAAGACATACCGAGTCTCCGAGCCACGTGCATTCTCTAAGGCTACCTTTTCGCCAAGGTGACATATCCAATCACCGAGCCACGCGTCCTTCCCAGTGACACTCCAATTCATCGGGCCATGTGCATCCTCTAGGTGATTTACCAATTCACTTTCAATACTAACAACCGATATCCAATCAATTCTCAAACACATAAACAAAATTCCTTTATTTAAGAATATAACTTTAAAATGCACCACTCAATCAATTCGACACGAATTAAAGCTCAAATAAATAAACGGACTGTGCCACGACAATCAGCACGAAATTTCGGTCATCGGCCATCTCAACCTTGATTTCCGAAAAATAAGTAAATAAATAAATAATTTCGAAAATTAAATAATTAATATTAAAATTCAATTTAACTCAAAATAAAGCCCGATTAATTAAACGGACTTCACCACGGTCGTCAGCATAATATTCCGGTCACTAGCCATCCCCGTTAAATTTCCAGGAAATAAATAAATAAATAATTTCTAGCATTAATTAAATAAACACAATAAATTCAATTTAGCACAATATAAAGCTCAATTAAATAAACGGTCTACGCCACAATCATCAGCATAAAATCCCGGTCGCTAGCCATCCAAGTTAAATTTCCGGGAAATAATTAATTAATTAATTAATTCCGAAAATTAATAATTAATTACTAAAAATCCAATTTAGGCCCGAAAAGCCTAATTGAAGCCCGCTAAGGGTCGGGAAAAATCCCGAGATGCTTTCAATAAATAATAGACTACGTCTACTTGCTAATTGAGAAATCAAAATGTCTAACATGCATCACAATTGTCTAATAATCACTAATCTATTCTAATATAACCACCTAATTGCATTTAATTAAACCTAACCAACCCCTAAGCATAATTAGCAAACTTAGCAGGGATTAGTGAGATTACTCACTAGAATCGCACACAAAACGTATCAATTCGACGGGGACGACGCGAGGAACGATAAACTCCAAAGCACGGCTAGGGTTTGGGGCCCGAAAATGGCCCAAAAGCGGGCCCAAAGCTGCTGGAAACCCACTCGGCAACTTGCTAAGTTGCTGCAAAACAGAGGGGAAAAGGAAATGGTTGGGGGCAGCAAGGGGTCGAGAGAGCGGGCGGAGCTCCAGTGAGGCGCACGGCCGCTCTGGTGAGGCCGAACGGTGGCCAGACAACGACCTGAGATGGCAGAACAAGGCTGGGCAGAGGCGAAGCAGGGGCTGGAGTCGCACGGTAGGGACGGCGAGCGTAGGCGGCGCACGAGCGGCGGACGGTGGACGCACGGCGTGCGCGGACGTGCACTACAGGCGGCGGTCTTCGGTGAGCAGCTCTTCTTCAGCTTTTGGTTCGCTGGTTGCACGAAGAAGAAAGAAGAAGAAGGTGGGTTCGGTCACGTGGGGGAAAAGGGGGAGAAGAGAGAGGAGAGAGAAGAAGAGATAAGGGAGAGAAGAGATAGGATTTGACTAGTCAAAAGAAAAAGAAGAGAGAGAGAGAAGAGAAGCCAATTTGAAATTGGCAAAAGGGGTAGGCGTCGGTGGGGAGGGGTTGCGCACGAGAAGGGAGGGGAGAGGAGGAGCGAGAGAAAAGAGAGAGAGAGAAAAAGAAAGGGAGAGAAAGGAAATAAAAATTAATCCAATTCCTTTTCTCTTTCTAATTTCTTCCGGTCTTCAATTGCACATCAATTCTCCCTTAATTTATTCTCAATCAGATCTCGTAATATCAATCGATGCTTCAATGCCTCAATTGCTATTTTTCCCCATCCAATAACCCACCTTGCACCTCAATTTTGCAATTCCCAGCTTCTTTGAACAAAAACAGCTCTATTTACTCAGTCGAAATTAAAGCCTAAAAATCCGGATGTCACATAGATAATGTCGTTTTTAGCTTTGAGTCCTTCAAGAAGTTCGTAGATGATTTCACGAGGTTTTCAATGATATGTTGCACGTGTGATTTTGACGTCGTTTGCTATGTCAAAACCTATATGAAAGTTGATGATCTATTCTGTAATCTGACATATATTCCTAGTGTGTTTGAGGCTAACTAACCTATTCGGTTTGTTATTTTTATATGATTTTTTGCACTTTGATTTGGGATTGAGTGTTTTCATGAAGTTTGATCCTGACATTTAGTTGTAAATCATACAAAAATTTCATAGGATTTGCAAATTGTTTAGTCAAATTAAAATTTGGTCATTCTTGCATAAATCTGTAAACTCTGTTTTAGATTTTTTTTTTTTTCCTATTTGTTATTTATCTTCGTTTGAGTTGGAAAATGACCTTAATCAAACTAATTGTTTAAGCTTTCTTTCAACGTCTAGTTTACATTAAGTGAAGTTCGTTTACTAGGTTTACCATTTTTCACAAAACCAAACCAGAATCTAGAAATTGCATTGAACTGGAACGTTTGTTATGCTTATGTGAGTCCAATTGTTTGCTAATTTGGTGTGATATTTTAGGTGTTGATTTTAGGGTCGAGTCCTTAATAAATGTTGTCCATAATTTTATGTCTACAGCATATAAAATTTTTAAAATGTTTGAACATCAATTGATAGGGTCGTTTGGCTATAAAACATTCATCATGCCTCACGCTTCGTTCCGTTCGACGATCGACGCGTTTATGTTCTTCGATTTTTTAGAAATTCATGCGTTAGGAATCTTGAGATGCTTCCTTTATGAATGTTGTTCCTAACATGCTGATTTACTAGCTATAAAAGTCCTAGGTTGTGTTATTATCCTATTTTTGTGATCGTTGATTTGACTGATTGACATATATGTGTTCTGTGATGTTTAGAAAATCATGCTTGCTGAATTAGACTTTGATGCCTTCTAGAGAATTGTTTGCCACATGCTGAACTTCATTGTCAAAAAGTTTTCAGAAAATAAAACATGTTTTGTTATTTTAACCAATCTTCCTATTGTTACAGGGCAATTTTGAATTTTCATTTCATGAATTGATTTTTGTTTGAATTGAGATTTTCATAAGTTCATTTGATGCCCATAATGCAAAAGTTTCTTCAGCAAAGTTGTTTGGCATTTCTCAAATATTGTTTTGATGTCAATTTTATTGGATTGAATGATCGTTTGATGGTTCAAGAAGCCCCACCAATGTGTCAACATTATTTGCACTCGAGTATTGGATTTATTTCCCAAGAACATCAAACTCATTCAAATTCTATAAAGCTGTCATCTCTTTCATAGACTTCTTTTCTATGCCATCATGAAAGTTGCTCATAATTATTTGGAGAACATCTTGTAATTTTTTCTGAATTTTTGAATGTGTTTAACTAGGTCAAAATTGCTTAGATTCAAATATAGGACAGTATACCCTACATTGGTCCGAATTTTATTTTGTTAGAATTGAGTGCACAAATGCACTTATTTGGTCTCAATTCTTTCATGAAAGTTGAAATACATGATGTATATGTTCAATCGATGCATGCTTTGCAAAGTCTTGACATTGACAAGTGAGTCAATTGCATGAGTTAAGGTGAAATGTGTTGCAATAATACATAGTTTAAATATATGATTCATATGATCACATTTAGGTTTTGAACTCTTAATGAGAAATGTTCATCATTGTATATTTTGTATGTAGGGTTTTTTTATAAGATTTTTGCTTATCTTGAGATGGCTGAAATCATGCACATTCTATGAAGTTAATGCTGAAATGAAATCTTGCCATGCTTGTTTTAGAGACCAAAATTTGCGATAATGTCTTCTTGACACTTAAACTACGTGTTACAAGGTTCGAGTATATGTTCACATCATTGCATTTGAGCGTTATTTTGCATGTTAAATGTATACTGTAAGAGTGCATGTTCTTTTAGAAACCCTCAAGAATTTCATCATGAATCTTAAGTCATCTCATATTATCATCGAATTGTATGACATCTTCTCATGCCGACTTAGGGTTAAATGATTACTCAAACTGTTCATCGCATTCAATTCTAAGTCACATGTGATCTTTTCATGCCACTTGCGAATTACTTGAATGATTTTGAGATTTATTAATGCATGTTTTTGTCCTGACTTTTAGCTTTTGACACGCACACCTTTAGATATCTTGATCGTAAAGCACCTAATTGACCTATTTTGGACTCGATCCCTTCTCGGAAGTTGTAAGAGACACTTAGAGATTTCCAATGCCACTAATTTCACATAAATCTCTCATCATTTGGACCAATTTCCATTTTTTTTTTAAAATTAGATCAGAATCTGCACATGGGATCAAATTTGAACCCCTATTCTAACCCCTGTTTGGATAGACCTTTGATATTTTTGTTCTATTTTTTTTGTTAGAATTCTATACTTGGCCTCTTAATGAAACTTTTTTGTCATCATGTTGGCTATGTTTTGTGAAAATTTGGTGAGTTTTAGACTTGTTGATAGGACAAATCCTTGTGACATTGGTTAAGTGTCATGCTGTTTTGACAATTTTATGACATGTTGTTGCTTGTTGTTTGATTTTTGTAAAATCATGTATAGCTCCATTAGAAAAGCTTTCTTCACAAAAGTTGTTTATTATCCTGTTGTGTATGTTAGGAAATTTTTTCATCGCCAAATTGTCATTAGGTATTGCCCAATTTTGTTGTCTTTTCATGCTTGTTCTGAACTTTCCTGATATGAACATGATTGTGATTCTTTATATCAACTTCCTAGGTTAGTTTGTGCATGAACCTAGATCATTCCATCTTCATAAAAGTTGCTCTAAATTTCTTGATATTCATTATTAAATGATTCTCAACGAATCGTCTTTTCAAATGAAATTTAAAAAATACTTTGGTACATATGATGTTTCTCAAAAACAATTTCTAAGAAATTCTTCTCCAAAGCTCAATTTGGCTTAAGGAAGAGTCATCGCATTGACATATTCAAAATACCTACAATGCTTGTGAGTGCATTTATGCGAGCCCCGAGCAAGCCTTGGCAATTGAATGTGTTCCATAACTTAGATATTCCTTAATCCTGAATATCTTCAAATCTCTTTAAAATTCTATTTGACATTATGAAAAGTCACAGTTTGAATTGTATTCAAAATGCTTGCGATGCTTGTGAGTGTATTTATGAGAGCCTCGAGCTAGCCTTGGCAATTGAATGCCTTTCATGGCCGAGATATCACTTTGTCTCAAAATTTTTTGTGGATGATTTTGAAAGATGTCTTTGAAACATCACAGGTACCCCCATGCATACAATTATGTCATACATTTAGAAGTGCCTGCATTTGAGATTAGCGCATGCCCTTGGTAATAAGTGATCCGCCGATGGTTCACTTTCTTGTTTGACTAGTTGAGAAGCAAGGTCCAAAAGACATGTATGCATGTTTAATTTTTACAATGCATGTGACTTTTAGATTAATGGTAGGGCCGATGCATGATATTGAGGGAAAATCCTAGGATCAGATAGATTGCTTGGTTAGGAGACTTATAATGATATTGGCCATGTGAGAACCTAATTGGTTGATAATGGCTATAAGTCACAAAAATGGATTGGGTAGGTGTCTTAATGGAAACCATGCATGAAAGACAAAGGCCGACCCCAAGGCCCCAAAATTTGATTTTTGCATTGAACTTTCTTTAAGTGACTGATCTTGACATGAAGTTGTGTCCTTTGACTGTTTTGATGTCTATGTTTGTTTCTTTCTATTGTATGCACCTAGTTATGGATTTCCAAGATTTTATGATAGGACCCCGAAGATGGAGAAGGTGCAAAGACAGTCGAAGTTGATGTCCATTCCAACCATTATTATGTATCGTTCATTTCCCCAACATATGTCTCGAGTTCTTTTTGTTGTATAAAGCCCGACGAGTTGTGGGTTCTCTCTTCCTCTTATCTTTTTCAATAGTGTTTATCTTTTATATTTTCTAGGATTGCATGATAAATTTACAGCTTTCCTTAGTTGTTTACTTATTGCTTCACAATTCTCAATTCAATTGGGTGCTTGCTTTTCATTTTCTTTAGAAATATAATAGCATGAAAAACCAAACATGCATGGTTGCTTAGTTTAGGATTAATGATCTTGCAAATGTAAGAAGAAATGCATAGACACGCTAGGTAAACACAACATACTATTTAGGTACTGAAAGAGTGCTAATAGAAATATTAGCATAACCCAAGTCTCTGACCTAGATATCTAGTTGCGTAGGAATTAAGGGAACGCTCCCGACCCTTGATTTAGTTTCTAGCTGACCCTCAAAATGAGGCTAGTCGCGACTCCCGTCTTATTTTTAGATTGTCATAAATAACTATACCATATAAATTAATCCGCCACGTGAGGTACGAGTTTCAATGAAACTCATCATAGTTTAGCATACTCGATGTGGGAGTACCCAAAAGGATGAAGTGATGTCATCCTTATGGGCGAAGTATACTATTGAGAGGGCTACCATGGTAAAGGTACCATTAAATCTAATATCCACACCCGACTTTTTCTCCCAAGGTGTGTCGCTTGTGAGGGTATGGATCGCGACACTCCATTGTCATGCGAGGTATGAGCTTGGGAAAGCTCGGGAGAGCTCGCGATCTCGTGGAGGGAACTCACGAGAGGCTTGAGCAGAAAGGCGAGGTGATGACATCTTTTGGAAAGCAAGCTATGAGGGAACTCTCGTGATCGAGTACCCTTAAGCTCAACCTTTCCCCTTTCTCTCCTCATGATAAAGGATTGAGGGCAGCGAGATCGGGTTGCAACAAGTAGCATGTTGTGGTAAAGTCGAACCATTATAAATTTTTTGGAAGATGACATACTTGGGATAAAGTCGAACCATTATAAATTGTTATGTGTTATTTTCTATATGTTCATTATTGTCTATAACTGTTTGATAATAGTACCAACTCACCTAATACTTTCATTCTATTTCTGCTACTGTCAAAGTATAGCTTGTTATCTTCCGGGAGAAAATTGTTTATGTTTTCAATCAACCTATTCACCTCGTCTAATGTTTTTGGGAAAATATCGCTATGAAATTTTGATGATTTCAAAAATATAATTGGTTTGATATCTTAATGATAAGTGCGGATTTACATCATGATGATGTGGTGGAGATTTCATGAATATGATAATATTGGTGGCCTACATGAGATCTATAAAGACCGACTACAAGGATGATGATTTTAATGGAGGGAGAACAAGTTCGATATGACGAAGTGTTTATAATGACTTAGAAGTACTATGGTCAATTTGTCATCAATGTATAGTCTTAAGAAGCTGCAACACTCAAAAGAATCATTAGAAGATTGATTGCAAGTCGTTCCATATGATTTGACAATGAATAGCACCAATAGACTAGTGATAAGGAGGATGTGCTATTGTCAAGTGATAAAGGAGTATTGGATCATGCTTATATCAAGTTTTGGAAGGTGCTGATAAACAAATGCATCTATTGATGAGTGTTAAATGCTTAGGATATAGCTATTGATAGGCTGCGAGTCATAGCAAGAGAACTAAAAAAAAGAGTCACAACAAGTTTGATAGTTTTAGTCAAATAGTTAGGGGTATGGTGAGGTAATAGTAGCAACAAACTCCATTTTGAGAAACCTTGCTATCGTTCGAAGAATGGATTGTATGGATGATCCAGACCTCGGTAAATGTACTAAACAACTCCTACTTCCTCAAAAGCATCTTCAATGGGTGCATTAAAGATGTTTATATAAAGAGGATCAATGTAGCTAAAGATGTTTAGACCTGACATTTTGTTTAGTGTTTGTATATGTGCTAGATTCTAATAAGATCCTAAAGAATCTCACTTAAGTGCTGCAAAACGCATCATCAAATATGTTGCAACTACTCTAAAGTTAGGTCTATGGTATCCCAAAAAATGAGACTTTACTCTCCTTGGATATTCAGACGCAGATTTAGCAGGATGTAAAATTAATAGAAAAAGTACTTTTGGTACTTGTCAATTGCTCGGCAATAAGCCGTTGTCTTGATTCTCAAGGAAGCAGAGTATTGTAGCTCTTTCAACAGTTGAAGTAGAGTATATGACTCTTGGGAGCTGTTGTTCTTAAATTTTGTGGATAAGACAATAGCTAAGAGACTTTGGAATTGAAGAATCGTGCATCGAGATCAAATGTGACAACACAAGTGCCATTAATCTCACGAAGAACCCAATTCTTCATTCAAGGGCAAAATATATAGAGATTCGACAACATTTCATAAGAGATCATGTTCAAAATGGAGAAATGATTCAATTTATTAACTCGAAGAATCAGTTGGTAGACATATTTACAAAGCCACTAGAAAAAAGTTTATTTGAATCTATTCGCACCAGACTGAATATCATATGTTTTACCTGTTAAAGTTTGAAGGTGGTTAGACTCAAAATGTCCAGTAATTACATCTGTAAGTTTTTTTTTTTTTTTTTTTTTTTTTGGTAAAGCATAATTACATCTGTAAGTTAATATCTCTTCCATGCAGGTAATTTAATTCTAGCTTGAAAATCTTGAAAATGTATGTTGATTTTTAAATCGTTACTTGCCTATTTTATAAATTATCATTTTCAAATTTTTGAATTTTTGGCAATTTTTATTCTCGAAAATGGTAGTTTTATTTTCCTTTGTGACGATTCGTATACCCTATTTCACTTGCTTTATATATCATCTAAGTCCTTCTTCTCCATTTACATTTCACAAACCCTAGAATACAAAATTCCTACTCTCTCACTTTTACTCTCAAGATTTCTCTACAAGTTTTCACCTTTTTCAACTGAGCGAGTTCGAGAAATCCTCCTCGACTATGAAGATGTCTTTTCAGAGGAAATCATCTCGAATCACAAACAGGGGACCACAAAATATGCCAAAGGGTCCTACGCACTTTGACTTGACCGAGGAAGAAGATTCTCCTCAACAACAACAACAACAACATTCTCAACATCGTCATTCTTAACAGCATCCGACTCAAGATCCTCTATGCCAACAAGTGGAAGAAGAGATTGTGGAAGATGTTGAACCCGTAAGAACTTTAAAGCCTCAATTTCTCTTTAAACTCTAAAATCAATTGAAGCAGGATGGTACTACCATGACGTTTATTAATGAGTTTCTACGAGAAGTGGATACAAAAATGAAACTATATTCTTAAGATCAATGGAAAGGTTAGGCATTGCATCTGAAGGATTGGCAGACAGGACATTTGCTAACTTTCCAAGTGATCCGCAGTTTAGTTCTTTTAGTTAGCCAGAGGTGAAGGATGATGATGAGAGAATGTATGCAAATTTTCAGCCTAGGATGGGTGTTGCTACTACTGTGCATGGTGAGGGAACAAGTTTGTTTCGTTCTAAGGACCACAAAAAAAACTTATTCAAAATTGCTGAAGAGAGGGATGATGAACCCTCAATCTATGGATTTTGATTTCTTGGATTCTTTGAAGGTGAACCTGAGAGAGAAGTTTGCTCTCCTTCACCTTGAAAGATTTTGCTCTTAAACTTCTGTCACTTACCCTAAATTAACTACATATTTCTATTCAAATTTGTCTTTTCTAGACACGAATAGAATTTGTTTTACTGTGAGGGAAAAAGAGTTCATGGTGGATGTGAACACATTGGCGGATGTTATTGGTGTGGAAGAGGGAGTTTCCAACCAATAAATGTGTCTGTTGGTCATACAACAACGTTTCTTGTTCGGGAGAAAATTGCTGAAGGCGGGATTTCCTATTCCAGAATGACTGCCTCCAATATTTTGCTACACAAGGTTGTGATCAACTGCATCCGACCCAAGTCAACCTCCAATACAGATGTCTCTCGTTCTGAAGCAAAACTAATGTTCGCCATCAGTAATGGGATGAAGTTCTCGCTACCACCAACAATCCTGATACACATGTATAGGACTGTTATGAAGGACAAAGGACAACTCCCTTACTCAACGCTAGTCACCAAATTCTTTCGACACTTTCACATTCAATTTCCAGCATCTCTCTATGTCAGAACCATTGCTTCTATGGTGATAGGATTGAAGATGGTGTCAAAGATGAGACTGAAGGAGCTGAATAAAGCATTGGAGCGCTTAAAGGAGAAGTCCCCAACCAAAACAAAACAAGACTCTGCCGTGAAGAAGAGGAAAGGCAAGGAGCCTATGAGTGCACCTATCAAGAATAGGAGAGCCCTTATTCTGCAGGATGAAGAGGATGAGGATGATCTCACTCTCTCTACATTTGCCTTGAAAAATTTACGAAGTTTTGTTAGTTTTGAGAAGCCACGGGACAAAGAGGAAAGAAGACAAGAAGAGACAGAGCAGAGAAGTGAAGGAAGAGAAGAGAGAAGAAAAGGAAGTGAAGAAATAAGAGCAGAGGAAAGAAAAAGAGAAAGAAGAGAAGAAGAAGGAAAAGAAGCAGAAGAAGAAGAATGTCAAGATGACTCTTTTGAGCCAAAATCTACAATATCCTCGTCAGATGATTCTGAGAAGACTCGGAGTGGAACTGCAGGAGATGCAAGAGAAAAATAACATCACTTGGGAGGTGAGAAAGAACAAGAAGAAGATTTTTCTTATCTACCTGTAGTCATAGAGATAGGGGGACTACTAAGAAAATACGTACTTCTTCTTCACATGTTTTTACCATTGATGATGTTAGCAAATCTCCAGCAGATCTAGAGGATGTGTATGCCTCTCAATTTCCTAAAGCTGATGTTAAGGCATCCTCTCCAAGTCTTGGTGATCAACCTGCTAATGTTCCCTCAAATCTCACAACTCCTAGAATCAACTTGGCTGGACCTAGTGCACCAATAGAATCAACAGTAAACTTTCAAAGTCTGCTAGAAATCCTTCTTGATTTGAAGGCTCAGTAATATGGGATGGAGTTTGAGATCAAGAACCTCAAAATAGCTTTCAAATGTACTTTAGATTCTCTACACGAGCAGGTATAGGCCCTTAAGCTTCAACTTCAAGAGATTACCAAGGATGAGGATATTAAGAAGCTGAAGAAGACTTTGAGGAAGCTAGAGGAGACTGTTAAGTCTATGGGAGATTTCCAGCTCGTTCGCATCCCAAACAGACTTGATTAACATGTTTTCTATGGTTGCAGAATCAATGCTATCCAGGTCCTAATCAACTTATTTTTATAAGGTATCATGTATTGCTTAAGAGTTGTTTTGCAGGTCAAAAGTTCTCAAATCTGTAAGAAAGTTTTGTCACCATAAAAAATAGGGAGATTGTTGGAGAAAACTCCTTTTTTTCTTTGAAGTTGACAAAACCTTTCTAAAAGTCTAGTCTGAAGACTTCCAGACTCTAGCGTCAAAGTCTGAAAACTGCCAGACTTTAGATTCAAAGTTTGCCTACACTAACAGTTTCCAGACTAAAGAATGAAGACTTATCCAGATACGAGATTATCTTTATTTCTTCAACAATTCAATTCGTATGGTTTATAGATGACCTTATGGTGGATATAGCACCTACATGATTAACTATCTTTATTGGAATCAATTTCAATATTCAAATCTTTTGGAAGGCAAGCAAACTTGGAAGGTTCTACTTATAGAAACCAAGATCCCGATTGTATGGGTGAACAAGATTACATCACAATCATCTAACGATTTGAGATCTCCTTAATTGATTTTGTCCAACAGGTAGATTGGAAGAATTCCTTTAGAAAGTGCCAACGGTGGTGAAAGCATGAAGGAGTATTTAAGGCAGACTCTCTAGTTGTTTGATAGAGTGCGTGAAAGAAAAAATTTCAAAGTCTAAAACTTCCTAATTCCTTGTTATTTCATTCGCTAAGCTTAAAGTTTTATACACAAAAGAGAGAAATTCATAGTAAGACTTTGTGAGAGACCAATAAAGACTCTTCACTGAGAAGTCAAGATCACAAGTTGTAAAATCTCTTTTGATTCTTAGTAGAATCCAGCCAGTGGGATGTCAGTGTGGGAGAGTGGATGTAGGCTTGATCTAAGCCGAACCATTATAAACATTGTGTTATTATTCTCTTCCCCGAACTCTTTTATTTTAATTCGTAGCTCTAATCAACTGTTTAAGTTTAAACTCTTTAATTTTATTTGAAACGGTTAAAGGTTGAATTCATTCTTAGTCTATTATCTTCTATAAGCAAATTACTTCTACTGAATCTTGCGAAAATTTTCATTCACACCTATTCACCCCACTTTAGGTGTTGTTACTAGCCCTTTCAAGTGGTACATAAACATGTTTGCGCACTTAACCTTAAATTTTAGTCATCAAAATCGATGATTGATATAGTGATGAATTGTTGTGCAGTTTGCATATTGTCCAAATTAAGAACACTCTATGACTTTTATTGTCCTTTCTTGTATTATGACATATACACTAGGATGAGCATGGTTCCAAAATAAAATCGAAGAACTAGACCGTTGGAGCCCCAATTCAGTTTCTGTAACCATTTTTTTAGGAACCTATACTTCCTGCTTCAGTTCTTGGTTCTTGGGAACCGAACCAGAACTTCAAAAACCCTAAAATACAGTGGAGGAAGGCCTAGATTAGAGGTGATTTTGCATGTGTTTTGAAGAAGATGATGCTGCTGCATATGTTTTAAGAAATATGTTATTGGAGGAAAAAGTTCCTCTTCTCTCCTCAACAATTCCGCCATACCCTGGTAAGTCAATGAACCTCAACGACCTTCCAAGTGACTAACCCGTCAAGTAAGTAGGGTTATTGGCACCCTTTGGTAGGCTGAGGAGCTCTGTCGTGTGATTGTTGTCATTCGTTAGTAAGTTGTGCTCCACCACTACAATTACTTGGGGCATTTGTGCTCCACCACTACAATTACTTGGGGCATTAGGCTCCTTTTTGGTATCATATTCATTTGTAAGACGTGCAGCGGAGATAGAACTCCCAAACAGAAAGTAAAGTTACAAGTTAACTGAGGAAAAACTTCTAAACTAGATGCTCAAACACAATGGGGAAAGGCCTAGACTCTGAGGTGATATTTTCTCCTTAATATTTCTAATGACAGTTTATCATTTACCTATTTTGTCATTGGAACACTTTTGGTTCACTTGTTGGTAGACAAAACTCAAAAGTGCTCTCCAATTGCAAATTTGGTTAGATACAACAAGGAAGCTAGTTCCTCACCTAGGCATTACTTCTAAGGATGGTTCTCATGAGTGGAAGATTCGAGTGTGAAAGTCGTCTATCTTTTTCCCTTTGGAGAAGGATAAGTTATAGACTCATCTCATTTATATGTGAGGAAAACTACTAACCTTGCATCAGAAATATGGCCTACAGACGTATTACTGGACCAAGCATCAGTATGGGTTCATGGCAATCATCCTTTAATGGTGGTGTGGTTCTAGTCCTTACTAATTATGTTAGAAGAATAATGGCGGCTTTGTTCTTACTGTTGTTTGGGTACTAGCTTTTTGGTTGTCGTTCTTTTGGCTCTTTTTTAGTTTAACTAAAAAAGAAAATAAATAAATAAATTGACATTTTCCTAAGTAAACCCTAGAACCCGTGACTAGGGAAGTTCCGAGTTCTAAGGTATACAAGATAGGTTTTAGGTTTCAAAAAATGAGTAACCGATTTTGACAAGAAGGTTTCGGTTCTAGGTGAAACCTAGATGAAACTTGAACCCGCTGACTCCTAATATATAACATGTCTTGTGGCTTCTCTAGTTAGATACTACGCTTGGAGCGCACTGAGTTTCGTTTGGGGCAGCTCAGACTTGTGGATGGTGACGAGGCCTAATTAGTTTTCTCTATGTTTATTAGATGTACAATGTTCGCTTTTGCCACGATGATGTTATGGTACATTTTATATATGTTAGATACGGTGAACTTTGAGTATAATTTTTCAAACTTTATTACTTAATCTTCAAGTATGTAAACAACTTGAAATAATAATAAAAAAATGATTAATACCCTGAAAAACCCCAAACTAGTATACATGTGACAAATTTACCCAAACTATTTTTTTGACCACCAAAAATCCCAAACTGGTATACTTTTGACAAATTTATCCCAAACGATATACTTGTGACAAATTTACCCTTTGTTCATTTTCATTAAATTTTACAGTCAAATTATTAAATTAAATTACACATGATAGTTAACTGGTATATCAATTTGAGATTTTACGCTCCGTTTGTCACAGTTTACAATTTTTGTGACTTTTTTGTGGTATTAATCCAATTTGTGGATGGTATATTTGTCACAAATTTATCAATTTGAGGTTTTTTGCGATCGAATAAATTAGTTTGGAGTAAATTTGTTATAAATATATTAACTTAGGGTTTTCTATGGTCAATTGGGGTAAATTTGTCATAAGTGTACCAATTTAAGGTTTTTCATGGTCAAAAAAGTAGTTTTGGGTAAATTTGTTACAAGTGTACCAGTTTGGAGTTTTTGAAGATATTAACCCTAAAAAAAATGTGATGAATCTCCAATTTAAAAATAGGAAAGACAAAAGAAATCATGTTATCCGAGGAGGCAATCAACCAAAAAAAAAAATAATGTAATTGGCCTAAAAGAGTTATCCCGAGGTCAAGCAAAATTTACCGAAGTGACAATTTTTCATCGCCTTTATCCCAATTTTTCAAAGATCTTACCCAAGGCATTAAAATTTTATTGCAAGAAACCAAGTTGCCACCGTTTCCAAGGCTGTGATGGCTTTCAACCAGTGAGTGGAAGACGTACATTAGGCAAATATGGATGGTACAAGTGTGTTTGATAACTACATAAAAATTTCTTTTTTCTAGAATAGAAAAAGAACATGAATGCATTTGGTATGACCCATAAATTTTTTTGTGACATGAAATTTCTTCTAATTTTTTTATATTTTTTTACATTTTTCTTTCTTTTTTTTTTTCCTCTCTTTTTCTTCCTTCTCTAGCCAATTGCCGCAGCAGCAGGCAGCAAATAGCAGCAGATGACAATGACCAGCAAACGGCTACTAGCAGCAACACACGGCAGGACCAGCGACAAGCAACAGCAGTGCGCGATGAGGTTGTAATAATCAGTTAGAAGAGAAAGAAGAAGAAAAAACAAAAAGAAAAAATAACTTATTTCTAGAAATTATTCCTGAAAACAAGAAGCGTATTTTTTCTACTTCTTATTCATGTTCCAAATATATTCCCTAACAACTTTTCTATTACAAGGAATAGAAAAATTAACTAATGTTATCAATCAGACGACAAAAATAGATGTTTTCTGCATCGCAACAACAATTGTTCTCAAGGAATAGAAAAAATAACTGAAGTATAGAGTCTGCATGGCAACATTTCTATTTTTCTATTTTTCCATTTTTTTGTTCCTTGAAATAGAAAAAGAACAAAAAAAAAATAGATTTATCACACTTCTGAGAAGTCTCACCACCTTTATAAGCCTTCGCAAATAATGATAGACACAATGGTAGAAATAATATGGGAAAATTACCGAAAATATCCTAAACTTGTAACAGGTGTGCCAATTTCAATTGAATCCTAAATTTTTTAGATTTACCAATCTTAAACCTTTCAATTGTGCTAATTTACTGACCAAAAAAAAATTGTGCTAATTTAATTTTAAACATTTTGACAATTTTCTAATTTAATCATTCCAACTAATTTTGGTCAAAATCATTGACGTTGATGATAGTTGTGCCACATTAGACGACCAACGCTAATGGGGATAATATTTTGCATTTAAAAAAATTCTAATTTTTCTTTTCTTTTATTTTCTTTTCCTTCTTTTCTTTCCTTTTCTTCTTTTCTCCATTTTGCTCCACCAATCACCAAGCCTCAATGATAACCAATGACTAGCCACGCGTGAGGGCCAGTGAGGTCAACTTCGTCAACTTTCACTAGGGATGACCTCATCAACCACTAGTGAGGCAAGACCTCATCGGATCTGGCAATCGAGCCTCGCCTTCCCTAGTGCCTAGGTGAGGTTCAACCTCGTTGGATGTTGCAAGAGCAACCCTCGCTTAAGGCTGGCAACCTTTATCGGCCATGGTTGAGGCTCGGTGATGGCTAATAGAAGGAATATGAGAAAAAGGAAAAATGAAAAATGAAAAAAAAAGGAAAATTAAAACTGAAAATTAAAAAGATTTGCAAAAATTGTCAACATCAATCTTGGCTATGTCACGTAAAATGGACCATGTTGACTAGATTGCAACGTTAACAATTTCCGACCAAAGTTAGTCAAAATAACTTTATTAGCAAATCGTCAAAGGTTGAGGACTCAATTAATATAATTGAAAGGTTTATGATTGAATTGGTATAAGTCCAAAGAATTCATTGGTAGTTTCCCTAAAATTCTAGGTATCAAACCAGCCTTGAGTTTGACAATACTAATAGGAGACTGGAGCCGTAAGCAAATTTAGTTGAGTAATTATGTTTGTCCGGGTGAAAACGTCCTTGTGCATATGATTACTTTGTTAACCTAATCTTCTGCAACCTATATCAATCGAGAAAAATTAGATTTTATGCACTAAATAAGTGTCGAGCTTGCTAATTTTGAAGGTAATTCCCGCTGGCCGAAAGCCATGGAGCATTAATTCAACTTCATTAAAATAACACGTCAACTTAGAGTTAAGAGTGATGTTAATCTCAATCACCACGTTAAGATGACTACTCCCTTTCATTTTATAGTCCCCACCGAATATATCTCCAACATAAAGTGTTTTCCCTTCTTTTTGCCAAGTTGCGACGATGTTTGTATAGTTGCAACAGCTTTCTCGCCAAGAACTCGATGGACAGATTAATGAACAAATCCCCAGCAGTCATGCAAACGTTAACAACAAAACCCAGCAGTTTTTTAAACAAACGATCACACTAAATGCTTAGAGCTATCTCAGAAACATTAGCTCAATCCTCACTGATCAAACGGAGACAACAATATCCCCTCAACAACCCGGCTATTCTAACATCTATGAGATGGTAGTGTTATAAAGAAACGGATTAAGAGTGCCTGATAATGAATCGAAGTCAAACTCAGCGTCGGCAATGAGCTTTGCACATATACCTACAGTCATACAAGCAAGGTCCACCACAGTGGAGAGGGCAATCCAATCTCATTCCTTTGCACCTTCCTTTAACCATGCACTGAGCAAACTCACCCATCACGTACTCTTCCTTGTCATGCATCCATTTCCGGTGACTTCTGTGTCTGCTCGATTTCGGCTGCCTGCTGCAACCCCACTTCCACCGACTGCCACCACCACCTCCTCCTCCCCAACCCCATCCAGTGCCACCTCCACCGCCCCCGCCCCCCGCCACCGCCAGCCCCCCATCCCCACGAGAAACCTCCTCCACCACCGCCACCACCTCCTCCTCCACCCCCACGAGTGCCACCTCGGTAATATACTGAGTCCCCATTTTTGACCACTTCTTCATTGTATATCTTGTTATGATCTACTTGCCCACGGCCCAAAGAGAGTTGAGTGCTTGCTGAAGAAGTGGCGTTTTGTGCTGCTTCATCAGATGCCGTGATGTGAATGATAGCAATGGGAAGAAAAAATAGCAGAGAGCAGGACATTTTGGCTAGGGTCAACATCCTTTTTGGTGAGTCCAATTGTGCAGATCCACTGGACATGCATTTTCCTAGTTTACATATATAAGGACTACAGGGAAAATGGTGACAGCTAGATTACCCCCAACCGTATCCCAGATCTCTAAGAAAGCACGAGTGCGAGAGAGAGAGAGAGAGGGAGGTAACTTATGGTGCACTTTTGTCCCCACCTGCCATTACAGTGACCAGCGCACGCTTCAAGGTACATAGATGCTATGTATATTTTACAGTTGCACCAATTTTGAGGAGTATGGTTGGTGCCAATTGCCACCACCATATTGGGGTTACATAAAATATCCTTTTAATCACAATCATGTGCACATGCCATCATATTACCAACCTATCTTCAGTAAACAAACTAGACAACAACCAATATGTTATGTTAACTACAAAGTATATAATTCCCAGCGTGTAGCTCGACGTATTGAATGAGAAGCTAGTGACAGGTAACGTGACTTTGAAGACATGTATTATGGTTATCAGAAAGAAAGCTATACCTGGGGCCACTGATAATCATCATTTTCCAACAATATGAGTACACTAAACATGAAGAAGAAGCCAACCAATCAAATGACAAGAAGATCAAACATTAGATCGAGCCTATGGGGAAATATATGCACCTTTTACTCCTCCATCGTCCCCCCCCTCTTTCTAAGACGTATGAAAATGCAATTATAAATAGAAAAAGCTACTTTTAGAGCGATTAAGATCCCCAAGGAAAGATCCGATTGTAGAAGTGCTCGCCTTTTCCAGCAACAGAAATTATAGCGGAGAAACCAATAACTTGGACGATTCTTTATTAGACTTGCATTACCGCCAACTTGATGAGCATGACCACTTTTTATATAACGAAAAATATAATCACCATCTTTGAACTTTTGACTCCTTGATGAAGAAGCTGAAAAGTCTTTATCTCTCCCTCTCTCTTCTGTGTCCATCATATTCTTCAACTTTCAGTCATGGGAGAGGGTGTGAACTTGTTTCACCCTCTCCTCCATCCGTTGTTGATTTTATTTGAGTTTTCTTATCTTTTCTTCTTTTTTCTTCTCACCTAATCTAAATCTGTGAGTTCTCTTTTCTCTGTCTAATTCTAGAATTGAGAGTTTTAACTTTCCTAATCTAATTCTAGACCTAGGAGTTCTTCTCTCCCAATTTAGATATGCGAGTTTAATAATGTTTTAGGGGATTCAATTTTCCCATGCTCTATCCGTGTACACAATATTCCACCTCCAATTCCAATGATGAACACGAGAGCTTTAGCATCTAGCCGAATTACAAAGATTTGCTCTTCCAAAAGTTATAACTGTGTTTATTTAGCCAATTTTGGTTATTTCTGTAGGGTGATGGTGTAAAGAAAGCCAAATCTAGGCATGCATTGCCAATTGGCAATTTCATAATTATTGGATAAAGAATTTATGACGTGTGCTCATCATTAACAATAATACGAGATTCAAAGATCAGCCGGCAATTATTTTGCTTGATAGATTTGTTCTTATGCAACGAGTATGTACTTAACCTTGTCGGTGTTCTATTGATCCTATTTGTTTTCTAATTTGGCTTTGTTTTATAGTATTTTGACCTTTGCTCTACTTCGATTTGCTTTGCCATGAAATTCTATGGGTGCATTGGGGACGATTTTGGAAATGGGTTTTGGCTGCAATGCAAATGTTAAAGGCCAAAACTCTTTGCAAAAATGCAAATTGAGTATGGTAAAAACTCCTTTGCAAAGCAATGCAAAGGGCTTTGGCTGAAATTTTTATATATTTTTATTTAGAAAAAAGCAAAACTTTCGCCACCAGCAAAGGGCTCAAATATTCAACAAGCCAGATCTAGCATCATCGAGCAAGGTTGCACGACCTCAAGTGACCCTAGGCCCCGTTGCCTACACTTTCAACCTTCCCATTACTAACTTTCACATCAAAGCCCTTTAGGAATTGTTATCATACATCCCAAATTTTCCCGAGGGGCTTTCAAAATGTCAAACCAAATGCACTATATGTACTTCTTATGTATCATTTTGAGCAATGATTATAATTTTTTTCGACCAAATATGTATATATATAGAAAAATGTCCATGTGAATTCCACTATAGTTGGTGGGTCTAATGGAAAACATATGACAACATGACCAAGGTTGCAACATGATCCTCTTCAAAGACCCTTCGGATCGTTCGGGTCATTTCTCTTGCGAGAAAACTCTAACCCTTTCCAATATAGTGGTGTGGATCGAGTGGATCATCTCCCGCGTCAATTGACGGGGCAAAACGGCCTATAACGAGAGTAAATAAAGAAATTATTTTAAACTGCAAAGAATTTTATTTGGCATTTCAAGAAGACCACATTAATAAATAAAAGTTGTCCTAATAATGACTTTTTCCTGTGAGAGCTTTGTAACGCGGAGACCGCGAAATAATCATCCATAATCCTCGGTTGACGATAAATTATTAACTAACTGATTGATACAAGTTGCAGGTTTTAATCCCATTATAGAATTCGCCTAACGATGTTTTGAATGAATACGTGATTGTTTCAATGTGATAGCCTGCGTGCTCTTGTAGCCCGTAGTGCTTCAGTCTGACTTGCCCTTGCAGCCCAGAGCACTTCTTCCTCCCTGTGCCTACTTTAGCCTGGCATGCATCTACAGCCGAAAGTCTTTCATCAGCTTAGTGTGCTCTTGCAGTCTTAAGTGTTTCTTCGGCCTTGTGCGTTCTTTAGCCCAGAGAGTCTACTACTTCAGCTCAACGTGCTTCGACAACCCAGAAAGCTTCTTTAGTTTAGCGTGCCCCATGTATTTTTCCTGTATAGTCTATATTTCTCGTCACATTTACACTTTGCATATACATTTATTGCATAGTTTGCTACCTGAATTTAGATGTCATTTGTCTTTGAAAGAAACCTTCTTGAGCTTCCCATCAAAGAATGGCACCTATTGACACCTACATTTGTACTCTTAAGACTTTTCAATTCTTTCATGAATAAACTAGAGATCAAGTTTATCGATAGCGCCATGATTAAATCCCTAAGCAAAAATATTCTCTTTGTTTAGCCTCACATTAGCATTTCTTACTTTATTTCTCAGCATTTAGACATTAGAAACATTTAGGTTTAAAAATAATGCATTGGCATCAAATGAATTATGGGTCCGGCTATAAATTTTCTTTCAAATTGACTCAATACACAGCTTGACTTGCGAAATTAAACCCGAATTCATTGAAGCTTCCAAAGCCAGAGCCCTACCCCTTTTTATGGACTCGGCCATGTCCCTTTGGTTAGACAAAATTAAGCAATTCTAATCATGCACAATTAGAATCACATGCCGAAAACAAAATGTAATTAAATTTGACCTCCAACCATTGTTCAAATTTGCGTTTGTAAAAAATCCACGGAGATTCGACAGCAATTATTGACATACTCTACTAACCCAATCCCCTCACATATTGATGGTGTTTTTCTGAAAGAAAGGATTTGCATTAGATCTTGTGATTTCTCATACAAAATAAATGATTGTCTTTATAAACTGTCTTCCATCAAGGCGATTTCCAAATAGGCAATTATCACCGAAGTTGTACAAACATGAAACCATATAGTGGATTAACCGTTCCTCAAAAGAGAAAATATGGGTCAATGTCCATGGATAAGTTTTTATTTTAAAAGCTATATCCCTAAAAATGTGGGATCACATTATAGATAACATTCTCCCACTTGTTCCCAATATTTTCATCATACGAATTATCCAACCAAGTCCATGATAACTACAAAACACATGAATCATGGTGACATATCTTCTAAGAATGAGTACTATTTTTCATGTATCATAATGCATCTTATTTCTTTAATGTTACCCATATGTGACAACACATTTTACTGAATAAACCTTATGTTTATTCTAGAAGCAAGGATAATTGTTATTCTCATAAACAGTAGAATATGTACAACAAAAATTGAGAATTACATTACAACTGAATAAGAGTTTCATACAATGAAAAATTGTCCATACAATGACAAATCACATGATAGGATCTACTCACATCTTAGCCACATGATCCTTATACTTCATTGATGGCATGCCTTTAGTTAAAGGATCGGCTATCATCAATTCAACACTAACGTGTTCTATGACTATTTTGTTCTCCTTAACACGTTCCCTTATGGCCAAATACTTAATATTGTTATGCTTATTTTGACTACCACTTTTTGCATTTTTAGCCATAAAAATTGCAGCTGAATTGTTATAATATTCTTAATGGCCTAGAAATGAAATCAACAGCTTTAAGCCGAGAAATGAAATTGTTCAACCATATAATATGTGAGGTAGCCTCAAAATAAGAAACGAACTCAACCTGCATAGTTGAACTAGCAATCAAGGTCTACTTCACACTCCTCCATGACACAGATCCGCTAACTAACATAAAAATATACATAGATGTTGATCTTTGAGAAGCAACACAACTAGCTAAGTTTGCATTCGAATACCCAACTACTTCTAAATTGTCAATCCATCTATTTTAAAGCATGTGAACTTGGGTATCTTGAAGGTGTCTCATCACTTTCTTTGCAATTTTCCAGTGGTTTATACCTTAATTACTCTTTTATCTTCTCAATAAAAGTAATATCAGGTCAAGTGTAAATTTGAGCATACATCAAGCTTCTGACAATGGAAGCATATGAACTATTCTTCGTTTGTTTGCTTTCTATATCGTTCTTCGAGCAGTGGTTCAAATTGAACCTATCATCCTTCATTGTAGGTGCTATATTTGGTGAATAATTTTTCATTTGAAATCTCTCTAAGACTTTATTGATATAAGTTTCTTGAGATAGTCCCAAAATTCCTCGAGGTCTATCTCCATAGATCTAAATGCCAATGACATAAAATGCCTCACCCATATCCTTCATATCAAAACTCTTAGAAATGAATTATTTCACCTCATGTAGCACTCCCTTATCGTTGGTTGCAAGTAGAATATCACCCATGAACAACTCAATGAAACAAATTTTGCTCCCACTAACCTTCTAGAATATACATTGATCCATAGCATTTTATACAAAATTGAATGAAGAGATGATACCATGGAATCTTAAGTACCATTGGCAAAATACTTGTTTCAAGCCATATATAGATTTCTTAAGCTCGCACACCAAATGATCACCTTTTTCTAGAGGAGAATCCTTTTGGTTGATTCATGGAAACCCCCTTCTTTAGTTTTCAATGAGGAATGCCATTTTCACATCCATTTAATGTAATTTTATATCAAAATGAGCAAACAATGTCAAAACAATATGAAGGGAATCTTACTTAGATATAGGAGAAAATGTGTCCATGTAATCGGTCCCTTCTTTTTTAGTGAATCTTTTGGCAACAAGTCTAACTATATATCTCTCAATGTTTCCCAATGAGTCATTCTTAGTTTTGAAGACCCATTTACAATAATTGGCCTTCACACCCTAGGCAACTCAACTAAATCCTAGACTTCATTACATGCCAAAGAACTCATCTCATCCTTCATGGCATTCTATCACAAATTAGATTCATCACTACTCATGGCTTGTGAAAACGTTTCAACATCATTCTTAACTCTACCATTATAGTCATATTCTTGTAAATACACAATATAATCACTAGGAATTGTCAGTTCCTTCATTCTAGTAGATCTTCCTAATGTTGTATAACATTCTCTTAAGGAGCATATTGTTAAGCAATTTATGGTAATTGATGAATAACCGGATCTACCAAATCAATATTAGTGGTTTGTGGAACTTCACAATTGGTTGTTCAATAGTTGAATGAATTGGAGGGCTGTTGTGAATAACAACCAACCTAATACTTGAGGTGTAGATTGAGTATCTGAATGATCTTTCTCAGAAACAAGGTCCTTAAATCGATCACTTTCACTATTCATGTCATTTTCAAGAAATTTATAGTTTCTTGATTCCACAATCCTACTCATGTGAGATGGAAAATAAAACATGTACCCTTGGGCCTTTCAGCATATCCAATGAAATACCCATTTATAATCCTTGGGTCCAACTTTTTTCCCTGTAGATTGTAGACTCTTATTTCAAATGAGCATCACCAAATGTGTACATGTCACAAACTTAATTTCCAACCTTTGAACAACTCAAAAGGCGTCTTAAGTAGCTTTGGTCAGAACTCAATTCAATATATACACTATCATCTTAAGAGCTTCAGTCCACAAGGATTTAGGATGTTGGGAGCTGTTAAGCATAGTCTACACCATGTGCAATAAAGTTCACTTTCTTTTTTTTCCTACACTATTCTAGTCTAGAGAACCAGGCATGGTACATTGGACAACTATCCCATTCTCTAGAAGAAACTTAGCAAATGGACCAGTACTTGTCCATCTTCAATGCATCTTCCATATAATTCTCCACCTTTATCTAATCTTACAATCTTAATTTGTTTACCGCATTATTTATCTACTTCCGTTTTAAATATCTTAAAGGCATCTAACGTTTCATGCTTATTATAAAACAAGTCGAGATACATGCAATATGAGTAATTATCTATAAAAGAGATGAAGCATCTTTTATCATACAAGTTCAAATCTAAACTACAAATATTTGTTTATATGATTTATAATAATTTTGTACTCCTCTTGGCACCTTTCTTTGTCTTGTTGGTATGCTTTCCTTTTATGCAATTCACGCAAGTATCATAATTAGTAATATTCAAAGTACTAAGTATCCTATCATTTATTAATTGCTTAATTCTATCTATGGAGATATATCACAATCTCCAATGCCACGAAGTAGAGGAATCTTCATTCACAATACATTATTTCATGCCAACGTTATCATGACATGCATCATATTATAAAAGACATTATCTTGTAAATTAATTCGAAAAAGACCATCAGACAAAATGACACTCCTAATAATCTCATATTCAAATAATAAACTGAAGCTTGAAATTGAAAATTCAAAAGACTAACCAAAGATACAAGTTTTGAAATTGAAATTAAGTTTTTAGAGAAACTAGAAACATACAAGGTCATTTCCAAATTTAAATCAAAGCCACTATCAAGAATTAATCTACATGTCCCAATAGCTTTCATTTTTAAATGCATCATGTTTCTTGAATATATGCTTTGTTCACTTCCCATTAGCTCTCTATCGTTTTGATAACCTGCAAGAAATTTGAAATGTGGATTGTAGTTCTAGAATTAATTCACCAAGTGTTGTGACTCACATAAGCTATTTTAAATTCATAACTAACATAAAAGATTGGATTACATTTTTTCTCAAGCCAAGCCTTAAATCGAACGCAATTTTTCCTCGTATGCCCCTTCTATTTATAGAAGAGTATTCGAATTCCTTCTTGATGTTAGCTTGGGGAGGTATTTTACCCTTTCCCTTATGTTTGCCTTGCTCCATATACTTTCCTTGTATTGTCAAACGAACACTTTCTCCTAATTCTATAATCATCCTTTCTTTCTCTTAAACACACATGCTCATGAGTTCATTAATTGACCACTTATTCTTATGTCTGCTATAAGAGATTTTGAAAGGTGCTTATGTTGTGGGAAAGTGTTCAAAATGTATATACAAGAAAAGATTCAGATATATCAACCTCAAAATTTTTTAGTTGAGCTGCAATGTCATTCATCTTCACAATGTACACACACACACACACACACACCCCTCTAACAGTAATGAGCTTCAATGATGAAAGTTTCATAATTAAGGTCATGGCATGCACCTTTTCTAAAGTCTTAAAATGCGCATCAATGGCCTCCAATAAAGTCTTAGCATTGCTATGCTAAGCGACCAAACCATGGATACTTAGAGAAATTTTAGTCTTTATGAACATTACATTAAGGCAGTTGGACCGTTCCCATTGTTCATAAAGGGCTATCTAAGCTATAGTGCTCGTATCAGTAGAAGTAGGTGGTTCATCTTTCCTTATAGCATAGTCAATATCCATGCATTCCAATTGAAAAAGGACTAACTACTTCCAAACTTTATAATTTTCACTATTTAGCATGTCGACATCACTCTTAAATTCATAGAAATTTATAGATTGCACAACTGCATATCAAAATATGCTTATGTTACAAGAATTTGAGGCCAAATTTACATAATTCATGCTTTACAATGGTAAAACATGTCACAAGATATGAATCACATAATATAAAAACTACTAGTGAGTTAAGTTTTTTATTTAAATATATTCATAAATAGAAACTGTCATATTATATTCCTTTTCTAAAACCCTGTTGTTAAATTAAGAAAAATAATATAATATCTCATCTCGATTAGTCATATCAAAATAATAAAAACTCTTGTGGGAAAAAATTATTATATTAATAAGATTATAAAAAAAATAGACATGTCGTGACTAATCTCCAATTAAACAAAATTATATATGGATCATTTGACATTTAATTATGTGGATAAAATATCCACAAAATGCATGCAAGGGCAGAGAAGTAAATTCAATGGCCAACAGTAGAATGGTAAATTTCAACATCAAGGGAAAAACTGCAAATTTCAAATGGGCAATAGGCAAAACTATAAATTCAACAGCTAGGGGGTAGAATAGTAAATGCATCACATGCGTGTGTGTTACGCACGCCCATTACTCCATGCAGGGGCGTGCGGCGCACACGCCACGCCAGTGCCTGTAAACAGGTGCGTGCCCCGCACACACCTGCTGCTAAACGTGGGTACGTACATGCATGCGCCTGCCCCCTCTTCACGCGATTTCATCATTTTTCAGTTTTTGCTGCACCTTCAATCACCCGATTCTCCTTCAGCAACCCATTTTAGACCAAAATAATTGGTGAGTTTTGAAGAACATGCTGGTGTGACCACACAAGTCCAAGAATCGGCAAAGAGGGCCAAGAAATTGGCCCGAATCAAGCATAAATTCCCTAAATGCAAACCTTAATCACCATGACTTTCTTCTATCAACTGGCCTCCAACGATCATCAATATGCTGAATTAACTTACAACTATTTAGCATCTTGACAGTGCGACTATATAAGTCCAAAGTCGGGCGGTGGATTGCTGAAATTTGGCCAAAATCGGCGATTCATCTCTTGGCCCCAAAATGGCAATTTACTGTTCATTAAAAAAAACCCATGAAAATACAAGCAAAAATCAATAAAAACAAGGTAGAGATACTAATATCACTCTGATAACAAATGTCAGACAAAACTATACGATTCCAAACATGCACAATTAGATTTACATGCGAAAAACAAGGTGTAATTAAATTTGACCTGTAGCCATTATTGGCTTTGCGTTTGTCGGAGATCCACATAGATTCGATGGCAATTCAACAACAATTATGGGAACACTTTACTAATAGTATATTTCTAAAAGAGAAGGTTCATGTTAGACCTTGTAATGGCCCATACAAAATAAACAATCATCTTTATAAACTGACTTCTATCAAGACAGTTCCCAAATGAGCAACTATCATTGAAGAGTTAAGAATGTCAGACCGTACGATGGAATAACCATTCCTCAAAAATAGAAAATGTGAGTCAATGTCATTAGATAAGTTTTTATTTTAAAAATTATATTCATAAAAATATAGGACCACATTATAGATAACACCTTTTGGACAAACCAAATTCTTTGCGTACATGAAACGTGTTATTTAATATAGAAATAAAACCAAAAGTAAGGTAGGTCAAATCACAGGCAAAGAGGTACTTTCAGCTAGGGATGTTACTGGTTCGGATCACATTTTCATGATACCCGGCCTGAAACATAAGGAATATGTGTTTGCTGTGACGCAAACCAAGAAGAAATACTCAAATGGAAAATGTGGTTTGGTTCAGTTCGGGTTTCCAAGTTTTTTCCCCCTCTGGGTGGGCTCACCATGGTACTTTCCAAAGATTAATCTAGCAAGGGAAACACAACATAGCCCTTCTTATGTGCATAAAGAAAGAGCAGCGCAGGGGTGAGAAGACGTAGGAGACGTGAAAGAAAAGCAAGAATATGAGCAGAAAATGGAGGGCCATTCGAAGGACTGCATGGGAGGAAAAGCGGAGAAAAAAGGACAAAAAAAAGAGTAAAAATATTTTTAAAAATTAAGAAAATATTCTGAGCACACGCAAAAGCTTTGGGATGCACAAGAAATGGAGGGGATTTCCATTGAGAAATCAGAAAAAAAATTCTGGGCAAATGCAATCAGCGGGTGCATGGAGAGATCTGAGAGCTCCGGCAAGGACGAAGTCGGCCAATCTCTCGAGTCTTGGCAGGAGCAACAATGAGACTATCCAAAATTGGTCCGACAAGTAAAAGTTAAAACCTGCAAACCAAAAGAAAGAAGATAGAAAAATCAGAGAGAGAGAAAGAGAGTATGGAACCAACCATGATAGGATGGCGAATCGAGGTGGTGTGATCGAGACGTGAAGATAAGCCGCACCATGAAGCTCACACCTTACGACCTTCGTCCTCTCTCTCTCTATCAATCCATAGCTCAAAGAGTGTAGGGTATTGTTAGTGTGTTTCAGTTCAATTCGGTAGGGTTCACGATACCCGGTTTTTTACACTCTACCCAAACCCCAAAAGATCCGAAATATTTGGTTCGGTTTGGGCTTTTCTTATGCCTTTACTTTCAGCTATCATTCCTTCTGGAAGCAAGCATGGCCATCAATGCAATGGCAAGATGGACTTTTGATTGACATTCCTTCTAGAAGCTATTTGATCAGCACATGTTGAATTAAGAAATACGGCAATTCAGCTCATATGGAAAGCACATTTCGACCAGATTGAGAAGGAAAGAAGTTCAGCCTCTGCACATGTAAAAACAAGATGATTCATGACAAAACTAGGTAAAAAGAAAGGCTGGTGATCGGCCACTGAAGGAGGAAAGAACAGGGATCCTTTTTTTATTCTTGAGCTGCAGATTTCCGCAAGTGGGGTGCACGAAATCAGAGGCATTCATTCTAATAAAACCAAAGCAAAGAGAACAAAAGACACTGCTGGAGACTCAGGGAGGTTCGTGAGGACTTTTGGAGGAGACTAAACCGAAAGCAACCGAGGATATACCAACCGTCGCTCATCGTCGATCATTGTTCTTAGCGTGTAATCGGTAAAAACTCGCAATCCCTACCCTTTCAATCAGTTTTGATACTCTTAAATATATTTAGATTATTTTTCATAATATTCTGAATATCTATAATATTCTGAATGTTTTTATGATTAATTGTAATTTGATTGTGTAATATTTTTTTGCTGCAAATAGTCGACCTTTAAAACTTATATACAAGCTCATGTACTCCTTATTATTACGTATCGAAATGCACAGAAAATTCTCTATTTCTCCCTCCTGAATTATTTTTAAGTTGGTATCAACCCATCTTTCCTAAGAAGATCCTTCCTGAGAAGTTTTTGCAATGCCAACCGAATAGGCTGGGTTCACTCCACATAGTTGTCATGATGTCAGCTGTATAGGTCACATCGCTCTCCTTTCTCCACCAAGTCCGCAACTTCAATTGCTGTTAAAGCGTCTTCCACAGCTTGTTTCGGCAAACCGTCACTATCAACAGACTCGTCTCTCAATGCCACCACCATGCGCCGCCGCACTCCACCGCCTCGAACTAACCTAAGCCGTCAACTATAAGTCAATTTCCGACACATTAAGCAAGTTATATTTACAATACAAGACCACAGACAGGTTCTCTGCCGCTCAAAGAATCCAACAACCCAAACCTCGCCACCAAAGGACGTCTTATGCGCCTTCACGCGCCACCTACAGATTCTGCACATGAGTCCACGTGCCCATGTGTGTCGCATGTGATCTGATGGTCAAACATGTATTGCTAACGTCACTATTGCGTCATCCAGACATCATCCGTTGTGTCATCCACCTTGTTGTCTGCCGTGGCACCTCGACGTCATTTGTCGCGTCACCCACCATTGCCATATCACTCGCCACATCAGCTACCATGTCACCATTGACCACTGACATCGTTCGTTGAACAAAGTTGGCCGATCAATTCCCAAAGCATTTTGACATGCTAATTCCTCCTCATTTTCTCCATATTTGCACTCATGATACTAGTTTCTTGATGTTTATTACACAAATTAGTACATTTCAATGGATAAAATGGATATATGCCAATATCTGTTCAAATATTGCCTTGAATGGATCAAATTATATTTTATGCTCAAGAAATGCCAAATTTTTGTAGTGAACACCAACTTTGGTGTAATGTCACCGGTGAAATTCACGCACCTACGAGGGTTGCTAAAGAAACTAGAGAAAAACTTATTAAGCGTGTGGAGGAATAGGACAGCAAGAACATTATATGTAAACATGGCTTCAAAAACTATTTGATTCTTCTATTAGGCTTTAGTCTATCGCCTCCAACACAACAAACTACTGTGGGTTTTGCTTGTTAGCCTTACTTCACCTCGAATATTGCTCATTAGTATGAACTTTTATGAAATTTGCATCGCATGTATCAAGAGACAAGTCATGCTATTTGGGATCAATTGATTTTATCCGAGTCGTAATGGGAAGCTAATGTTAATGCTCGCAAGTTCGCTAGATATTGTAATTGTATACGTGGTATGCAATTTCTAATGGCACTCAATGATGAGTTTGAACCTATACGAGCTTCACTTTTGCATCGAGATCCATTACCTCATCTTGAGGTAGTTCTTTCAAAATTATTGACTAAAGAGACTCGACTTGCTACTTTAAAGGTGCATTGCTCTATTTTATCCACTCCTATAGACACGGTGCTTGCCACACCTACCTCTTCCTCACCGCACAGCAAATATTGTACGTATTGTCATCGAATTGGTCACATTGCATCCACTTGCTATCAACAACAACCTACACGACCTACAAGGATAAACAACTGATCCCAAAACAAAGGTCCACCTGCACGCTCATCCACCTCTACAACTACGATTAAAAGTTCTCCTAAAAACTCGTCTATTACTTTATCTTTAGAGGATCTCTGCACCATTCTTCAAGAATCTGGTGCCTCTAGCTCTTTTGTCCCTGGCATTTATGCTATGTATGTGACTCCAGTACTTTTAATTCATGATTCTTTAATTCTGCCTCTCTTCTGCATTATTCTTTAACTGATCCAGCTCCAACCTATCATTATGTGCTCCGGGCATGTATCTAGCTATTAAATCGGGAAGTATTGAATGTTTTTGTCTGAAATAGGGAAGTGGCGGTCGCTGACTGTCCAAGCTGCGTGTGGGCTGGATAGCAAGCATCCGTGCGGTTTGAGTTCATAAGACACGTCTTGGGCCGGACTTCATTGGTTCTCATGGCTCGTGGATGTCCCAAGATGGCTTAGGCCCGTTTTCAGGCCGTTTTGAAGTCTGAAATGGGATCAAAAGCTCGCTGGGACCGTGAGCGTTCAGCCTTTAGCCCGGGCTTGTAGCGCCTTTCTGGTCATCCCTAGGGGTGTGCAACCAAACCAAATATACCTGAGAACTGGACCGGTCCATCCGGAAAATAAAGTCGGGAACCGGTTCCCGTTGAAACCGGTTTGGGAACCGGCTCCCAAAATTTTTAACCAGTTTAAACCAATCCGCCGATTGATTATCCATCCAAAAACTAGTTCTCGGCCCGGTTTTGAAACCTATTTGGGAACCAGTTTTGTAAGTATAGGTCAAAAATCCTTTTTTTCCCCTTATTTCTATTTTTACTCGCGTAATCATACGGCGTTTTTTCTCTTGGCTCTATCAAACACGCACGACACTCCTCCTTCATCATTATTTTTCCTCACTTGCTTCCCTCCCTCATCGGCTCCCTCTCGCATTCGTCGCTGCCAAATTCTTGTGTACCACGTGGATTGGCTCGCTTAATTTCTTTTTTGTAGGAGGAGTTATGCTTGTATAAATTAGTAACTTCATATAATAGTTATGGGAATAAGACTAATATTAAATCCATGTTTGTTGCTAATTATTTGCCTTATGATTTTATTTATCATAATTAGTCCTGTGAATCCTTAATTTTTCATTTAGTCAAAAAGTTCATGTATTTATTTATTACAAGTACTTAATATTTTGATACAAATTAAGAGAATTAGGTTATTTTCTTACATATTAATATAAAATTCGAAGTTATATATGATATCAGGAGATTGTAAAACAAGTTCCAATGAAAACAGGGTTGACCCTCGAACCGGACCAAAAAAATATGATGGATCAGGTACAGGGTCTAATACAAACAGGGTCGGATACAGGGTCCAAAAAAAGGGAACCAATTATAACAGAGTCAGGTATAGGATCTAGGTCTAGACTCTATCCATCTTGGATCCGATCACCCCTAGTCGTCCCTAGCACCCCCTTTACCTGTTACTTGTTTTCGTGTCATTTTGCATGTTTCCGTTACAGTTGATTCATTTTGTCTCAATTTCTTGGTTTCATTGCTTTTGGACGTGCATTACTTGTTTTGCAGGAGATAATGTTGAAAAAAGGGATATGTTCAGCAGAAGTCCTAAAACTTGTCAAGGAAGTGCAATTGAGTCCTAAAACTTACAAAAAGTGCAATCAAGTCCTAAAACTTGTCAAGTTGGTTCAATTGAGTCCTAAAGTTAACACTGTCAATAAAGTTAATGGAAATTGCTGACGTGGCGCTGACGTCATCTTTTAAATGAATTTTTTTATTTTATATATGATTTTTTAAATTATTTTTTATTGAAAATCTTTAAAAATTAGATTAAAAACTAAAAAAGAAAAGTTAAATTTATTTAAAAAGACAAAACTGTTCAAAAAAAAAAAAAAAGGTCATCGGTGGATCTTCCGCGCCGCCCATCACCGGAGGCACCGGCGACGGTCGCCGGAGGGGCCGACGACCGGCGGGGTGGCCGGCCCTCGCCGGCGAGGCCTCGCCGCCCTGGTGAGGGTCGGCCACCCTCGCCGAGTCGGGCGAGGACGCCCTGGGCCCTGGGCAACCATCGCCCTGTCATCGGCGGCGGGGCGGCGTCGTCCTCGTCGCGCCAGAGCGGCGGAGCGGGCAACGGCCTCGAGCTCCTCCTCGTCCTCCTCGTTGACCGGCTCGTCGAGTCGCGGCTGCTCCTCCCCCTCGGACTCACCCGACGGGGCCTCGTCGGACGTCGCCGAAGAGGACGACGCCACCCCCGCCGCCGACGACGGGCGATGGTCACCCGGATCCGGATCGGGCGTCCTCGCCCGACTGGCGGGGGTGGCCGGCCCTCACAGGGCCGACGAGGCCTCGCCGGCGAGGGCCGGCCACCCCCGGTCGCGGCCCCTCCGGCAATGGGCGGCGACGGAAGCTCCTCCGGTGGCCTTTTTTTTTTTTTTTTTTGAACAGTTTAGTTTTTCTAACAAATTTAGTTTTTTCTTTTTAGTTTTTAATCTAATTTTAAAAGATTTTGAATAAAAAATAATTTAAAAAGCCATATATAAAATAAAAAAATCATTTTCAACGCCACGTCGGCAATTTCCGTTAACTTTATTGACAAAGTGTCAACTTTAGGACTCAATTGAACATACTTGACAAGTTTTAGGACTTGATTGCACTTTTTGTAAGTTTTAGGACTCAATTGCACTTCCTTGACAAGTTTTAGGACTTCGCTGAACATATCCCTTAAAAAAAAAAAAAGATGTCGGTCTTTTCACCGATATCTATTTTCACCAATTTCAGAGTTATGTTGTTAGATTTTTCGGCATTTAGTTGTTAGGTCTTGATGGGTTTTTTTATAATTAAATATAAGATAAAAAAAAAGATAAAAAGAAAACGATAGAAAGAACCATCTAAATTGCATCAGAGGATTAGTTTAATTCATAATGAGTCTTGATATTTCATTTCATCGTCTAGATTAAGGATTTCTTTCGTTAGAATAGTTTAAAGGGCTAATTAAAAAAAAAAACTCAAATTGATATACCCATGACAAATTTACTTCATAATCATTTTTTTAATACTTAAATTCTCAAACCGGTATACATGTGACAAATTTACCTTAAATTAATTTCTTGACCATCAAAAACCTTAAATTGATACATTTATAATAAATTTACTATTTATTAGTTTCTGTTAAATTAAATTAATATTATAAAAAATCACAAATCAGTACGCATGTAACTAATGGAGAGTAAACCCCCAAACTAATATGCATGTCAATTACCATGTGTTATCTAACTTAGTAGTATGAGATTAAAATTTAATGAAAATTAAATTTTTCACTGGTATTACCAACTCGAGGCCTTTTGTGATTGAAAAATTATTTTGAGGTAAATTTTTTACATATGTACTAATTTTGGATTTTTGTGCTATTAACCCTAATGTAAAATTCATTCTTATTTTTATGCATAGTTCACGGGGGTCTTATCTTGAGAATTAATAACAATGCTCTGTATAATGTTGCCCAACATGGCTCGAATTCCTTCATTTTCCACTTTTTCCTCGTTTTGCTATACTTCAATTTGATCTTTGTTTGTTTGAGGATCCATGCATGACCACTTATATTAGTGTCGTAAACAATGAGAAAATAAAAAGAAATATGAAGGATGGTGCGAATAATGTGTTACAAAAGAGAAAAGGGGCAAATAATGTCTTACAAAAGAGAAAAGGCACGGATAATGTGCGCTAGATGAATCCAACGTAACTTGAACAAACAAATATGTAATTCAAGAATCTATTTGAACAAATAAAAGTCCAAAAATAACATTGCACAAATCGAAAAATTAGAGAGACCTCCCATGCTATTATTCCTTTTTTTTATTCACTTTGAGTAATTACATTGCACACATATAATAAAACTGAGATAAGTTGATAATTGAAAAATATAGATACATTCAGTCATTTTAGGTCCATGTAAGGCATAAGTACAATAGGCTTTAAAACTATTATGAATGGACATTGTCTTCCTCCATTTTTTATTGGAAAAAAATTTCTCTAATTAATTTTCTGATTTTTTTGGGAAAAAAATGTCTAATTAATGAGTTACAAACAAGAAAATCACTCATGTTTACAGTTAGTTTACAAGTGATGTCTACAAGTTTGTCATGTTTGCTCTCCTGGTTCAGCTCCAGCCTCCAGGCGAGTGCAAAGCATGTTTTAAGCTTCCTTGGCCGATTGGATCCATTCAGGGCGATCACTAGATCCGAATAGAAAATTGAATATCCACTAATCAAGAAATTTTTTTTCATGATTTAATTTCCATTTGTTTCACGAAAAATGAATAATTTGAAAAATATTTTCTTAAAAATGATTGTTCATATTTCTTACAAAAATAAGTGAACGGAAAAACTTTATCATTTACAAGAATATTTGGACATAAATTATTGGTGACAATGTAAATTTTTTTTATGAACTAATATTTTAAATGTAAAAGTGATCGGTTTTAGGAAAATATTTTCCAAACCATTTTTTCTACGAAACAAACGGAACTTTAGTTTCTTGTTATTGGATCAATTAAGTATGATGTTAGTTGGGTCTTTGTAATCACCACTAGTTATTTTTCTGTTACTGTACCTATGCTGTTTGTGCGATGTTGTGTCAATCTCAGTTGCCTGAATTAGCCGATTTGTCACGATGGCTGTTTAGTTAAGAAGGTTTCTTCCCTTCGCGCATGTCCCGTTCTATTCTCCAATCCTCCACCCAACCCCGAATCCATAATTTACTTGAATACCCAATTCTTACACACCATGTCTCTCCGAGATATCGTGATGGAGGTCAAGCTGTGGAATGACAAGCGCGAAAGAGAGATGTACGAGAATTTCGTCGAGCTGTATGCTATCATTTAAGCTCGAACTTGAAGTTCGGCGCCACCATGTCTTGTTAAGCTCGAAGCTCACAGCCATGGAAGAGCTCGAGCTCAAAGGAAGAAGAAGATGCCGAACCAAAGAAGAAGAAATGCCACATCAGTGCGTCTTTATTCAAAAAATAATATACATGTCATATTGGTGCCGTGTGTTTGAAAAAAATAGTGAAAGAAAAAGTTATGTCAACATTTTTATTAGCCAAATTGAATGGAATTAATGAATGGACTTGATTGTATCAATTTGATAAATTTTAAAATTTGATTACTTTTTTTAAAAATTTTAGAATTCGATTGCACTTTGGTAATAAGTTTTAGACTTTAAATATACTTTTCCTATAATTTTATCATGAAAAGTTTGGAAACAATTTCCAGATAGTTGTAAAAGAATGCTGTTCACACTAATTTGCAGGTTGGAATAAGAAGAAAGGTGAACTTTAGGATCGTACCTTTTATTCATTTTGAATCGTAAATAAGGAAAAATGGAAAATAAATTTAACAACACAAACCATACAACATTTTCAGGTACAATCCTATGTTTCATCCCTATACTTTCACTACTTTTCTAATCAACTCTATATACTTCAAATTTTCCTTTCAAGTCATTCTACTTAACAAAATATCTAATTAAGTCCATCCGCCACAAAATTCGGCCAAATCCAGCTATCATGGTTATTGGAGGATGTCGGAGAGTAATAGATTAATTTTGCCTACATACATACTTACTCTAGGTTGTGGATAGTGAATTTGTTATTTATACCCGCCAGTTCACCATCCACATTTGATGGTTTACATAAATAATATTGAATTCACATCACACTCCAGCATTCACGAATGGTTACTTTAACTGGACTTTGATGGAGTTAGTGTCAGAAGGAGTTAATTAGACATTTTATATAAGTAGAAAACTTAATAATAAAAATTGAAATTACAATGACTTGATTAGATAAATAATGACAGTAACATGATGGCAAGTAATATTTTTTTCTATTTTGCAACTATTACACCGCATGTAGATGAACTTTTACCTGTTTCACAATTGAGTTCATAAAATATTTTATTTGTTCAATCAAGTACCTCAATTTTTCAAATTTGGTTCATTTTGAGATCTCCGTTAACATTACAAATAAAAAATTACTAACGTGGGTGCTATTGCTATTAAATAGCCATTAAAATCTAATGTGGCTTTTACATCACAAGAGACATATCAAAATACCAATATCACGCAAGTCAACACTTTCTCTTACTTTTGGAATGTGAATACTGTGCTGTTTGACAACTATTTTGAAAGAGCTTTCACTTGAAAGTTAGTATTGAGAAGGCCGAAAGCCTAATGCTAGTAGGGACTAATATTGGACTTTCAATATTTGGCCAAATGCTAAACTCATTTTTTTCCTTCCAAAGCTACCTTCATTAATTCTTCAAATTTTCCGATTTTGTCCTTCATTATTTTTTTAATTAAAAAATGACCAAACCCTTCACCGGCCGACAAAGGACTATGGCTGCCAAGGACCAAGATTTGGTGGCAACACCTAAATTCGAGGTGCCAACAGGCATTGATTGAGGTCTCCACTGAGGGTCGCATGGCCCCGACAAGGGCCGTCAACGATTGTACAACCTCAGGCGTCTTAGGCAACGCATGACCTAGGCAAGGGCCACCTAAGGTGGGGAGACCTAGGTGGTGTTCGCCAAGGTCGAGTGACCCTTATTGAGGATCGCCCGAGCTCAAGCGACCTCTAGCAACCATAGCCCTTTACTGGACCGATGAAGGGTTTGGTCTTTTTCTTTTTTTCCAACAAAGGGTTTGATCTTTTTTCAAAAATATATATATATTTGATTTTTTTAATTTTAAACAAATAAAAATTTAAAAAAAAATATTAATCACCAAAATGACTTATCAAATGTGTTTTCTACTAAATAGCATTTTTCTCAAATTTGATTTTCAAAGTATAATCTACCGAACGACATTTACATTTACCCAAAGCTCATTGGTTAAACTACTTTGCATTTGTCCAATGGGTTTTTAAAATACTAAATCAAACGTATCCTATATCATCTAGCACCTGAGATTTCTTAAATTTTTTTGAATAAGCAAAATCACGTCGGGAATTATGTTTAACTTTCATCGAGTAGGCGAGACATGTATATAGAGACGGGCCATAAGACAATATAAGTAACAGGCGACCCCGCAAAAGGAAAAAGAAAAAGTAACTGAGGACTCGTGTTAACCGGTACATTAAATATTGAGATACTTGATTGAATAAAAAGAAAGTTTTATTTTTCTCGATTATAAAAATTGATGGAAGTTCATGTTAGCGTGACGTGACGTGCCCCTGGAGGCCCAAGCCCAGTCCGGTCTTCTCCGGTCTTTATTGCAGTTCAGACACCGCCTCACCGAATCGGAAGGAAAATAAGGAGACCAAGTGAATAAGAGAGAGAGAGAGAGAGAGAGGAAGGAAGTAGGGAGGGAGAGAGAGGATGGAGGAAGACGAGGGAAGCAGCAAGGTGGAGACGGCGAAGGCGGAGAGATCGGTGTGGCTGATGAAGTGTCCGGTGGTGGTGGCGAAGTCGTGGCAAGCTCACCCGCCCTCGGACCCCAACCCCCTCGCCAAGGTCGTCCTCTCTCTCGATCCTCTTCTACCCCCTGACAATCCTTCTTCCCTCCAGGTACTCTCTCCCTCTCCCTCTCTCTCTATATGTTTTTCGCTTCGATTCGCGCTTTTTCGCTTGTCTTCCTAGTCGGTTGGACTTCATCAAGTCTGGGCTCACGCTACAGGGTGAGTTCGATTATAATCTCCTCTGGAGATTCTAGCGGCTGAAGTGGCGCCGGGGATACGAATTGCGAATACTTGCTTGGTGCTTGTTCTGATTTTGAACAGTAGGGAGTTCATGATTTGGAGAGTGGCCCGGTACTATAGGCTCAGATGTTAATTAATTGTGGTTGAAAAAGGCCAGTTGATCTGCGGAATTAGGGCACGAGCGGATGTGCACTTGTGATTTCGCGATGTGGTGTCCTATTCGTCCTTGCTCATCCAAACCTCGACGGACAACGTTGGGACAAGGCCGGTTGTATGTGAATAATTGTTTGATTTCGCACGATTCCTTTTGTTCTGAGATGCCTTCCTGTTTGGCGACCGTCACGAGAGAGCGCGCTTGCTTGTAGCTTAAGACATAGCTGCATCGGTTCTACTTAGTGTAGCTTTTGTGTATGCCATCTGCTGCTGACGTTTTGTTGCCCTGCGTTTCTGATATTATCTTTGTGTATCGTGAATCAGTTCACTATGGAGATGGCAAGCACTGAGCCTGGGAATATTCCGAAAAGTTATTCTTTGAATATGTCTAAAGATATTGTCCCAATGTCTGTGTTCTCGGAAACAAGTCATGGTGAGCACCATGAATCTCACTGTCATTTACCATGTGCTTAGTTGTATGTTTTTTTATAAATAACACATGCCGAGCTTCATCTCGTTGTTACATGTGCCTCGTGTTTGCTTACATATTCTAATGGCTGATTGCCCTTGCACTTGATGTTGGGATAGTGGAATTTGAATTTTTGTTGATAAGAGTCGCTGCAAATTTAACAAGAATGGTTTTACTGAGTATCTGATATCTATCATCACTGAATGGCTATCATGTTACTGTTATCTATAGTGGGAGTTCCTCTAGGTACTTGTAAGAGGGGAGAAAGATTAATGTACTGGCTCACTGCTGATGTATTAGGCTGCCATCCTATTAAGTAGGGGTGATCAGATCCCGGTCTAGTCCGATCCCACCCAGGAACTGGAAACCGGACTAGGAGGACCGCTTCCTCGTTTCGAGAACCAGGAACTGAACTGGACTGGTCTGGTACCTGGGCAGTGCAATGGAACTGGTGGATTCACTTATCATAGCCAAAAGTTTTAAATTAATTGAATTGCCAATCCCTATTGCAATCAAAATTGGGATTTCATCTAAGATTTGCAAAGACGACTGAGAGATGATGGGGCCGTGATTGTAGGGGCACCTTGAACAAAGGAGGAGGACATCTGGTGGATTCTTTTCCATAAATGACGGAATCACAAATTTAAAGACAGTGCAAGTAAGCAAGGGAAGCGAAATTGGTGAATCTGTGCAAGAAAAGAAAGAAAGTATAATAAATGAAGAAGCAAGAGACAAAAGGAGCAACTTGGATGAATCCATGCAGCTATATCAAAGAAACAAAGATTTGCTTCATCATCAAAAAGAAGCGAGTTGTGAGAGGAGATTAGGGTTTAGGTTTACATTTTACTTCTTTAAGAAATAAAAATAATTAAAAAAAATTAAATTGGTCTCATTCCTACCCTGGAACCAGATTGAAAATCACCGGTTCCATAAATGAAACTGGGAAGTGGATCAGCGCCCCCTTAGAACAGCCCAAAACTGGTTGGTTTAATCCAGTTCCCGGGGGGGTTCTATATGCTCAACCCTACCCTTAAGTACCCTAAGTTGTTGGGTTGCATGCAACAACATATCTAAGTGGCTACTCAAAGTATGATTTCAAACTTGTAGCATTTTCTCTTGCTAGTAATTAAAGCTCTGAAGTAAGCTGATTCAATCCGTGTCCGTCTTTTTATTAGTTTGGCTTCGGAGATGATTTTCTTCGCTCTTTCTGAGCTGTACGCTTTTTTGAATTAGCGTGTTTAACTCAGTTATCACTTTGAAGTGGTGACCCTGTACGCTTATGAACATACTGTTCTCTTATCACACAACTTAGATTATGAATTTTCGCCCAATTTCTTTCAGTTAAAGATGTGGAAATGTAAAAATCCAGATTTAGCGCATGTCATCGGTAGCAAAGTTTTTGACTTCTGCATACAGTTATGAGGTGACGATAATCCTTAGGTTGAGGACATGCCTAAAGAATGTGCAATTTATCACAAGGTTTGTGTGACTTTATTGTGCTTGCTCAGGAAATTACAATCACATTTTGGCATTGTAAGTTGCTGTGTTCTGTGCAGTGGGCAGTGTTGCGAGCCGATTAAGTTTGTTGATGATCTTGATGTACTTAAGAGTATAATCTGCTCTAGAGCTTTCAAGGACTGCACTTTTTTTAATGATTGAGCCATTAAAAGTTTGGCTTCTTCTGAAGATCTTGAATGCATATTGTAGGCAAGGTCGCAGTGGAAGGGAAAGTGGAGCATAAATTTGACATGAAACCAAATAGTGATAGCATTGAGGAGTATGGAAAATTATGCCGTGAAAGGACAAATAAGTCGATGATAAGAAATCGGCAAATACAGGTAGAATTTGCCTGTAATTAGTTTTTTCAGTGCATTTGCTATTATATTTGGTTGTTATGGAAGTCTCTATGCTTCAATCACACTGATTTTATGTGTAGGTGATTAACAATGATCGTGGAGCACACATGAGGCCTTTGCCTGGTATCATAGGGTTGGTCTCGTCTGCATCCAAGGTATTCAAGTTCCTGCTATTGTTTTAGTTGCTGTCTTCATCGGACTGAATTAAAAATATGAAGATATGGATGTGCTCATGTAGAAAGACCTTGTAGCACAGTTTGAGGAGAACACTAATGTTATAGTGAATAAAGGAGCAACATTATGTATCCTAATGCGTAATTTTGGTGGTCCTGATACAAATGCTCAACTTTTTGGATTATCAACTAGGATAAGAAGAAAACGCAACCAGTGAAGCAGTCAGACATGAAAAGAACCCGAAGAGATAGAGGGGAGTTGGAGGATATTATGTTCAAGTTGTTTGAAAGGCAACCCAATTGGGCACTAAAGCAACTTGTGCAGGAGACTGATCAACCTGCGGTATGCTCATTTTTTCCTGATATTGTTTTACAACATCATTGCCTGCATGCAGATAAAGTAAAACGATGATTCAGTAATCTTATCTTCTGGGCAAAGTAAAACAATGGATCAATTATCTTATGTTGCGGACAAAGTTAGATAATGATTTAATTATCTTATGTTGTTATCATTTTAAATGGACTTTTATTTTGGTGAACTGTCTTTTCCCTTGTATTACTTGTATTGATGCGAGTCATGCTCTTGTTTAGCTGGGCAGAATGTGTGACAGTCTCCATTTTGTTTTTTCTCCTGTTTTATTGCAGCAATTCCTGAAAGAGATACTAAATGAGCTTTGTGTCTACAACAAAAGGGGAGCGAACCAGGGTACATACGAGCTTAAGCCAGAATATAAGAAATCTGTTGAAGATACGGGCGCTGAATAAGCCATTCAATCTTCTTTGACAATCGCCTTGGGGGCAGTAAAAATACATGAGGTGATTTCAAGAGGATGGGTGCTGTCAATGAGTGTGAACTATAGTAAACTGCCATTGAGCATATTCAAGCTTGTGTATGATGGCACCCTTTTTCTTTACCTAACTTCATTTCAGATACACAACCAAGACAGCCATCAGAGGCATGTAAAGATGCTTTTGTAAACCCAACATTACTGAGATACCCGGTCATGCATTTTTCAGGTGGCCTTGTTGTGAACGTAGCTTTAAGAGCAATGTGAGTTTGGTAGGCTTGAAATGTACTCTAGAAAAGGATACACATATGAGTAGGTGTGGACGAAGCGTGTGCACTACATCTATTGTCACTCTCTTGGGATTACTAAGATTTTGACAATTCTAACGTGAATTAACATGTTCATGTGGCAAACTAGAAGTTAACATGACATGAATTTGATGTACATGAGTTATGTAGCATAGTCAATAAAATATAGCAGCCTTCAATGACACAACTTGACAAGAAGATTATGATATGTGAACGGGAATTGACAACAATTACAGCTTTTTGTCTGGCTGAGTATTAGTTTGGTGTAAGTTGTGGTTCTGTAGTTGTGCCGCGTCGAGGTTGTGCTGTGAAGTACCAATACCTGTATCTACCTCGAAGCTGGATAAGTTAGAATTCTAAAAACTGCTAGCCGCTGGCCTGCTGCATTTGCCTTTGCGGTATTTGCCACAGCGTGGTAGTTGTGGAGTTCACAGAACAACTTACGCAAAATGTTATATGCCTTTTCATTCTTGTACTAGTTACGGGAAATCTATACCAATTAAAAACTTTACGGCACTGAGTATTCATTTCTCAAAATCTTGTACTGCTTCGTTTCTATTATGGAACATGTTCTGCTCCTCTACTATCTTTTGGTATATGTGCAAGGATGATGCTGACCACTGGATGATTGTTTACTCCAAAATGGAATCTGAGATTATAAATGCCTACTTTCTTTGCATGTCATAATTGATTTTTGACATTTTTATTGTATTAATTGAGTTCTAAGTCTTTTTCAAATTTTGCCAATTGAGTATATCTAGTCAATTTTAATCAGAAATTGATAATGAGGATGACATATCTTCCATAGTACGACCGACGCTAAAATGCATAATTTTTAATTATATTTTATTATTTTTAAATTTTTATGAAAGTTTTTATTTTTTCTTGTCTTTTCTTTGTTTTGTTTCCCACTCTAGCTGGTGAGGTCATTGCCCAATTTCTGCTAGCCACGTGAGGACGTCAAGGCCCTCCTTGGATTTGGGTGGGGGGGCCGATGCCCTCCCTTGCAACAAGTTGAGGGCCCAAGAAGCCCAACCTGTGGCACCCTTGCCTAGACTAGGTGCCTGTGGCTAGAAAAGGTTAGTCGCCAACCTCATAAGCTAGAGTGGAAAAAAAAAAAAAAAAAAAACAAAGAAAATAAAATAAAGGAAAATAAATAAAAAATTTGAAAATTTTCCAAAATATTTAAATTTAAAAAAATTGTTTGCACCCGCGATTTTTTATCAAAATTGTTCAAATAAACTCAATTGAAGGTTTGAGATTTATTGACATATATATATATATATATATATATATATATATATATATTTGCATCAATCCTATTCTATTCTTAATTTTAACTCTCATTATTAGATTTTTGCCTTATCTTTTTACATGACGTATAAGTCGAAATCTACATTTAAAAGTAAATTATCCTCACCCTAACCTCTCATACCCTTTCCCACGTGGGAAAGGTGACCATTGGGGTTGGCCCAGTGATTAATTTGTATAATTGAAAGATTTAGATTCTATTAATAAATGTGTAATAAATTTAAAAATTTTCAGATATATATATTTTTTAATTTGAGCTATTGACACTGAATCCGATATCCCACACGTCAATTACAAGCACGAGATTCTCTCTTGCACTTCTTCCCACATCGTTTTTCTTGGCCTCTAAGTAAAATGAGTATTGATACCCCAATGGAGGATAAATGCTACTTACGTCCTTGTTAGGTCGACAATCAAAACCATCTTGGAGGTGATTACATTACATGCCTCGTTGATTGGATCTCTGAACTTGTGCAACGTGAAAAATTTAAACTGGAGACATGAAAGGCCTGATTGAACTTGTCGTGAGTCACGCGGATCGCGGATGTTGAAAGTGATCGACCAGGAATCTTGTTTGTGATCTTGAGAAGACTTTTGCTTCAAGATTCCAATGCCATGTCTTGCGGGAGAGAAAAGGAAGGTTAGTAGGATCCAACTGAAGTCCACTCACCAACTTGGTTCTCGACATATTACAAGGAGATAGGGGTGACCCTATATTTAAGGGGCCCTTCCTTCCCCCTGGAGCATAGACCAAAGGAATAATCGTATTGGAGGTCTCAAAATCCTGGAGTATGCGTCGGGAGTATGGGTTGTTTAGTGGTGGCAAAATGATGGATCGAGTTCAGATTGGGTTTGACATAAGGCAAGCTACTTTTACTTATTTGATTCAATCAGACCAATTTTTTTGTATTGACCTACTTAAATCTCACTGGGCAATACTCATGACACACATTATCTTGTTTTGACTTCTTCTTCTTTCTTTTTTTCGATTGAGTATGGTTTTGATCCTCTAAATTTTATCGCTTATACGAATTGATTCTCTAAACCTACTTTTGTACAATTGAGTCTTTATGTCTTTAGCTTTGTTTAATCAAGTTTTTCGGTTATTTGCCTTGACTAACGCTATAGCTCAGCTAATGTGGCATGGGATGGGCATGGAATTTTAAGAGCATGTGTGCGTCGATCACAGGATAAGAGGTGCAACCACCAATTCCAAATATTGGCATGGGTTGCTCAACTCTTGCTACCAAAAAAGATGAGGCTCTCACAATTCTTTGTGAGGGGTAAAAATATTACAAGTACCATAACTTTTATACAGCGTTTACATGAATGCTATAGCTTTTTTTCTGCTACTTTAGTGTGTTATGACTTCTAAAAAAACTTTTACTTGAGTATTACGACTTTCAATTTATTACTTAAATGCCTTAACTTTTTAATAACATTCACTCAAGTGCAAAAAATCTGATATGACATAGCACTTGTGGTGAACATTTAAAAGTTATACAATACTTAAGTGATTGACAAAAAAGTTATTGAATTTAAGTGAGTGTAGTTTGTAAATTATGACACTCATATAATTAAAAAAAAATTATAATACTCAAGTAAGTATCGTATGAAACATATGACCCTTATGATATTTTTTTCACTTTTGTAATGGGAATGACCTTTGTTGACCGTTGTAGAGGGTGATGACACCCTCTCTCTCTCTCTCTCTCTCGCCCCTTTCCTTTTTTTCCCCGACCCTTTTCAAGTTTTGTCGGTGGTGTTTGTCAATATGGCGCTTATAAGGCATCACATCAATATCCTACATCTGTCAAGTGTCGCGTGGATCCCGACCAAAAAAAAAAAAAAAAAAAAAGTGTCGCATGGATGATGCTATGTCATCAATTTGGCAAAAGGGACTCCACTAGATCAATCAAAAGATAAAGGACTCAATTCCACAACAAAAAATTCAAACGTTGAAACTTAGATAATCCAAACTATAACCCCAAATTCTAGGCAGAGACATCTTGAATGGACAAAATATGATATCGACTTAATATGAAGATTAAATTTTGAATTTTGAAAACTAATCTATCTATAGAAATATAGTAAGAGAGGCATGAGAGAATCTAATTCATTTTTGCCATTTGGCACCATGTTAAAGTGCAAGGTTGAATATTAGTCCAATAAGAAGATGACACACTATGTTCCAATGAAAACTTGACACCAACGCTTTTTGAAAAATGCCAAAATTAGAGAAAGAAAAAAAATGATATCTGAATGTATAAACCTATCATATAGAATATAAGGACAGTAACTAAGTAATTTAAAATACCCATTCAACCTAAATTAAATTAAAATCCACGAAATAATTATAACTGATAGAATTCAATTAAACTTTATTTATGCAAAAAATAATACATCCTAATATTTATATTCGGAATATATGAAAAATACAATTAACCAAACTCAATTGTGAAAAAGAAAATAATTATTCATTTTTATTTGAAATCAGTCTTTTGTGTGAATAATACAAAAACTCGATTATGCACATTAATTGGAATCGAGATCAAGCAGAAAATTTATCACTTTATTGATTTCACGTCGGTTTCCAATACATATGAGCTTGAACTTGACGCCATAGTTTTCCTTGAAGGGCATTAAGTAGCTTTAAATACCTTTTGCAATCGTATAAAGAATCATATTAAACAATGAATAAATTTTGAGAAAGACCAAAACATAACATAATCAAGTATTCGAATCCAAAATTTGTAGTTCGCACAAATAAGGCAGACTCCTGCATTTTACTTGGCTTTTAACTGGTCTAGAGTATGATGGGGGAGACTCTAGTTAAAATCTAAATTCTAATAATGAGAAACCAACTTGCCCAGTCTGTACGGAATGGAAAAGTCCATGTGAAGCCTAAGCGCCATCTTGCAAGAGGGTTACTCGCGCTCACTTAACAATCCATTAAACTCCCTCGCAATTCACCTCGGAAGGGTCATGAGATGTAGCTTTTTAAGCAATGAGATATTCATCTTTTGATAAATTAGGGTTAATACCTTAAAAAACCCCAAACTGGTACACCTGTGACAAATTTACCCCAAACTAATTTTTTGACCATGAAAAACCCTAAACTGGTATACCTGTGATAAATTTACCCCGACTAACAAAAAAAAAAAAACCCTAGACTGGTACATTTATGACAAATTTACCCTAAACTAATTTATTCGACCGCAAAAAACTCAAACCGGTAAATTTGTGACAAATATACCTTTCGCTAAATTGGATTAATACAAAAAAAAATCACAAAAATTGTAAACTGTAACAAACGGAATGTAAAATTCTAAATTGGTATATTAATCAACGTCACGTGTCATTTAACTTAATAATTTAACGAAAAAATTTAATAAAAACTAACAGAGGGTAAATTTGTCACAAGTGTATCAGTTTTGGGTAAATTTGTCAAAGGTATACCAGTTTTGGGTTTTTGGTGGTCAAAAAAATAGTTTGGGGTAAATTTGTCACAGGTGTACCAGTTTAGGGTTTTTCAAGGTATTAACCCGATAAATTATTATATCTTAGGTCATCAAATTTAAACATCGACCGAATTTGTCATTTAATGTAGAAGCGATTTTGCAAAATGGGCTATGCTAGACTGGATGTTGTGCATAGACTGGGGAGGCAACCGTTCATAGAAACTAGTGAAGGGATGGTAAATCAATATCAAATGTCACGTAGGTAATTTATAGTTTATTTGTAGGGGCTTAGTTTGATTGAGGGTTGTAAGAAAGGCTACACGGCACACGAGGGAAAGTGGATTTTTCAGTCAAAGGAACAAAAACTACGTAAAAGAATATGCTATAATTACATGCTCTCGACTTTCATACTTATGTAATATATGTTGACTGGGTGGTGATAGTATTTTGTGTAGGAGCAGTGTGCCATCCCAAAACGCAAGAGGCGGAAGATAATGGATGATGTGGTCATCACGGAGAATGTGCTTGGCCGGACATCATCATAAGTGTTCTACGTCCTCAGGTCGGTGGGGTTCGTGTGCCAATCAAGGTGTGCTGGACGAGCTGACTAACACGAAAATGGAGCTACGCGACACGAGCTGCGCGACACGAGAGTCGAGCTGAAAATTATCGAGGCACACGCAACTACTTTTTTCACGCCAGAGTTTGCTGAGAAATTTGGGATGTACGACGTGGATTGATTGGATTTGTTCCCCCGACAATAAAGGGCAAGGAGAAGCAGCTGGATCCGGCGTAGGAGGCTAAGGCCCTATTTGTTTATGTTTTTTTTTTTTTTTTTTTTTATGGTTATGAATATAATTTTTATTTTTTTATTCCACGGTAAAAAATGAACAAAAATGCGTTTATTTGCATTTTTATTCCAAACCCTTTTTTTTTTTTTTTGTTCTAGAGAATAAATTTACAATGAAAACAAGAAAAACTTATTTTTTATTCCTTGAACACTTATGAGAAATAATTTTTCTCTTTCTTATTTTTTAATTCTATTTCTTTTTTTCTTCTTTTTTTCTTTGGCCGGTCGTCGGCCAAGGTCATGGTTGGCGACCGGCCGTCGAGGACCGGTGACCTCACCGGAGCGTCACCGGCCCCGGCAAGGCTCGGCCTCCAACGACGCTCGACCTCGCCTTGGCTAGGAGAGCTCAAGCTCACCCAACCAAGCCAAGGTCACCGACCCTTGTCGACCAATCGTCGACCATGGCCGAGGCCGACAACCGACCAAAAGGAAGAAAAATAAAAAAGAAAAAAAAATTAAAAGAAACAAAAAAATTATATAAGTTTATCAAACATGTTTCTATTCTAGGAACAAATTCACCAAATGCGTTCTTCTATTCAAAAATTGTTGTCCGGAACAGAAATGGTTTTTTCTATTTCTGTTCTCTAGAATAATTTTTGAACAAAAACGCTACCAAACGCAACCTAAGAATACGAAAGAGTCTTTGGGCCTCTCTCATTTAAAAACTAGCTCAACTAGCTCAAAAATGATACTTTCCCTTATGCTTATGAAGCGACCATTAACCCCTTTCACAACTAATATAAGACAACTTTAATAATCTCTCTCACACATTGGATTTGGGTCAGAACTGCAATAAACCGTAACTCTCCCGTATGACTGTTGGATCCAAACTTATTAACAACTAAGCTCCAATATCAATGTTGGATGGTTTGGACCTCTCTCACTCCCAAAAACTAGTTCAAAAGATAAGATTTTTTCTTCATGTTTATAAACCAACCACCTTTTTTTTCCACAATCGATGTTGGACAATCTCAATAGAGAGATATGACATAGGAGATACAAACTGTGGATTTGTAAGTGATCATTTCAAGATGTCAACGTCCCTCCCTCCTGCACAATGGACGGTGCGTGTAGTATTGAAATGATATATTCACTGTCTTTCATAATGAGATAATGGATTTGTTATGCTTGTGATGTGAATAAGTTGTACTGGATTTCTATTTCGATGTTATGGACAAATTTATGCATTTGAACGAGTGCTGTGAGACAGCAGATTCTGCTGTAGTTAATTGCAAAACGGGTTTATAGGATAAACGGGCCGGACATTGTAAACATATTGTCGCTAGAAGTAATAGTTTCGACTACATGTCTAGCGACCAGGGTTTTAGTCTCCAAAGAAGGTCCCTAACAACCAAACATTTGGTCGCCGGCAAATACTTGGAAGTTCTTCCCAGTTTTCTTCAGCGAATGATATCTGGTCGTGGGAGGCATTCTCTGGCGATCAAATGTTCAGTTTGGTCGCCCAAGACCGTGAAGATAGCGGGCGACCAATTTCTTGCAACCAAAACTATTTGTCGCAAAACATTTTCACCAATTTCTAGCTTTTTGCGACCAAAATCTTTGGTTGCGACAAAAAGTTTGTTTGGTAAATATTCATAGGCATGCCAAGTCCAAAGAATAAACCTAGCGCGATTGAAATTTGCAAAAAGTTAACAAGGTTGTGACCACCTTCGGTGCCAATTTAGCTTAAAAACTGACTCAAGCAATCAATTTTTATCACCGTAAACTCAACAAGCAAGACAAGTGTTGCATATTCATTAGGTCTTGGCCAATTTATGGTGACAAAAAATAGTTTTGTCGCCTTTGAGCAAGACAACCTTTATTTTGTGGCCTTTGGTTTTCAAACATTATTCTTTGTTGTCGCCTTGGGTACCAAAGGCGACAATTTTTTTGGTCATCTTAAGCAAAGACAATGAAGCAAACGCCGCAAATTTGTTTTCATCGCCTTAGGTAAAGGTGAACTTTTGCGTAAGCAACAAAAATGGACCCGTTTCCTTGTCTTAGCTCTTATTTTCTTTTGTAGTGTGAAAAATACGATCATCTGAACTGACATTGGCAATAGAATTTATTCAATGTTGGACATGGTCTCATTTTCATTTTCTAAAGGTATCTAAATCTTCTAGATGATTCTTAATTAATATTACGGTTTGTGTTTATTTATGCCTATTAATGGACCTACTCTACATTTCAAATTTGTCCATAAATCCCCAGGTTCTTGGGGTGTAGAATTCATCAGCTGAAAATGTCGACAATATTGAAATGAACCATATTAAACCTATTGTAACAGTTAGTTTTTTTTTTTCCCGGTTGGAGTAGAAGTTAGATTGACCTATCTATTTAACTTAGCGGATGTAACATATGAGATCCTCTTGAATTCACTTATCAAGGACCCATGAGTTAGATAAATTACCATGAGGTCTATGTAAATTCATTCATCAAAAATGGAAAATACACTCTCTAGTTTATAATGAATTTGTTGATTGCAAGCAACATATATTTATGAAATTCTAATGTCAACTACTAAAATAAAATGTGCAAATACGATGAACGCCCGCGTGCTTGTACTGGTTGTTCTAGGCCTTTGGAAGTATCCGATAATAGGTAGTAGGGAATGTCATCTCTCATGCATCACTCACCATCAGTCCAACATTCATGTTGTAGAGTGCAATGTCATAAATGCACTTCAAGTCAAAAGTTCTAAGATATTCTAAATGCATATATAGTTGTATCTTGATTAGTGCCGCAGAGAAATTATTTTTCTTTCTCATGGAAGGTGATCATAGATCATAAAAGGAAAAGTACCAAAATAATCCTAAACCTTTTATATTGATATCAATTCAGTCTTAAACTTTTCAATTAGATTAATTTAGTTATAAATATTTTTACATTGGTACCAGTTCAGTTCATTCGGTTAATTTAAGCTAGAAAATGTTGACGTGACCACCGGTAGTCTTATGTGGCGCCATGTGGACAAATTTTATAAATTTTTATATTTTTTCAGATTTCTTAAATTTTTTTCTATTTTTTTTCCTTTTTTTCCTCTTTTCTTTTCTTTTTTTCTTTTTTCCTTACCCTTGGCTGGCGAGGTCGCTGGTCGGCCGACCATCGCCGACCATACGCTGGTCAGGGCGAGGGGCCCCGCGCCCTCGCCGACCAATGACAAGGGCCTCTACGCCCTCGCCGGCCACAAGCGAGGGCCTCTACACACCCTCATTGGCCACAAGCGGGGCGCGGCAGCCCTTGCTCGTGGTGGGTGAGGGTGTGGCGACCTCGAGCAAATCCAAGCAAGGGCACGGCAACGGGCGTCTAATCTCGTCCAGCTGCAAAGTGTCTCTCCCTTCTTCTCTAAATCAAGCTCAATGGTACTCTCTCTCTCTCTCTCTCTCTCTCTCTCTCTCTCTCTCTCTCTCTCTCTCTCTCTCTCTCTCTCTCTCTCTCTCTCTCTCTCCCCGCCCGCCCGCCCGCCCGCACGCACGCTTCCTTCCCCGAGCGATCGCGTCTTGCACGAGGCATGTTTGTGAGAATGCCAACACGAGCCCGACCACCATCGCTTCCTTCGCCGATAGCTACGAAGCTTGAAACCGTGGAGGGTTACGCCCCGCCTAGATTTGGGCGGGGGCTGACGCCCTCGCCTGTGGCCAGCGAGGGTGCGGTGGCCCTCACCAATGGCCGGCGAGGGCGTGGGACCCCTCGCCTTGACCAACCTGTTGCCTACGATGGTCGGCCCGCCGGCGACCTCACCAGCCAAGGGATAAGGAGAAAAGAAAGGAAAAAATAAAAAATAAAAAAATAATTTAAAAATCTGAAAAAAAAATAAAAAAATTATAAAATTTGTTTACGTGACGCCACATAAGATCGGCAGTGGCCACGCCAGTAATTTCCAATTTAAATTAGCCAAATGGACTGAATTTGTAATAATGTAAAAATATTTAGGACTAAAATTATCCAATTAAAAAGTTTATGACTGAATTTGTACTAATGCAAAAGGTTAAAGACTATTTTGGTAATTTTCCCCATATTGAATCAATATGTAAGCTCCCTCAGATAGGCAAATTATACCTTTGAACTCATGAAATATACGAAACATCCGTGAATCTTGTGGTATATAAGAGTCTGTACCCCATTGGGTGAAGTCCAAACATGTGATTAGTTGCACTTGATGGCAAGGGGCCGAATCTTGTGGTGCGTGCTTTATTTACACATTTGTTCTTTATTACTAAGAGCATTTCATCCTATAGTTATGACGTAAACCTGTATTCTTTCGCACGCATTGTTCATCGTGCCGAATATGTGGACTACATGAGTCGAGCCTATCTATTTTGCTGGTAGCTAGGGCTTGGGAAAAGGGCAACCATGAAACTATCGAATGAATATGACGAAACATCTCGCTGTCCTGATTGTCCAAGCCTGTACTGGCGTTGGCGGTGAGTGGAATCACTTTAGAAAATCAAAAAGGGAAGCGAACAAAAGCAAATAGAGGAAAAAAGTTGCTAGTGCGCTTAACTTGTACCATCCCAAACCTTGAACAGAGCCAACTCAGGTAAAGCTAGGAGGATATTAACAAAACCCAACTTCATTCATCAGCCATCACGTGAGTGTACATGTTGAAAATAGTTTGCTAGCATAAAAATAAATGATTGTTGGACATAAAAAGATGTGATTATTGACATTAAGAGAAGCAATGGTTGATTATGAAAGGTGATGATACTTCTCATAAAGTATTATTCCTAAAAGATGTATTGTATAGTTGTCCGTGAAAAAGACCAAATTATACATTGTCCAACACAATTGTTCAAAGTAACAATAACAATTTCCTCTTCTTCATAACTCTCTTGGAAAAAATTATCCAAAAAATCTTAAACATATTTCACTTTTGCTACTTCAGTAGGAAATTTTTGAATTTTGCTAATTAAGTCATAATCTTTTGACAATTTGCCAACTGAATCAATTTCACAAATTTTAACCAAAAATCGCTAACATAAATGTTGTTAGTGCCACATAAGATGATTTGTATCAATGTGAACAATTTTTTAGAAATTTTTTTAAATCGATTTTTTTTTTTTTTTTTTTTACTTTTTGTTTCTTTCTTTTCCTTTTTTTTTTCCAAGTCCGGCAAGGGCCGACCAACCCTCAACGACCACAAGCTAGGGTCAATGAGGGTTGCCAACCTCGCCTCGTAATCAGCAAGTGTCCCTTGCTAGACTTGTTAGGCAAAATAAAAATAAAAATAAAAATAAAAAAGAAGAAGAAAAATATAATAATGAAATTCGTGATTTTTAAAATATTATAAAAATTATCCATGTCAATACCAATCATGCCACGTACAATGGTTAATGCCCACTTCAGTAATTTTCAGCTAAAATTAATTGAATGGATTCAATTGACAAAATATTAAAAGATTTACGACTCAATTGACAAAATTGAAATACTTAAAATTGAATAAGCAAAAGTTCAATATGGTTAGAATTATTTGGACAATTATCCACTCTCCCTTCTTCACAACATTCTCTCTTCTTCTCTTTTTTCACACATGTTCAACAACATATTCAAGATGAAAAATTAAGAGAGAAATCGAATAATAACTAAACTTTTTTTTCTCTATGACTTTGGTATTTCCTAAAGATATATTTGTTCTAGACCTAAAGATAACAATAGTGAGACAGATCATATCTTAAAAACTATGATCATCATCACGCATCAAAGTATTGAAAATCTATAAATTACTGCTCTATCTTAATTAGCAAACAAAATTTTCCCAATGGTGTAGGATCTTTGATTGCTCTTATTGTTGTTATTTCTTGAAAAGCTAGTGATGTTTGTGGGAGAAAGGGTGAGTAGGCAAAATCTGTAATTGATTGGGGAAAGGAGGAGGATCGATGAAAAATGGCCAAACCGAACTACCTTAGCCTATCCGATGCTCTTAATATGCGTGTTAATGCACGATCCCGTCTTAAGAGTCCGTCGAAGCTTCTGCCAGGACATGGACTTGCGCACGCAGACACAAGCTAAGGCATCCGGATCCTTGACCTGGATTGTCCTCCAATGCTTAAGTTAGTGAGGGAATGAAAATGGAGAAAATAAGTTAAAAGGTCCAAAAACTTTACTTGAGTCCCTTGGTTAGTACTTACATATGGGAGTACCCGAACAGTAAGCAGTCGCTCACATGTGGTTGTTTGGTTGAAATGGGTGGTGGCTTGGTTAAATATGTGGTGACTTTGCCATGGCAGGGGGTGGTTCGGTTGGGATGGGCGGCGCCCGTTAGGACCAATGGGCACTTGATTTGTGAGTAGCGGTCGTATTGTTGCACTCTATAATGGATTTATGCAAGGTGGAGGTTTTGTTGAGGGACGATCCGCCGGGAAATCGGCAAGCCTTGGCACGTCCCCTTGCGAAGGGTCATCAGTACTTGTCCAGTGGGGCTTAGAAGCCCGTTGGGTCAGGAAGGGACTCGTGGCGCGTGCCTAATAATTTACTAAATCTGTTATTACCAACGTGATCGATCTAATTTCTCGTCTATGCTTTTATTGGAGAGCCTAAATCCCAGCATCCACAATAATTCATGATTATGATTAAAATTTGGAATAAATCTTAAATTAAGAAAAAGCATTACAACTTGGGGATGTCAGAAGCACCATGAACAATCTGACCCGGTCCATTCCTACCTCCTTCATCATATCCTAGAAGTTTGTTAAAAGTCACTTGGAATCACACACTTATTGAAGATGGTGATGTTTTAATACTATTTGTAGCGATCCGTCCAGCAAAAGATTTTATTATAATTAGCACATCGCATCTCTCTATTTTATCTCTCAATTACAAGAGAAAGAGAATATATATATTTAATAACTATTTATGGATCTAAACCCAAATTATCAATAAATTATTGACTCAAATTACAAAAGCCCTCTGGTATTGTGAGGCCACTGCCCCCTACGACCCCCGCCAGGCCGGCCACCCCTACCTACTCATTGAGGAGCAAGGCTCAAGTGACATCCTATCGATAAGGAGTATGAACTACACCCTAATATTTTTTTGACCTCTTGATTTCCTTTGAATGTCACCATTAGAGGGCATGGATATGCACGAGTTTTTGCGATACAAGGGATGAGTAGTCCCAGAAGAATCAAACATGACAGAATCATTCATGATCTGTCATAATCACCGAACTCCAGCACAATATGACAGAATCAAACATGCGTTGTTGATTCATCATTGTGCGTGCATTTTTCTTTTAAGGACAAGCTAAAACCCGCAAAGTGAAAATGAAACATAGTACAATGATCTAGATTAATAGTGAGCTAACATTTATTCATTGTCAGAATCAAGTATGCAGATAAGTAGTTGATTTTCTTTTATACACGAGATCTCATATGTTCAAAATCAATATGAAAATTCGTCCTTCAATTAATAAACTCACTTTAATAATTATAGTAGCATATTTTGCTGTCTATGCTCGATTTTCATGTAAAAACATGATAATTCCTAAGTGACGGTTATATTTCTGGAGATCATTAGATCAAGGACTATACTTACCTCGTTACAAGATATTTTTAAGTGAGGTGAGTATCATATTTCATGCACTTGATATTTGCCTATCAAAACAAAGATGATGCTATTCTGCCAATTAATTGAGTTGTGCAACTTCTGTAAAGTTGCAATCCAGCAATCGACCAACTCATAGTTCGTGGTTTTGGCTCAAAGTTGGTCGACTGGAACAGAAGATGCACGGCTCATTGACCCTGTTAAATTTAACATCCTGTAAGTGTAATTTTCGTACAAAGCTCTCTAAGCATGAAGGGGACTCATCATAAGCAACATGTAATAATGCAATGCCCACGTTAATGTGTGTGTGTGTGTGTGTGTGTGTGTATGTGTGTGTGTGTGTGAGAGAGAGAGAGAGAGAGAGAGAGAGAGAGAGAGAGAGAGAGAGAGACGTGCCCATTGAAAAAGAAGAGTTCGTATCCATCTTTAACGGGCGAGAGGAAAGTGAAATTAGTATGTTTAGCAAGAATATCAAACCTGCATTAGCACGAGCAACATAATCATCCGTCTTTAACATAAAGCTTACACAGAAAAGAGGGGAAGCATCATAATTACTTATCCATTCATTCCATTCAAATTTGCAAGTCTGAATAGAACTTACAAGAGAATAAGGGAAAAAACAAATCAATATGAAAAGTACTCTATGTCATGCTTTTCCGAAGAGAAGAAAAAAATCTATTTCAACCACAAGGTTATTACTGCGTAATGAAGATAGATGCGCCACTAATCATAACTTGCAAAGCCTACACGTATTGTCCATTCCACTCGTTGTCTATATCGGTATCTCAACAAATATCAACCATCAATATATTAATCGTATATTTCACAACAACCCTTTGTTGTATGAATAGGTGGACAAGCCACCGAATCGAGCAATGGGGTATAAGATCTCACTCTGTGGAGGGCACCATTTTATAATAAATAAAAGTGAGACATCGAAAATAGTATATTTGTTGTTCACATGAATCCCAACAATGGGACTTGCATGATTAATAAGTAAAAGAATGTTGCTCCACATAATAATCCTATTGACCATAAATTAAGATTTTCTGGGAAAGAAAGAAAGCAATATTAAACGATTAGGGAAAATTGCCCAAAAAGTCCTATCCATATTGCATGGCAGCCAATTTAGTCATAAACCTCTCAACTATGCTAATTTAATTCTAAACATTTTGACAATTTGTCAATTTAGTCATTCTGGCTAATTTGGATTGGGACTCGCTAATATGAACACTAGTCGCTCTATGTGGCACACGTGCAACTGCTAGGTTCTCATCAACATCATGCTACATGTGCAGCAGGTGTCCACATCAGCAATTTTTAGCCAAAATTGGCTAAATTAACTATATTGGCGAATTGTTCAAAAGTTTATAACTAAATTAGCATAATTGAACAGTTTATAACTAAATTCATCACCGTATCATAAATTGAGTATTTTTTGGATCATTATCCCCCACCTTTACCATGTACATGATCATGTGGTATGCTTTATTTTTTTCTTCATATATAGAGAATGACATATTGGAAATGAAAGTTCACTTTTTTTGCCAACAAATACAAGTCCCCCTTTTTTTTGGTCGGTAGAAGTCCACTTTAGTAGTCTGCTTTTGCCCCCACCACGTCGATTCTTGAGGACCTCCCTTAGATTGGCTCACAAACAGAAATTATTCTAACGGAAAAGAGAACTCATGCATGTTCATCTCTTTTTGAAACACATATATTAATACAAGATTTGGTGCATGGCCATTATTAACATCGGACAAAGCTTTTATTTGAGGGGACTCCTACTTGATGAATCAAAATGGGTCAACTCAAACTTCCAATTATTGTATCCGTCCAATTTTTCAGACAGAACACTGGAGCCTGGACTTTTCAAGATTCTCCCGTGCTAAGGGCGACAGATATTTTTCTTTTGAAATGATGGTCGACGGTGTACCTCATTATTAAGATATATTCCATAAAAAATTAGATGAATTGTTTAACCCATTAGGTGTATATTGGTAAAATAATCATAGTAATAAATGGAAGCGCATCTTAGAATTGGTCAAAGTGAGGTTAACCACGAAACACTTGATATTAATAAAATTTATGATGCTCAAAATCAAAGCGTCTCCAAATTAATTTGATCTAGTCAATTCAAAATGCTTCTTTTGACCGACCAAAAAAATTTAAAAATGCTCGTATATACTTCTCGCTTTGTACACTCATGTCAACTTTGCATTTTTATTATTCCGAATCTATAATTAGCATTCTAAAGTTCTATTACTAGATTTTGAGTTGCATCTATTACCAAATTGGCAATCTTATCTATGCCACTGCAACCAGAGTCTCGCCCGCCCTCAACTTCAATCACCATTTGCACCGCTATCTTTGGTGACTTGTCCCTGTATGACGCCCAACCATTCTTGTTGTGTCCTCTCTCTCTCTCTCTCTCTCTCTCTCTCTCTCTCTCTCTCTCTCTCTCTCGCTCTGTTACTCGTCGAAGACCGCTGCTGACCTCATACACTACCTTAGTGAATTTTCCCCCTTTCCTTCTTTTGATTGATTCTTTTAACCTGGTTATGCATTAATTTTCTTCTGCTCTGCTCCTTCTTCGTCCTCTTGGAGAGGATCTTCTCCCTTCCTTCTTATTCTTTAATTCTCCAATCTTTTCCTGCATTATTAGAATGACATTTGGCCTCCGTCGATTGTGCTTGGCTAACTCCTACGAATTAGCGGGCCAAACTCGAGTTCCTACATATTCATGCAAGTCAAACATGAAAGCCCTCTTACTCTTACAATTTAAATACGTTTTTTTTTCCTCTCATCACACCAGCCGAGGGCTCATCTAGTAACGTTTTGGGCAAATTTGTTTATTATCTTCATAAATTGACTCTTATCCCACTTTGATGTACACTATTTAAGTGACAAATCTTCTAAAATGGCTGGTCAATGAAATTCAATGAACCGTAATGCGCAAACTGTACAAATGTATAATGGCGTCAGATGAAAAGGGGTCTTCTTTGGGAAACAGTCATTATGGTCCGGAAAGAGCATAAATTTTCCTTTTCTTTTTGTCCAAAAAGTTGTTAAGCTAGATCAGCTTTGGGCCAAAAAAAAAAAAAAAAAAAGAAAATGTTAATATACGAAGAATCCCAAATTTATACATTAATGATAAATTCACTTCAAATTAACTTTTGAGTTATTAAAAACTCCAAATTGATACGTTTGTGGCAAATTTATTTAAAATTAATTTTTGAGTCACTTACCTTTATTTCATATATCTATGGTAAATTTACCCCAACTGAAGCTGGGTTTTCAGGTGGACTTACCATGTCAATTTGATTTATTATCATTTGCCATCTAGCTCAGTAATTTCATATATAAATTTGACGAAAGCTAACAAAAGTTAAATATATCGTGAGTGTATCACTTTGGAGTTTTGGTGACTCAAAAATTAGTTTGGGGATAATTTTATCACCGGTGTATCTATATTAATTTTTAGTGAATTTGTCATAGGTGTATTAATTTGAAATTTTTCATAATATTAACAACAAAAAATCACGTGGCGAGTGTCAATACAATATGTGGATATGCGCCCTTTGTAATAGGAGGAACCTCCTAATTTAAAATCTTGTCCTTTTGATATATTATGATGAACCCCAATCTAAATTCATACTCCTCAAATGTCTAATGTAATGAAAGAATTTGGAATTTCGGTTTCAGTAATCAATCCAATTGTGAAAAAAGAGCAGATCACTCCATGGAACATTTGGCACTGAAACTTTTCTGTTTCTTACACAAGTGACTTAAAGATTAAGATGCTCGTCTATTTTTATGTCAAATATTCTCTTATATGCACACATATCTTAAACTGAATATTACTTGGGCTTTGTTTGTTTTTCCAAAAGCAAATGATTTAGAAAATATTTTCTTAAAATAATTGCTTATGAAGCTTACCAATATGAATAAACGAAAAATATTCTTATCATCCACGAAAATATTTAAATTGAATTGTTATTAATAATGAAAATATTTTTCGTTGATTAATTATTTCAAATGATATATGCAATCATTTTTAGGAAAATATTTTTCAAATCATTGATATTCCTAAGACAAATGGAACCTTAATGTAACTAAAATCTGCGTCCCTGATGTAAACTAGAAAGAATAAAAAAAAAACAATGGACTCTTCAATTTTATTGCCTGCAATCAATTGGTAGTAGGTAATAGGCGACTTCTAGTTTCTGAATTGGAAATTTGTAGACGCCCCAATCAACAACCATACGAATCTTGTGGGGTTTATAACTTTTTCTCAGTGCTTTCTCCCCACTCACACGATGGGCCATCGAGGTCAAAGATGGGAGGGATGTAGTGGCCGTTGGCGGACGGATATAGAGGTGATGAACGGCAGTGCCGAGCTTCGACAATGGTGCAAGTCGGCTGAGTTCGGTGGACGTGATGGCCGATAGGGTGGGCGATGGAGGTACGATAAGGATAGATTATGGATCTTGGGGCTGCTCGAGGATTTTCCAAAGAGAGGGTAGTTTGGCCTTTTTATTTTTGCATTTAGTTTGGAGTTGTGCGAGATGTACTGACATGTAAGCGGTATATGAGAGAAAAAGTTATGCAGTTTTTTAGATATTCACTTCTTTTTTTTTTTGTGATAGGAGGAACCGGCTTGGCCGGTAGTCGCCGTAAACCCCCTAGGCGACACGTGCTAGCGACCACACACGTGCGACCGATTAAGTCACTTAGTTTCTCAGCCAGCCTCCCTGCACTTGCGTTGCAGGGGTTTCGAATACTCAACCTCTCCGACAAAGAAGAAACGTCTATCTAGCTGAGCCACCGCGGCAGGTGATAGTAGATATCCATTTATTTATTTGCATATAGAGGGCAATGTGCATGCATGTGCAATAATGTTCTTGACCGAAAGAACGAAGAACGGAAATGGCTTAGATGATTCGTACTCGTACGGCCACAGGTTCGTGTCAGGAGCAAAGTGCCGCAAAAAGATTTTCTGGTAATTTTCTATTGAAAAGCTGCTACCGTTGAAATGTCTCAATTTATTGCCGATTCCGTGAGATTGAAATGCTACTATGGAGAGCTGAATCGCGATAATATCATGGGATTTTCCTCTTTAATAATTATAGATTGTTCCATTTAACGGTGGTGAGGAAAATTAGGATCCTCCATATTTACACTGATTATGGCGAGTAAACCTCTTATGATGTATCAGTAGAGTCCGACCCTCGATACTTGGTAAGTCAAATTGTCCATGTGCGAAAGGACTTTGAACTTAGTGCCCGAAGGTGGAATTGAAACGGTACCTCCGCACATGCCTCAATTTATTGGGCAAGGCGAGGAATTGCATATTATGATCACATGATCAACAGGTGTGTTTCTTATTAAGGGTTAAAATTTCTCCTGACCAACTTTTAAAAAATCACGAAAGATTTCGGCAAATTAAACATGCAATACTAGTTTGATATAGCTCACTAGTATTTTATGTGATTATAAACAAGTTTTATTAAGTGGGGGTCTTAGGGGTGATTTATTGGGCCAGACCCCTGAGGATTTACGTCTAAATAGCGGCTTGCAGTGAGACCCCACCAGTGCTATCGAACATTGGAAGGTCATGTGATCCCTAAAAATATCTCTGGCATCCCTCAATCATTAGAAAAAAAAAAGAGTTTTATATTTCTTCATTCTTGATTGGAGGAATCAAGCCTCTGATTTGAAACAAGATGCAAACTCAATTAAACAATTATGAGAATCGACCAAAAAAAAAATTAAACAATTATGAGAGATGTGTAGTTACAACCTATTAATTAGAAAAATTCTCGAACTAAAAATGGTGGGAAATATAGCCCTTATTTGACTATTTAAAATATTTATACATTTATTCTTCAATTGACCCTAAAAATGGCTTGGAACTGACCAATTCTATTCTAGGCCAGCTTCAAGGTCAATAAAGTTGATTCCTAGTTTCGAAAATAGGGAACTAACCTTGACATGATAAGTTACAGGTTCCAAGTTTGAAACTTTACCACCTTGAAACCAATAAACCTTAGATTGAATAGAGCCACAGATAGTCCAAAAACATGTGTATGCCGTTGTTTTTTAACGTTAGACCTCAGGTGAATATCACTATTTTTTTTATATATGAGATACATGATTTATTTAGGGTAGAGTTATTTCCACCTCTATATGACTAAATTCGCTCATTTTTTACTAGATAAAAAAAAAAAAATTGTCTTTAATTGCTTCAATATTTGCACAATTTTTTTCCATTTAGTTATTTTCCTATTATGGTTTTCCTTTGAATTTAAACTTATTGGTATTAAAAAAAACTAATATCTTCTTAATTATTGCACTAATAACAATTTTTCCAATCTTTATCACTCCTACCTCAAAAGCTCACTTTCAGGGCAAATTTGTTATCTTTTATATATGTAGTTTAAAGAAAAAAAATCAAATCTCTTCATTTACTTTATCGAAAAAATTGGTGCTTTTTCCTACTATTGTTGAGACACATTTACACAAAACACATGTAAGGCTTCATAGGTTTATCTAGAAGTACACGGGGAAATTTCCAAAAAATGACCCCGAGTGCCTTCATTTCATCAAATAAAGTCCTGAAGTGGATCTTATTTCAAAAAATAGTTTGATGTGGCCATGATTATTTCAAATAAGGGCTTTACCTTGCTAGTCATTGACCAGCCAAATTTTTCGACTTGTCGAGGGAATTTTCATCCAAATCTTCTTCTTTTTTCTCTTTTCTTCTTTTTTCTTTTATGATGTCAACTAGCAAACGTTGGCAAAGGCCGACAAGGGCTCGGCGGCCCTCACTAGCCATTGGTAAAGGCTGGCAAGGGCTCCATGACCATCATTGGCAACGAGTGAGGGTTGTCGAGCCTTCGCTAGCTGTAGGCAAAAGCTTGTAACCTGACCCTACCCCGTGTCAAGGGTGGCCTCATTAATAGCCGGGGAGAGACGTGGATCCCTCACTGGCCTTACTAGTGGCCAGCAAGGTCAATAAGCCCTCGCCGGCAACAAGCGAGGCCATCCTCACCAAGGTGACCTCCCCTAGGGCAAGGGTGGCCTCGCCCAGGCAAGGCCGTCTCTTGCCTATGGCCAATGAGGGTGGCTCTTGCCGAATTGAGTGAGGGTGACCCTCGCCCAGCCCTCTGTGTTTATTGTCGATAGCCAACAGGCCACTGGCGAAGAAGGAAGAAGAACTAGAAAAGAGGAAAGAAAAAAGGAAGAAAAAAAGAAAAGGGGAAAATGACAAAATTGTTCTTGATCGCCTAAAAGCCAAGCTCTTAATTGAAACAAACATAACTATTCTGGGCCCTTATCTGAAACAATATTCACTTCAAACCTTATTTAAAGTAAGGTTCACTTTACACTCTTATTTGAGAAAAAGAGAGCATTCGAGGCTTTTTTTTTTTTTTTTTTTTTTTAAATTTTCCCAATACACTAAAAACAATAGCAAAAAAAATAGTTATGCACGTTAAAGCATCATTTTTTTTTTTAATCTAAACATACCATAAATGATGTTAGTATTTGTCAATCCAAAATATATCAATTTTAACTAACATTTTTTTTTTTTCATTTTATGTGAAGTTTTGATTTAATTGAATATCATCATTTAAATTTTAATATTGAGAATGTCGTTTTGGGGAATGTCATCGTCATTTTGTTTTAGCAAATATTTGAAAGTTTTTTTTTTTTTTTTTATCCAATCATCCCATTATACATATATAAAAGACATGATAAGAAAGAGTTTGATAGTGATAAATGCAGGGAAAACAAAGATTATAAACATATGCGTTAAAAAGTTATCTATGTAAAAAAATTTAATAGATTCTACTTGACAATCCATGAATTTACTCAATTGTGTAGAAGAGAACTAGATTTGTTGCAAATTTCTCTCTTCATTAGTGCAAAGATATAATATAAAGAAAAATGCCATTGTGACTATCTTTAATCTATTGTAAGATTAACAACCAGTTTTGGGCAATAAAACATAAATAAAAAATAATTAGAAATTGTTGTGGGATCCATTTCTTAAAAAATTTGTGATTCACAATATGCCGTTACTCTCACAATGGCCCAAAAATTGTTATGCTAGTTAGGGGTATACAACCAAACTGATTCTACATGGAAACCAAATCGAACCACCTAAAACATAGGTCTGGAAATTGATTCCTATTGAAACCAGTCCGGGAACAGGTTCCAAATTTTTGGAAATGGTTGAAAACGGTCTAGGAACATGTTCCGAGTAAATACTCACTTCGAAACTAGACCAAATTGCCTTGTTTTGAAACCAATTTCGATTTTATAAGCTAAAAAGCCAAAACCATAATTTCTTTTTCCCTAAATTATGACCTCAGCACTTCGTGCTTCCTCGAAATTCCTCGCAAGTTTTTCTTCTTACCCTAAATTTTTATGGTTGAATACAAAATGGAGTTTTATAATTTATGTTTCATGTTACATGTTTGAACTTTTTATTGTTTATAATTATTCGTGACTACGTGTTCATTTCATGAATTGTTGTTTTTGGTGGGTATTGATTTTTGTAATTTATCTTTTACTTTGAACCATTTTGTTACTCATAATCTCAAATGATTTTTCTATAAATATGAACCAAAAAAAAAAAAAAAAGAACAAAAGAAAACAGGTTCTTCCTTAAACATTGGAATTGGATTAGGAAAACAAGGTAGGTTCCATGGTTCCAAACAAATAGGATAGGTTCTAGGATCCAAAACTAGGAACCAATTATTACATGATAGGTTCTAAGTTCCAGCTGTGGAACCTACCATGTTAAAACTAATCACCCCTAATGCTAGTAAGCCCCAATGTAAAAAAAGGAAAGAGGGCACAAATACTACCTTAAATTAGACAATATCCACTTAAGAGCAAAATGAAAATATGCGATATTCTTAATCATGGAAACTATATCCAACAAAATTTAAAAAAAGATAGTAAAGCAATAAATATGGGTTCACATCATTAGAAAAGTAATTAAATATGGGTCCACATCATTAAATTTCAGGTGGATGATTACAAGACAAAAAATGGTAGTCACATAGGAAATGTGAATTCCCAGCCCATTTATGAGTTGGAGACTACTTTCCTTAGACTAACCCACAACATCCATCTATAGGCCCCATGCGTGTCCCCCCCGTTCCCCTTCTCTCTCTCTCTCTCTCTCGCATATGCACCGCAGTATATATACCTACCTAGCTCCTGCTCTTCATCACCCCACTCTCACTTGATCCTTCTTCTCAATTGAGCTTGTTGAGCCCCCTAGTTTCGATGGCCGACCTGGTGCCCGGTGGTTCTAGAAGAATGTGGTGTTCGGTGCCGGAGCGGCTCCAGCTGCACATGGCCATGTTGGCCTTGCAATTCGGCTACGCTGGGTTCCATGTGGTGTCCAGAGCCGCCCTCAATATGGGCATCAGCAAGATCGTCTTCATCGTTTACAGGAACATCATCGCCTTGTGCCTCCTCCTGCCTTTCGCTTATTTTCTTGAAAAGTACGTGCTCATGTCATTTAAAGGCCTCTTTTCTTGAATTTTCTCTCCTCCTTTCTTGTGATACTCGTAAAAGCATTTCAACGAACACCCTTTTTTTCTCTATCAATTCAGATTTTGGATGCGCTTGTGATGAATCCCACATTTTTACACCTCCTTTATACGTACTTAGGACTCATTCACATGCTTATCACAATTTATTTGGTGTCCAGGAAAGAGAGGCCTGGGATCAATCTTAAATTCTTGGTGCAGTTCTTTATCCTTGCCCTAGTCGGGTACGGCCTTTTTCTTTTCTATCTCCCAATTTTGTGATTGCGGCAATTTTAACATACTTAGTAGAGTTGTTTTTTTCCTTCTCTTGGCATATAAAATTGCTGTCTCTAGTTTACAGGGGACGATTTCATTTTATTTATGTGTTGTCAATATATCAAAACAGAATAACGGCAAACCAAGGATTCTACTTCTTGGGTTTGGAGAACACTTCACCCACCTTTGCTTCAGCAATCCAGAATTCTGTCCCAGCCATTACATTCCTCATGGCTGCCCTACTCAGGTGATCATCATTAAGCTCACATGTCCCCATACATGAAGTTCTATCTGTGGAAGCCTCCCCAATTAAGCCAGTCGCTAAAAATTCTTCAATTCATTTCCTTTATATGATATAATTTGGCTTCTATAACCTCAAGGTTGCGAAAATTGACATACTAGGCCGACAGCTCACATTTTACATCTTAGTAGTCTTCTTTAAAGCCCTTTGGTGGATTATTTTTTGGTTGGAGAAAAATCATTGGTCGAATGAGACTGAAAGAATCTCCGCAGAAAGGAATTCCAACAGCTCGTGAAAATGGATTCAAACTGGATCCAAAACAGAAAGAGAGAGAGAGAGAGAGAGAGAGAGAGAGAGAAGAAACGAAAGACAGAAAAGAGGGGGGGGGGGGGGAGAAGAGACCATGTTCTTCAAAAGGAACTACAAAAAGAACGAGAAAAAGAAGGAAAAAAGTACATAATTGTTGATAATGCTTCTAGGAAATAAGAATCTCGATTCTCATCAACATCATTTGAGTTCAATTGGCTTAACACTTACCATCCGTAATATCCATGAACTAAAGAAAAGTCACATAGTTGAGTTTTTTTTTTTTTTTTTTTTTTTTTTGGTCAGTTAGCTAACACATTTTTTTGGCAAAAAACACTGACGTGACATTCAGAATAGAACAAGTTCGGCTCGACCGAAAAGATGGCATTGCGAAGGTCATCGGGACCATCTTCTGTGTTGCTGGAGCATCAGTCATCACCCTCTACAAGGGACCGGCCGTATTCACTCCGGCACCACCACTTCACGAGCCCACAAAATACACAAGCATGTTCCTCTCCTTAGGTGACGCGAGAGGCAAGAACTGGACCTTGGGCTGTGTCTTCTTGATTGGACACTGCCTCTCCTGGTCTGCTTGGCTCGTGCTGCAGGCCCCAGTCCTCAAGAAATACCCAGCTCGGCTCTCGGTGACATCATACACTTGCTTCTTCGGGCTCATACAGTTCTTGATCATAGCTGCTTTCACGGAGAGAGACCCGCATGCATGGCTCATTCACAGCGGTGGAGAGCTCTTCAGCGTCTTCTACGCGGTGAGTTAACCAAGCATACAAGCATGCACGATTTTGTTGCAACATGTTAGGACTTGCAGGAAATTTCTTTATAGAAGCAATTTCTTCTTTGTTTGGGCACATCTGCAATCCCAATGACGTTTAGGAACCTCAGCATTTGTTTACCAAGTTGGCTGTTTCATTTTGAATAGTTTGAGAAAGCATATGCAGGGTTCTATGCGAGGAAATACAATTGCAGTTCAAAAAGCCAAGATGAAAGTAGTTTTGTTAATGAAAAAAAAAAAAAATTTGCTTGCTCATACTGAAAATTACTTTGTGATACTTTTGTGTTGCACATTTCTCAGCTTATACAAGGCAGATCTATTTTATTTTGTCAACCATAAGTACAGAAACCAAAACCAGCCCCCTCCCCCCCAAAAAAAAAAAAAAAAAAAACTATTTCATACACAGATATTCAACAAAATAAAAAAGAAATTTATGTAAGTTACCATGCGTCTTATTTTCGCATTCCATTAATTTGTAGTAGGGTCCGCAATATATCCTATGAAATCTTGAGTTCCACAAAAAAAGAAAAAAGAAAAAACATCTTCAAGCTTTGAAATCGCAAATATTGAGAAGATCAAGCTTTTGTTAATGGAAAATATAAATGTGCAGGGAGTGGTGGCATCAGGAATAGCATTTGCAGTGCAGATATGGTGCATAGACAAAGGTGGGCCGGTGTTCGTCGCTGTGTACCAACCTGTGCAGACGCTCGTCGTGGCCATTATGGCCTCCATCGCTTTAGGCGAGGAGTTCTATTTGGGAGGGTATTCATCCGTCTCTTTCTCTCCCATCTCATCTTTCTTCTCAATCATGCATCGTTGGGGCCAGCGTGCGCCATCATCCCTAATCCTACGATCGAATGATCCGTGTTTTGTTCATCGAAACTTAGTATTAACTTTCCCGAGCCAACTTTGGAAAACAATCGCTTTAGTGACTTCTCCTCAAGTTATAAACATGAAGATCATCCCTTAACTATTAACGCGTCTGGAATCATATTCAGTGGATAAGTTCTGAGAATATAAGGTTCTTTTTGGCTATGGAAGGATGAAAGTATACTAACTTTATCAGTTGTGACTTCCACAGGATTATTGGTGCGGTGCTCATTGTAGTAGGCCTCTACCTGGTCCTGTGGGGTAAAAACGAAGAGCGCAAATTCGCAAAGCCAAAGGTCGCGATCCAGTCCACTCAGGACCACGGGAACAACAGGACTTCCAGCCACATCGCGCCGTCCCTTGCTCAGCCGCTGCTCCCACCGACGTCCGATGATGTTTGACCGGCGAGCATCTTTGAACTTTTTGAGTTGGCGGAAAGGAAACGTGGGCCCATCTGTCAGGGATTTGGATTTCAATTTTTTTTTTTATTTCTTTATTTGGGTTTGTTTATGTTTTGAACTAAATTACAATCCCTTCCCGGGCCTGAAAGAGCGATTTTGAGGGGATGAAAGCATGATGATTAAGGTCACTTTTGGGGTGGGAGACATGTTGCCATCTGCCCATATGCTTTTACATGTTTTAATTATATGAGGATTTTGATTTAACAAAGGGATTATCTCCGATAATTATGGACATTATGATGTTCGTCCATGTGGGCCCAGAGTTTTATTATGCTGGCTGCTGTTCGTTTTGCTGAAGTTGGGAAAATGTGGCCCCATATTTTCTTTTTGAGAATTTTCTCTTTTTTTTTTTTTTTTTTTTTTGAGGTGTGATTATCATTGGATGTTCTTCGAATTTGTTCTTATAACTTGATTTAATGTGTGAAATAATATATAATTTGCTAAAGCAAAATTAATTTGAGATGAAATATGATATTTCATGATGAACATAAAGTAACTTAAATCTTATTTTGTGGACAATCTTTTGAACTATTATAGTGTGTAAAGGGAACAACCAAAATGCCATATTTGCTGTGTAAGGATCGATTCTTCAAAATTTTTCTTAAAATTTTAAAATAAATATTAATTAGCTAATTTGGGGGTGAGTGAAAGTTAACTGGTGGTTGACTAACGAGCTAAAAGGTGCAAAGCAACTTTTCACCATGAAAAATGGGTCATGCTTGTGAAAAACCAGTCTTTTAACACTCATTATAACTAATGCAAATCCAACAACCGACTTTCAATCCTTTGAGACTGATCATATCTAAAGGGCTATGATGATATCTATGATTACTATTGTTAGGATACGCGTGTGAGTTGTGTTAGATAAGTCCTATACCTTGTTGTCCCATAATTCATCGAATTAAACTTTAAAGTGAATAGAGGTCCAATTAAATGTATTAACAAGCTCGGATTTGGACTCTCTCTTGGCGATTTCCCTAGCATAAGGTATTGGGCTTCCAATGTATACTCCCTATGAATTGGTCTCAGAGCCGATGATGGATTGGAATTATTGCAAAAGCAAGCGATTGAGCAATAAAATAGATAGAATAAAGAACATAGATTAGACACTAGATTTATATGATTTGATCATAGTGACCTACGTCTACAAGGATAGCAACAATAAATTCCACTACACATCAAGTGATATAACAAAGATTAGAACCATACTCAAGTTACTTAAACACTTTTAGTGTTTTCCCAGGCATAATTACACCCAATAACTGACATAATGTTTTGCCTCACAATTCCTTACAAAATAATCTCTCAATCTTGTGGAGAAATAAACAAAATCTTAACTAAGGATTTTCCACTAAATCACTCTTCAATTTGATCCTAGTGTAATCAACAAATAGCACACCTACCACTCCACAAAACGGCTTTGAAGCCACATGATAAAGTCCTTTGCAACCACCTGCAAAAACCAAGCACTCATGTATGTGATGCTTCAATAAATGATACAATCTTATGTGCAATAAACAATTACATATATTCAATTTGATCGAAAGTCCACTTTACAATCTTAGTGGCCAAAGACCTCAACACACATTAAGAAAGCTAATGTCCAAAACATTCCTTTATTGCTATTTTAAATTCCAAAATACCAATTAACATCGAGCTCAAACTTAAGTTATATTTTAATAATCTCCACCTTAACTCGACAATTGAGCCAATTCACAATCACTTCACTAAAAATTTGAACTCTATTGCTACTCTTCCACAGCCCCCAATGGGCTCAACCACCATGGATATTTTTCAAGTCAAAATATCACTTGAACTTTGTCATAATCAAGGGTCTCATCAAAGCACCAACTCCACATACACCTTTAACTAATTTGTAAGGATTTTCTGATATAACCTCCTTAACCATAGAAAAAGCAAAAATATTATTGCATCCATATTTGTTGGAAGATTGAACAATTACTTTATCAATATTAATCGTCACGGCAACCATTGGCTCTACAGGCTCTATCTCGTTACAAGCGCTATTGTGTCAATTACTTCGTAGGTACTCGCTAATTTAGGAGTTTCTAGTCACAACTCCACCTAAAACTAAACACAATTCTGATCCATATGAATACTGCTATAATCACTACTAGCTCGAAATACTGGAGATTCATCGAGAGCGTGCGTGATAAAATTTCTGTTTCTTGATTTCTCTTTTTTTTCTGTCCCTCGAAACAGGTTTGGAACAGAAATCCATTTGATAACGCAATTTGATTTCTCTATTTCTGAAATAGATTTCTATTCCAGAAATAGAGAAATTGAAGAAATCAGAAACTAAAATTTTTAACTTCTCAATTTCTAAAATAGAAATAGAATTTTTTTTTTTAGTAAGGTAAAAATAGAAATTATTTTTTCTTTTCTCCATTTGGGCATCCTTCTTCATTCACAGGCTTTTCTATTTGTATGCCACAACCCTACATATTCATTCTCAAATTGGAGATGCTTGATTTTAAGCCCTCAATTTTTCTCCCCACCCCACGAACCTGCATGCACATGCATTTCGCCACAAAGAAAGCATAAGATATGATGACATTTTGTCCCTTCTTCGAGGCGACTCTAAGGATGTATTGCTCTATGACATCCTTTGCATCATAGACATTGTCTCGGAGTTGCGCGACACATCCTCCGACGGCTTGGTTGTGTTCTCGTCTTGAATCCGCATCCCTCAGAAGGCACTGGATCAGCTTCAGCTCCTTTTGCAGGTCCTCGACCTGGCCCTCCACACCCCACAAGAATTTGGCTTCGTTGGTGAGCAAGTTTCCTATTGTCTCCACCGCAAATGAAACAATAGACTCGGCCATTAATAATGCACTACTTGACTATGATCGGTGGAGCTAATGATAGAGGATGACTTGAGAATTCATTTTTCATGCGCTAACAAGCTGTGAACATATAGGCCTGCGAGTTGCAAAGAAGAGAGGAAAAGAATAAATACTTAGAAAGTCACATATTGCATTGGTAATACATATTCTACATCTACGGATGCAAGAAAATCACCTAACAAATGACTTGAGGCTTATTTGTTCCGGAAGCTTGCCAACTTTTCTTCAAAGTGTAGTAAGCTCGTAATTGTGTCTATTCTCTTTATCTTGGAGTTGCAACAAGCATGAGCTTTAATTTTTGGTTCTGTAAATCGTGCCTTGAACCTGCACACGACAAAGAAAAGAAGTTCCTAGGTTATGGCCCATTAAGAATCCTCGGATGCTTAAATTAGCATGGGACTAGAGTGTGTAAAGCGTGGAGTTTATAGAGGGAGAGAAAGCATACTAATGGTATGGCTTACTCCTGTATTTACAGGGATATACGCAGGCGAAATGTGGGTCTTAAGCTTTCGACCTAGCTCCCTTAGGAAAGTACTCATGAACTTCTACGTTAGTAGTGGTCCTAGTTAATAATGTTGTAATTAAAACAAAATTTATCAAAAGCTCACTCATAGTGAGATTGTCTTACAAGTTTGGGAAAAAATCGGAACAAAAGTTTGTCATCATGAGCTTGCCTCAGGTATACTGTAATTGAGCGAAACTCATTTATTACATTACACTCATCTAATAAGCATGCAAAAATTTTGATTACAAATAGCTAAAATTTCAATACGTCCTCTAATTGAAAACAAAATTGAGATTATTTTGTATTTGAAGATTTCCTATGTTGTTATCTAATCAATTTCTATTCCTAAAAATAGAAATTTTATTTTGTTATTAAACAGATTTCTGTTCCAGAAATAGAAATTTTAATTCTTTATCAAACAGGTTTCTTTGCTCAGAAACTTGTTCGGGTAATAGAAATTGAGAAATCAATTTCTGGGCAGAAATCAATTTCTGAAACAGAAATTTTGTCATGCGCGCCCCAAATGTAGCTTCTCAAATGATAATAAGTGAATTTAATTCTAGGCACCATAACCTATAGCCCCGCTCACCCTGTGCATAACCTAGGAACTTGCACTTTCTTGACCTTCCATCAAACTTAGCATCGCTAACTCAAACATAATACATGAAATCAAATATTCTAATAGCAAAAAATCAACAATGTTACCTGACTATACTTCTTCAAATATCTTACATTCAATTACAGTCGATGGAGATCTATTCACCATATAGCTTGTTGTAGTATGTGCATCCGCTAGGAATCTTCTAATCATACCAATACTAGAAAGTACTTCATAGATTGTCTCTAATAACATTCTACCCATCAATTACACAACATGATGTGATGCAGTGTCTCACATGCCTTCCTTCACGCAAATATCATTTAACAACTCTGAGCAAAATTTTGTGCTACTATCAGTCTGCACAAGTTTGATACGACTTGTGCCTAAGCACAAACACACAAGTCTGCATCAAGTAGTCATATATAATTGTTAGCATAAATCTAGCACTCTTACTCGAAGGAAACCTCAACAACCTATGAATCAAGTGAATCTATTCTACAATATTTGAGGGGTTTTTTTTTTTTTTTTTTCAGTTGTACAAAACTGCACTTTCCACCGTTGATTAACATCATAGCACTTGCATACATTCAATTTGTTAGCAACATAACCACAATAGATTTTTTTCACTTAAAACCATGAGGCTTGTCTCGTTAATGTGCCCAAAACGCATATGCCACAATTCAAACTCTCGAACAGATACATCCAACGTCTCCTAGAGGAAATATGTCACTATCTCACCTTAAAGCTCATACGGGCCCACTATGTTTAATTCCTTTCATTATCACCAAAGCATCTTGCATAATTTTCAAAATTTCACTTTCTAAAAAATATCAACACATAGCTGAATTCAAGACACTCAAGGAAATCAGGTTTTTCTTCAACTTTGGGACATGCCTTACTCCAGTCCATGTCCTCACAATATCATCATGCATTCTGATTCTAACATCCATAACACCATACTCAACATTATTTCCCAACTACATTATACTACTATCTATGCACCAATAAATAGTAAACTAGTTTCTATTTAGTATAACATGGAACGACCAACCAAAATCCATAATCCTTCCATTAAATAACAAATCATTAGTGAAAAACAAACAAAATCAGCATTATCTGAATTACCATAGGTTATAGTTGTATCATCATCCACAGACTCAACTATAATTCATTTACCCTTCTCGGTTTTCAGCATATGGCAATTCCTTCTAAAATGCACTCTCTTGCCACAACCCCAACAAACAGCACCACCAATCCTAAATCAACTACGTCTATTCATATTTATACTACTTTTGCCAACACGTACTAGTTCTTTCTCTATTTTCATCTACTAAAATAGCAAATACAGGTTCATTAGATTCTCTTCTATAGATGTTCTAACTTAGAATTAAATCTTAAACCCCATCAAACGTCAAGCTTGTTCATTCCAAGGAATTACTAATAGTAGTAATAGTAATTTTCTAACTATCAAGTAGTGAGGATAATAGAATCAAAGCATGTACTTTATCTTTTAAGTCAATCTCAATTGAACTCGGTTGACAAACAATCACATTAAATTCATTGATATGGTCTGCAATCGATGCACCTTTGCTCATCTTCAAATTAAGCATACATTACATTGAATAAACCTTGTTGATCGCAGAGGACTTCTTGTACATATGCGACAAGGCTTTCATCAAATCCGCAAAGGTGTTCTCTTTCACAATGTTAAATATGATGTCATGAGCCAACATCGGCCAAGTAACACTCAAAGCTCGTCTATCTAGCAATTCCCAAATAGCTTGCTTCACCATTTTTGGCTTATGATAGAGGTAAATGCAGTTTCATCTGGAAGAAATAATCCTCAATCTGCATCTTTCAGAAACCAAAATCATTTCCATCAAATCTATCCATTCACTTTTCATTCTTCTGTCTCTATCGATTCAGTCAAGCCTGACTTTGATACCAATGCTACACGCTCCCAACAGCAATAGAGCTCAGCGAAAACTAGCTAAAATGACGAAGATCTTGACAAGATATGGAAACATTGAATATGACATTGAGATCATAACAATTTGAAGGAACATGATTGATCTTTTATCATCATGAAGACTTCGATAGCTTATTTGCTAGGTAATTTCATTGGAAATCAAATTGCAGGTCATTTTTGTAAGGCTTGTCCATAAATAGCTTCACCCTATCTTGCTATTGCCTATCTCCTCTGTTTTCTAAGTATTGTTTGTTGAATTCCCCAAGTTCTCTCAAAATTGTCGGAACAACTTATTCACTCTCTCTAGGTTACTTAGTTAGCAACCCACAAATCCAACAACATAGATCACCTAAGCTTCAACATTGAAGACATGTACATATTTCAAGAATAACAAATCTGTAATCATGTAATTATATATGTTGTATTTAATAACACAATTAATATCGTTCCCCTGCATACGCAGGTAGCGAAGGCTCCTTTACTTGTATTGACATGAATCTAAAACATTCCAACGAATGAGCAAATTGTAAATTTGGCTAAGGGCAACACTCTTAAACTCCCAGTTATCAAGCATGAATCTTTTTTGGGATGGAAATGATCAAGCATGAATCTAAGTCCGACAACACAACACTCTCGAACTCCTTAGCATCATGATGATCCTCGTGTGATCTCAGGACGAGGACCATCCAATTTAACCGTACTCTCATCACTCACACTGACACCAGCAGCATTCTTGCCCTTGTACTTCCAAGCCACCACCACATACACCAAGAAATTAACCAAATTGATCAACGTCAACAACCAATAGAAGTAATCCAGCTTGCTCTTGTTCAGATCATTCCTCAGCCACCCTTTCTCCGTCCCTCCAGTCACGCCCCCGACGATCTTGACGATCACGGTGCTAAGCCAGCTCCCAATTCCGATCTCGCTCAGGAAGATTGCGCTGCTGATGCTCCGCGTCCCGTCCGTCGCCTCGTCATAGAAGAACTCGAGCTGGCCCACATAGGTGAACACCTCGGCGCCACCGATGAGGAAAAACTGAGGGAAGAGCCAGAAGAAGCTCACGCTAAACAGGGCGGGCGAGCGTTCCCGTCTCCTCTTCTCGATCAGCGCGGCTAAGGCCATTGCAAAAATCGAGAGGAAGAGGCCGACCCCCATCCTCTGGAGTGACGTGATGCCACGGTAGTGGCCAGTGCGCCGGCGCAGGAGTGGCACAATCAGCTTCTCATAGAGCGGGACAAGGAAGAGGGCATTGATGGAGGAAAAGACGGGGACGGAGCCGGTGGGGACCTCGAAGTTGGGGCCGAGCTGGCGGTCCATGATGGTTGCTTGGCTGATGAAGAAGGTGGAGAGCTGGGCAAAGGAGATGGAGAGCGCGATGGTGGATGCCCACACTGGGAGGACTCTCAGGAAGGACTTGAATTCCTCGACTTGCGTCACGGTGCAGAGGTGCCAACGGTTGGTGGTTGGATTGGACTCTGGATCAGTTAACACTGCGGCTTTATCCCAGAATCTGCGACGAGACCCTTCTTATTAGTTAGTCTAGTCATTATATGGTCTCAAGCTACCGTGTGAAGGCAAAGAAATTGAGATTTCCACAATCCCTAAGTGAAGGATGTTCGTCCACAAGCAGTCGTCGATTTCTACCATGTGGCATCCAGTAGTGGTTAGTTGCAACGAGATATAAACAAATAATAAATCTAGTCGTCAGCTTAAATTTCGTATGATAGTACAGAAAGCTAAGCACACTAATATTCACGTGGAATAAACAAAGAGTTTGTATCCTCTCGACCCAATTTAATGTATAAACAATAGAGAAGTTTGTCTAACGGCTTCTATTTGGCAGATTTTTCCTGTGATATTAAATTATGAGGTCTTGGTTATTGACTTTAAACAAGGAGAAAGCATTTCACAGTAGGAAAAGCAGACAAATATGATCGACACAGGTAATCTCATGTGTATATCACGTAAACAGCTTTTCCAGAAAATTAGATGGAAACAAGTAATTTCATGATTCTTACTTAGGGTTATACCTTGAAAAAGTAAACATATGACAAATTTACCCCACCTAATTTTTTGACAACTAAAAACCCCAAATTAGTACAAATTTGACAAATTTACCCTAAATCGGTTACCCTCTATTAATTTCCATTAAATTTTTACTATCAAATTACCATTAAATTTTACTATCAAATTACTAAGTTGAATAACACGTGACAGTTAACTAACATACTAATTTGGAGGGTTAATGCCCTGAAAAATCCCAAACTGGTACACCTGTGACAAATTTACCCCAAACTATTTTTTTGACCACCAAAAACCCCAAACTTGTATACTTTTGACAAATTTACCCTAAACTGGTACACTTGTGACAAATTTTACCCCCGTTAGTTTTAGTTAAATTTTCTTATTAAATTATAAAGTTAAATGACACGTGACAATTGACCGATATACCAATTTGGGATTTTACACTCTATTTGTCACAGTTTACAATTTGTTTGATTTTTTTGTGGTATTAATCTAATTTAGCATGGGGTATATTAGTCACAAATTTACCAGTTTGGGGTTTTTTTTGGTCGAATAAATTAGTTTGGGGTAAATTTGTCATAAATATACTAGTTTATGGTTTTTTATAGTTAGTCGGGGTAAATTTGTCACAAGTGTACCAGTTTTGGGTATTTCATGGTCAAAAAAATAGTTTGGGGTAAATTTGTCACAAGTGTACCAGTTTGGGGTTTTTCAAGGTATTAACCCTAATTTGGAAGTTTACTATATTTTTATCATAATTATACAATTTTTATAATTTTTTGTGATATTAATCCAATTTGACAGATGGTATATTTATTACAAATGTACTAATTTAGGGTTTTTCGTGATCGAATAAATTAGTTTAAGATAAATTTATCATAAGTGTACTAATTTGGGATTTTTTATGGTTAGTTGTAGTAAATTTATCATAGGTATACTAATTTAGAATTTTTCAATAGTAAAAATATTAGTTTAGGACAAATTTTTCAAACATATACCAATTTGAGGTTTTCAAGGTATTAACCCTCTTACTTATTTGATGGATACTGACCTATACTGTGAGGTGCGAGCTAGCTTGCGAGCTCCGGTAATGTCAGACTCCTCCGTTTGCACTTCGAATAGCAACGTCTCCCGTCCAACCTTCACCCCTCTCCAGTGGTTCCTCACTGAGACCACCATAACCTGCATGAACCTCGTGAACGGACTCCCCATCGGCTTCTGAAACCGGTAATACTTGGCGCCGCACGACAAGACAGCGATCGATATGATCATTGCCCCAGTGGGAACCCCGAACCCCCAAGTCCAACCTTTCTTCACTTGCAAGTACACCAAGACCGTGATGCCCAGGAGGGCCCCCATGTTGATGGCGAAGAAGAACCAGTTGAAGAAAGCATACTTCTTCTTGACTTCTTTACTGTCAGCTTCATCAAATTGGTCGGCCCCAAAGGAGGAGATGCAGGGCTTGATGCCCCCCGTCCCAAGGGCGATCAGGGCAAGAGCAGTGTAGAGGAATGTGGTCTGCGAGTTGGAGGCCTCCTGGCAAAGCTCCGCCTTGCATGGAGGCGGTCGGAGGCCATCTATGGAGGCTGACAGGGTTAGTAGGATCATTCCCTAAGGAATTTGATCAAAGAAGGGAGAATTAATTAGTTGACTTGGGGAGATTGTGAGTGCCTGAGTAAGAGAATTGAGTGATCTAGCTAGTTAAAGCAATTAACTAGCAAATAACATTGTCAAATCCTTTTACATACATACGCATCGTTATTCGCATTGTTTGAATGGCGGTGTGATTTTCTGAAAGTTCACGGCATTGTGGCCATTTCAGGGTAACCTGAATTCCTAAGACGAGAGAGAATCCTTATCCTACTAAACATTCCATTTTGCAATGAAAATTATGTCCTTGACAACTAACATGTCCGATCTTATTCAAAGGCAGTTTCATGTGGCATACTTTGGGATTTAGGGAGTTTAATCTCTTACCACTGCATAAATAGAGGAAAAGATGAGGTTGGTTTTGAAGCGGCCCAAGTAAGCATCAGCCATAAACGCGCCCAGGAGGGTGAGAACAAAGGCCGCCCCAATCCAATCTGTGACATGAGTTGCAGCCACCGGAATTGGTTGATGCATTACTTTAACCAAGTACGTCACCATGTTCACCGCAATCGCGTAAAACGCTAATCTCTCAGCCACCTCGTTCGCTACAAATTAAACTGCGTTAGTGGATCTGTCTTAAAATTGCCTAAAAGAAAGGAAAACTGATGCTATCTCAACGAGATGATACCCAAGTCCCATGCAATGTACTATTTCAATCATATATAACTAGCCCATTACTTTTGCTCATGATTCGACCTTCTAAGGACTCGAATATCAAAAATTGTCGCAACATTTAGTAAAAGGAATGGAGTAAAATTTGTGCATGTAGCATTTGATCTAGAGTTATAATGCACAGAAAAATTAGGATTGGCAGCGTACCTATAATGAAAGGAGAAGCTTTCCACCCTCCCGTTTTCCGCTTGTCGGCAATTCGACCACGAATGTCAACACTTCCATTGCTCACCAATGTCGAGATATTACCTTCCTGCAATCATCAAGAGCATATTCGTTGAACATGGGCAAATGTCTGAGTTAAGCCGTCACAACCAAAGAAAGGGTCAAAAGCACAAAACAAAAAGAAGTCCAAGAAGTAACTCACCATCTGAACATCATTCTCGCGCTGCGCTTGCTGAACGAAGGACTTCTGAGGCGGTTCCATAACTGGATGATCTTTGGTGATGTGCCCTCTTCCTTCAGCTATTATATACGAGCCCTAATATACATCCACATGCACTAGGATTCCAGCGCAGATACTCACATAAATACACCCATTTTGTCATCCAAGCGTTTTCTTCTTATCGTGACGTTGGGGATTGACTTGGCCATTGATGGACGTTTCGATTTGTGGGGCGCCGGCTGCAGAAATATACGAGAGAAAGTTGACACATGGAGCTCGAGAACGCAAATGGAGAGAGCCCCTAATGCGCCAACTCATGCTCAACCGAACTGGGAGTCTTGGGCTGTGACGGAATTAATTCAAGAGTGCAAGGAGCTCTCAGCTCAAATGACCTGTGTAAACTTAGCTAATTGTCCGAGAGAAGCAAACCAAGCTACGGATTGGATCGCTAAAACCCACCAACTTAAAACTCTTCCCCAACCCGGATGTCTGATCCCTCACAGTCCCTTAGGAACATTCTATCATATTTTTGTAATCTTCATTTTTGATGAATGAATGAACACACTATTTTAGACCCAAAAAAAAAAAAGTGAAATAAGCCAGCTGAAATTGACAGCGAGACCATGCACGAGAACCAGCCATGGAGAATTAGCATAATAATTTTCCTCTTTTCTTTTCTTATCTTTTGAATAATATGTTATCTCAACCATAAGCTCGACTAATTCTCACCCAAAGTAAAACTAACAAATTACTAGATAGAATGAAGGTTCCTCTTACGAGGATTGGTATGAATCTCTATATGCTCGGTGATGGTGTGGATCGTCAGACTTTTTATTGCTACCAATCTCGCAAAATTTGCTATCCACTCACCGCTTGCTCCGTACAGCGAACGTCCTTCTCGCCGGGAGTCGTGTCCTTTTCCTTTCTTCCAACCACTCCCTCTCCCCCTATGTTGCGGTAATGGAAGCCTTTTAACGTCCAAAGCCTCGGCCCCCGTCTGGACTTGTGCCAATCTCAAAAGGAAGATCGTGAAGATTCGCGTGAATTTAAAAGATTCTCCTTTTTTGTGCGAAGTGGATTGAAGGTGTAGTTATTTCATTTAGGAAAGATCCTAACGTCTTGATCTTCTTCCCTTTTTCAAAGAAATCCCGAATTCCCATTTTTACCAAATCTTCTCTATTTGGCTATCACTGGTGCACCAATTCAGCAATCCTTAACCCTTTTCCTTGTTTATTTATTATTTTCCTTGTGCTTTCTTTACACCTCCTGCCCATTACATGACATCCCTCTACAATGTCAATATTCCTCTTCCTTCTTTCCTTGTGGCCATAGATTTCACAATATATGCCCTTGTGATTGCCAAATTTGATTGGAGAGTTAATTCTTTCCAAGTTTTGGTAACCATGTGCAATGCGCATGCCAATTTCGGCCACTATAGTCTTCGATGGGCTCGGGCCAATTTTGAAATCTTATGGGCTCGATCCAGTTGATTAAATTAAGCTTAGAACCTCCCCTGCTTGTTAAGTCCATTAGCTCCAGTCCAACGCAATTATATGCGTTTAATTAAAATGCTCAGAATATTTATATATAATTTAATTAATATTTTTGTTTAAGGGTCAAGATCAATCCCTAATTTTTCTATCCAATAAATATCTAAATGGACCGTTAAATTTTAGAAGTCAACATATGTGTGTACAAGACTCCCACACAACATACAGAGCTTGAGAGCTAAAGTTCCTTTAAAATATATATATTTAATATTTTTAGCATTTATGTAATTTTGATTTTTTTTAACATTATTTTGGCATTTGAAAAAAATAATAACAACGGCAAAATAATAAATTTGAAGAATGAGTGATGATAATTTGAAAAAAAAAAAAAAAGGTTTTAGCATTTGGCCAAATACTAAAAACCCAAATCTAATCTCTACTAACATTGGGCTTTTAACTTTTTTGATGCTGACTTTTACTTGAAAACTACTTCAAAATGGCTACCAAATAGTCCAACATTTCCCCACGCGGCTTTGGAGGGTAAAAGTCCATTGGGAATGGTAAACCAAACGCAACCTACATAGCTCATTGACATTCAACGTCTTTTTTTCTTGTACTAAATGTATGAGAACGAGCCAACATGATTGAACACGGTTCAATACCAAAAACGTACGTTATCGGGCAAAAGCGTCGACGGAGGGCCACTAGGGGCACCCCTTCGGACCAAAAAGGGGGCCGACGGCCCGCTGTTTAGCTCCAAGATTGGGCATCCTATAGCCCCATTCTGGGCTTTGAAGCACCGCCGACACTTGCCTCGGCAAGCTTAGAATGATCCTGCTTTTCTTCGTGGCCACCTAGTAGCGTTTGAGTCTAGTTTTCGTATTACCCAAATAAATGTCAAATCTCCTCGGCCCATCACAATCAGGCTATCCACGTCGGGGATTAAAGGATCCGAAATAAGTTTTTTTTTTTTGACTTAATCTCACCAAAAACACTAAACTAGTATATCTATAGCAAATTTACCCTAATTAATTTTTTATCACAAACAATTACAAACTAAGTACACCGTGACAAATTTATCCTCCATTAATTATCGTCAAATTGTTAAGTTGGATGACACGTAATAATTAATAGATGTACCGATTTTGAGTCTTAGCCTTTATTTGCCAAAAGTGTAATAGTTTGTGATTTTTTGTGCTCTTAATCCAATTTAACAAAAACTAACGAATGATTAATTATTATAAATATAATGTTTTGGGGTTTTTTGTTATAAAAAAATTAATTTATGGTAAATTTATCACAAATAAATCGATTTTGAATTTTTTAATCAAAAAATTAATTCGAAATAAGGTAAATTTTTTCATGATATTAATATTTTCTTTTGATGGATGGATCTCATATTTATTCATCAAGCAGGATTACAATATTCGTGCTTCTCAATTTGTAACTTCTCCGATCCTCGTATGATAACATCGGTAGCACCCCAACCTTGCCTTATTGTTGTTTTTTTTTTTTTGGTTCCTTTGGTCAGAGCCTTACTTTTGTTAGTTACTCGAAATTTCGATCGATTTCAGTCACGGATACTGTTCATCTGGAGGGAGCCCGGTCGTGTCGCGTCGGGTAATGTGAATCGAAGTAAGGCCAGGACCATCCTTACATGTGATGGGAAACAACCAAGGGTTTTGCGATTATTGCAATCTGCGGATATTCGTTGCGGCGTTGAATATTCAACGAGCATCAATGTATTCATCACTGACGTGCATGAGTTTGCCAGTGGACTGTACGAATGGCCGTGGACCGGCGGTTGGACCTGTCTGTCGCCGCACGCTCGATATTTTTTAAACGAGAACAAGAACAGGAAGCAAAGAGAAACTAGAAGTGACGAAAGCAGAGCGAACCGGGGACTGCGGAAACCCACTTGTCAAGTCCGAGTTTCTTTTAAAATCCATTCCTGTGCGGATTCGAAAAGGAAAGGATGGGACTCGAGCTCCAGAAGAGTGCCCGGGTGGCTTCCCACGTTCTACTGATTCTGGTCCTGAGCCTTGCCAAGTTCGTCAATGGCGGAATAACGAGCAGCTACGTGAGAAGCGCCAACTTGTCAGCTGATATGCCGCTGGACAGCGATGTGTTTCGAGTTCCTCCTGGGTACAATGCGCCGCAACAGGTGGGTTTCTTCTTTTTCTCTTCTTCCTTTCTTCCTTTTCTGTCCGTTGAATTCATGTCTTCAAGGAAGGAAATCGTTTTTTTCCTTCTTTTGAACTTTTTGGTTTTGTTGGGTTTCGTGAGCATTTCGCTGGGGAAATGGCTGCTGAGAATTCTTGAGCTCGTGTAAACCGATGGTCTCGAAGGCATCAAGCAAAATTCGAAAGGAACAGTCCCAAGGGTTTACACTTATGATATGAAGTCATAATTTTGTCTATTGACATGCTTTACTTTTCCTTTTTTCAGTTCAAATTAGCCGGCAAGCTTATTGGTTGGCTAATGTTTTCTGCTTTTATCCTGTAGATTGAGTTCATGTGCTATAATGCTTCTATGATGTTTTTATCTCATGTCAGGTTCACATCACCCAAGGAGATTATGTGGGGAAGGGTGTGATCGTCTCTTGGGTCACTCCAGATGAACCTGGTTCGAACACCGTGGTTTACTGGGCCGAGGGTAGCACGACCGAAAGCCATGCCGAGGGCATAGTCACAACATACAAGTACTTCAACTACACTTCGGGCTACATCCATCACTGCACTATTGAGGATTTGGAGGTAACGTGTTCCCTTTGATGGCTAGTCTCAAGAGTCTCGACTTGCTATACTTACTGATTTTGGAGAGTCCGCCAATCACTGTAGTTTCATTTTATGAGATTGAACTCTGCTAGATGGGTTGGATATTATCAATGATGGCCGAGCTTTTCAAACTATGCAGTATGACACCAAATACTACTATGAGGTTGGGATTGGAAATACCACAAGGCAATTCTGGTTTGTAACCCCGCCTGGAATTGGCCCAGATATTCCTTACGTGTTCGGCCTCATAGGTAGAGTAATTCATTTGCAGCATACTAATGAAATCTGCTGATTCTGCATTAAATATTGCTGAAGTCTGATGAAAAGGAGACCTTAATTTCTTTTTCAGCTATGCATTGTCCTGTGCCAGCATTCCCCAGCTCAGGCATATGTCATTAAATTCTCAAACATACGCTTTTCTCTTGAATGGGCTGAATCAAACTATAATTGCAAGCATGATTGATCACGTCACACACCCTCCCCCCCTGCTTTCTCCCCTGGAGGGGAAACCCGAGCCCTCTCATTGTTGCATTGGCAACATATAATGGCAGATTCACCTACTCCTCTTTGCTTCATCATTGTTACTAAACTTTGCAGAATTAAATTAACAATGATGTGAGTGTATCTGGAATTCTGTGAAATACATTTTTTATTTGGTTCTACTCCTCATTATGAGCAGGAGATCTTGGCCAAACTTATGATTCCAATAGAACACTAACCCATTATGAATTAAATCCAACAAAGGGGCAAACGTTGCTGTTTGTGGGAGACCTGTCTTATGCCGATGACTATCCTCTTCATGATAACATTAGATGGGATACTTGGGGAAGGTTCATCGAGAGAAATGCTGCTTATCAACCATGGATTTGGACCGCAGGGAATCACGAAATCGATTTTGCCCCCAAAATTGTATGGATTTAATCTTCACTTTGATTCTTGAATGCTTATTTCCTGTGAGAAGGATGTAACTGCTGTCCGCAATACTGTTCTGTTAAGATGTTTGCTCTATGCTTATCACATTCAAATTCACTGCCTTTTTCAAATGTCCCTGCAGGGTGAATCTATACCATTTAAGCCATACTCCCATCGGTTTCATGTGCCGTACAAAGCATCAGACAGCACGTCTCCTTTCTGGTATTCCATAAAGAGAGCTTCAGCACATATCATTGTCATGGCTTCTTACTCGGCATTTGGTGAGGGCTCAATTAATCACCACTTATTGAACTTTATGGCAGTGCCCATTATGGCAGTTCATAGTTTGTATTGCTCTATTGCTGGTAAGATGAAATTTTTATTTCTGCTGACTCTGGGCTACATTTTTTTCCTTTCAAAGGGAAGTATACTCCACAGTACAAATGGCTTAAGAACGAGCTAGCCAGAGTGAACAGGACAGAAACACCCTGGCTCATTGTTTTCATGCATTGTCCTCTGTATAATAGCTATGTAGCTCACTACATGGAAGGGGAAACTATGAGAGTAATGTATGAGCCGTGGTTTGTGGAGTACAAAGTCAATGTCGTCTTCGCTGGTCATGTTCATGCATATGAACGCTCAGTGAGTCCCCTACTCTTACCTAAACAAAATGCTGGTATCAACAGTTTGCTTATACATTATCTGTTTTATTTCCAGAAATTGTTCCAACTCTTCTTTTTGCAGGTGAAATTATTGAGCCAAAGATGTTAGATACATAGCCTAGATTACAATTATTTCAACATTTTATGAAGCTTAACAATTCTCCTCAGCTTTTCTAGACACATCAATCCTTATTGTTATAACTGGATATAATTGAGCACAACTTTGACAAACTAACACTTAGAGGACTTTCACAAATTGGAGGAATGGTTATCTATTCTCAGGCTAAGCAAGTTTAGGTAACTCACAGTTCTTTAGAGGAACTAAAGGGTTTCTTCAAAAGAGGACATTCATTCGTTTCGTATTGCATTGTGAGATAATCTTTTTAACAACTTGACTTTCATCTAACAGCAGATGTATTTGTACTTTAGGAGCGGATATCCAATGTCGCGTACAATATAGTGAATGGGTTATGCACACCTATAAGAGATCCATCAGCTCCAGTTTACATTACCATTGGAGATGGAGGAAATCTAGAAGGATTGGCAACACAGTAAGCATGCTATGGGGCGTTCGATTTTTCTCTACAACCAAAGATGTTACCTGGAAGACGAATAATTATGATTGAGAGAACCCAATTTCAATGAAACTTACAAGATTTCTTATGCTAACTTTACAGGATGACAGAACCTCAGCCCCACTATTCTGCATTCCGTGAAGCCAGTTTTGGCCATGGGATTCTGGACATTAAGAACAGGACGCATGCGTACTTTGGCTGGCATCGCAACGAAGATGGCTATGCTGTAGAAGCTGATTCAGTTTGGTTGTACAACAGATACTGGAACTCTTTTGAGGAACCATCGGTAGCTACAGTTGAGGGAAAATCCTATATTTGATTGGAGTCTTATTGACAAAACAGTCATTGCACCTACCAGAGGTTCAGTCCCTTCTCCCAATGTATGCATAGTCTTAAAGATTCAGGGAGGGTGGTGGTCATATATATGTGATCTCCCTATCCATTGGCCATTGATATCGCATGAATGTTCTCTTTCTCAGGAGTCATTGCCTGATCCTACTTCTTCGCGAGAGTTGTCATTCCTATTCCATGAGCACCGCGCTGGCTGAGTAGGGGGCGATTCTTGGAGAGATTAATCATTGAGAATGTCTGATATGCATGTTATACTTGTATATGTAAATGGGGGACATTTCTACTGCAGTAAAACCACTATTGGCGTCTGATGCCTGTGTTAACTTATTCTCTTTTCAGTGCTGGTAGGTTTGACATGTCGACACTTCACAAATTTTAAGGGTTCTCGCAAAGTACCACGTGCCAATATTTTCGTACTAATGGATGTCAGCAGAGGCATGTCAAGTATCAATTGAATTTCCTCGATGATAGGCTAGCGAGAGAGTTGTGCCGCTTGGGAGTTTTCTGGGAGCAGCTGTAATTCACTCCGGATAGCTTGGCTCGTTAGACTACTCTCTCTCAAGAAAAGCAAATCGAGCGAAGCCAAGTTCAAATATCTGAAGTGTCATTTTGAGGCTTCCATTCTATCCAGAGAACTTTAAATGATGCCCAATCAAGTGACTTCGAATAACTAAAACACGATAGTGCGCCTAAGTCCTACAACGAAATATTAAGTCGAACCGAGGCAACCTCAAAAATATAACTGCTACATATAATACTCGACTTGACTATAGCAGATTCTTATCTTGACAAACCTAGAAAGTGACATTGAATGCCCTCCTAAACGCCACTACCTCGTCGCATGACAGGGGACGGTCATACTCTTGCTGGCTGCAATCTCCCGCAAAGAGAGCACCTTGAACGTTGTCTTTGGGCTTGAAGAGATGGCCATGCTTTGATTATGATAAAACTAGGAGTTCTCCAGTTTCGTGAGTGCACAGATTCTGGGTCGTGGATCCTTGTTATATTGTTGAACTACCAAGTTTACGATTATCTTCGTGGGATTTTTACCATGGTCTGGAAGGAACAAATTTAACTTGTTTCTCCTGGGCATGAAGAAATAGATTCTGAAGTTTCTTTTAGATACCCCGTTTCTCGATCCATTGCCGCATTAAACATGTTCTTTCTGTTTTTTTCCCGTTCTAATACACATTTACACGATCTTCTTCGGGATTATGATTTCTGGTATCTCATACTGAGACCAGCTCAAGTTCAACTACATATCATGATCAGCTGCAAAGTTCTTGAGCAGATGATAGCGTTTCCCCGCATCAAAGCTGCAATAGCTGACAGTGTACATCCCGGGACATGAGAAATCTGTGTTGTTCCTGTGGTCCCCGAATGAGTAAAATCAAACATGCCCATTCTTCACCGTCTCTTCCCCTAAGTGATTCAATGTGGTAATTCACATAGAACTCTTCAATAATGACCAAAATCATAGGTGACCGGGCTTCACAACTTCAACACGTTGACATCTAAGTTTCTCTCTCCTTCGCGCATTTTATAAATGAAGGTCCCATTTGTCCATATCATCAAAATAAAACCCCTTACCTATGTTGATAGATAGAGCATAGAGCATATAGACTAGGGAATTTTTCATAATATCAAAAGAAAAGGTCAAATAATATATACGTGAAATTTAGAGTATTTTTTGTGTTGGCATCCTCAATCTTAGATTTATAAAGTCCTATCCTTGGCATTACGACAAAACCTTGTGATAAGGTTTTTTTTCCCCACTTATGTGATTTTATTATTTATTGGGATAGGTTTACTGTGAATCTTAAAACTTATTGTAAGAGTACAATTAAGCCCTAAAACTCTTAAAAAGTCCAATCAAATCATAAAACTTTTAAAAAATACAACCAAATCTTAAAAATTATCAAATTAATGCAATTAAGTCTTAAAACTTATTAGCATGTTCCATTTATCAAGTTGGATGGAGTTAATTGAAGGATTCGATTGCACTAAATTGACAAATTTTAGAACTTTATTGCACCTTTTGAAAATTTTAAGATTTATTTACACTTTTGTAATAAGTTTTTTTTTTTTTTGGTGCTTTTTCAAAGTTTTATAACTTAATTACACTTTCAAGATAAGTTTTAAGACTTTAGTGTACTTATCCCTTGTTTATTAGTTTAAATTTATCACTATGATGTTGGTTGTCTCATTGATGATTTGACGCACTTATGCATTATAGTTAGAAATCAGTCCGTCAATTCCAAAAATGTGTTGCTCATTGGGAAATTGTCTATAAAGTTCTAAATATATTACAATTTTGGCCAATTCAGTCTTAAACAGTTTAGTTGTGTTGATTGATTGAGTTCTAAATCTTTCATGTATTGTCATTTGAATTCATCTGGCTAATTATGGCTAAAAATTGCTAATGTGGATGCTAATCATCTTATTTGACATAACTGGTGTTGACGTGGCCAAACTAGATTCGGGAAAAAGAAAAAGAAAAAGAAAAAGAAAATTGAAAATTCAATTTAAAAAAAAAATGTTGACGTTAATGCTAACTGTCCTACGTGACACAACTAACATCAATGCTGATGATTGCAATTAAAATTAGTCAAATAGACTCAATTGACAAAACGTGGAAGTGTTTACGACTCAATTGACACAACTGAAAAATTTAAAATTGAATTAGCCAAGGTATGATAGGTTCAAAATTTTTTGTAGAATTTTCCCATTGGTCATGCTGGAGATTTGAATACAAGTACATGATTTGCCAATCAAGCACTTCAAGAACTCTTGGTAGCACAACGTTGAAAATTTACAATATAAGAATCAGCACCTTAAAACATCAAATGTAACAAGCTGAAGTGGAACTCTCAAATGTCCACATTCCTCTTTTCAGGAATGGTAGTGGCAAAAAATAAAGAGCACTGAGTGAATTAAGAACAAGTGATCAAGCCAGATCGACCTTTTTATGAGCACATCATGTCAATATAGACTATAGAAATGGCTTATAATTTAATTAATTTTGATTGGAAATAACTGACACGACAGTCCAATTAGCATCCATTGGCTTGTGTCACACAATTAGTGCTAAGATGGATAATTTTTTAATTTTTTTCTTTCGATTCTGTCTTTTCTCTTATTTTTTTTCTTTTCTATTTCCCTCTACCGGTTGCTGGGTCCATGTTAGTGCTGGCCGTTTGACATCCATATCAACGAATTCCAATCAAAATTGATCGAAAAGACTATATTAAAAAAATGTAAAAAAAAAAAATTGGTACTAAATTGACCAAATTGAAAAATTTAGAACCAAATTGGCCATCATATAATAGATTTAAGACTTTTGGAACAATTACCCCTGCATAGACACCTTCATTCTGTTTTATCAATGTCAATAGTAGACATCAAATAGCAACAACATTTTAATTCTCATTGAATAATTGCATTATCTCTTAATCACAGGAGACTTCCCAAGATCTCTCAAGCATTTACGATGCATTGTCCGCGAGAACTAAGAGGAAATTTTCTGGCTCGATAGAAAAACTCGCAGCTTCAAGCGGAGGATTCGCTCGAAATCATTTTAGACTTGATGAAAATGCAGACATCAAAAGCAGGAAAAGAACAAAACCGTAGACACAAGGTTCTTTTATTCATATGGAAAACCCGCTAAACTCCTAAAATAGCATGAAAACTGGAAATTTCGTCCCTTCAGAAATCGCCATCGCATAACGGGAACACGGCACAGCGAGCGAACCTGAAACTTCTCACACTATCACCTTGGTCAACAATTTACAGTTTCAGTTCCTCGCTCAAACACCAATTTACCACGGCAGCCTCATTGGAACAGAAAATGCAGAAGTCCAGAACTTGTTAGACTATGGTGTGCTGGTCATGCTACAGTTATCAGCAACCATCTGATATATCCAACAATTCCAAAACGGAGACAGCCTTCGTAATTACAAGAACCACTTGTCGAAGCAAAAAAATTATCAGGGTTGCCGTTCTCTACTAATCACATTCTTTTTGCTCTGGCAGAATCCCAAGCAAACAGTACTTCATTTTTTCCGCCAATTTGGCATCCCAACAATTTACAAAATCTTAGCCACGGATTCCTTGTTCTCGTCTAATGGGAGCATATAGCTTAATCAAGATGTTTAATATTCTACGGCATGAGACAAACACGAGTTCTCACCGTATTACCTTCCTCTTGTTCTTCCCCACGCCACCATCTAACAAATAAGAGATCGATAGACATATATTTCATAATCATTAACTCACGGCAAATGACATTATCAAATGAGACGACTTAAATACCCTGTAAAATCTCAGCCTCTCACCACGAGGCTGTCCAAAATTCTAAAGATTTCCAGCAGCCCATGCCAAGAATTGTTTAGGAGCAGGACATTCTCACGCCTACCAGAATTGTTCAGGGACAGGAATGGAGCAGAAAAACTTAATAATTAAATAATTTTTAGTCACAAACTATGTTAATATATATCAAAATGAAATTCCATTCTGGAGATATAAAACAAAGAGAGAAGGAGAATCAAGTTAAGTCATTCAACGATGACTTGTATTCAGGGGGTCCTTGATTCTAGGAAAGCTACCAACTATACAGAACTTGTCAAATAACCACCGTTGGAGGAACGCACTTCTATACATAGGGTTGAATCAATAGAACCATTCCTTGCCATCAACCAAGTCATCACTTCACCCGATGCAGGAACAACCAAATAACTACATAAGATACCAGCCGCTTTCCAGTCAACTGACCCCAAGAAAGCCCGCATCAACAGGCCTTACTGAAGCTTGAGACTTATGAGCTTCCAACGGAGGTTCACTAGCCTATAGTTGTGCTTGTGGCTCACAAATTTCACACTGTGCTCATGACTTACAAGCCTTAGGCTGAGAAGCATAGAATATCTGAGGTAAACGACATCAAACAGAATTTCTGAAAATTCTTTTTGATTTTTGATTTGGAGAAACCATTTTGTTTATTGGTGTCGAAGCAGGATATGGGGCATAAAAATGGAGAATCTATTCTCCTTTCTTTTCTTTTTCCAAACTCTTTGCTTACACAGTAGTGATATTCTGTGTTTCTTTCTTCAAACTAGCTGAAATATATGGCAAATCTATTCAGTACTGGAACTTTTTATTGGCCAAAATACAGAGTTGACTCTCTTTATAATCATTTACAAACTTAAACAGTAACAAAAAAAGGTACACAATACCACTTTAAGGAATGCCTAATCATGAAGAATGCTTGAACCACCACAAACCAATATGACAAACCACATAAAAACTATCATCCCATGCAGAAAGGTTCAACAGTCTAATGAAGAAATTGGGCAAGAAGGTTTAATCATGCACAAGCAGCAAAAGCTGACAAATATATCAATATTCCAGAAATCATTACACCAGGGAAGATCACACAACTTCGTATGAACACTAGAAAAAGCAGAAAATACAAGTTTACTGAATATTGGATGCCCCTGGCCAATCTGAACCATACTAAATGAAAAAGCTCTCCTGGCAGCAAAGAAGAAATCAAGGAGCTTTCTTTCTGCTTTTTATGTGTTTCCCCATATCATATCAACAAGAGATGGTTGTAACCTGTGACATGAAGTGTAAAGAAGAGATTCATGGCACAAAGCCGTATGTGCGAAAACAAGAACTTGTACTCCAAGGGTTTTGATTCAGGTAAAGCTACCACAGTGTACACAAACTGATCAACCAACCACTGATGAGACATCGGCTTTGGCATAATCTTGAGAACCATTCATTGCAGCTGACCAAGAGAAGAACAAACTTGGTAAATGCAGGAACAGCTCAATAATACACCATGCTCAGCCACTTTTCAGACACAACAGGCAGGAAAAGAAAACTCTTTTCCATGATGAGCCAGACCCTTCATAAAATTTCCATGTGGAGATTCTGCAAAATAATCTTTAATTACGTCTGCCAAGCCCTGAAGGAATTGCCACTAGCTCTTCAAAAAATCCCTCAATGAAAATGGTAGAAAGGTATCCTAGAAAGCCACATAAAAAAATGTCAGAAATATAGAATTGTCTTGATTATTCTACCAAACAATGTCATGATGAAAAGCAAGAGCACAGCATCTTGGACATGAATATGAGCATGACATTCACATTTATCTTAATAATGTCCTACTAAAAATGTTACCCAACATACACAATAGTAAAGGTCTTCTGCACAGAATCAAACCTCATTTACCAAGATACAGCATATTTCCTTGAATTTCTCCAAATAATCATTCCAAATGTGGATATGCTATGATTTATGGCAAGCTTCACCCTCCCACGGCCCCAAAAGACAAAAAATGGGGTATGCATACCATTTTAGTTAGGTTGAGCCTTCAGGTGATAATAGGTGAAGACTTGCACCAAGGGGGGAGATTGGTATTTGATCAAGGCCTTGTCATCAGACGATGGCACGTAGTACACAACATTGAATTATAGACTGATAATGGACTTGACTATTGAAAAATAGATCAGTGGACTGATTCAATTACTGATGTTTTGTAATGGATGTCATTGAAATGTTTTGATAAACGTAGATAACTCCAGAAAATTACATTGAAACTATTAAAGTTAAAGATGCTCATTATTATTACCGTATATATTGCATTTGAAAATTATTTTAATTTTAATTTCTTTTACATAAAAGATAATCCAACAAGTACCACTCACTCAGCTGGGGTTTTGTTGCTAACTTCTCCTTAGTCTACTGGTTGTAGGCTTGGTTTATGAGTACAGAACTGACTTTGATTTTACAATAAAGAGTGACCTTATAACAATAACACCTTTTCTCCTTGTAATTTGAGATATTATGTGAATGAACCTACTCCTGAATTTAAATAAATAAAATAAAAAAGGGTTGCACAACTGAGCGAATCACTCACCAAAATCAAATCTTTGTTTTCTTCCAACTAGATTCTAAGACTAGTAATTCTGATCATTTTTCCTTTCTTTTCTAGGTTCTACATTTTTTTTTTTTCCATATTTATTAGTTATAGAAATTGTCTTTTCATATCATAAATTTTCATCTTCACTCGCCAAAATCAAATCTTTGTTTTCTTCCAACTATATTCTAAGACTAGTAATTCCTACAATTTCTCCTTTCTTTTCTTGGTTCTACATTTTTTTTTTTTCCATATTTATTAGACATAGAAATTGTCTTTTCCTATCATAAATTCCCATCTTCGCAGCTAGCTCCAGAAAGAACCCTTCAATCTAATACAAGAAAACAATGTGTGACAATGAACATTGTTGTCGATGTTGTTGTCTCCATCGTCATTGTCGTCGTCGTCGTCGTCGTTCTATCCTTCTTTTTTCAATACTATCTACCCCTTTTACTTGTTACTCTAATTCTTCTCTTTTTATTATTTATATAAATTTTTGGTGGTGGTAGTACTCTGGACCGTGTCACCAGAATGTTTAAATTTATTGTGGGTTCTAACTACTTTTGAGGTCAGTTAAGATTAGTTAAATTCAAAGGCTTCAACCTTCAAGTACGAGAATGTCATGTCGTTTTAATTTGAGCTTGGGGTGTAGACATAACTGATTAACAGTAAAATATAGCAGAGAAGAAGTACATGACTTCTGCCAAAATAATAATAATAATAAGATGCTTTAAGAATTGAGCAAAGTGTGTGGACACCCCACAGCAGTAGTTTGGCTTGGTGTAGAACTGACCTTGTACTTATCCATCTCTAAAAACCCTTAGTCTATTAAAATTGTATTGTAAACCCCTCTTAACAGATTTTAACATTTTTATGATAGAAATCCTACACAGTGTGACACAGTAGCAAATTTGACCAAAAATTTGCGTCAAGCCCCTTAGTTGTAAGCAAAACATTAAAAACTGGAATTTTATCTTCACTCCAACGCACCACACCCGCTTCGATCAATGAACTAGGGCAGCAATATGGATTTTCAACCAAGATTTGCTGATGTGTCATGCCACTTATAATTTCTGGATGTCAAACCATTTAAAACATATCAAGAGGGGACAATGTACAAATGTACATAGCACAAAGGGTTATTCTACACAAATGAAAGGAGGACGCCATAGAAAAGCAAAAGTTCCTATGATTCCTCATGATTCACACTTAAAATTTTTAAACTTCTGAAAACAAAATTACCTTGCCATGCTCTTGACTTAAAAGTTGTCTAACAACCATGATCTGTTTTATCAGCCTTTCCAGTGTGGAGTGACTTGGCTGGTCTGCATTTGCTGACCGAAATACAGATGCACAAATAATGAGGTCAACTTCTGAACAATGTTAGATACGCAGTAAAAATTATACCAAGTCAAAGAAGAGGAATCAATCTTTGCACAGGAAAATATTAGTGTAAAGCAGTAGCATTTAATGGACTCAACCTAAAATTGGGCAATATAGCTCAGCAAGCACTGTAAGTAAGACAGACAAAGAACGTACCAAGGATTGCTCGATTCAAGCTATCAGCAACAGACTGCCTGTAGTCCAGGCTGACAAGATGAAACATTGGTGATTTTTCAGGCTCCTCATAAGCGAGCAAAGCCATGAAGTCCTGCAGCCATGGCAATTTTATCTTATTCAGCCACATGATATACTGGATATGTATAGATATAAAGTAATTCATGAGACTGACATACTTCTAGCTTTTTAACATATTCCTTCCCGAAAGGAGCCAATTTGGACTGAGCAAACTCAAGAGCTTCTGTGCTGCCCAGTAAAGATAATTTTGAATAAGAAGAGGATTTAAATCATGTACCCAGAAACCAAGAAAATCTAGCTCACCATCTCTTGGAGCAGACGAGCTTGACAAAATGAAGGGTCAGAAGATCGAAATGCAAGTCCATATTTTTCTTCAACAAGTCAGGAGCCAGCTCCTCAGTCAGATCGATGGCCTTGAGAGCATTACCCTCCGCAGCAAAGTGAAAAATTCCTATTTATAAACATTCCAACCAACAAGCATCGATTAAACTGTATTCAAGTAAGTCCTGGGACTCAAAAAAATCATTGTTGCTTTTCAAGTCCTTGAGAATAGTGAAACTCAATGCACAAATCCCTGCCGTCTTAGAAAAACTATCAGTCAAATCTAGGTCAATCCATCAAGAAACATAACAAATGGATGAACAACAGTTCTGCCTATACTTTGGAAGATTGCACCCATGCAAGACCAAAATTCTCTACAGTTAACTAAGCATTAAAAGGCTTGGTATTTAATGTTCTTAGCCACTAAGATGAAATATAATTGTCAGAACATTACCTTGCATCCTACATGCAGCTCTAACAAGACAAACTTAACCAGCATCATGGGACACATGCAAGCTTACGCTCAAGAGAGGCATCCACATAGCATCAGACTCATATGGTCCACACCACAGTGCAGTTTAACAAACAAAGAAATTATCTCCTACTTATAAATGAACTACCTACTTTTTCTTTTTTCCATGTCCTCGAGACAACCAGCTGGCTGCTTCATCCCCGTACAAGTGGTGAGTGATTCAACAGTTTCTTTGAAGCAATTATGCACAAGATATGAAAGAACAACACCGTGTATGTCATCCTCATTAATAGTCTGCAAAATGCACAAGAGCAAAAAGTATGAACAAGTAAACCGAAAGTCAAATAATTCAGAAATTCCCACGCAAATTTTATGCAAAGAACCCAGAACTTATGCGTTGCTTCATCTTTATCTAGAGGAAATGGTAATGGCCACAACGAAAGTTAGGGAACCATTGGAGAACGATTACTCAGACACAAGGCAAAACATAGATCCATGACAACCACAAAAGTTACAGAACTATCGGTGTCAATGCCCACATACCGAGAGCTAAAAAATAAAGCAAAAATCAAGTATCACGGTCATTATTTGCATCAAAAAGTCTTTGTATTGAGTTAAAGTTGTATCAATCGCCCATGAACCGGAAAGCAGTTTGATAAGAACCAGCAGGCTTTTGAAATGGAGTGCCCAGGACAATGGACTTGTTTATACGATTGAATTTTATCATTACATGCGTCCTAATCGAGCTTCCTAGAGTAATCGGTAGCCTCTCACGCACAGTTCCAATCAAACCAAAAGTATCGTCTACTCCATGGCTTGCAAACTAACATTCAGCAGGCAAAGGTAAAACAAGGGATTCTTTTTTCAAACACTTCCCACCAATCAAATCTGAAGTTTCAACATGAAACCCAGCAAATCACGGCGTGAAGCATCAGTAATTTAGCAAGCAACCTGGCGATGAAAAATCAGCGGAGCGCGCAGCAATCGAAGTCACCAAAAGAAAGAAAAAAGAAAAAACTAGAACTGCCAGAGCAATATCGACGAATGAGAACACCACACAGATGTTCGCATCAGGGGAGCTCGAGGGATACCGAGATTTAGCATCAGACAAGGAGAGGGAAGGAAAATCGAAACTCACGACGTGTTCGTATTGACGAGGATCAACGTCCATGGTTGCCCGATAGAGAAATGGGAGGCGTTTTTTCCCTTCTCTCTCTCTCTTTTTTTTTTTTTTTTTTTTTTTGGGACCTTTGCCAGGCGTGTTCGTTTCGTCTTCGCTGATGCGCCTCGACCTCTTTCTCGATGAAACGCCACAGACAGGGGGAGAGAGAGAGAGAGAGAGGGAAGAACGGGTGCCTCCGTGGTTCTCTCGCACACGTGCCGTCGGTGTTATTACTTGGGCTCTACTCAAAACATGAAGAGAAGGGAACAGGAAAATATTTTCAAAAAAATTTAATTTCAGCTAAAACAAATCATTTTATTTGAGAAATAATGCAATAAAAATCCTAAATGCAGTTGCATATACACGACACCTGGAGTACGTCGGGCATAGAGGGATGCAAGGAATTTTACTTGATTATGTCCTAACAAAACAACAATATCGCATTCATAAATTCTGAAAAGTATTTAGACAGTTGTAATTGTTGATATTTAAATTTTAGCCAAAACTCATTTTCATGTGTTTTCTAATTTAAAAACAAAGTGTTGAAATCAAAATAATGGTTTGCGAAAGTTTCGACAATAAATTACATGCCATACAATAGTTTGCATGCATTTGGTGTTAAAATAGGGATAATTACACAAATATTCCTTAAATTTGGATCTAATGTGAAATGTCGTTATTGAACTTTTAATCTATTCGATTTAATTCCCGATCTTTGGTAAATATCTAATTTAGTCCTTGAAAATGTGAAAATATTCAATGCTATCATTCTATTAAATTCAAGTTAAATAACAATATTGAATATTTTTATGTAATACATGGACTAAATTGAATATGTTGTTAAAGATTAAGGATTAAATTGAACAAATTAAAAATTTATGAACAATATTACCTATTAAGTTAAAATTGAAAAGTCATATTAAATAAATAACGATATTATATATTAGACTAAAATTGAGAAACTATTTATGTCATTCCTCAATATAATTATTCAATGCGACATGTTCCTGCGGCTGTGCAGGTCCGTAATTCATCTCCTCTTTTGATCAATTAAAAACTCGGGCAGTTGGGAGCTTTGGGTGTTTTTCTTTGGCTCGACATTTTCATAGGAACTCCATTTCCGACAACCAAAGGAAAAACCCCAAACCACCCTCTCTTTCTCTCTCTCTCTCTCTCTCTCTCTCTCTGTGACCATGAAGGAGAACGATCCTTACACAACTCTCTGTCTATGTCTCTTCTCTCTCCTCCTCGTCTTCAACCTCGACCTCTGTCTCTCCTCCACCTCCCCGCCCGTGTCGGAGCTCTTCGAAGCCTGGTGCAAGGAGCACGGCAAAGCTTACTCGTCCGAGCGGGAGAAGCTCCACCGGCTCCGAGTGTTCCAAGACAACTTCGACTTCGTGGCCCGCCACAACAGCAATGAGAACTCGTCTTACGAGCTCGCCCTCAACGCCTTCGCCGATCTCACTCCCCACGAATTCAGGTCGTCCCGGTTGGGCCTCTCGAGAGCGGCGGTCAACGTCGGGCGGCCGCGCATTCTGGGGCCCGGCCCCGTCGGCGACGGCGACGGCGACGGCGACGTTCCTTCTTCCGTTGATTGGCTGGCGAAAGGGGCGGTGACGCGCGTCAAGGATCAAGGAAGCTGTGGTACGGATCCAGTGAATTGAGTGCGCTGTTTTGGTCTGTTTTGTTAATCGAACTTGCCCTGTCGTGAATGGGGAGCTGAGATTGACGATTGTTTGGCACTTCGGCTCGTCGATTTCCTTTTTCGGTTAGATATTGGTGCAGGATGCAGATCGACAACACGTTGAAACTTGTTTCTGATTGGTACAATTGGATTCAGTGCTTTCCAGTCAACCAATTTTTGGACTTTGTGCAACGTATGAATATTCGAATGACGATTCTGTGTTCATAAGTTTTCGTGATTGCACTTTGTTCTACCTATGACTGGATATTCGATTAGCTGAAGGGCTGAAAATTCTTGTATATACGCGTGCAATTAGTAAAGGATAATTTGGTTTGATGTGAGTTGTTTTTCAAAATTCTCATTGCTCTAGTTGGCCTTTTGGTTTTGAAAATGGTGGAGGTAGCTAAGAGTAGAATTACAAAGTTCAGAGGCATTGTCATGTAACATGCGGATAGGGGTTCAATTCTGCCAATCTTCTCCCGGTCGGGGTGAAGAATCCCTTGTTGTATGGACTCGGTTGATGTGCTTTAAAACTTGTATGGGGTGAAATCAGATCTCTCCATCTGATGAGACAATCTGTGGAGGCGACTCGATAGCTTTGATGCAGAGCTGAATGGCGTCGCTGCTCTCTGCAGGGGCTTGTTGGTCATTCTCAGCCACAGGGGCCATTGAAGGAATCAATAAGATCGTTACAGGATCTCTTGTGAGCCTGTCTGAGCAAGAGTTGGTCGACTGTGACAAGACATACAACGATGGCTGTGGTGGTGGACTTATGGACTATGCATTTCAGTTTGTCATAGATAACCATGGAATAGACACCGAGGATGATTACCCATATCTCGGTCAAGAAAGGACCTGCAACAAGCAGAAGGTAATCGGTGGAATTTCCCTATACTCAGTGCACTTTCCTGGTCAAATATTATATTCCACTCACATTCTCCTGTGATGAATATGGATTAATAGCCCTGTTGTTTTCTTGTTGGCGATATCACTTTGCTAACATCCAAGCTTAGGTTTAACTAGCAGATTCAATTTTTTTTGTTTGTTTCTGAAACATTTGTCTTGCTAATGCTATAGCTAAGGAGACATGTAGTGTCAATTGATGGATATGTTGATGTGCCTGCAAACAATGAGAAAATGCTGCTGCAAGCTGTGGCTAATCAGCCAGTAAGTGTGGGTATTTCTGGAGGCGAGAGAGCGTTTCAGTTGTACTCAAAGGTTGGTGTCAAACTTCCAAGTGCACTTCTTACCAAAGATTACCTTTAACTAGATTTTTATTGGCTGTGGTCTTGATGTATGAACTTTTTTAGGGTGTTTTCACGGGTCCATGTTCAACTTCTCTGGATCATGCTGTATTAATAGTTGGGTATGGATCGCAAAATGGAGTTGACTATTGGATTGTGAAGAACTCCTGGGGATCAAGGTGGGGAATGGATGGATATGTTTATATGCAACGTAATAGTGGAAATGCTGAAGGCTTATGTGGCATCAATATGCTACCTTCTTATCCAACTAAGACTAGCCCAAATCCTCCTCCCCCGCCAGCACCGGGTCCCACAAAGTGTGATCTTCTCACTTATTGTTCTGAGGGCGAAACTTGCTGTTGCAAGTTTCACATTTTTGGAATATGCATTTCCTGGAATTGTTGTGGGCTCGATTCTGCTGTATGCTGTAAGGATCATCGGCATTGCTGCCCACAGGATTATCCTGTATGTGATACAACACGCAACCAATGCCTCAAGGTATGCACCCACTTTTGTTTTCTTTCTCCTGCCAGAGTTGTTAAGGAGTATGAATAACAGACTGATTTCTTAGTTTCCATGGCATTGGATCCCATAATTGTCTGATGATTTTGGAGCAGTTCACATGATTCAGTGTAGTGAAGAATGACATGTATTTATGCAGTGATTTATCTCGTATTTGTGCTGTAACCAAAATTGTCATTCCAATCCGCACTTATCGGCCTTCGCTAAACATTTTAGGGAAAATTCTTCTTGGTAGTATGTAGTTTCTGATGCGAGGGAGATTAACTGGTTATCCTGTTCTTATAACTGCGGCTTCTTTCCTTTTTAACTAATGAATGCTACCTCTTCTGGCTGTTGTGACTTATCTTAAAACATCTTAGGCTGGGCTAATGAACTTTTTGGATATTTTGCAGCATTCTGGGAATTTTACAGAAGTAGAAGCCCTCAGAAAAAGGGGTTCTTTAAGGAAGCAAAGCAGTTGGCAATCCATAGTAGAGGGTTGGATTTTGTAGTCTCAACAAGCATTACAAATTCTCCTCCAAGTTGCATACCCATGTGTATGTAAAGAGGAATAGTAGATGTCTAGCTAAAAAGATGGCATCAGTTTGCAGGACTACACAAAGTTTTTTGAAGTGGTTTATATTGTGATAGATTGATTTTTTATATTTCTCAATATGTCCGAGGTGCCGTCATTTCAGGAGGTTTTAGGTTTGTGTGGATTTGAAGAACTCCCAACTACTAAATCAAAGCAGATTCAAAAATTGGGGAAGACACGTGATTGACAAAAAAGCTCAAAAAGGAAGTCATCAGAATTCTTGTTTCTCAAGTAACAACACAGAGTAAGCATTATGTATGCAGCACTACAAGAATTCTGCAGTGAGTTGAAACTCTACTACAGAGCGTGATTTATTTCATCATTTTGGGGCGCGAGGGGGTTGCTTCAGAATGAGGTCTTAGGTCAACATTTACCCTTTGTAAAGTTTGTTGGATGAAATAAAAATAGTTTGGCATGCAAGTCTGTATGATCTGAACAAAGCTGAAGGATTCTCCATTCCTCTACCATGTCGCGCGCCGGTCTTCAGGAGGACAGAAACTACGCTTGCATCTTTTGATGCTTTGGTTTGTGTATTATGAATAATCAGTTATTTCGTAGAGGGGAAGAGAAGACAGTCTAACGTCTACTTCTACAAAAGTTCTCTTTGACGGATCTTGTGATCGTGCCATGCAATGAGTTCTGTAGACAGACTGGGTCGCTCGAGTCTCAATGATGCGATCGATGTTAGCAAGAAATGGACATAAGATATTTAGAGGGAAATAGGACTATAATGTAGTGCATGCTTTCTCCTGTTGAACTCCACAATGATGATGCAAAGATGGGGTTTGTGACAATAAACGTATGTAAGGCCGCTGAGTACCGATGCAAGGAGTTGCTTCTCTTGTTCCAGCAAATCTAGCAGGAATGCCATCGATGCAGTTAGGAATGATCAGCTTTCAGACGATTTTACTTGCCTCTGAAATCGACCTCAAAAAGTATAATTCCCAGGAACTGAATGTTGCTTACATGTGAAATTCTACTTCATTAGAGAGAAATAGAACTAAATGTAGTGCACGCTTTCCCCTGTAGAACTTCGCAATGATGATGCAGAGATGGGATTTGTGGCAAATAAACGGATGGAGGCCTGCTGAACTCCTGGTACAAGAAGTAGCTTCTCTTGTCCCAGCAAAATTAGCAAGGATGTCATCGATGCAGTTAGGAATGATCAGCTTTCAGACCATTTTACTTGCCCCTAGAATCCACCTCGAAAGACACAATTCCCAGGAATCGAATGTTGCTTACATGTGAAATTCTACTTATTCATCATACACCACGCGGGAATGTTGTTCTGTTCTAGTGGCTCATATAATCCACACAGTTATTACCAGAGTAAACATGAACGAGACGCCTTGATGGAATAATACTAAGCTCGAATCATTTACAAAATCAAAAAAAGAAAAGAAAAGAAATTTACATCTTAAAAAGGTTTTCCTTCCTGTGTGAATTACGTAACGAAGTCCAGGGGAGTTGGCATGAGAACACTTAGCTTGTTCTCCGCCTCTGCTCAATCAGTAAGTGATATCAGTCCTCACCCGGTCTCGCTCAATTCGATCACGGGGACGGGAACACGTCCTTGACGGCGGAGGCGGCGGTCAGGTAATTGAGCGTGTTCCTCAGCGTCTCCTTCTCTCTCTTCAGCCTCGTCGCGGTGTCCTCCAGCTCGAGCAGCGCCTGCTGCTCCCTCGGCGCGCCCTCGAACGTGCTCCCCACGAAGAAGGAGAAGGGCGTGGGGAACAGGTTCCGCCTCAGGTCCTGCACCTCCTTCTCGGGCTTCCCGCTCAGCCGGTTCGAGATCCGGATGACGTCCTTCATGTAGGCCTCCACCTCGCTGGCCAGCGACTCCAGGTCGTCGGCGCCGTCGGCGGAGGGCCGATCCTCGAGCCAAGTGACCTGCGCGACGAGGTAAGGCTTGGTGCGGACGATGCCGGTGACGCGGAACCGCTCCTGGCCCTTGCAGATGAGGAAGAACCGGTCGTCGACGAGGCGCTCGTGCTTGACGATCTCCCCGACGCAGCCGACGGAGGCAGTGCCGGAGACGGAGTCGGTGTAGATGACGCCGAAGCGGAGGTCGGTCTGGAGGAGCGTGTGCATCATGATCCGGTACCGGAACTCGAAGATTTGGAGGGGGAGGATGGCGCCGGGGAAGAGGACGAGCGGGAGCGGGAACAGGGGGAGCTCCACGACGTCGTCGGACGACGGGGACCCGGCGTGGCGCCTCTCCGAGAAGGAGGAGGCGGAGCAGCGCACCGAGTCGAGGCTCCGCCGCCGCCGGCCGCGGAGGGGCGGCGGGGCCAGGGACTTGGGGGAGGAGGAGGAGCAGGGGGAGGAGCAGCCGGCGGGAGCGGCGACCGAGGGAGGGAGTGAAGGTTTGGGGGAGAGAGAAGGCGAAGAAGAGGAATAAGAGACGAGCTGAGCGAACGCCATTGCTTCACGCGTGTGCGGATTTGCAGAGAGAGCGAGAGAGAAGCGTCTGTCAGTTCAGGAGGAGAGAGAAGACTGAACAGAGAACCATTAGAAGTGGAGAGAGAGAGAGAGAGAATGACACACTGGTTTTGTTTGACCGTCTGTTTACTGAGCGAGAGCGTCGTTGACCATGCATTTTGATACGGTTTTTATTATTATTATTCCGCTTTGTGGTGGGGAGGGAGAGGGAAAATGTGGATAACAATGGTGGGAGAGAGGGGGAGGGAGGGAGAGATATGATGGTTGTTTCTCGATTTTCATTGGCCGTCTTGTGGCTTTGAAAATTCCACGTGGGATTTGAGGGCCACGTGGCGCTCCCTCGTCGGAGGGCATTCGGACCGGAGGTTTCGGTGCAGGGAGCGGACTGGTGGTGCACTTTGTTTGGCGTATCGTTTTCGTCCACATCCCCTAAATATCCCCGTTTGGAGTTTTGGCGTTGGAAAATCGGGGGTTTGGCTTTTGGAAATTCACTCGAAATGACGTGGAATCCCGTCTCGTTCCTTGGATTTCGCCAAACAATCCTTCATGATGCACCTGATCGTAATTGGATTTCGATTGGGAAAGTAAAAAAAAAGATGGAATTAGGAATCCTTTAATTATCTTCCCAATTATAAAAATTTCATCCTATTTTTGCTGCAATGCAATAGAAAATTCCTAATCTTTGAAAATCTCGCTTACTCAGCGCCACCTCGCTGCCTGACTTCTCTCACCATCATCTCCAACTCGCTCGCTTGCGTCTCCCCCACCAGTTTCGCTAAATCATAACTTCACCGAAACAAAGACAATTCGAACACCAGCAAAGACAAGCCTCAGGTTGTCAAGAGCGTCGCAAAGCGACCAGGGAGGTACTGGCCACGGCAATCTGATAGACAAGGCGACAACGATGTAGAGGTGAAGGGTGATAATGGGGAGGTCGATCCTGCGCACAAAGCTCGGATGTCACTTGACATCGAAGCCGACGATCTGGGTCGTGAGGGGATGGCATTAGGGCAGTGAGTAACGAGACGACTTCAAAGGATTTAGTGCACTCTTGAAAGAATTTGAGATCTTCAACGGTGATGACCATGAAATATATAATTTCTTATTTTCACCCTCAATTGTCGGAAAACAATTGGTTGGACACAATGTCAATATTGATGTTGGAGGTGATTGCACGATGGTCGGAAGTGACAATGATTAGTTGTTGTGGCGCTAGTTCTTGCACGGCTTTGTCGAACTCCATCACTCCATCATAGAAAGAAAATTATTTACTTCAAAAAAAAAAAAAATTCAATTCGGGTTTATCCCAACTTTAGCCTAGATTTCTTATTTGACATTTATCTAGGTATATCCAGATTTAACCTTTCCGGATGGCATCACAAAATATCATATATAAAATTTTGTTGATCAATACAATCCGAACTCAAATTCAAACTACCAAATGCAGCCCTAAAGATTCATTCAATAAATCCATCAAGGTTGGATTCTAGAACATACTTAAATACATTTTATCCATATAGAAAGTGCCAAAATGCCTAAAGCTAAATAATTGATGTTAACGACTCGAATTTTCCACCCGCTTTCGAAAAATTTTATACTCAACCGACATAAGGTTAACCAAAATATTCGACCAATGCAATACAAGACACAAAACACCATTTTGACATCAACCGGTCTTTTAATTCTCATTTTGCCACTCAATTTTTATCCCTTTGCGAACGATTGGGAAGTTTGCGATTTCCCGATATCAATCTCGCATTATGAAACTAGAAATTGCAGGCATTCCGATGCCATTAAAATCGGGTCCATCAGATGCCGGATGAAAATGTCATCCTCGGTTAAAATTTTCTGCTAGGAAAGTAGCTTTGGATTCTTGTCTTTCGATTGTATGATCTCATTCTGTGTTTTTTCATAATCGGACATCATTTAATGCACCTAAGGCACTAAGATTTGAATGGTCAGTCATAGGGAAATAGAGAAGTCAACACCTGATGTTGATCAAGTGAGTCACGCATTGCCTTGCTTGATATGCTAGATGCATGAGATGTGCTGAGTGCCGATTCATTGATTTGTCCTAACTTTTTGGCGGTTATATTCTTTTGTGAGCATTTTAATGCTTTTATTCATTGTGGTGCGTGAGTGAATGCCTTGGAGGTGGATTGAAGAACGTTGAGGATCTTCATTGGTTTCCTTTAAGATTATAGTTAGCTCTAGGATTTAGGCTACATCATAGATGTAGCATCTTATTTGAATAATTCTGGGATATGATTAGATTGGTATCACTTAGACATTGGTTCAATTGCTTAGCTTAGACATCAACTTTAAAGAAAAAATAAATAAAATTTGGTAGTAACTAGCTTAGTTCAAGTTAGGACTCACCTCATAAATCTCTTTTAAATTTAGAATTACTGACTAGAACTAGAATATAGGATTAGAATTCAAAATCAATGAAAAACTCACATGGAATCATGTTTTGGGGACTACAAACAAAGCAATGTAATATTCTTTACCCGATAACATATCGATTTACTTTATGCATTCTACTTTTACTATTTTTTTCTATGTATTTACATCATGCCATTTCACTTGGCTCTACATTAGGACCATAATCAACTCAAAAAATTGCATAGACACTTCATAGGTAAAACCTTAGGAATCATTTTTGGCAAAAGGATTGTATGACACCTGTCGCAACCTACCCCTTGGGGAGGGAATGGGTTTAGGATGGGCCTACAACCCATGATTTAGACCTAGGTTCTCTCAAACCCATATCTTCTGCAACGTCAAGTGTTCAAATTGTTCGTATGAAAAATTTCTAAAGAATAAGTCACCACTAGTCTATCAGAATCGGTTAAAATTCAAGTGAGACATTAGAGTATATCTCACTTCCTACACAACCAAAGAATCTAGGGTTGCAAATTTGATTATATGAATTAACCAATTAACGCATGTCTGGCAAAAACAATTTCTGTTCCCTAGAACAACTATTTATATTCTTTTGTTCCAAGAAACAAAAAAGGAATAGAAACGTTTACAATAAAATTTTTGTTTCCGAGAACAAAAAATCTATTTTTTGTTCTCAGGAATAGATTTGGAATAGAAACAAGAAGTAGAAAAAATAACTTCTTATTCTCGGAACAATTTTTTTCTTGTCTCTTCTTTTCTCTTCACTTTTCTTCTCTTTTATCTTCTTTTCTTTCATTTCCTTCTTCCTCCTTTTGGCCAGTCGCCAACCTCATCCATGGCCGACAACTGGCCGATGAGAGCTGACGATCTTGCCGAAGCTCTGAGCCATGATGAGGCTTGTCAGCCCGAGCCTCACGTGGCCAAGTGAGCCAGCAAGCTCGCTAGCCCTCGCCCTAGCCTAGCGAGGCTTCGACGAGCTCGCCGAACCTCGCCTAGCCAATTGCCGACCGCTGTTATGACCGGCGACTGGCCACAAAGGATGAAAAAGGAGAAAAAGAAAAAATATAAAAAAAAAAAGAAAAAAATTAAAAGAAATAACAAAATTATACAATTCTACCAAACACATTTCTATCCCAGGAATAGAAATTTTGTGCAGTTACCAAGCACGTCTTTTTACTAAAAAATTGTTCCCGGGAACGGAATAGAAAAAATCATTATTGATAAAAAATTATTCCCAAGAATAAAATCGTTACCAAATGCGACATTAGTGTCTTTTCGGTACCTATTCTTATTCATTTTTTAAATTAATTTTTGTTAGACAGTCTAGATTGATTTTATAACTATCCATTAACATGTTAAGTGATCATGTCGGTGCCATTGTCATAACAATCTGTAACTAAGTAAAGCATTAAATACATTTCATGGGATAACAAGGACTTAACACTAAGGAAAAAATAAATGCTAATCCTAAATAGACTAAGAGAAGCCAAAATCATCATATCAATATTGTGTAATCAAGGGCATTTGTCTCTAAGGACAATTGAAATCCTAAGGTAGAGCCCCAATGGCTTGGTCAATTTTGAGCATAATTATAAATTGAAAGACTTCTACTTTTTGGAGAAAATAACCCAAAAGATTAGTTTTAATCTTTTCAAGGAATTTTAATTTAATTTTTTCAAAGATTTTTTTTTTTGGGGGGATTTTTGGGAACTTCTAGATAAACTTTTTTTAAAATATTTTTTTGAATTTTAAAGTTTTTTAATTAACTATTTTTTATTTATTGTTTTTAATTTAGAATTGATTTTTTTCTTCTTTTATTTATTTATTTATTGTTAATAAAAAAGGGATTCGAACGGGTCAAGAGACCAGACCCAACTAAACCAACCCTAACCCTATTGGATCAAGTTGGACTAAAAACATTAACCCTAAAAGGCTGCTCGGACCCAACTAAACCAACTCAAACCATTAAAAGAATCTAAGCTTAATCAAAATGCTTTAGGCTCCCTGCACCTATCTACTCCACTCAGACCATCATCCATCAAGATTTACTCCTAACGTTGTAACATCAGAGCGTACATAGCATTGTTAGAACAAGCAAGTAAAAAAAAAAAGTGATGTCATAAGCAAACCGGAGTAAATGCCCGCAATAGTCAATGCTCGGGTCATTGGCACAGCGTCGTCCACTCGCCCACAAATGCCATCGGTGACCACCAAAACTTACGGGCATAATGTAAGGAAAAGATGGAAGAAGTGACGTTTGACAAATGTTCCAATGCATCAGTAATAAAGCTCAGTAACATCAAAGCAAACACCATGACATTAAAAGGATAATGGTTCGTGTTCCAAACAGCTACTAATCGGAGACAAGTTCACGCGGTTAACATTTCGTCAAACATGCAGTGGGCGTCCGATCAAAAGATAAAAGACACGTCGATGAACTCATGACCAACGCTCGATCTGACAAAACTGACGAAAAGCCAATCTCATCTCAGTCCCAGCCCGACTGCTTCGAAGGCAAAAGCTAAAGAATGGATTCCTCCTAGGCTAGAGTAGGGTATAGCAGATTCAACAGTGTTAACCTTGAAGCGATTCTTAGCTTAAATCACGAGGCCAGCAGGTGCGGGGATGGACCGGGACACGTCGCTCTTGAGGACGGTGCTTCGAAAGAAAATCCGTTTGGAGCCTTCAAGGTCAAGGACCGGACACGGGTAATCGTTCTTCGTGGCGTCCGAACTGAGAATGGCGAGCGATGGGAAGATGGATGGAGATGGTGAAGACGGCTCGGACGACTCAGTGGAGGATTTCAGGAGATGACTCGCGCCCCCGCCCCCACTTGCAATCTTTCTCTGGGTCACGCACTCGCTCACCCTCGAGAAATAGGAATCCCTGTTGTCAAAAGATTCCTTACAATTATTTCTGATATGAAATGAGTGAATTATCCACTTTGATATCTTATTAAATAAAAATGGTGATATTATTCTTCCATTGATCAATCATGTTGATTTTTGAAAAGTATTATGATCATCTAATAATAATGATTTTCATATTTTCATATGAATGATTTGAAAACCTATTAATTCTAACAACTGATTGCAGAGTTGATCATTCAGACATTTCAATTCATAGATGTGGACCTCAGATTTATGAATGGGGATATTCTTGAAACTCACAAAATTAAAAAAGAAGTGAGTTAGACCAAAAAAAAAAGAAACTTAGACAAAAAGAGAATTAACTTGGACAAAACGAGGTCTCTCTCCTTTGGACTTTTGCTTAAACCGAAGAAGAAGCCCCCCTCTTTGGACTTTCGTTGAAGCTGAAGAAGAAGCCCCCAAGCAAACTATGTCCTCCTCTCTCCTTCTACACCTGGGTGGCAAGCATGTATCACGGCTCATGAATCAACCTGTACTCGTCGACACTTGTGAGTGGTGCTTGGGATTATCGAGTGAAGAATGAGGACGCAAAGGAGACGAATACAACTGGTCCGTGGAGGTAGCATCAGGACGGTTGATGCTAGGATTTCTAGGATGGAAGAATTATATCTCTTAGAAGCTCTAAAGGTGGGGTTGGCCTCCTGTACACAAACTGGTCGAGAATTGATGCCACTCTTCTAACGAAGTCATGGCAAGCCGAAACTAGTTGTTGAGCTTAAAGAGATCTACTATCTCACTCGATGGACTAGATGTCCGATCGAAGCTGGGCATGGTATGATCTCGTATAGAGAAGCTATTCACCGTATTGTTTGCTGGAACAGCTATAAGAGAAAGGCTGGCTTGGCGAATTTCGCTCGTTAGGCGCCACACAAGTTGTTCCATGGCCAAGGAAACCATCGACCCATGACACATGCATGGCCCTTGTCACTGCCAACTATCTTGCAAGCCTAGCCCCCGACCGCTAGCCAGGTTTTACCTTTGTACCTCATCTCTCCCTTTTCGCAATCAGTGGGCAATGCGTAAGGGAGATGAAGGAGGGAAAAGGTTCGTGGGCTAGGCCATGGACAAAGGGGAAAATGGATTGGGCCCAAACGGGAAAGAGGAAGGAGGGAAAAGAAAAAGGCCAAGCTGGCCTACCTTCGGCCCATCTCGCTTTCTTTTATTTTTTATTTTTTAACACTTTCCATTTTTTATTTATTTTTTGAAAATTTAATAATTAGTTATAGTTATGTAAATGCACCTAATGTCTAGGTGCAATGCAATTTAATGAAGACATACGCATTTAAAATTATTTATTTTATTTTTCTTTTAATTAACTATTTTTTAATTTAATTTTTAATTTGTTTAAAATATTCATATTTTCTCTTTTAATTAATACTAGTGATGCTAATGCTCCCAATGTTTGTATGTGATGCAATTTAATGAAAATTAATTTTTATTTAGGAGTTAAAAATTAATAATTTTCTACGTAATAAAATCCTTAATAAAATAGTCAAAATTTAAGTGTCAACAATACTTTAATTGACAAGTAATCAAATAGTGGGCACTATTTAGACAACTAGTGTTATCAAGTCCTTGACCACAAATCTTTACTTACATAGGAAGTGGAATCTCCCGTATCTTACTCGATTTCTTATCAATTCTAATAAGCTAGTGGCGAATCCTCTTCACATGGAGTCCTCATAGGTTAAATCCAATTAAATGGAAAGAAAAAGATACAAAAATCCCTAAACTATACCGACTAACACATCTACTCTGAACTTTTTGATGACATGAAAAATCTCAAATTACACCCATTATGACACATTTACCCTAAAGTTATTTAATACATTTATCTTCTGTTAAGGTTCCATTAGATCATTTTTTAGTCAAAATAACATCATCTGCAAGGGTATCGTGTCATCACCGTTTGCTTTCTAGCGTCCATGTAAGTAGATTTTCAACGATTCTCATTGACAAAACTTAAAAGAAGGGTAAATGCATCATAGGGGTATAGGTTTTGGATTTTCTATGTCGTGGAAAAAAATTAGAGTAAATATGTCATTGTGGCTATAATTTAAGATTTTTGGTAACTTTTGCCCTAAAACGAATATACGTTGCGAGAGGTAAGGATTTGAGAGAGCTTGTGATGATTGAGGACCGTCCTATCTTTCCCTAAACCACTTTGAGAGGGGCACAGCAATTATTGTCTTATCCAGTTAGTTTCTCTTCACCTTTTGAATTCGAACTTGTCATGTTATGTTACAAGTGATTATTATCATACCATACCATTTTCTCATCATGTTGAAATCCCATAATCTCCCGATATTATTTTCATATAAATAAGCTATAATTAGTAATAACAAGTTATCAAAATTAACCATCGAAAATTCATGAAAGAATCTGCCCTCCCGTCGCGCACTTTGATACATCGAACTCCACAATCTCGAATCACCTACATTTGCAAAATTGATGGGCTGGGATCATAATATAAACCTTATAATACTTATATCCTCAACAAAGTAAACGCCACCCAAAGAGCAGATATTTCATAAAATGCCAGAAGAGGTGGAGACGGACGTGCTTTGCTCCATTATGTGATAATTATCTAAAAAATCTTAAATCTATTATATGTTGACTAATTCAGTTATAAACATTTTAATCGTATCAATTTAGATGTAAATCTTTTGGTGATTTACCCAATCAGTCCTAAATTTTTAATTTTGTTAATTTAATGTTAAACCTTATGGCAAATTGTTAAGTTAATTATAAATCTTTCGATTGTGTCGATTTAATACTAAATCTTTGAAAATTTGCCAATATAATCATAAAATGATTATTAGATAATTGGACATAATGACTATATTGACAAATCATCAAAAAGTTTAACACTAAACAGCAAATCATAGAAAGTTTTAAGATTAAATTAGCAAAAATATTTTGAACCGAATTGACCATTATATAATAAATTTAGAAATTTTAAAATAATTTTCTCATTCAACTCTGGAAGAGTATTTTTCATTCTCTTTTATCTTTGATTTGTTCAATGTAAATACACAAACATATATAAATAGCAAAGACAACCTTATTGCGCCTGTACGGTGAGCGTGAAGCTGCCTAATAATCAATCTTTTGACGGTATAATTTTAATTACGTATCAATCAGCGTAAGAAATGATTTCGACCAAAAAAAAATGTAAAAAATAAATATACAATTACAGTGCTTAATAATAAATAAATCGAAGAAATTACTTATTTGTCGTTCTTATCTAGTAAAATCCATGACACGCGTCAGATAAGCTTTCTCACGCGTTGAAAAGCTGAGTAGGACGTGACACGACAGATGTCATTAGGGACACCACAGTTCGCCCCCTCTCGTTGGCCACTTCAATTTGCCGACCTCTTTAAAATTTCCGTCGATTGTTGATAAAAATAATGGTCGCCGCTTGTTCTGGTCGCGACAAATTCCGCACGTTTATCCTTGATTCTTCCTTCTTTTCCCGCCTCGGCCGAAGGAAATGACGTACGTGCCCGCGTCATTCGTTCCTCCCCGGAAGCAAAGAAGCGCTTATACCTCCACAAATTGTTGATCTCTTCCGATTTCTTTCCAAGATTCTAGAGGTTTCGTATGCGGGCTCTTCCGGGTATAAATACGGGCCTCCGGGTCTGGTTCGGTTCATACAGCAACCAGCGAGAACCCGGGAATTTGCTGAGATACCCAAGAAAGTTTCTGAATTTCCTTCACGGTTATCTGGAGATACGAGAGGAGAGGAGAGGAGAGAAGCAAGATGGCAGGTGAAGGGCAAGTGATTAGCTGCCACACCATCGATTCTTGGGACCAGCAGCTCCAGAAAGGAGCCGAAAGCAAGAAGCTGGTACGTAATTTCACTTGCTCTGTCTTCTGATTGATTTTGTAGTATGTGGGTTTGATGGGATTCCGATGTGAGCTCGTTCTGTTTTGAGTTCCGATGCGCTATGCTTCATTGTTTTTTCTTGCCGCTTCTCCTTCGCGCTCGATATTCCGGCGATGGGTTTAGCGCGGAGTGGGTTTTCGGTAGTTTCTGTTTCGAATGAGGGGTTCGCGTGCTGGCAGTTGCTATGAGAGATTGTGAAGGGCGGGGGCAATGGAAATGGAATGGTGTTTGAATGAATCTTGCTTTGTTTCGAGTTGATTCCACCCCCGCTATCAAGTGTTGGGGAGACTCGCATTCTTGCGATTCTTTATGGCGAAACGGATGAACGGAAAGGCCAAATTAAGTGTGCGCTTCATCGATTTCTTCTTTTGCCAGATATCTTCGTACGCTGATCTGTACAATTGGCAACATGTTTCGTGTTTCCCAGTACTTTTCTCGACTGCCCGATATCCAATTCCGGGTTCTTAATCTCTTCTTCAGACCTTGGGTGCGGAAGTTTCTGTGCCTATCGAGTTTGCATTCTTCGAAGAGAGCAATTGTATTTTGCATGGAAAGAAGCTTCCGTGTCTCGGTTCTCTATGCCGAGGAATTGGCTTAAACATCGGAATGAGAACTGCTCTCTCGAGATGACGTTTCGAAGCTTCATAAGTGAAGTTATCTCTAAAACTAGATATATATGTCACAAACAATTGTAGAAGCTTGCAGAAGCTCAAACCAAAATCATCCCGTTGTTGTTTTCGTCTATAATGTCTGCATTTGTGCCACTATATTGTCAGAAACATGGGTAGATATAAACCGCATTGTCGTTAACGCTTGTGCCACAAATTGTGTATGTAGTACTTTTGATTATTCATGTAAATGATTTGGTCCGTTTGATAGGTGGTGGTGGATTTTACTGCTACATGGTGCGGTCCGTGTCGTCTCATTTCCCCAGTCCTGGACGACCTTGCGAGAAAGCTGACTGATGTCATTTTCCTGAAGGTCGATGTCGATGAATTAAGGGTATAAACCATCTGGAACTTCCTCTTTGCTTACGATAATGCATCCTTTGTGGATTACTCCACCTCATTTTTCCTGTTATAACGTGTCTTTCTGCTTTGTTATGATGGATGCCACACTGGTAATACAACTTCTAATTGGGGATTATCGTCTATGTGATGAATGCAGTCTGTTGCTGAGGATTGGGCTGTGGAGGCAATGCCCACTTTTATCTTTATAAAAGAAGGCACAGTACTGGACAAGGTTGTTGGTGCAAATAAGGATGATTTGCAGATGAAGATCGCGAAACACGCAACCGCTACTGTGACTGCTTGATACTCTATATCTATTGGACACATGGCTTGCCGTTGGATTTGACCATAGCATATCCTCGTCATTTCTCTGAAGTACCATCAACGTGCATGTAATAATTCCATAGTCCTCGACTCCACTTCTCAGTCTTTGTATTATGTGGTGTTCGATGTATAAAGGCTTGTAAGAGCTGTGTGAACTTATCAATAAAGGCATAATTTTGCAGTTCTGTCTCCCTTGGAGTGACATGGATTTTCAGAGAAATATGATCATTGATCATACAGTAATATCTAGTTAAACCCTTCATCAAGAGCCTGAATATTTGCCCGATGGATGGTAAAAACATATAGAATACCGCCGCACAAAATCACAAGCAAAATCATCGAGATTCAAAATGTAATGCGGCATGAATGCTCAGTAGAAGCATAGTAGATATGGTCATGAAGACGCATATCAGTATAGTACCCGATTTTTAGCCTTTTTAAGTCATATTGATCAAAAGACATACAGAAGGCAGCAACTGCTCGGGAACAACTCCACTGTGCTCGACCAAACCATCTTCATTAAATTGTAGATGCTGATTTGGCGCTTTGCGCCTTCGAAATTTCACAAAGAAGAGATGACACATTCGGTACAATGATATGGATTATGAACAAGTTGAAGCAAAAAACTAGCCCTGCTAATTTCATTCCGCTACTCTCCACATACTACCATACAAGAAGTTAAATAGACAAGCCTGTATCTGAGTTTTATCTCTACATTCATCTCCCTGAAAGGATGAAGGGCAATTCAGCAGGCACCCAATGAAACCCAAGACGCCTTCATCTGTGAACTCCCTTCTCTTCTGTCCATGCCTACCTTGAAATCATATAGAGGAAAGAACGTCTGTTCTCTTTTTTTTTTATTCAATATAGTGGTCCTCAGTTTCTTGAATTTGGCCCAATGCACCAGCTGTGGAACGAGTAGCTTCAATTTACGCCGACGCCAGTCTCTTCACAAGAGAGACTTTTGATACATCCCCACCAAGTTCCTCAAAAATCACCAAAAGGTTCCCACTTGGCTTTAACCATGATCTCGGAACATGATACCTAAAACACAAAATTTCAAATGAATCAGGTAAGAGTTTAGAAATCCCACTTCATTATTTTATCAGCCAGCAAATATTGCAGGTATAAATAAGAAGCATAAATTCCAGTATGGTAATGGAATTCGAGTCATCACACATCAACTCATCAAGTACCATCTTTGTGTTGGTTGGCCACAGCCAGACTGGCACTTTGGAGGCCGAAAAGTCCCGGAATAACTGCACGAATTGCAGTTTCCATTTGCAAAAGTCATCCAATATCGCCCAATACTCTGTCCATTGACCCATGCCTGTCCCTTTCCCATACTTTGAAAATCCAAAGCCAAGGGTTCACCACCTTCAGGTGCATCAAAGTGAGCCTGCGAGTTTCTGTCCAAGTTTAGCTTCACTTATACCAGACATGACATTTGGTTCACCCTAACTATTCTTTAACTGACCTTATGCCATGTCAATGGTTGCTGGGTTTGGGTAGCCAGGGACTCATGGATCCAATCAACAGCTGAGGCACCATTTGGCGAATTCAAGTTCATCATTTCTCCTTTTAGGCCAACCTATTTGAGGTATGCGTGAGACTGGCAATTCTCAATATTATGATGTATAACAAATCCAGCAGATAGATGGATGAAAAATGACGTTGCCTGACCTGGTAGGACCATTTCTGCCATGTCAAATCCTTCTTTCCCTTGTCAAGACCGTCTAGTAAAACTGGACCTAGGATTCCAGTTTTCCAAGTTTCAAAGTGCAGCCCGACATTCTTCAAGTTTGATACAAGTTGAAAGACAAAAGGATCTCAGTTTAGTATTTAACTTCAGTAGATTTCATTCGTAGAACTATAGGCATATAATATTGCAACTATGTTGGGCATGTTAAGTAAACACACCGGTAGTCCCACTGCCATGCTGAGTAATGCGATTCTATTTGTTCCAGCACGGAGGTTGACAGGTCCATTGAATGTGAAACCCCTTTTCACCCTGGTCCCAAAGGCAGATCCTGTACTTATACGACACAGCTTCACTGACTTAAATCATGTTCGCAAATGATTATGAAGATGCAACTTGACTCATGCAAGGGGGATGGAGCTCAATAACTGACCAGAAAATTGCCCATTGATGAAGACATGAAGAGCATGCCCGGCTGACTGTACACTGAGCATGGGCTTCTGTCCTCCCCGTAAAAATGATTCTGATGAACTAATTTCCACGCTGAAAGTAAAGAAAAACGGAGTCCAATAAAATGCACCACATGAACTTAGAAGTTTTCCACCAAATAGTGTGGCCTCTTCTGAGATACTTGCTAAATTAATTCATGTTAACAGTTTCCACAATCTATATTATGAGCGTTAAAAATTAGTGAGATTTCCACGTGCCCAGCTTTAGCACCATCCGTCAGTTTCCTACTTCCTCCCACTTATAGACATCAATATTTTTCTGGCCTTTGCATACCACGGATGTTAAAAGGGACATCCCATCTTCAGGCACAATTACACAATCTTGGAAAAATTCGGCCTAGACAGTTGCATTAGGGCAAGACATTCATTACTAGGTATAAAGGTATGACTCCAGAAACTGTATTTTTATGTAACACAAGAAAAGCATCATGTGACACCAAACTCACCTAGTCATGTACCACAGGTAGTCACTGCTATCTCGAGTGACGTTTATTTGTTCGTAGAGTCCAACAGTTGTAATTCTTGAGGCCTCTTCAAGTGAAGAAATATCCTCATCATAGGTCTCCCACGAAAGAAACAAAGAATTACTTGATAACATTTGGGCCTGCGAGGTAGGAACTTTCACCTAAACAAAGAAAATACAATAATGTTAGTTGAAACAGAGAATTATGTGGTGGATTGGTGTTTGTGGACTAATCAGGGCATTGCTACTGAGATAAGAAGCCCCTTAGATACCCGCCTTACAGAATAAAATCATGGATACAGTATTCTGAAAAGAAAGTCCCATAAAAAAATTCCATCAAAAAGAGATGCAGCAAATATGCTCAGTATGTTCAGATTTAATCTGTAACTGTAGGACAATGGATCAGAATATTTGAGAACTTTGTGCACCTTGGCTGTATTGAATACTTCGTTCGTGCAATCAGGAAGGATGCTAATGGACCAAGGAGGCAAATTGTAGTGCCTACTCCTGAAAGTCACACTAGCAGCTGATTTTGCATTGGAGTTTGACAGAAAAGCTGCACAAACAGGCCCGGAAGAGAACACATGAGCCTGAAAGACACAAGAATAATTGTGTCAGAAGAATGAAATCCTTAGAGCAAAGACAGTGGTGTCTTTGAAAGATGACCTCCTGGTAAGTTCCCAATGATGTAACGGTAGGATCGGAAGATAGTAAAGCAGGTTCACACTGCTTAATGGCTTGATGAAGCTCCTTGAGATGACCATATTTGGGTTGCCGGATCAAACCTGAGTGGATTTAATCCTTAGTCATAGATCACACCATTGTATTCCATTAACAGGTGGTTAGAAATATAGCTCTCAGGGTGAATGGAAATGATTCAGGAATGTTTTGGCCATGAATATGTGTAGCAGGTGTTTAAGAATATTATCATGCCTTTAAAGTTAATTAACATTATCAACAGAGCAACAAGTTGTTAAATGTATGTCACTGCAGATGATGAGAAGGTAATGTTTTGAAGGTCCTGAACAAAAAATCCCAGGAACATGATAAATGAAAATATGTTTCTTTATAATGAGCCTGGATGGTCACCATATTCATCTATCGGAGCATCATAGTCATAGCTAGTTGTGATAAAAGGACCACCAGCAGTACGTCCAAAGTTGGTTCCGCCATGATACTGCCATATCATATCATAGCTAAAGATCAGTTTAGTGGGAAAACCCTTATTTGCTAACACAATCATGAAGTTAGCAGTTAACTAACCATATAGTAATTAATGAAGGAGCCACCCTTTTGAATGAAGCGGGCTACAGCAAAAGCCAAATCTTCAACTGGCCGCCCAGGAATTGTTCCGCCAAATTCTGTAAACCTTCTCATTGGGAATAAACCATAGACGGTTCAGAAATCAAAGTTAAGAAAGGAGTCTGTATTCACAGCAGTAACTTCATAGGCACAAAGAGATGCTTTACCAGCCACTCCAGGCTTCAGTCCACATTGTTGGCTTGAAAGGTTTGTTGGGTGTGAAAGCATCACAGTAAAACCCATTACATGTATTTATCTGCGGCCAGTGATGGAAAGTCAATCTACATAGGAAGCTCCAACAATAGAGAATTTGACAAGCAAATATTTGAAACATTTTTTGGCATCAGAGACAAAACAATTGCTATGGTTACACTTTCAGTTGATAATGAGACATTTAAAATGACATTAAGAGATAAATTTCCTCACCACAGGATCTGGGGCATCATCTTCCTTACACATTACCCATGGAACCCCTGTATCCAATCCAACGGCCATTTTTGCAGCCCAATTTATGTATGCATGCCCAGCAGCTCCAAGTGCTTTGCTTTCGGGACCATATTCATTTTCAATCTGCAGAGAGAATTTGGAAGATCAATGGTTCATACTGAAGCGGCAGTTCTAAGTGACAATAAACTCGGGATTCCTCTTCCTGGAAAACTTAGCTTCAAACAAAGTAGCTCAATGTCTCAGTACAGTAAAATTAACCCCGCAAACAAGTAAAGCTACAACGAAAAAAATTACCTGAGAGAGTATAATAGGACCACCTTGCGATGCAAAAAGTTGCTCATCTTTCATCATCTGTACAATTTTCTGGGTGAATCCTTGCATTGCAGCCTTCAAAATTTTGACAATGAAATGTCAGAAGAATCCATTCCCAAATAAGTAATTCTGGAAGTTAATCTCCCAAGGGCTTAGTGTCAAGATTTAATTCTAAAAACTTTTGTTTAAAGATATCAGGTGAGTTGAAGGGATGCTGAAACCTTGAAAGGCTCATTATCAGTTCTGAAGCTGATCCCAGGTACATAATTCAGCCAAACAGGAAATCCCCTGCACAAAGAAAGCATTCAATGTACCGTCAAACAAGCCACAAATCCAATTAAAGGTTAAGCCCTGGTGTAAATATGCAAGCCCATCAATCAGAAATATTCAGGGTTCACCAAGAGAAAAGAGCAATCTAATCAACTGTTAAAAGGCAACAAAACAACATTAAAGAAAGGAAAAGAATATAAAGCAGATACCCGAAATTCCACTCTGCACAAATGTAAGGTCCAATGCGGAGATGAGCGTACAGTCCTACTTTTTGGACCGTCTTTATGAACCTCACAAGGTCGTATCTCTCATCAAAATTATACTGAAACACACCCATCAGAAGCAAAAGAACCAAAATGCAGGTCAAAAAGAAAATCAAATTTTGAGAAAATGGCCATATTTGATGAGACACAAAGTAAAGAGGGGGATTTGGAGGAGTACTTTGCCAGGAGAAGGTTCATGACCATTCCAAAAGACATATGTCTCAATGACATCCAAACCTCCATCTTTAGCCTTCTGTATAAGGTCTTCCCACATCTACAGCCACACCCATTGGAGAGAAGAGCCATGAGCCACATTCTCACCAGAAAGAGAACAATCCACATTGCTAAAAAGGAAAAGAACAAAACAGAACAAAAAAAAAAAAAAAAAAAAAAAAAGAAACGAAAAATGAAAGTGAAGCTAAAGAGTGAGAGGTGAGAAGAGCTAGTACATCTGGAGTGCTTCTGGGGTAGTGAATGGAGCCAGAAATGAGGATCCTCCTCTGGCCATTGATGTTCAGTGACTTCCTATCGTAGCTCACGCTGCACCGGGTCAACTCAAAACCCAGGAACAAGCAGAGCAAGAGCAACGAAGTTTGCAACATGGGAACTAAGCAAATTCCCATTTTTGGTCTTTGACTTCAGACACTTTCTCTCACTCTCTCCCTCAAAAATGGAGGTTTAAATGGAAGTGGGTACGAGTGGTTTCTCGAGCTTTTGTGTTCTAGAGGAGCTGTGAAGAAAGAAAAGCCATTTGGGCTTGTCGGTTAAACCTTGATGGTTTGAGCACACGGCTTGCTCACTGGCCTACAGGACCTGAACACACCTCACAGCAGAGTATATACGGCCATGGGGGGGAGACAATGAGATCCAGCGCAGCTTAAATTTTTTGAATGGTCAGAATATTTTATTAATTCTTATTTTCCAGACTTTTTCTTTCAAGAAAAGCAGAATTTATTGTGGGACACATGGTCTTTTATCGAGAGACTCCGCATAAAAGGTTAAAAAAAATCAACTCTGTCTGCGTTTGCTTGCCTTTTCTTTCTCTTCTTTCCGTACAGCTATTGTGGAAGGCTGGAAGCTGCCCTTTTTGTTTTCTTGGGAGGGCGGATTTACCCGCCTTTTGCAATCGCACGAGTTTTGGTTCCATTCGGACTTGTTTGGCTTGACTTTGCCTTTATACATGGCTCCAAATAATCATGGTAAGCGCGTTGAACTTGTCAATTCTATGTAGATTTGAATTAACAATTTCGACAAAGAATAATCAACAACAACCAATTCACTGTATAAATAATCACAACCAGTAAATTAGCCGTATTTATATTTCTTTTATAAATTTTTTTGGTCAATTATTAAAAAAATGCCCTTAAGACACTTGATATGCATTACTAATCATGCTTTAAAATATAGATATAATGCATGTGATTTTCTTGACGTTCAATTTTACTATTCTTAATAGTCTTAATTAGTATCCATGGTACCTATTAGCAGGACCTTGTTCTTTTTTTTTGCTTAATGTGTATGGTCATGTGAATTATGCAATTGATCTTTCGATAATACGAATAAGATTCATTCAGATATTTGAGATTTCACATTTGGAGTTTTCTTAGGGTTCTCGAGAAACGTTCGTACGCCGAATCCCACCATTTGTGGTTGATCTATTTGTCCAAATGCTTTTCCTTTCTTGTATTGCTAATTAATTACTTGATAGGCTATTGCAATGTTATAGATTTGAATTGACTATACAAAAGATATAATGCCAACGACATATTCTAGGTATAGATTGAAATTTTGCCACTTGAATTAAGTAAAGGGAAAAAATTATACTCATCATGACACATTTGCCTTTAATTTTTTTTGTGACATTAAAAATCTAAAACTATACCCATCATGACACATTTTTACTCTAAATATAAAAAACCCCTAACTCGTACACATTTACCCCATCAAAATTTAGTTAGATAATTTTTAGTCAAACAATGTCATTATTATCTCATCTAAGTCATGTGAATTTCATATGACGGAATCTTAATATAAGGTAAATGTCTTACACATATAAATTTGAAAATTTTGGTGTCATAGAGTAACATTTAAAATAATGTGTCATAATGGATATAGTTTAGGTTTTTCTGTGGCTCTTGCTCATTGGCAAGAAAGTTTGAGATTTAAAGACCGAAAAGAAAAAGGGAAGTGTAAAACAGGAAGAGTCTTCAATATTTTCCCACATATAGTAACACTAGGCCATGCATTCATGATGACGACAAATGTGACATTTCTACATGGATCGACACTTTTTTGTAATTGTCCCGTAAAAAGTGGTTCTGCTTCGTCCATTTAATGTCAGCTTGGGTTTGTAGCTAAATCTTAATTGCGTAACGCGGTGGCATAACTAGAAATGCCTATAATGACGGCTTTGAGGGCGAAGGAGCCCACCTAGCTCATGAACCCTAAGTCGGTTTTTAATTTCAATATTCTTGCAATTACAATAATCTATTTTTTTTTTTATAGCATAGACGCAAAATGTTTGTTATAAAATGTTTGTTATAACATAGAGTAGAGGTAAACTACACAGCATACCATGCTTGCTTAGTCTTACATATGTAACTATAAGCTCAACTGTTGGTTACTTGGGTTTATTTGATTCTTTAAAAAAAAAATAAAGACAAATTGCTGGAATATTGAATTCAGTTAAAAGTTGAAATTCTTGACTTGGGCGGGTCGTGAACCTAATGAAGTAATTGAATCTTTTATATAATAACGTGAAGAACAATTCTCAAAGCCGACTAAGCTAGGATTTGAACTTAAACTAGAATTTTCTTTTGAATCTGTCAACACGTGCTTCATGATACCATATGCTATGAACTCAGAGCTTAAGACACCCAGTTCAATGCAATAAGATGAACCTTGAATATTTAATTTGCGTTCAACGTCAATGATAATAGATCCGAATTAATTACATTCACAACCGAATTAATTACATTCAACTAAAATGCAGAAGGGGGAAGGTAGCGCCTCAAAATCAATCGATTTAAAGAAGGCGAGCGAGAACAACCCCGTCGACATAAAGAAACCGGGCCGTCATTTTCTTCCATACCAATCTTCACAGCCTTTACCTAATCTCGTTCGCACACGCTTTGCTCTATTCTCGTAGTCCATCTCGTGCCGATATACCTAACAAAGGCTTCAAGCATTTAAAGCTGCTCGTGCCATATTCAACTCTCGCGATTCGAAGGAGCCACCAAGGGTTTTTGAGGTTTTTCTTTTTAATGGTGTCGAAATGGCCTCAAATCCTTGGCAAGTCGGACGGTGGTGGCTTACTTTGAGGTTTCCGTTGCGACAGCTACATTTTGTCATCTCTTGCTTTTTAGGTTTTCTGATACTCACCACCGACAATATTAACCACCGACACCAGCTTTGCACTACTTGTTCAGTCACCTAATGATTTGATTAAGGTCGCATCAACTTTGATAGAACGGTTTTGTGATGCCGGCACAAACCATTCTTAACCGCGCCACCCAAACTGAGGATAAACTAATCTCTTGTGGAAGACTATGCTTTTTTTATTTATTAACTTTGTTGTTTTGTCATGAAATGTTAGTGCTTTAGATTAGCATACGAATTTGGAGTCCACCTTAAGGAAAATACAGAGATATTACGGTTGCCTTCATTTTGAGAAAAATAAACGATTTATAAAATATTTTTTTAAACGATCACATATAATGTTTACTGAAATTGAAAAGAAAAAATACTTTTATCCTTTAAGAGAATATTTAGACATAAATTGTTATTTTTAATGAATTTTTTTTCGTTGATCAATTATGTCAAGCGATTATTTTTAGGAAAATGTTATTCAAATTATTCATTTTTCATGAAAAAATTGGAGACTACATGTACTGAAAGATTTTTCTAAATTATTTTTATCAAGTGATGTTGCAATATTATAAAAACAAGCTAATCATTTCAATGCTTAGATCCCACTTTTTCAAACCTTGTCATATAAACTTGTAAGTTTTATTAAGGTTTTTCAATCAAACGAGAAATTATTTAAAAAGTCTTAAAGTTATTTTCAAGCGGCTAATTTAGTTATAAATTTTTTAGTTATGTCAATTTAGTCATAGGTCATTTCACAATTTGTCAATATAATTATAAACTTTTTCAAGATTTACCAATTTAGTTGTTTCATTTATTTTAATTGAAATTACCGATATAAACGTCAATTGTATTACGTTCAATATATCTTTTTAAGAAATTACAAATATTTTCTCAATATAGTAAGTACTCATTCAATGATTTTTAGAGCAAAATAAGCGTACAATAGCGCTTAAATTTGAGTGACCAATTAGAGTTTGATCTTGCATCCCGAAGACTCTAAGGAGTCTTATTTACAGATAAATAAGGTTAACAAGATGTTAATCACAATTAAAACGGCTAATTTTTTGACTGTCCGCAAAATCAGACGTCCAGACACAAGTGATTGGACGTCCAAAAGGGCATAAAAAACGCTCTCGCTAATATGCATCTGAAGTGTTAGAAAATATCCAATACTGAAACTTTTGCGAGTCGGATGTTTGACACTAATAAGGACCGACATCGAATTTTGTCGGACTCTAGGTACAATCTTCTTCAAGGTTGGACGCCCATACCATTACATGGTCGAACGTCCGATTCTGCTTGAACTCTTGTTCCCAACTGCTGCAGTTTCTGACACTTCTGATGATGTCTAAAATCAATATAGCGAACCCCACGAATAATTAGATAAGTTAATTATTCAATATGAGAAGATTTTGTAATCCTAATATTTAATGTAGGGTCAACACCGCATTTGATGGATCTTGTTTTACATGTGGACTCTCTTCATTTAATATGTTAATGTTTTTTTTTTTTTTTTTGGGTCAAGATTGATATGTTAATGTTATTTATTGGAATTTTCTGCAGGTTCCGACACTTATGATCATGTATAAAATCAATATGGTGAACTCCGCAATTACTTTCGACCAAAAAAAAAAAAAAAACTCTGCTATTACCGAAAAAAAAACTCCACGATTTTATAAGTTAAGTATTCAATTTGAGAAATTTAAACTAGGGTCAACACTGCATTTAATGGATCTCATTGTATATGTGGACTCCATTTAATATGTTAACACTATTCATGATTTTTCTTTTCCTGCGGAGAGGCCAAGAAACCATATGGCTTTGTCATTAGCACATGGTGTATACGTTTTGTTAGTAATTTAATTTAATAGCAGTGGTGGTTGTATGAGAAATTCTAGAAACACTACGAGCCAACTTTTTAAACATGGGTTTCACTTGTTAATTTGTTTTCAAATATTATTTCGCCTGTTAAGTATAACATCACATTTATGAAATTTTGTTTAGTAAGTAATTTGCAAGATTGTACTGCAATCCAACTTTTTAAACATGGGTCTCACTTGTTTAAAAACCCCACTAACTATTCTTTCAAATTCTTTAGCAAACGAGTTTTACTAAAGATTCTTAGTATTTCTGATATCTCATTCCGTTAAGTATAATCTCAACAAAACTTCACATCGTAAAATTAGATGATAAGATACATTATGTATGAGTAACCTGGTCAATTTTTCTAATTTGCTGAAAAAATCAAATTATCATTGGACCAAAAAATTATTTTTCCATATTAAATTGATTTTTTGTATAGCAACAGGTTCATCTTGCAAAATACCCATATTCCTACTTTGTTCTTCTGCACGGTCTACTTGACGAGCCAATGGGAAATATATTCTTTTATATAAGAAAAAGGATTAAAGTCGATTATAAAAATTAACATCTTAGAATATGCTATCCTTATTTAAGAACCAAAATTTTTTTGGACCAAAGGTGTCATAAATTGGGGGGATTTTCAGCCAATTATCTAAAGTGTTAAAGTCACATCTTAATTCAGGCTGACCGAGGAAAAAGAAAAAAGGGTCTCTCATAATTGAGTCTTCCGATAGAAAGTAGCTGTCCCTTGACGTAGACTCATGTCTCGTGGATCATGACAATCGTCAATCAAATGCATCAAAGGAAGTTGCGAACTCGTCACTCCACGATAGGATTAACGTGGAAAACGCGAAAGAGAGAGACAGACAGACAAGCGCGCAGTGGTCAAACGGGGAGCGAGGAAGCATCGGGGCACCGTTCATTTCGCCGTCTCCCGATCGATCTGTTTTCGGGTTTCTCGACTCGTTTTTCTATCCTCCAGAAACCGGAGCTAGATCTCCGTTCCGTTTACGTCGGTGCGAGCCGTTCTAGGGGCTCGAGATCGGATGATGTGCGCGTTGATGGGTGTCATTGTCTCGTGGTGGGCGCCAGGGAGCACTTCGACGAGTGCCGTAAGGAGCTTTGGGATCTCTCGGTGATTTAAAAAAAAGGGTGCATTGGATCACGTAAGAGGATCATCACTCGATGTCTTCCTCCTTTTTTTTATGAACCGGGTTTCTCTTGATGATTGATGAGGATGACTGATTACCTCGCACATGCGAGTGTGACTTTTGGCTAGGGCAATGTTTGTCCCCTACGTAGTGTCCCTCCCCTGCTTGTGCTGTACGCAAGGAGTGTGGATTGGGAGCGTGTTTTCACCTACTTCGTGTCTCGATTGATCCTTGCGTTTTGCATGTGGGATGGCGTTTTATATGCAAGGCTGCTGTCACGTCTTTTCTTCTTCCGAGTTTTTACTTTTTAGGTGATGACTGGGTGTTAAAGCAGGATTTAAAAGAATTCAAGATTTGGATTTATACGTGTTCTCTCTTCTGTATCTGTATCTTTTCCTTTTTTCTTCTTACCTAACGTGGCACCTCCTTCTTTACGTGCCCCGCCATTGCTGTCGTTAGCCAAAGTCTCCCGTCAACATCAGCCGCGTCACAATGCCTCCACGCTCCTCTCTGTGTGCACCATAGATGGGGGAGTTCAAGCCAAGGCAGCTGGGTGCACGAGAATCTCGTTTGGGAGGGGTTGCTAAGAGAGAGAGAGAGAGAGAGAGAGAGAGAGAGAGAGAGAGAGAGAGACTTTTTGAGCGATTAAGAAATGATGATCTGATATGTTATATTTCCCCCCTAAAAATATGGCGTTTTTAACAAAATTAAGTTAAATGAGCTACGTAGATGAATTAGAGCCCTCGAATTTGTTGCCAATATGTCAACCACTCAGATGTAAATTTACACCTGAAGATTTAAAGGATTTTCATCTATTTAAAAATATATGTAACCTTGATTAAATATGCAACTTCAACAAAAAGTTATAAACATATGATTTCTCTTCGAGTGGTGACTAAAGTTGTTTGTGGAATTTATAAATGGATGCGGCTATTTATTCGTTGATGGATGCATTGCTGTACCGCCCTTGTCGTTGAAAAAGCTGCTGTTCACACTGTGAATAGAATTGATGACAAGTCTTTAATTTGAAATTGCTGTCATGATTCCTTGAATGGTCGGACGTGTCCCTTGACATTTTTAAAAGTTAGATCCAATCATATCAACATGAGAAACCCAATTTCAACAAGGAAACCGTGCATAGTTAATTTCTTTGATTTTCTCGAGCCACAATGCGAGACAAAACCCTAATAAGATGAGTGCGTGGCTCCCCCCCCGGGGGTCTTGTCCAAAATTTTGTGTACAGCCTATGAGGTTGATTGTTCCCATTTAGCTCAAAAATATATCTTCCTCCTCTGCTTCATGTCCCAATCGCGTGAAGTCTACTGCCAATCCCGCCACCGTAATCCTCCATACGTTCGATTCCCTCGAAAGCCCTATCCTTTCTCTCTCTCTCTCCTTGACCCCCCGGTCCTCCCCGTTGGCCCCTTCCAACTCCTCCTGAATCGCATCCTAAACCGTAGCATGGATGGTGTATAATCTCCACCAGACGTTACATAGTGAAAAAAACATTGGCTTGTTAATCTGGCTCACGATATTATAGAGTTCACCTCGTCAAATTTTCAACCCACCATTTCAGCTTGATCCTCAATATGATTATAAAACGTTGGATCATGTTACTTGAACCGGGAAGGCCCATCCTCAAAAGCCCATCTAGTTTTCGAGGTGAATGGAAAGAAGATGAAAGAAGAAAATTAGAGCCATAGCGGTCCTACGATTCTAAGGGAAAACATTTTCTCGCAATCAAACAACTCTCTAGTTGGCCTAATTATTTCAGTGAATTCGATTTCGGTTTCGCAATTTCCAAATGAAACCAATCTCACGGGCGTGGCCAATTAGAAACGACAAACTTAAGTTGTTTCCCTGCAGCCGAGTTGCAAAAGCATTGTGGCCGATGTGTTCATTGTTTTGGCCCTAATCCCACAAAAAAATTTTCTTGTAATTTTCTCGAAAAAATTAAACAAATAAATTTAATTTTTTTTTTTGGGGGGAAAATGGTGAGCTCGGTTGAATTCAAGTAACAATTATATACAATTTTGGAGATTTTCAGATTTCAACACTAAATGAATGTCTCGATCAAATTTCGAATATGTATGTATTGAAGTCAAAAGTCGCACCATCACCTTATATATAGCTTTCTCAGATCTCTTTTTTCATTTATTGCTTCCGAAAAGATATTATGCATGAGCACGTATAATCTTTTGTCAATTGGCCGCCTCCACCCAAAATATACTCAATAAATAGACTTTGAAAACAACATCTTCTTCGGGAAGAGCTGTGGAAAAAAATTCAGATTATTTTAAAAAGTTGTAAAAATCATTTATATTGGCTATGCTATATATGACGGCCGACAGAAGATGGTTGACGCTGACTGAATTGCCATGTCAACGTTTCCGATTTAAATTGACTAGGTGGATTATATTGGAAAATGTCAAAAACTTTAGAATTATAATAGTTAAATCGAAAAGTTTATGACTGAATATGCTATTATACATAAGTATAAGACTTTTTGGATAATTATCCCCCAAAATGGAAGGTAACATTTGAAATGAAAACACTGATAGCACATTTTAATTTTATATGTTTGCTAATTAAAGTGAAGATGAGAAAGTGACAAAGGTTTAAATGAGCTCACTATCATACTACATACCTTCATAATGGGCCTCAGTACTCCTAACTGACACAGCTAGATGTGGCAAGAGTCCCTTATTTTCTGGGCCAATGCCGAGAGCCCTTTTTCCTCTTTTTGCTGACCCTTTAGTTTTCTCGGTTGACACTTGCAAAGACACGTGCATTCAGAGTCAACCCCACTTAATCACTTTTTCCGACTCTCTTCTTCGATAACCAATATTCTCACTTAGCAAAGGACTTGCTTTTTTCCTTTTGGACCAATCCAACAAACACATTTTCGATATTCGAATGCTAATATTATATGTGAAGCAGATGATACCCAATAATTGTTCTGAACTTCTCTCTATCCATGTCTTTCGACAATGTCAAAACCTTTTTGACGGTTCATATATCCTGTACGGTCAACAGCAAGGCCGAAGGGGCAATGACTTGAGACGGGCTTGGTCGGGCGTCACAACTTGCCGGCATCCAAGTTGGACGCCTAGCTAGGTGTGACTAGATGTCTGAACCTCATGGCTGGACGGACTTCAGATGTCGGGACTCCAATTTCAGATCCATAGTAGCTGCATCAAATTTTCTCATGTTTCCTCGGGCGGTTGAATCACATCAATAGACGTCTGACTCTGTCTTTATGCAAAACCAAGCCTCTTCAGGCACTTTAGATGTCCTCGGATTTCCTTCTTGAGCCTATTGTAAACTGAACCAAATTCACTTCAAGCACACACTATACTGCCAATGCCAGAAACGCGAGTTAGGTATATGATGGAAAAAATGTAAGGTAGCACCTTCTGATGAATGTGAATAGAGGAGAAAGCAGCTCATGGTGATGCCAATTCTGACAGGTCAGGATTGACTTTGTTTTTCTTGCTCAAGTGCATTGACCTGCATTGGATGTACTTCTGAGTTCGGACAAAAGGGTGTTTAGTGTTCTCCTAGTAAAACATGCCTTTTAGCATTAGATAGCTTAGTCGGTGAAGTATAGTCAAGCATAACAGAGAAAGTACCAATTATTGAGTTGATATTTAACATGGTACAAGTATTCTCAACAATTGACCAAGGATGCAAACAGAGTCCTTGAGGTTCATATAATTCACTATTTAAGCTTAACTTGGGGACAAAGACATTTAAAATGTCATAACTTTCATACAGTGTTTATTTTGATAATAAAGTTTTTCGTTGGATCACTTAAGTGCCACTTTTCAAATAAAATAATCATTAAGTGTCAATTTCGATTTGGGATGTCACAAATCCGTCGTGGCAAAATTTTATCAATTTTCCTAACAAACGTGGTCTACCGGCATACCCAAAACATTAACGGCCCTAAACGACATTGTGTATATGTTTCACCCTAATTATAAACCCTAATTTGAACAAATCAAACCATTTCCCAAATATTTCAAACCCTAATTCACAAACCCCAAAATTAAGTGCTACATCTTACAATAGAGAGTAGAAGTAGGACAAGTGGCTCAAATTGGGTTCAACGAAGCAAAGATGAAGGTGAATATTATTGTTGTTGTGGACTTAAAAGTCCAAGAAGAACATCTTGAACTAAGTTGAATCTCAAAAGAAAAATCCATGGATGCTCACGTTATTGAGAAAGGTCAAAGTGCAAATATTTCAAGCACGTCAACACATTTTCAGGTCGAGCAAAAGATGTGATCTTGGACCTACTTGAAGAAATCAATCTCTACCTACATTAACAAATGAGTTGCATGATGCCAAATCATGCAAGTAGAAATGATGCCTTTAGCATATCTGACCAATCATTTGAAGAAGTAACTTCAAGAATGAAAAGTGAAAGAAAGTCCTATCCAGTGTAATTGTCTTATTGTTTTGTTTGGGTATTTTATTCTCAAATGTAAACTAAGTAATGAGAAGAAGCTTCTCAATCTACCATGGTTGAACATTAGTGGAATGTGTAATTGTATTGGGGTGATGAAAGCTAGTTATTGCCTTGTTTTCTTTTTCAGGGTACAACCTTGGATTCATGACTTGGCCGCCCACCTTGAGAGATCGGCGGCGCCTCTAAACTTCTCCTAGGCTATAAGAATAACATACCCATGTTGTTAGCAAAATTAAATACCAAATTAATTGCATAAGACCTAAAAACTAACATTCAAAATGGTCGTGCCAATATTAAAGTTTGTAAATAACTCATAACCATATTATCTTATCCTTTTGCTTATAGCCCCTCTTATTTGTTGTGGTGCTGAACTTTCAAAAACCTGATTAGGTGGTCTTCTTCTAACTTGAGAAAGGCATAAGAAACTTATATTTTGCCAACATATGGACATACAACAACATAACACGAGTGATACAACTTACTTTACAGTTTCTCTTTGTTTGTGCAACAATCGACTCATCGACTGGCCTTGCATCTAGCCCTACAGCAAGCCTTGTGGTTGGCCCTTTAGTAGGACTTGCATTAGGCTTGCAACTGGCCTTGGAGTTGCACCTTTAGTTGGTCTAGGGGATGGTCTTGTAGTTGGCCCTATATCATCGCCAGTCTGTTGTTGTTGCTTCCTCAATTCACAACTTGCCTTATGGTAATATGAGCACTTAATTTTTCACCAGATCTACTCATCCTCTTACTTGTCATCTCAAACTCTAGCATTCTTTCTTTCCTTTTTGGCCTCTCTACTTGCTTCTTTAGTGAGAAAGGGTGAAGGGCTTCATGATATGTTGGGTCCCAAAATTTGTTACTTCTAATAATTGCAACATGAATTGATACAAAGTAACACATATGCTTCTCTCATATCAGTCTTCCAAGTAACTCTTAGGATTTTGTTGCTCTAGATGGCATAAATGGCATGCGCATAGATAATTCTACTTACTTTCCAGGCTTTACATGAATATTTCCTCATTCTTAGGTAGACAACACACTTGTCAACATTGAGCATGAACTCATATTTATCATCCCCATTCTAAATTGTATGATAGAATCTACTAGAAACTATATTGTCAACCAATCTCTTGGTAATCCTAAGGCTTACACTGTCTAGTCCACTTTCCAACCTTTGCTTTCTACTTGTGTAGCCTAGTCATAATATATCGCTCGTATATCTTCAAGCTTGATTATGATTAGTTTATACTTAGCCCCTATGATCTTGCTTATTGAGTTTGTTGTTAATGATATCCACTGTAATTCTTCATTGGAGAAGGCTCTACACTAACGCTTAAGTTCAATATAAAATAGTGCTTCAAAATCTTCTCTTATCAACTTAAACAACCCCGATTTGTGAATTTTGAAATTGGCCATATTGGTGCCTTTTGCAATGAGCCAAAATTGTTCTGCACTTTATTACCTTTATACTTTTTTGTCTAATTTGCATATTTGTTCTGCACATTTCTATAATCAACATATTGCATCCATTTAGCTAACACAAAAACAAGTTGATGTAGTAATTCAAGCCAAAAAAATATTTGTAAGCAACATTATATGACTGATTATAAAAGACAAAAATGACAATGACATTACATTTTGTTAGTTGCTAATGAATGCCCAACCTCCCACATTAGTTATCTCAAAACGAGCCATTATATTTTTATGGAATTGATTAAGTGTTCATCTTTTCCACCTTCAAGATAGTGTAGGGCACTGGAAACATCTTGCTATTTGTGTTTTTCCCGACAGTAGGTAATAACTCTCCTTCACATAAAGCTTTAAAAAAAAAAAAAAATCCATCCAAGCTCGTCACTCTTTCGTAGCCAGCCAATAAGCACATTTTGCATGCATCAAAGCAAATATACATCCTATGAAATTTAGTCCCACAATTTGATAGGGGCCTTTCCACAACTCTACATATACTTTATTAGATGAGTTTCAAAGTCTACTTTTCCCTTCATAGTATCAAATCTGTGCATATTCTTTCTTGGCCTACTTATTAGTTTGCTCATCATCTCATATTTCGCTCTTTTGCATTAGTTTATAGACATATTAACCCTATCTATTCCTTTATTGACGATTTCGAGTGAGAACTCTTGATTTCGAGTATGGTCTTGATAGTGTTGAAGAAGTACTTTGCAATCATACACTAGTCACCATTTTATCGTCAAATACAATAGCACAAATATGTTCCTCCTAGAAGAATCTTATCTAAAATGAGTCATTCTTCTTACTCAATGCACCATATATCTTTCATGGATAATTTGTTATAAACACTTTGCTCTCACAAAATTTTTGGTATTTTTTATTAATTGAACACTTATTTGTTAAGCAATTGTGTTGTGTGACATCTTGAATGTCACCCGTTTAATTAGTAAAACTTCAAGAAGGGATTAAGGTTAATGTGATGGAAATATCAACATCTTGAGACACCTTTGAAAGATTTGTTCGACCTATTTAAGTCCAAGAATATAGGAAAATACATTGGACAAATTTCAGAATATAGTTTAGACTATATTCTTGCGTTAAATTGGAATATCATGGTCAACTTAATTAATATGGTCATTATATTTTAAAGTATACCTCGATTAAATTAAGATAAGATAAGTGGATATTAACCCTAATTATCCTATGGCTGGCCACCTATCACCTAACCTTAGCCCCAAAAATTTCATTTTTGCCCTTGAATGATTTAATGCATGTAATTATGGGTGAATAGTACCCAAATCAATATATTTTCATGCATGAAATATATTCAACAAGCTAAATGGACATATTTCTCCCTTAAAATCCATGACCGCCACCTCTTTCTCTTCCTCTCCCTCATTTTCTTCATTTGGTTAAGATGTTCTCCTAATTTCTCTTTCTCCTCTCTCTCAGCCGCTCCATCACTGAGCCCTCTCTTCCCCATTTTCTTCTCCTTTCTTGCCGTTTCTTGCTTCAATCCTCATCACAAGTGAAGTTTTATCTCAAGGCAAGGAGATGAGACTTATTCCTAAGCCTCTTGATCTCTCTTTCTCTTGGTTTTTTCTAGTTTAATTCATGGTAGAGGGGATGGTGTGCTGCTTGGTGTGTTGTTGTTTGGTTTTGTTGTTTTCCTTGTGTTTTGAGCTAACAAGCCGATGATTTGCCGATGAATGACTTTGGTCGAGGCAATAAGAAAAGCTTGAGTTGTTTTGGTGGGTTGCATGTGAAAGCGCTAGTGCAAACACCTAGAGGGGGTGAATAGGTGTAACTAAAAATTTTCGCAAGACTTAGTAAAAGTAAATTGCCTTTTGAAGATAATAGACTAAGGACGTAATCAGCTTTAAACAATTATATAAAGTTACAACTAAAAGTAAAGAGTTCAAGGAAAGAGAATTGTAACACAAGATTTATTGTGGTTTGGATTATATCAGGCCTATGTCCACTTTCCTGCGCTGATAGCCCATTGGCTGGATTCCACTATGAATCAAAAGAGATTTTACAACTTGTAATCTTCGACTTTCTCAATGAAGAGTTTTTACTGGTCTCTTACAAAGTCTCACTAGGAGTTTCCCTCTTTTGTATACAACTTTAATCTCGATGAGTGAAAGAGCAAGGAACCAGAAAGTTTCAGACTTTGAAAATTTTCTTTCACGCACTATATCGAACAATTGGAGAGTTTGCCTTAAATACTCCTTCATGCCTTCACGACCGTTGGCACTTTCCAAAGGAATTCTTCCAATCTACCCATTGGACATAATCAATTAAGGTGATCTCGAGTTGTTAGATGATTTGTGATGAAAGCCCATCAATCCTGTTCGCCCATACAATCAAAATCTTTGGTTTCCCTAAGTAGAACCTTTCAAATTTGCTCGCCTTTCAAAATATCTTCATATGGGAGTAGATTCCAATGAGAATAATGAAATAAGTAGATGCTATATCCAGCCATAAGGTCATCCAAAAACCATACGAATAGAATCCTTGAAGATAATCTAGCATCTGGATAAGTTTTCATTCTTCAGTCTAGAAACTATTAGTGAGGGCAGACTTTGAGTCTTAAGTCTGGCGATCTTTAGACTTTGATAGTAGAGTTTGGAGTTCTTCAAACTATAACACTTGAGTCTGCAAGTTTTCAGACTAGATTTTTAGAATTATTTTGTCAACTTCAAAGCGGTAAATGAGTTTTTCTCCAATAGCATGTTGATCTCTTGTGACTTTTGCTCTTGCATGTAGATAATTTGGCCATGGCTGGTTGAGACGGTAAGTTAGATGTTAAGATTGTGCATTGCATGTGTCATTCGTGGTGTGTGGTTGTGAAATGAAGTTGAGGTGAAGTCTTTTATGGCTATTTTAGCTTGTTGTGTGATGCTTGGTGAGTAAATGTTGAAGAGGTGACAAAAGGATGAGATTCGTGCACTTGAGTTAAGCCTCGACAATCGCGTGCATGTGCTACCCTCCTATATTTCAAATTTTACTGTAACTTTTCCAGACCAAATCTCAATAAACTTCATCTTCAAAGTTGTTTAAAATGTTTTAAGGTTTAACATAGTTAAATTTCATATTTTTCAGAGTTAATTTGTATGGTCCAATGGTCTTATTTATTCTCGGGTTCCTACTGTTTAGTGTTGCTGAGATGGTGACCTTTACCACTTCTTGATTTTCTATGGATTTCTATAGTCAAAATATTGCAAGATTTCACACAAAAGTTTTTGAAATTATTTTCGCTACAACATAACCAAATTTAAGAATTTTTATAGGTAATTTGAATTTTATGGAAACCCATTTCCAAAGATCTAACTATTCTGTTTTACTACTCTATTTTACCTCAAGTTCAAGCAAAAGAAAGACAAATTTGCATGTCGAATTTGACTTGGTGTTCTTCATGAGAAATATTTATCAAGATATATTCTGTAACATATTCAAAAATTAGAATTTTTGAAGGTCTTTTACTATTTTAATTGAAGTAATTTCCAATATTGGACAAAACTGCCCTTTTTAGACCGATTTTAAAGATAAGGTTTTTATGAAGGAAAACAAGGGAATCCTGAAATGATGTCTTCTAGGAAGTCAACCAACACACTTTGACTTTTCCAAAGCTATGATTCACTATCGTGTGGTGTCATTTGGCAATGTTTTCGAATTTTTAAGTGCAATGGTAGAATATGTAATTTTGGCTATTGAGTCTGCATAATGGCTAAGTGTTGCAGTAGTTGCATGTTATAACCTACGCACGAAATTGATGGAATGGAATGCCACATCATGTGTATGTTGTGTGTGATGATGGAAAGTATGAGGTTATGGATGACAACCCGTGGCGATGTGATTGGGTTACATGGGGGTGTAACAAGGTTCATTGGCTCTCGATCTCTAGGGGTAACAGGGTTCCCTAGTACTTGTTTGTCGGGGAGTGTAGCGTGGTTCCCTAGAAGTTACTAAATGATAGTCTGGAATGGATGTTGGGAGGGTTTTTCTAGGATGCTATGTGTTCCCTAGATGTCCTGGAATGGGAAGCCTGAGGGTGTAACATGGTTCCCCAGAAGTCTGGCTATGTATGATAGGTTACAAGTGACCCACACGGTAACGACTCGCCATCGGTTGAAACTGTGAGATGGGGGTAGACCAAATGGTGTGGTGTACTTGAAATGAAACATATTCAGGGTGCTATTGCATTCTATGTGCTACATGTACTTGTGTGTGCATCCTAGATATTGATTATTTTCTAATCGCATTATAAGATCATTGTAGGTGAGTCCTAGGATCAAGAATGCGTTAAATCAATTGATTTATGAATATGTCTTATCTTTTGCTAAGTTTTGGTTTACTCTTGTTGTATTACAATTTTTCAGATAATTAGGAATGATGAATGTGCCTCCTTTAGCTTGATATGGGCAGCTATGTCATTTTGAAAGTATATCGAAGGAGGTCACTTTTTCGGAGTCTGCGTGCATGTATGTTCGTCAAATGTCTACTGTCTAGGTAAATATAGGCTGTACTTAGTTGATACCTTATCGTTTTGTCGCTTGGTTTGTGTGGGAGAGCAACGAATTGAAAGGACCTCTTAGGTTTTGGATCAACGGTGATAGCAGCGATTCCGAGGATGGTAGTAGTACCAGAGGACCATCTAAGTACAGTGACCCGAAGGAGGGGTGGGACAGCGATGGATGGGGGTGAAGCGTAATGATAGTGGGATAGGCGAGTTAGTTTCCACGACAGCCACTTTTTGAGTTTTGGTCATGTGGTGGGCGATGGATGTGGTGGCACGTGTGGATGTCATTGATGGAGTGTAGATATCTTTTTGGTTACACCAAGTCTAAGATCAGAGGTTGTTTTGTTGTATGCTGCCCATGTAACTAAATAATTAAGCCAATGGATGGAAACTGAATTTGACCTATCATGCTTCCAATTGATCATGTTTACATAATTCATGTTATACATGCTTCCACACTAAAGTAGAATTAATGGCTGTTAAGATGACATTATTAAGGGTAGCGTACATGGGGCATCACGAATTGCGTACTTCATAATAGTTTCTTTGAATTGTTTTGCATCTTCAAATTTCATGAATTATCACAACACAAGACGTGCGGTAGCCAAATAATAAGAAGGTTTACTTTCTTTCTATGCATAGCTACTTCATCATCTTTATTCTTATTCTTTGAACTAATACCTTTATCATCATCGCCACTTTCTTCATATTCAATCTCATTAGCATCAACCACAGGAGCTCCTCAATCCCTATTTGTAAGTTGAGGTTTGTGTGATTCCTCAAGTGTTGCAAATCATTTTTTTTTTTTTAAATTCCCTTTGTTGCCTTAATCGTGCAAATTCCTCATCATCGTTATCACTAAAGTTCATCATTCGATTCATTAGATAGAGCACCTTCCTAATCCACTCTAATCAATTCTTTATGACCTACATCTTCACCGAGAATATATGCTTTGCCTCCTCTCCGGTGCTTCTTCTAAAATAGATCCATCTCTAGCCCGAGTACTCTATTAAATACAATCTCCCACTTCTCCTACTCAACATACATGTATACTTCCTCATCATGCAAATAATGGTAAATAACATCCCTAGTGCCATTATCATCATGCAGGTATGTTAAATCGTCCTTAAAGCTCTTACCTAGAATGCAATTTTCTATTTTGCATCATAACTATTCCATTATATCCCTCACAAATTCTTTATATAATAGTGAACTTACATTAATAAGGACAACACTGGCATTTCCATCAACATATTCTCACTCATCGCTGCTAATAACAAATTCTGTATTGTGGCAAAGAGTGATAGGTGTCATGGGGTCACTAATGCTGACACTACACCTAAGATTAAAAAAATAAATAAATAATCTTTTTGGGACTACAACGTAGAAGAGATGACAACTTTACATGAGGGCCACACAATTGCACTTGATTAAATAAATAATGATTTGACTTTGTCGCTTAGTGAAGAAAAAACAACAATGCATCTCACCACACACAAAAAATCACTCACCTTTTACTTGTTACGAGATTAGTCCCTCTCGCATCTAAGCCCTAATTTTTCTCTCTACTGACCGAGTCCAAATTTTCCCTCCAATCACAAAGTCCTAATTTTTTTTCCTTTGCCAATTCAACAAATGAGTGAGAGAGGATGATGATGGTCGAGTTAGTAAAAAGAGAGAGAGAGAGAGAGAGCTAGTGACTTTGAATAGCCAACGCGTTGTTTAGGCCAAGCTAGCCACCTCATGTCCCCGTTAGACTCTTCTTCTTCTTCTTCTTCTTCTTTTTAAATTTAAAAAAGATCACGTAAGATTTTTGACTAGAATTTATTGTCAAAGATAGTTGAGTGATCATTTTTTCTTCTATTTGATACTTCAGTGATCCAGTAAAGAATTTAGGTGCTAAAAGTGAACATCGTACGAAAATTATAACACTTCTAGTATCATTTTCCCTCTTAATTATTCATAGAATACTCGATCAAATCAAGAGCTTGAATCTTCAAACTCAAATTCTTATGAAATGAATTGTAGTAGAAGTTAGGTAGTATATTTGAACTGTTACCAGAAAGATGATCTTAATTCAAGCTCAAACTCAAATTCGAACCCTTTTCGTTAAAGCTTCAATGTTAAAGTGAAATGAAATATATGCCTCTTCATTCGTTGTTTACAGTTGTTCAGATTGGATTTGATGAAATTAGTTGCGTTGGCTAATGATATGTCTGAAAACCAAAAGTGATGTATAGAAAGAAGTTTCTGGAAAATCTCCAAACACATACACTCCAAAAGGGATTGTACATAAAGAAGTTTCTTATTAGTCTCCAAGGACGGAGCACCTCCTTTTAGTTGGAGTAGAACTTAAATTTTTATTTCGATTAACTAGGAAACAAGGGGTGACGACCAATAATAGCGAAGCTTCTAAGTGTTGTCATTAAAGTCTCATAGCATTATCAAATATTTGTATTGAATCATAATTATTCTACATTACTTGTGATATGAGATTGACAAACTTGTCAGTGTGGCCTCCACAAATATTTTAGAAGCCAAAAGCGTCTCTATGGAAATATGCTGCAACATGAATTAGACATCCCTCACAATTAAGATTGACCCTTCATCGCTAAGTCAATTACTATGGTAGTGATAGGAACAAGACATAATTTTAGGCTCCATTTGTTTCTTGAAAAAATGTGGCGTTTCTGGAAAATGTTTTCTAGGAAACTATTTTCCAAGAAAATAATAATTTTTCCAGTATTTGGCTGAAACTTGAAAATGAACTAGGAAAAAGTTTCTACCATTTGGTATAGAAAATTCGATTCGATTTTCCTCTATGCACTCATTTTAATAAATTTATGATATATTTTTTATTTTTATTTTCTAAAAGAATTGATTTTTAATTTTTAATTTTATTTCTACTTTTTCTTTTTATTTTTTTCCTTTATTTTTTATTTTTCCCCCTCCTTCTTCGGTTGGTCAATGGCCACGGTGACAATCAACGATCAGCTATAGGCGAGCCTTGAGCTCGAGGCTCACCCACCTTGGGCCTCAACAATTGGTGAGCTAGAGGCTTGCGTTGCCGATTGGACAAGCCTTGAACTCGACACTCGCATGTAATAAAAAAAAAAGAAAGAAAAAGGAAAAAAAATATTTTTTTTAAATAAAAAATAAAAGAAGTAAGGGTTAGTAAGGGTGTGATATAACAAAGAGGGAGTTAGGAAAATATTTTTTTCTATCAATTTTCCCTTGTTTGAAAAGCGAAAAATATTTTTTCTCATTTTAAAAGACTTTTTTTTATAAATATTTTCTTTAATTAATTTATCTTTCGTGAAATGTATGTCTACAAACTCCTGAAAATATTTCCCTTTCGTGCTCAGTCCCAAAAACACTGCTGGCAATAGTCCACAATTTTTCGCCTCAGAATGCAGACCAGATAAGATAGCGGAAGGAACTCCAAAATGCAGGGAGAAGCCTCCTCGCTGGATTTCTCCACCTTCCACTGCTCTGCAGTTCATCATCCATCTGCCACTCCGTGATCAGCGGAATTCCAATACTGGAACAAGAAACCACTGACGAGCAATGGAAAACTTGATAATCCCATGCAAATCGAGGCTTCCTGTGGTACCACCACCATCACCAACGCCACAGCCCAAACAAGACACCCCATTAGAATTCACCGCTCGGCCCTTCATCTCTCTCTCTGGAAAGACCCACCCAAGAATGGCCGATGCCCACTTGAACTACCTCTGCAGCAAGGGTAATCTGCGGGAGGCCATCGCCGTTCTTGATTGCGTCGGCCAGAACGGGCTCAAGGTAAGGCCTAATACGTACGCGAAATTGGTCGAGTCTTGCATCACCGAGAATTCTATCCAGTTGGGCCGGAAGGTGCACGCCATGGTGGACTTGGTCGAGGTTTTGCCCCTGTTTGTGGAAACTAAGTTGGTGGGTATGTATGCAAAATGCGGGAGCTTGGACGATGCGCGAAAGGTGTTCGATGGGATGCTTGAGAGAAACTTGTACACGTGGTCCGCGATGATCGGGGCTTACTCGAGAGAGAAGAGGTGGCGAGAAGCAGTTGACATGTTCTACATGATGGCGGAGGAGGGTGTTATGCCAGATGGTTTTTTGTTCCCTAAGATTTTGCAGGCTTGTGGGAATGCTGGTGACATTAGGACCGGGATGCTCATCCATTCTATAGTGATTAAAAGTGGAATGTGCAGCCATGAGCGTGTCACTAATACAATTTTAGCTGTCTATGCGAAGTGTGGAGAATTGAACTCGGCCAGGAGGCTTTTTGACGGCATGGAACAGAAGGATACAGTGACTTGGAATTCTTTGATATCTGGGTATTGCCAGAAGGGACAGATGGACGAAGCTTATAGACTGTTCGATGCAATGCAAAAAGAGGGAACTAAACCCGGTTTGGTGACTTGGAATGTCTTGATTGCCAGCTACAGTCAGATGGGGAAATATGATGTTGCCATGGAACTTATGAGCAAGATGGAGAGTCAGGGCTTGGTTCCTGATGTGTTCACTTGGACTTCTCTAATATCGGGATTTGGTCAGAATAATAGGCGGAGTCAAGCACTAGATCTGTTTAGAGAGATGCTGATGGTGGGCATCAAACCAAATGGTGTCACTATCACGAGTGCCATTTCAGCTTGTGCATCATTACAAGCATTGAACAGGGGGAAAGAAGTTCATTCTCTTGCTGTTAAGATGGGTCTGGGGGATAATGTGCTGGTTGGGAACTCACTCATAGACATGTACTCCAAGCGCGAGGAATTGGAAGCTGCTCGATGGGTTTTTGATGTGATCAAGGACAAAGATGTTTACAGTTGGAACTCGATGATTAAAGGATACTTCAATGCTGGTTACTGTGGTAAAGCCCATGAACTTTTCCTCACAATGCAGGAATCGGATGTACGACCTAATGTTATTACATGGAATGTAATGATATCGGGGTATATGCAAAATGGAGATGAAGATCAAGCAATAAATCTCTTCCAGAGGATGGAAAAAGATGGTAAGGTAAAGCGCAATACTGCATCCTGGAATTCGCTCATTGCTGGTTGCACTCAAAATGGGCAAATGGACAAGGCTTTGGGAATTTTCCGACAAATGCAATCTCTCCATGTTTCATTAAATTCTGTTACGGTCTTGAGTGTCTTGCCTTCCTGTGCAAACTTGATAGCTGTAAACAAGGTAAAAGAAATTCATGGTTGTGTGGTGCGGAGGGATTTAGAATCTGTGCTCTCAGTTTCAAATTCGCTCATAGATACTTATGCCAAGTCAGGGAAGATTGAATATTCAAGGAGATTATTTGATAGGGTTACATTGAAAGACATCATCACCTGGAACTCAATGATTGGTGGTTACATATGGCATGGGTGTCATAGATCTGCTCTTGATCTGTATGATCTAATGAGGCAGTTTGGATTGAAACCTAATAGAGGTACTTTTCTTAGTATCTTAAATGCATATAGTCTGGCTGGGTTGGTGGAAGAGGGAAAACGGGTATTTTCTACGATTACTGAAGAGCATCTGATTGTGCCTGCATTAGAACATTATAGAGCAATGGTGGAGTTGTATGGTCGTGCTGGAAGGCTTGGGGAAGCAGTAGAATTTATTGAGAATATGCCACTAGAACCTGACTTTTCCATCTGGCTTGCTCTGTTATCTGCCTGTAGAATCCATAAGAATATTGCCCTGGCAGTCCTGGCAGCAGAGAGGTTGCTTGAATTTGAAGTGGGAAATTATTCAATTTACCAGTTGTTATCGCAAACATTGGGTTTATATGGAAAATCTGAGCATGCTCTAAAACTGAAAAGGCTTGAAAAGGATGCTTTAGCAAGAAAATCGCTAGGAGAGAGTTGGATCATCAGGGAAAATAAAGTCTATAGATTTATTGCGGACAGCTCCACACCATATTTTGAGCATCTGCATTCGTGGCTACGGGAAATTGAGGAAAAAGTAAGGGGATTTGAATCTTACGACAGGCTATGCATTGAGGAAGAGGAGAAAGAAGAAACTGGTCGAATCCACAGCGAGAAATTGGCCATAGCTTTTGCTCTTGCTGGTGAATACCGTGCACCTCAAACCATTAGGATCATGAAAAACTCTAGAATGTGTGTGGATTGTCACAAGACAGCTAAATACGTGACTCTCTCCCATGGCTGTGAGATATATTTGAGCGACTCAAAGTGCCTCCACCATTTCAAAGATGGTGTTTGCTCTTGTGGAGATTATTGGTGAATCTAATGGCACGACCTGAAACTTGTGTTTTCGGGATTGATCTAACATCAGATTTGACAAAGAGTTAGAAACTATTCAAGACAGAGATATCCTGACCGAGTACTTACATATGATGCTCTTAATCATGTATTCACAAACGTTCTTGATCCTTTCAGAAAATGTATATAGAAAGTTTTGGCAAATCAGTAACTGTTTATATCCCTACAGAAGCATAGCTTATTCTTTTGATGGAATTGGGCGATGGATTATAATTCCACATCTGAGATTGAATTTGGATATAATTCTCAACGGCAAAGTGGATTATTAGATGATCATCCATGAGATTGGGAGTTTTATGAGCTTGAGCGGTCGTTGGTTGTCTTGTTTTACGTTGGTTGAGTGAAGCATAATCATCTAGATGGCATCAAGAGTGACTGTGCTTGAAATGAATCATTTATTTCTCTTGTATGTCTTCTTACATATGAACAAGGACTGATATAAGAAAATCTCGAGGTGACACCTAGACTCCTAAGTAAAGGTTCTCTATTCCTATCATGATATGAAATGACTTGGAGACTATACGAAATTAGTAGATTCGAATATGCTGCTAAGCACACGTAAGCGCGTGCAAGAGTACTGTCACTTCGGCTAATTCATTTTTTTTTTTATTTGTTCCTTTATTTCCGATAAGTGCATTTTTGTCTTCCCCTACTAGTTTATAGGATAGTTCCCAGATATACGTATATTCCAAAAGAAAAGAATATAGGATATATACGCTCGTCATGGGCCGATCCAACCCAGCCCATGTACATTCATGTGTTCCCAGGAGAGGGAACAGTTTAAAGAGAAGAACTCCTCTTTTGTGCTTATCGAGGGAAATTATCCAAAAAATCATAAATTTATTATGTATTTGTCAATTCAATTATAAACCTTTCAATTTTACCAATTGAATTCTAAGTATTTTTACATTTTGCCAATTGAATTCGTTTAACCAATTTTGAGTATAAATCTCTTATTAGACGTCAACTATTTAATGTGGCACGATTGGTTATCGGTTGGACGATCGGTGTTAATGTGGTCAGTTTTTACAAATATTATAATAATTTTAAATTTTATTATTATTTTACTATTACCTCCCCCCCTTTTCTTGCCTTTTCTAATCTTTCTTCTTCTTTGTTTTATTGTTTTCTTTTTACCTCCAATAGCCACTGTTGATGGCCAACATAGGTTGCTGGCCTCAAGCAAGGGTCACCCTTACTTGGGCTGCGTGGGCTGCCCTCGCTTGGCTTGGCTATGATCACCCTCGCTCGATCGGGTGAGGACAGCCCTCGCCAGCCCAATTCTAGGCGTCCCTCGCTAGCTCAATTCTAGGCGTCCCTCGCCTGAGGGCAACGAGTGTGGCTCCCACCTGAGATCGTCGACCTTGATTGGTCATTGATGAGGCCCGACGATGGCATGTAAAGGGAAAAAGGAATAAGAGAAAAAAATAAAAAGAAGAGGAGAAAAGGGGAAAAAAAAAAAGAAATGAAGGAAAAGAGAGAAAAAGAAAAAATAATGAATTCAAAAAAGATTTAAATATTATTAGAATTTGTCCTCATCAGCGCCAACTATACTATAGAAGACGGCTAATATTCACGTAAGTGATTTTCGATAGAGTCACTTGGCAAAATATAAAAATGTTTAAGATTCAACTAATAAATTTATAAGATTTAAAGGATTAAATTGAAAAAATATAGAAGGGTTAGGACTTTTGAACAATTTTCCCGCTCATGCACCTTGTGCACGTAAATGAAAACCTCAAAATTGCTCGTTGCGTGTGTGGATGGTGAGGCCGAGAGAACAGGGAGAAAGATAAATCTGCAGTAAGTTGCGAGTGACAAAAGTAAGTGTTGTGAGATCAAGGGGTATATTGGTTGTGATAACACGTGTTTGTCCGAGTTCATGAATAACATGCACCGGAGCGGAGAACATGAACAATATGTGGGGGCAATCTCGATTCTTGAGACATGAGGTGAGATCATGCGACGTTCAACATTGCCATGCTTTGTTTATATCGACTAAATGCCATGGTAAGGTGTTTTTTGTGTGCACTCGATGATTGATACTTTCAAAAATATAAAATTGCATGTTCCAAAAATGATTTGGTATTTGTACAATTTTTTGTACTTCGTCGTTTATGTGACCTTGAATGATTGTGAAAATTTTTCAGTCGATTTGGCCGTACTTTGGAGCCGAACTTGAATAAGCCGAAACTTTCGAGACAAATATCTTTATGGACAAATGCTCTTGTCTGATGAAATGCATGCCACAATGAAAGTCATCGCATAATATTTTCGACGACACTATTTATAATTTTTTGAGATTTATAGAATATTATAGGAAAACAAATAGATAAGTGTATTAACTTTTGTATGTCGCTCACTTTAATATCATAACTTTGATGGCACTCGTGGTATATATTTAGCAATGAAAAAATGGTTAATACCCTAAAAAACCCCAAACTGGTACACCTGTGACAAATTTACCCCAAACTATTTTTTTTGACCACCAAAAACCCCAAATTGGTACATATGTGACAAATCTACCCTCCGTTAGCTTCCGTTCGATTTTTTGTTAATTTTGACGTTTTTTGCTGACGTGGCAAGTCATGTGGAAATTCACAAGTTTAATACCGTTAAAAACCCCAAACTGGTATATTTATGACAAATTTACCCCAACCAAGTATATTTACGAGAAATTTACTCTAAATTAATTTTTTCGATCATAAAAAACCTAAATGGGTACACGTGCACCACGTTTACCCTCTTTCAATTTTCCCAAATTTGATCAAGTTGTGATTACCAATCAATTTTATTTTCCGGATTATTTTCTACGTGGCATTAACCTTACTAAAACATGTAATATAAGATTAAAACAATGTCGTTTAGGCTCAAATCCTAATTTTTAACTAACATCTTAATTGAATTAGATTAAAGAAAAGCTATTTTTCTCTAAAAAATAAAAAAAAAAAAAAAAAAGGAAAGGAAAAAAAAGACAAGGGCTATTGGCCCTTGTTTTGGCTGTAGAAAAAGGGTCGGTGAGGGCTCGGTGAGGGTCACAATTGATTAATTTAAATTGAATATCTTACGTGAATAATCCATGCATAGCATTTTTTTCCACCGTTCAAACATATCGAATTAGAAACCAAATTAGCAAATTCCATTAACTTGAATCAATGAAATGATCACATTAAATATTTTAATAATAATATAGAATGAAATTAAGCAGCTATCAAAAGTTCATATTGTTTTAATCTTATATTACATGTTTTAGTAAGGTTAATGCCACGTAGAAAATAATCCGGAAAATAAAATTGATTGATAATCACAACTCAATCAAATTTGGGAAAATTGAAAGAGGGTAAATGTACCGCACGTGTACCCATTTAGGTTTTTTATGATCGAAAAAATTACTTTAGAGTAAATTTCTCGTAAATATACTTGCTTGGGGTAAATTTGTCATAAATATATCAGTTTGGGGTAAATTTGTCACAAATATACCAGTTTGGGGTAAATTTGTCATAAATATATCAGTTTGGGGTTTTTAACGGTATTAAACTTGTGAATTTCCACATGGCTTGCCACGTCAGCAAAATTAACGGCAAAATCGAACGGAAGCTAGCGGAGGGTAGATTTGTCATATATGTACCAGTTTGGGGTTTTTGGTAGTCAAAAAAATAATTTGGGGTAAATTTGTCACATGTGTACCAGTTTGAGGTTTTTTAGGATATTAACCCATGAAAAATTTGCAGGTGATTGAATAATAAATTCATGAATTTTATTTCCATGTAAATATGAATAATAAATTAGAAAAAGAGGGTCTGTTATGGTCTTTCGAGGGGAAATGTTGTGATGATGAATATGTTATCGTGACTTGAACGATTGTCTCAATATGCAAAGGTTTGGAAAGTTCTCATTAAGAAATGATTGGCATTGAAAAGCGCTTACTGGATATCTACTGGATGTGTAGGTAGTCTCCAACTCTTAAGTCCCCATGGTTATTTGTTATGGATTTATACTTCAGATGCATTTGGTTTAAGTATTTTGAGAACCTCATGGAAGAAAATTTCAGGTTTTTAACAATCATCCCCAAGAGACTTTCAAGTGAAAGATGGTATTGAAAAGGTTTAAAGCAAATGGGGACCTACTATGAGTTTTTAGTATTTTTGGAATACTAAAATAATGATTAAATGATTTTTTTTCTTTGAAAACTACCTTAATCAATTCTTCAATTTTTCAATTTTGCCCGTTGTTGCTACTATTCATCTTCTTTGTGAAGGCAAGTGAGAGTCGACGAGGTCAAATTTGATCAGCAAAAGGTCGGTGAGGTTGTGTGACCACGTGATGGCCACCCAAGATTGCATAATTGCCCAGGCAATGGTCACATGGATCGCATGACCCCAACAAGGGCCACTTGGGTCATTGAGGGGCTAGCAAGGTCACGTGACCCACACAATGGCCACTTGAGCTTGCAATGGCCTAGGGAACGATCACTTGGGTTGTGCCATCCTAGGCCTCGTCCCTTTGAGTCATGCAACTTCGATGAGACCTACCTAAGGTCACTCGAGGTTGTGTGACCTCAGCCGATGGCTACTAACACCAAATCTATTTAACATAAAAATAAATAACACTATAGCAAAACCCTTTGCATTTTTCTTTTACTAAACATTACACCCAAAGTTGCTTTACAAATGACTTTTTACCAAGAACAATTTACATTTCCCCAAATCCATCAAGCTAAATGCTTTTGTACTTCCTCAATGAACTTTCAAAATGTTAAACCAAATGTACTATTCATGTGGAAATGGACATATCGCAAGAAATATGGTTAGGACATGAAGAACATCATCAGCTACTAAAAATGGAGCCATGTTGGGTTTTCTACTATGTGGTCTTCATGAATCGTGTAGGAAAACCATTGATCGGAAGTTGGATTCGATGTCGGGAGCGCCCCTATTAGGGACGTTACAGTTCCATCGACAGTGGTCTATAAATATGATACATCTTAGAAAAGTTGTTTTTCTTGTTATGATTACAAGTAATTTGACTAAATTTTGACAGCGCATAACGTTTTTGTCCCGCATCAAATTGGTCGATTTTCACATCTATGGAAACTTGGTCAGTTGAACTTTCTGAAAATAGGGCCCAAATTTCGAAAAAGATTGAAGATTGCGGATCTTTGGAGATTAGATTGAATACAACATCGTGGTGAAAATTCATTTTTAAAAATGAATAATATAATTAATTTTGATTAGATCAAGTAATAAATTTCTCAATGCCTGAAGATTAGATGATAATAAATAAAAGTTGCAGAATTTGAGATTGGGTCATCTGATTAGGGCCGATTGATTATCCTTATAAAGCATTTGACAAGTTAGCTTAATTATACACGTCGATCAATCTATTAACGAATTTATTTCGGGTCAAGGTTGGTCAGATTTTCCAAAAATTTTGAGGTAGAAAATGAGGCATCTATATCATGTCATTGATATGAAAGAGCTGTAAAATGATAAAGAACCAGACAGGTGGGGAAGAGATAAGAAAGAAAAAAGAACTTCCCTTTGAGTTCTCGCGTTCCTCAACCCATCTTAAACTGAAAGTTGATGGCTGCTTTCCTCATTATTTATTCTTACAGCATTTGTTTAATTATCCATTGAGCGATGCCGCATCAAATCGACGGAAAGAGACCCCAATATCCCAAGGAATATAACTGGTGTCAGGTTTGAAAAAAAGGAGGCAGATTCTCTTTATTACGCTAACACAAAACTTTGTTGGCATTCGTTCCCGGATCAACCTGCTTTGTCCACGAAGCAGCAGCTTTGTAGGCCCCTACGCTGTCTGCCTGTTGCCTCACAGAAGTTTTGAGATGTTGCGTCTCATTGAATATCTTATTCGGTAAGGTCAAAAACACGAAATAGTTTAATCCCACTCGCGCCACGGTAAGGTCGCGAGATACACTGAGATTGCTGTTTCCCTTTTCGGGCGATTCGTTTCGGCTTTTAAGGTGAATGGCGAAAGAACGACGACGCAAATGGGCTCAAAAGGAGAGATGCGGAGCCCCTCTTTTTCTCTCTTTTCATGGTATAAAAGAAAGAGAAGTTGAAATGTGGGAAGAGAGAGAGAGAGAGAGAGAGAGAGAGAGAAAGCAAAAGAAACCAAGACAGGAGAGAATTGATTCCTGTGAAGGGTTGGGGAAAGGAAAAGAGAACCGCCGGGGGACGCAGGCTCTTCCGTATCTTTTGGTTCGGGAGAAAAGTAGCATCAGACAACGAGAAAGGGAGAGCCGGATCTCGCCAATCTTAGGGCGCAGCCTAGCACCCCCCTCGTTTGGATTCGCTTTTGTGGCTTGGTGGAGCAAAAACGTTTTTTTTTTTTTTTTTTTTACGTGGACTTCTGTTCCGCCAGGAAACGTGAATGGAGACCCGTTGGCTGGATGGCATTGACTAGACAATTAGATTTGGCGATTTTTGAAGTGACGCGGCTGCAGCGATTGTGCTTGATTGACAGACCATTACAACCAGGAACGGAACAAGAAGTTGGTCGGTGGCTCGTTATCAAGCCGTACCACAATTGATCAACATCACCAATTTTGTTTTTTTTTTTTGGTCAGTCATCAACATCACCATTTGATTGAGAGGCGATTACCGCCAAGAATGGAACAAGAACTCGGCCGATGGGTTGTTACTAAGCCATACTGCAATCGATCGATGGCACTAAATCTCAAACTACAGGAGCAAGAGCAGATGTAAAATAGGTTTGTAGGAAAGTAAACTGGCTGAAATTAAGGGAGGTAAATCTCGTGTTTTGGTACATTCCAGCTCATTATGATCATATTTTGGCCCCATATTTGACGTCGATAAATATTCCCCACCTGAGTGGTTTGGCTGCAATAGTTGCTTCTTTAAAATAATTAAGAAAAATGTCACAAATGATCTTTATACTTTTACTTAATGTGTAATTTCGTTCATGAACTTTCAATCGGTTTAATTTGATCCCTAAATTATTGATGAATGTCCAATTTAGTCTCTGAACTTTTGATCGGCTCAATTTAGTCCTTAAATTATTGATAAATGTCCGATCTAATTCTTTGTCACTTTTTTTTTTTTTTTTTTTTTTTTTTTTTTTTTTTTTTTTTTGTTTCTTCTCTCTTCCCTCCACTAGCTTTGACGAAGGGAAGCTGACGTTCGGCGAGGGTCGCCCTCACAGACGCAGGCGAGGGAGGCCCTCGCCAGATGCCGGAGGGCGACCCTCACGGACCCTGGCTCCGGCGGAGGGAAGAGAGAAGAAAAAAAAAAAGAAAAAAAAATGACGAAGGACTAGATCGGACATTTATTAATAGTTTAGGGACCAAATTGAGCCGATTGAAAGTTTAGAGACTAGATTGGACATTTACCAATAGTTTATGAACCAAATTGAGCCAATTAAAACTTCAGGGATGAAATTGCACATTAAATAAAAGTATAGAGACTATTTGTGACATTTTTCCAAATAACTATCGGAATCGTCGATTAGTATCTTTGATAAAACTCCTCCCTAAGAGTTTGATTGCAATAATTATGCCCGTTCATTTATCCATCCCATCTTTTTAGCTTTATAATGAACTTCGATTTCGATGCTTCTCCACTCTACTAAAATCAACTTGACCATGATTGACTCCACAAGGAAAAAAAAAAAAAAAAAAAATTCCTATCTGGTCTACTTAATTCCGTTGGTTTCTCAACTGATGTTTGATCATCGCCTGTATCCACAATCACTAGCTGATCACATGTGCTGGTCAGCGTGGCATTTATTCATTACTTATTGACTGGCCAAATGATCTATTGTTCATCCAGGGCTCAGCTTTCGCGTTGAGTTCTTTTAGTCGATGACTTTACTTCCTTATCACTACTGCACGAGTCAAGATGTGTTATTTTGTGTCAATGGTCGTAGCACTTTTGCCAATATTGGGCTGAGTCAATATCGTATTTAAAGCCATATAGCATCGATTATTCATAAATCACAGCTCTTTGACATCGAAGTCGGCGTTTCTAGGATGGAGTCCATTATTCTGATGAAGTTCTAGTGGTTTGAGCTCATAAAATGGATCTAGGACCGATAATGTTAGTGGGGTTTTGGCTACGGCCCTTCGCATTCAATGTTAAAGTACGTGAAAATCATGATATGTCTGTCAATTAGGGCAAGGTTTAGCTATCGCTGGGAGACAGCATGGTTAATCACATATTGGAGCTCTGATTACCAATGTGTAAAGTTAATATGAGAAAGCACTTCCCCATCACCCTCGCCCCTTCAGGGAAAGAAAAGGTCAAAACTGACTGCGCAAGAGCGATTACTCCCCCCGACATTTCACTATCTCTTGTCTCTCCCTTTTTGTCTTCTTACAGCCACTTCAGCACCTGCTGTCGCACCATGCTGCGTTGCTCGCCACCACGACATCATCATCTCTGCCACTTTAAATCTCACTCTCTTACATACGCGGACAGAGTTGATGCGGACCACCACCATCGCCGACCAATTCGAGGCTGACTCAGATCAGCTCAATCTGAGGTAGATGAACCTCAATTCCATTAGATTTGAGTCGACTTCGAGGGAGAGACAGAGAGATTAGAGGAGGAAAGGGTCAAGAACCTGATCGTGTTGGTTGTAGTGCTAGTGAGCAATAATATAACTCTCTATGTGAAAATTCTAAATTAAAGAATCTTAAATCTTAATGTTTTCTTTTTTTCACAACAAGAGGGATGAAGGCATACATTTATATATAGGAATAACTTTGAGAAAATAAATGTTGCAGAAATAGGAAAAATGAAGAAATTTAATTTTTGCCCCTTAACCCCCCCCTCTTTTTTGGTTTGTTCAACTTTTACTCCCAACTTACTCTTAGATTTTTCTCCTTCCTCCACCCACTTTAGTCCTAATATATTTGATCTAATATAGGATTGAATACAATTTTATTATTTATGGTAGAGAATTGACCGGACTCTTTATATAGGTTATTAATAGGTGCAAATAAATAATTATTGATTAATTGATAATATCATGTCAGCTATAAATATTCTTACATTCTCCCAATTTGTCTGTATGACCTTTTTTCATGATTTAATAAAGATCATAATCTGCACAATAATAATATGCTAAAACCTTTCTTAAATTAGCTGTCATATAATAATTACAATTAAGTAAAGAAAACTAATAAAAACCACAGCAATTGTATATAATCAACCGACACAGCCTTCTCCATATATTACAACTATAACTGTCCACTTAACATGATCCATAAGTGAGAATTATAGCAAGGGTCCAACCATATTGTCTTTCTTAGAAACTATCTTGTTGAACATTCATCTATTTCCATCCTCTATATAAATAGAAAACATAAAATATCATAAACACATGAATGAGCTCGAAAAGTCAAATAAATATTTTAAATGGGATCATAATACAATATCATTAATGATGTCCAATAATACACATTCTTTCAACATGTTCATTTAATATTTTGGACGATAATGTGTTAAAGGATCTGTAATCATAATGTTGGTGTTGATGTGTTCAATTGACATTTTTTGTTTTTGAATTTCTTTTTTAATGAACAAGTATTTAATTTCCATATATTGAACCCCCTTAGAATACTTGCAGTTCTTAGAGAAAAAAAGTTTCATAAAGTTATCAAAATAATTTTTTGGTAGCTTGGCAATACCTTCGACAATCACAGGCCTCAAAATAAAGTTCTGTAGTCATAATCCATGAATAGTAGCTTCAAAGCATGTAAAAAATTCAACCTTCATAGTGGATGTAACAATGACTAATTACTTTGCTCTTTTCCATAAAACTACCTATTTAGTAAAAGGAACAAGTAGCCAAACGTTATTTTTATTTTTATTTTTTATTGATAAATTTGGTTAAGTCTAAATCTGAATATCCAATCATCTTAAGATGATCAGATCTTTTATAAGTGAGCATATAATTTTTGGTTCGTTGTAAGTATTTGAAAATTTTCTTTGTAGCTTTCCAATGATCCAATCTTGCTTACTTTGATACTTGCCTAATATTCTGACAGCAAAACTATCATATGATCTAATACAAATTTGAGCATACATTAAGTTCATAACAACAAATGCATAAGAACATTCATTTGCTCTTATTCCAGTTCATTTTCATATACTGCATAAGGATAAATATGTCCCCTTTCCAAATTGGAACTACTTCTTCTGAACATTTATCCATGTTAAAACTCTCTAAAATTTTATTAATGTAGGCTTTAGGACAACCCTAACATTTCCTGCATCTATTATAGAATTTTTTTTCTCCATCACATATGTTGCCTATCCCATGTCTTTCATTTTAAAATTCTCAATGAGAAATTTCTTGATTTCATGTAATAAATTAAGATGATTAGTAGGAAGTAAAATGTCATCAACAAATAGAACTAAAAAAATAAACTTGTTCCCACTAATCTTTATATATACATCGATCAACAATGTTTTCTTTAAATCCAAAGAAGTTATGCTATCATTAAAATTAAGATACCATTGATAGTAAGCTTGTTTAAGTTTATATATTAATTAATTTAACTTACACACCAAGTGTTCCTATCTTTTAAATGAAAAACTCTCAGGTTAATCCATATAAACCTCTTCTTCTAAATTCTCTTTAAGAAAGTCAATTTTGATATCTATTTGGCGTAACTCTACATCATAATGAGCTGCCAAAGTCATAATGGTTTTAAGTGAGCTTTTCTTAGAGATTGATGAAAATATCTCCTTATGATTAATGCATTCTTTCTAAGTAAAATTTTTAGCAACAAGTTTAGCTTTATACTATAAGACAAGGCACTTTGAGTCATACTTAGTTTTAAAGACCCATCTACATCTGACCATTTTAAATCCTTTAGGCAATGTAACAAGGCCTTGAATTCATAAATTTTAACTTTTCTTCGACGGCATTAAACAATTTTGTAGAATCATCATGTTCCATGGCCTGTTAAAATAAACCTGAATAATTCCTAATTTCCATGTCAATTTCTACCTCTTGTGGTTAAACCACACAGTCATTAAAAATAATTGATATTCTTTCTCTTTGAGATCTTAATATTATTTCTTGCAGCTCATTTACTGTTGGTTCATTATTGACATTTTCATTAGGGAATGTTTGATCATTTATTTATTATTCTTGAATATTTTTTAGTTGAATTGTAATATCAAGAACAACAACTTTAGAAGTTTTGGGTAGAGGAACTTCCACCCTAACTTCTAGATTACAAAAATCACGCATTCTTATACTTCTACTGATGTCACCATTTTTAATTAACTTAGCATTTTTAGATTCAACAATTCTTGTACTATGATTGTAACAATAAAATCTATATATTTTGGATTTTTTTGCATAACCAATAAAGTAATCAATAATCGTTCTAAAATCCTATTTCTTTTCATGTGGATTGTAAATTCTTACTTCTGTTGAATAACTCTAAATATACAGGTGTCATAAAATAAATTTCCTTTTTGTCAACAATTGAAAATGAGTCTTTGAAACTGCTTTACTAGGGACCCGTATAAGTTTTTTATGTATACATCTATAAGGATAAGGGTAATAATAAATAATCATCATATTCTAGCATTTCCATTAAAGTATGATTACATATTTCTGCTACACCATTTTGTTATAGTGTACCTGACATCATGTATTGAGTACAAATAATACATTTTTAAAGGAATTTAGTAAATGGACTTGGACATTGTCTTGATTCATTATACTTTCCATGATATTCACACCTCTATGTGATCTTATTATTTTCATCATTTTATCAAATTGCCTCTCAACTTCTTTAATATACACCTCAAGTGCATTCATTGATTTAGATTTATTACACAATAGATAAATACAACCATAATGTGAAAAATCATCAATACATGTGATATAATAACTTTCTCCACCAAAAGATTGAACATCAAAATGACCACATCATCAGTGTGAATAATTTCAAGAAGCACTATGCTTCTTGCGGCATCTTAATTATTGTTTAGTTTGTTTACTTTTAATGCAATCTATACATACTCCAAGATTAGTAAAATCTAAATTCGGAAGAATATTATTCTTCACTAATCTTTGCATTCTTTATTTGAATGTGACCCAAATTGTTTATATCATAAGTAAGTAGTTTAGTGCCAAAATTATGAGACAAGACAATTAAAGTCTCAATAAAAGCATTATCAATTTCAAACTTGTACAGACCATCACATAAAATTCCAATTCCAATAAGTTTTTTATTCTTACATAAATTGAATCCAAGATCAAACTTAAGAAAATCTCATTACATCAAGTTTTAGCCCAAAAAAAAAAAAACTAAATTGTGGGAAAATTTAAGTACTTAAAGAACTCGAAGCAAATTCGAAATTACCCAGTATCTAAGATTAAACATTAATTGTCAATGCCTTCAACGGATGCTTTGTTTCTTTTTCTTATGAACATATAGTTCTCATTTGGCTTTATGGTTTGGATTGTAAGAAATCATTACATTGTATTTGAAACACGAGTGGTGGTACCATAATCAATCCATCAAGTATTATGAGGAACTTTAGTAAAGTTTGATTCAAAACATACTAAAGTACATAATTGACCTTTCTTTTCAAATCAAGCTCTAGATTTCAGACAATCTTTCTTCAAGTAGCCAATTTTATTATAAAAGTGTCACTTAATATGATTATATGATTATGTTCATTCTTGTAGACTTAAGAAGTCTTAAAAGAGTGATTCTGATTGTATAATCCTATTTTATTGTTCTTTCCACCTTTTCATTTAGATTTTTTTTTTCAACTTCTTGATGACTTAAGATATGAACAAAATGAGTATTTTGATTCTTTATCCTTATTTCCTCTTGAACAATCACATTGGCCAATTCATACATTCCACTTATCCTTTATAGTGTTTAATTCATTTGAAATACCCCATGTTGTTCATGAAGTAAGTAATTAAATATGAATTATCATTAAAAAGCATCATCCACGTTTATTCCCAAAATCCCTAATTTTACTGCTAAGTTCATCATCTCAAGTAAATGTCATGCATGATAAGTGACCATCATATTTTTTGTGGTTAAAGTACTCATTAATACACCAACAAGTGACTTATCAACAGTTCAAAAACGGTCTTTCACAAATTTCATAAATTCTTTAATATTGTCAATTTTGGAAAGAATATTCTTTAAATTGTTTGCAACTATGATTCACATGAACATTAAACTTAGGGTCCGTTCGTTTTGCGGAAAATGGACCATCTCCGGAAAATATTTTCCCAGAAGTCATTTTCCAGGAAAATGACAATATTTTCTGGTGTTCGGCTAAAACTTGAAAGTGTTTCGGAAAATATTTTCCAGTGTTCGGTAAGGAAAATATTTTTCGCTCACCAAATTGACGAGCGTGAGTGCCAAGCTCGAGACTCATTAGATTGACGAGCGTGAGTTTAAGATCGATGAGTTTGAGATTCAGCTAATTCGACGACTAGCTAAGAAATAAGAAGATAGAAAACAAATAAAAGAAAAAGAAAAAAAAGGAAAAGAAAGAAAAAAGGAAAAGAAAAGAAAAGAAAAGAAAAGAAAAAGGAAATTAAAAATAATTCAAATTAAAAAAGACGAAGAAAACTAAAAAATAATTCAAATAAAAAAAAAAGAAGGAAGAAGAAATGAGAGGAGAAAGTGAAGATTTGTATAGATATAAGGTAAGAGAGATCAAGTGAAGAAAATGCTTTCCACTTTTCAAAAGTGGAAAACATTTTCCCTTACTTTAGAAGATTTTTTCCCTTGAATGGAAAACATTTTCCCCAAGGAATTCATTTTCCATGAAACGAATACCGGAAAATCTGGAAAACGTTTTCCTGGAAATTATTTTCGGCGAAACGAACGGAGCCTTACTATGTTCGATTTTTCCCAAGTTTTATGGAAGACTTTTAATTATCAATACTCTCATCAATAATAGTGACTAATTCTTCAACTTGAAGTGCTAAATCGAGATCTAAGACACCTAAGTGAAATTGGACCTATTTGCACCAATCAAAAAAATTTAGTCCATTATAAAAAGGAAAATACGAAGCATGTTAATAAAGAGAAATATGGACAAGTACTACAAATATGTAAGAGAACACTTATACATTAATGCTTTGAAAATAGTCATAATTAGATTCAAATTAAAAATACACATACATCATAGTTCTCCTTTGGGAGATAGTATGAATTAAAAATGTACATTAAACCATAATGATGCTAATAACTTTTATTTGTTAATTATAAATAGATCTCATTAGAAGTTACTTGCTATATTTGGATATACAAACAAATCTAACAAGACATATTAATGACCAACTATTACGTTCATAAATTATAAGAAATTGATTAACCTTTGGGTAAATCCCTAAATTCTTATACCCTCACCAATAAGGAGATGTAATATATTAATTTCAGCCATAAGATCAATTAATTATGGGCAATTAAATTAAATATGATATAATTTTAAAAATTCAAGAGACCTCTAGGTTTAGCTACTTTTGATGACTAACAAACCATTCTTAATTGAATGTTAAATTGTAAACACAATAATTATTTCATAATTTGATGAACTCTAAATGTTAAGATTTGATCACTTTCATGATAAAATCATCATGAAGGCATGAGAATCAAATTATACATTATGATGCCTTAAGTGTGTGTGTGTGTGTGTGTATATTAGTTCATATATAAATATATGAATACATATAGCAAAACAATTAATATGATAGAAAACATGAAAATATATACATCAAGAGCACTGAATCCAAACGGTAATTTATGTGTGATTTTATTAAGCGAGTACTTGATTTAATCAATTCAATGTATATTATATATGTATGTATTCAACAAGCATTAATGGGAGATTATTAACAAACGATATATATTTTAGTTTTTGGATAATCATGAGATCCTAAACTACAGGTGAGCGGTTCTCGATTTCGTACAGGTTGAACTTGGAATCTAAAATCTACCAATTGGAACAAGTTCCTCATTTTTAGAACTTGGAACCTACCCTACATACCTTAGAACAAAAAATCTACCCTATCACAGATTTTAGGGTCGGTTTTAGGGTTTACCCAAGTTCTACTTATATTATTGATTGAACGATTGTAATGAATTAAAATTTTGATTGACTATTACTTACTGTTACAATTCATTGACCATAACTTATATTTAGACACACACACAAAATGTAAATATTAAAAAGTAAAAGTCTCAATCGTAAAATGGAAGTTTAGGCTAGTATTTCCAGATTATACACTCATAATTGAACGTTATGAAATATCACAAGATCACACAAAGACATGAACCAAGAAAAAAAATTAAAACTTGTTCCAAGCTCTAGGTTACAGGTTATAGGCTCTAGGTTCCCCCAATTAAGAACTTGAAACCTACCTGTTGGACCAAGTTTCTCATTTTTTTGCTCCTGTAACCTACTATGTATATCTTGGAATTTGGAACCTACAAGTTCCCACCAATCCGCTTTTCAGGTTCCGAGTTCGACTTAGGAACCATGCTCACTCATATCCTACGCCTTACTTTGATATCAATTGTGAGCAACAATATAATTCTCTATGTGGAAATTCTAAATTAAAGAATCTTAGATCTTCATGATTTTTTTTACAATAAGAGGGATGAAGACATACATTTATCCATAACAATAACTTTGAGAAATTGATTGTTGTATACATAGAAGAAATGGAGAAATCCAATTTCTCCCCATTAACCTACTTTAGTCTTGATGTATTTTATCTTATGGTGGATAGAATAAAACTTTATTTTTTGTGGTAGAGAGAGGACCATACTCTTTATATAGGGTATCGATTGGTGTATTCCATCAAAACATTCTTTTTTTTTTTTTTTTTTTTAAATAAGAGTTGCATCTTCTCATAGTCAATTGGTTTTTAGCATTTAAATAATTATTAAATAATTGGTTAATAATAACATGTGGTATGCAATCATTCTTACGATACTACGCCACCCACCAGTTGCTGACATGAGTCTAGCGATGACAGTGATGAAGAGATTGTGCAAAGAGTGAAAGGTGCTAGTTTTGGATTAGAAAGGGGCCTTTCTTGTAAGATAATACCTTTAGGTTGCATTTGGTAGTTGGGATAAAATTTGGGATAGATATGATTTATCATATTCTACGTTTGGTGCTCACTTAGGACATGATAAAATCGGATATAAGAAGGATATAGACAAGATAAAATTATCCCATGGGGAGGTGAGATAAAGGTGGATATGATTTCTAATATCCATAATAAAAAAGTTATTTTTCTTGAATAACAAATTTATTAAATTAGCAAAATTGAAATTATATTTCAATATAAATAATATTTGAATTCTAATTTAAGAAATAAAAATAAAAACTTCTTTTTAATTAATCTTATTTTAATTTATATATTGAACTTTAATTCTATCTTATAATAAACATTCAATCTATATATTAAATATTTATATTTATTATATATTTTAGGTGTTTTTGTATTTTAGGTATGTTAGTATAGTTTACTATTTAATAAAATTTTATTAAAGAATGATGAAAGGGGAAAAAATAATATAAAAAAGAGGAAAAATAATATAAAAATAAATTAAGGGATTTTCACCGTTTCCGTTTATGAATATTTAAGTTCACTTATAATGATATGCTGTATATATATATATTGTGTATAATATATAATGTAAATATATCCGACTTTAATATTGTGATTCACTAAACAATGGACAGAATATAAGAAAATCTCAAGATTTTATATCCTATTCTATCTAGTTCTATCCCGATTAGAAATCCGAACGATCAAACATACTCTTAGTATAAAGTGCACATTTTGGTGACTAATGTTTCTATGAACATGTAGCGAGTGTTCCAGCAGCCAACGTTGTTTGGCTGCGTTCAAACCTCTCCCTGTATGTTGTTGGTTACGATAGCACCACCTTGTACGCGAAAGGGGCTCACCCCATTACTTGATAAGGCTCATGAAATTAAATAGATTGTATTCGGAGTCAAATAAGTACGTAAGTGGTAAAAACATAAGAAGAAATCACAAACTAACAGGAGACAAGATAGACTTTAGTAAACTCCTTCAAGAAAATATACGCGCACGAATTCGCCAGCTCGCCTTCATCACCGTCCATTTAAGTAGTTATAGTTCGGAATATTGATCGACTATCTGAATCGACCGTGATAGGTGAGAAATGTGTGAGAGAAGATCATACAGCTGGTGTACTTAATTACTTCCAAACTCAATAAAATTAGTAGCTTCGCCCCCGGTCCTGTGAAGAAGGAAGAGATCCTCCTAAAGCTTTTTCGGCACATTATCGATAACATTAACGTTTCGTAGCATTCTGTCAAGTGGGTATGTTTTAAACCATTTATTGTCTGAGCTAAAGAAAGATCCTATGATTGCTGCCGAATATTTCTCTTTCTGATTATTTTACTTGGAATTTGGTTGGATCCAATTATTTGGTCACCAATTTGAATAATCTATTTTGTCCTTTTACTAGCAACAACTCATGTCAATGTTTGGCACTTAAAAAGCAGAGTTGCATGGATTCGAACGTCGAATATTATAAAAATTAAAAAATATGGATTTGCAAGCCCCGTCGATGTCATGGTCAGTATTTTATTAAGATATGAAAGAATAAAAATGGAGGATCGTCTCCATTATTAAGATGGAAATTTATGTCATATTCTCATCTTCCGGATTGTAACTGAAGCATATGACGACGTGTCCCCCATGAAATCTTGGGTAATCATCAACTGGATTCTTCATCTGTTTTATTAGTGAGTTGGGTTTCTTCGTGTGTAATGAAAGTTAATGCAAATGTAGCAATGTTCCAGCTTTACGCTACCTTCTGCAGATGTATCGATAGGTGTCTTTCTTATCCACGTAGTAATTTCAAGGCACACCCGGCTTCTTGCGTGAGCAGAAAGACTTACGACGATGGAAGGAACTAAGGACAAAAATTAGGTAGGCAAGATTCCATTTCGAATGAAAAAAGAAGTTTGGGGATTGAATTTTTGGTATCCGAAGACTAAAAGTGCACTTAATTCAGTAATTGAAATCCAGACATATTGATGATGCGTGTAACACATGCGGAGGAAAAACCAACGAGGCTACTTGCTTGGGACAAGACACATGACTATCTTGAAATTGAATTAGCAAATGGTATCATGGGTTTTGAGACTGAAGAAGTGGTTTCTTTAAGGCGCATTTATCTTATTGAAAGTTTCATGATAAAAGAAAATATTTTTCATGGGAACCATTTTCAAGGAGAAAAGTTTTCTTTTATTTGTTAGTTCAAGGAAAGTGATTTACTTCTTGATAAAAAGGGGAATTTTTTTTTTCAATCTAAACTCGTTGTTTTCGATCCATAAAACATTATATCAATTAGTTTTCCTTCATCTAAACAATGCAAAATGAAAAAAAAAAAAAAAATGACTTTTCAAATTCTGTTTTTCTTTAAATAAATGGAGTTAAATTACCCGGAATCTACCATGAAACAACTGAGGAGACTTCTCATCTGTCCTGCGGAGAATTTAGTCGTCTGTTCACACCAAACCAAACGACAATTTATTAGGTAAGAAGACCAGCACCCAATAATGCTAACTGCCCAACAGTCCCATCGGCATGTACTATTATAATGTGAACTCAATTAGACAGTGGAGACTTCGCATTTTCCTTGCAATGACCTGCACATTTCCAGAGAATTCAATTGTCTGTTCACACCAAACCTAAACAATAGTGCATTAGGTAGTTAGCCCAATGGGATAAAATTCACTCATTATTTAGAATCCCTTTCGGTCCCAAGTTTGAATCCTTTGAATGCTCATGGACTTTAGGAAATTGTGATTCGCCGATGACGTAGGTTCGACCTATGCACAACATAGGATGACTATGATTTTTTCTCAATTCGCATTAAATGTTGCCACTATGACCGATTCATTCAAAATGAATAATTATTACAATTCAAATCGAACATTGCAATCGCCGTCAGAAGCTCAGAATTCTTATAATAATGTTGAAGGGTCATGATGCTAATCGTCCTTCTCGCCAATACAATAGTTATATGCAAATGTAGATAGACAAGGAGAGCTTAGCTGTCTTGCGAAGCACGGTTCCTTCACGTCAGTGTCTTCCCTTTGGTCAATGTCAACCGAATGATAACCTTCATGCATTTTCTCTCTCTCACGTTTCCATCTCACCCTCCGTCAGCAACCAAAATAGTAAATTACGAAACTTATATAGACCTCTTTTATGGTGACAATTCTTGATCACTAGATAAAAATACCTTTTTGTATTGGCCTACTCGAAATTTAGAGAATAATTTGTATTGCAAATTCACCTCTTTAAAAGTCTTCTCTTTTACATTACATCATACTATTAGGAGTGCGAATCGTTGATGAGAAAAAAATAAAGAGGAGAACATGAATTTTTTAATTGAAAATTTCTTGCAAAATTAAAAAGGAAACAAATTATTGTGGTGCACTAAGCAATCTCTTCGCTATAGTATCGGTATCATAGTTACAAGTCTTAGGGTTATAATTACAAAAGATATTGCCCAATTATATATCCAGAATTTATGACTTATATAGTTATTATGTAAATTACATGCATACCATTAGGAGTAATAAAAAATCTCCGTTCTCTACTTTCACATGAATATTACATCTCCATGACCTAGAAAATGATTCATCTACAGGTAGTCCACCTTTTATTTTCCTCTATTCGTTTTAACCTCTCTTTTTTCCTTTCATTTTCTTTCTTCTGGTCCCGGCCCTCCTCCCCCAACTCCATTGTACCTCTCCTCCCTCGTCGCCACCACCGACCTCCATCTAAGTAACGCAATCCACTACAGTCCTCCCCCGGCTCCTCCTCGATCACATCCCTTGAATGAGTGGTGGCCACCGGTCGAGTTGTCTCTTTCTCCATGCGGAGGAGGGAGGGGAGAGAGGTCACAACGGCGGGGAGCATATGGCAGTGGAAGCATCATGTAGGGGCGTGGCTGGTACAGTGGCAGCAGAGGCTAAGGGGGGCCAAAAGAGAAAGGGGGATAGGTTTGTTTCGGTTTTTTTTTTTTTTTTTGGGATAAATTTCTCTATAAGTAGGGACACTCTGATTATTTTGAGGTGAGTAAAATCTGGACTAATTGTAAGTTGTCATTGTCCATTTTTGTTCCATTTAAGAAGAAATTGTCCGATCAGTTTTAAAATTATAATATGGAAGTTAACTTTTCAATTTTGGCATTCTAAACATTTGCATGAAATTCTAATATAATTTTGTCAATCGACTTTCGTTGAAAAATTGCTAACATGGCAGTCCATTTATTGCCGGTTGTCTTAACCGGCACACTACCACATCAGTGATATTCGACGAAAATTCACCAAAAAGACTATTGTGGAATTTTGTGCAAAATTTTACTATATTGATAAAATTAAAAAAAAATTATGATTGAATTGACTATAGTACAACAAGTTTAGGACTAATTGAGTAATTTGTCCTTTCATTTTGAAATTTTGAACTTTCTATAAATAAGTGAGAACTATAATTTGACATCTTAAGTCTCACATTAGTCGGGGGCTCAATTAAGTAATTCATAAGTCGACACTCACTTCCAATTGGACATCTCTTTGTGTGCCTATTGAGAATAGTCCTTCTATATGCTTGGCCATGTGAAATGGCTTGGGCCATTATAAATGGCATTAAAGCACTGGATGGATAACTACCATACCCAATTTAATGAGGGTGGGGTTGTGCAGTTTGAGAATGCTCGGATAAGGTGTGGCTCCTAACATGCATATAAGATGGCGGAGATGACGGTAATGGATCTGGCTATATATCAAATAATGGAAATATGGCTAGGCAATGCAGGCCAATATTGACTGTTGATTCTTTGAATGGGTGAGTTCATAACATTCCAAGTCTCATGTTGATTGGGACAACTCCTATTAAGTGGTTTGTCAATAAACATTTATTTCAAAGTGGTCACCATTTTGCATTGTTACTCAAAGTACTTTTTTGAGAGTTCGTTTCATTCAGAATAGATCTCATTACATGTAATCTACGTAGGTCAGTCGTCCTTGTGCTAATACCTATACAAAATATACTTGCATGACAAATTAGCTCCCCATGGAGCCGCAATACTATATCTGATTATGTGGAGCCAACTGACCTTCCATGTAATCTAAGAGGATTAGTCTCGAGGGAAACTACATAAACCAATTCCCTCTGGCGAAAATGCCAATGCAAGAATTTGGTCTTTGGTGTGTACTGAGGATTATGTGTCTGCTCTCTCCAGACTGTACTCTGTACTTCCCTCCCAATAAATTCTTATTTATAACCTCATTTTTCTTTGGAAAAGAAAAGAAAAAGAATCCCCCTCTCTCTATATAACTAATATTGGCGTAAGGCCCCCATCATTGGCCACCCAATGTGGCAACAGAACTATTCGTACAGCTACATACCAACTTGCTATGTCACCACCTATGCTGCCCCCATCTTATGGTCCTTATATATGCAATAAACTATACCACATGCATAACCAAATAAAACTGCAATCTGAAGCTGGATCCTTCTAGGGATTTTAATTATAAGAATGCAATATACTATGCGACATACATAACTAAATAGAATTGCAATCCAGGGCTGGATATTTTTAGGGATTTTAATATCGAATGGTTCATATATATATAATTCATTTATAAATAAAGCACACACTATTTTTATATTGTTGACACGCTATTTTTGAAATTCGGACATGTTTCAATTCGATGATCTATTGAAAATCTATGAAAAGGTGTAAGGAAAAATTAACACTCTTTTATGGAGACCCGAAAATCCCAACCGCTCTAACAAGTCGGACTTGTTACTAATTATAAGTTGTTAAACGTTTGGCTTATCGATTTTAGGTCTCGAGGTAGGAAATCGCCATAGGGTGAGAGGGATAGAGAATCTTTTTCGGGGATTGCATATGTACACAACAACGTCGTCCCCTCCTCTCTCTTCTCCCTCCCACGTGAACGCTCCCCTCCCTCGGGTCCCCACGGCAGATCCTCCGTATCCAGCCGCGGGTCCCACGGCGGAGGTCGGTGGGCCCCGCCGCCCTCCTCCCCCACACGCGTCCCCTCATCCCTGGCACGTGAAGCCCACGTGTCCGTCCGCGACCCCTCGATTTCAACCCTCCCCCGTTGAGATCCTTTTAATGTCCTCCTATAAATTCCGGTCGCCTGTATCTTATATCCTCGACAAGAAAAAAGAATTTAGAGCGGGAGACATAGGCTCTCTATCTCTCTGTCTCTCTCTTTCCCCCTCTAATCTTGGATCTTTTTCCTTTTCTCGGTTTCTGATTGTCGAGAGAAAAGCAAGGGTGGTGGCAAGTTAGAGGGAATCGTTTTGGTTCCTTTGCTGGGTAGAGAGAGAACCAGTGCATGTTGCGTAGCAGATCTCTTCGAACGGCTATTCGGCTTGCCACGAGATTTTGTCTCTGATTGCCGTAGTCCCCGTCGCCACCACCGCCATTGTTATCGTTCTCCTCGTCTCGAATACCTTTCGTGGTTTCGGGTGACATCCTAGTCCTGCTTTTTTGCTTGGAGGGAAAATCCCGAAAAAGATGGCGCCCAGGTTCCTCTTGGCCTTGGCGATATGCAAGCTGATCATCACTGTTGGATTGAACGTCGAGCCGACGGAGCTCCTCCAGCTCCGCGTCGGCGGCGGACGGCTCAGCATGGAGCGGGTCGACGTGGAGTCCGCCTCCCTTGACTTTGGCATGATGAGCCGGGCGGAGCCGCTGGCGGTGTACCACCCGAGCTCCGCGGACGACGTGGCCCGTCTCGTCAGGGCGGCGTACGAGTCGGGCCGCGGGTTCGCCGTCTCGGCGAGGGGCCACGGGCACTCGATCAACGGGCAGGCCCAGGCCGCCGGAGGCGTGGTCATAAAGATGAGCGGCGCGGGGCCGGCGGGCCAGAGCCGGCCCGCCCCGCGCGTGGCGGCGGAGGAGAGGTACGTTGACGTGTGGGGTGGGGAGCTGTGGATAGATGTGCTAAGGAGCACGTTGGAGCGCGGGCTGGCGCCGAAGTCGTGGACCGACTACTTATATCTGTCCGTGGGTGGGACGCTGTCCAACGGTGGAATCAGCGGACAAGCCTTCAATCATGGACCTCAGATCAGCAATGTGTATGAGCTCGACGTCGTCACAGGTTACATCGCCCTTCTCTTCTGCATGGTCTTTTCTTGCTCCCCTCTTGTTTATTTCGATGCCCTCACATTTTCTTGCAGCCTTGTCTCTTTGCTCTCTCTCTCTCTCTCTCTCTCTCTCTCTCTCTCGGGCCTCGAACTTCGCTTTCATCGTGTGCGAAGCAAAATTACTTTCCACTAACATCGCAATATAAATTCTTTCTTTTGACAATCCATGGGGTTCTTTCCCGGGAAGTCTTTTTAGGGTTTTTAGCCTATAGGCCTCCATATTCTCGGGTTCTCTAGAGGATTGGAGGAGGGATCTATTCACATGGCGGGTTTAAAAATCCATCGAGCGGCAGCGAATTCTCAATTATGCGGGGATTACTTTTGTTAGGATTCGTCGTGGGAGGAGATATCGCAAAGAATTTCCTAACATGGGTCGACGTAACATGCTTTCCTTAGTTTAATCGTCGTCGGATGTGCTATGGGACAAAAGACGTGCTTTTCCTTGGGTGACAAAATCTCCTCTAGGGCATAATTCCACATGGGTTTAGTCAGCCCCGGAGGAATACTTTGAACAGTGATTTCGCGTTACTTTTGTTGTCGCCGACGACGTTATCATGTTCCAAATTCCATAATGTCTAGTGCGCTTTTCATTATTTTTATTTATCTGATGTGGGGAGCTTTCCTGATGTCGCCAAAATTTCACAGGCAAAGGTGATATCGTGACCTGCTCGGAGGAAAAGAACTCGCAACTGTTCCATGCTGTTCTCGGCGGCCTAGGCCAGTTCGGAATCATCACGAGGGCCAGAGTCGCTCTTGAGCCAGCTCCTCAAAGGGTATCTGTCATTTGTCATTTGTTTCTGTGTGGAGAAAGCGCACATGCTTAGACTAATAAAATTGTGTTTTCTTTTGTTTTTTTTTGGCCAAAAAATAGAAAAAGAGCTAGAAAATCACTATATATTACGTGTGGAACTATTATGGAATTCCGAGACAGAATTAGTTGGCCATTACTTTACGATGATAATAATATATAATTGACTTATCAAGAGACCCGAAAAATTTCTAATGAACGCTGAACATAAGCCGCTTATTTAATTAGTTAGTCTCTCCCTCAAAAAATAAAATAAAAAATAGTTAGTCTCGTCTATATAAATTTTATTTAAAGTATATTCCACGATCCTGATAATATTACTCTACAAGCAAATAATGACCTTCCCAAAATAATAATGTGTGTGTATATATATTATATGGGTGGAAAGAGATATCCTTTGGATTATGCGGTGGGGCAGATACATGAGCAAATTTTCCTAGTACTTGGGCTAATGACAAAAACCTAAAAAAGCGACATGAGTTAGGCAACAAAAGGTGAGGCTGGGTCCATACGAACTTTCTGTACCCATTCAAACGGCTGTGCTGAAGCTGGCAATGCTAGCGACATGTCGTTTTTTGCCTTCTTATCTCTCCTCTTTCTTGGGAAAATATTTGTCCAGGCTTAATCTTATGAGCTCGTAATACTGGCATGGCACCTTGGGAATCACGTAAGATCTTGATCGTCAAACAAGAAATCCCAAGGGGGAAAAAGAAATATTAATAACTCCTTCGCATCATGTTCGACTTAATCTATAACGACAGCAGCAAAGTGAGTCAGGAAAATAATATATTTTCAGTATTTGAGAGAGACGTTTCATACTTATTCGATAAATTATTTCTTGTATGTGTGCAGGTGAGGTGGATTCGTGTACTGTACTCGAATTTTTCGTCCTTTACTAGGGACCAAGAATATCTCACATCATTGCATGGAGAGCCAGCTAGCAAGAAATTCGACTATGTGGAGGGCTTTGTCATTGTGGACGAAGGCCTCATCAACAATTGGAGGTCTTCTTTCTTTTCCCCTCGCAATCCCGTCAAGATCTCCTCTCTTGGCACTGATGGGGGGGTTTTGTACTGTCTGGAAGTCACCAAGAACTATGACGAATCTAAAGCCGACGCAGTGGATCAGGTATAAAATGGTTTTATTAGCGTCACGTTATTCATTCTTTCACCGTCAATCCGAAAGCGTCGAGTGTCAATTATGATGCATCCAATAGTTTCATGGACTATTGCATGCATGGTGACATGTGTTGATGCCTAGTAAGTAGGCGGCAATAATAGGAATTCTTATAAGAAGCTCCAAAACACGTCATATTCTTATCATATCTATAGGTCAATAAAAACCCATTTGCTAAATTTCTCAAAGAATCTTAAGGAACTTCAAATATTCATCACCAAATCTTGGTAGATGCCTCATCATGCACGACTGTAGATATTATAAGATGGGGTGACTAGCTCTTGCACAATTGAGGAATCGCGCCGCTTGGATAAACGATGCCATTTGGGCGGCTGTTAAGCGTTGCGCTCACATGTAGGACTTTGCAAATTTGGTTTGGAGATTAGGAAAACGTCATCATGTAAAAAGAAATAATTCTAATGCCTAACGACCGACGGACCACCTTCATATTTTATTATAGGCAATGGAAAGGCGCAGTTGAGGAGCAAAACTGCACGTTAAGATTCACCGTCACATGCAAACCAAAATCCTTTTCCCCACTAGTTGTTGTCGGGAAGGGAAAAGAAGATAGAAAAGGTTGAAAACCTGTGTGCTAGAGCCGAGGGTGGTGTGTCGTCTCGTGTTCATTCTCTATCAACTACACATCGAGTCATAGGTCATATCATATAAGCAAATTAGTTCGATGGATTGTCCGTTAAACGACGCTTTAGTCTGTCGCTGTCGTTGTTGTGTTGGATGAAAACATCATTAGGCTCTGCTCTTTATGTCGTGACAAAGTGTCGATTCATGGAGTTTAATTAAAAATCAAGAGCCCACCGCCGACTTTGCTGGACTACACGTCTTGAACCCTAGTTAAAAATTACTTTAGGAGCTGTTGAAAGTGGAAACTGTTGCTTCCTGGAAGTGACTTCCTCAATCAAACGCCAGTCAACAATTTTCCATGAATTCTGCAGTTTTAATAATTAATTACCCATTAATTATTTTAGTTGAACCTTTCCCTTTTCACCAATCTTAGCTTATGATCTTTCCTTGTAATGTTATTGTCCTTCTCTCGCTTGGCCCACCAATCAAGAACGTATGATTGCGAGTGCTCTTTAGGTGAAATGATCTAAGTCCGCATTCGCTTCTATAAAGCAGAACCAAACGGGCACAAGAAAACATGCAAGATATTGTGCGATCTACCATCTCAGACCTGATGCCAAGATTTGAACACGACCTTTCTATTATTTTACTCTTGAATGTGACACTACCTCTTTATACAAGCCGTCCCTAGCCAACCCTAAATATTCCTCCCTAATCAAAACCCATTTGCAAATATTATCAAAAAAAGAAAAAGTCGGGTCGGAATAAGAGCTCAACCCTGACAAGAAAGCAATAGTTTGGTAGCAGCCTTTCCTCCCTTTAATTGCACTTTGATCATTCTTTAATCATTCATTAGAAATAACGACGTCTATATTATAACCTAATCAAATCGGTGCCCTTGTGGTTTGCAGGAAGTGGAATATCTGTTGAAAGATCTCGACTTTATACCGACATCGGTGTTCACCACTGATATACCCTATGTGGATTTCTTGGACCGGGTTCACAAGGCCGAGTCGAAGCTTCGGGCCAAGAACTTGTGGGACGTTCCTCACCCGTGGCTCAACCTATTCGTCCCCAGATCGAGGATTGCCGACTTCGATCGAGGCGTGTTCAAGGGCATCTTGGGTGACAAGGCGAGCGGGCCCATCCTCATCTACCCCATGAATAAGAACAAGTAAGTTGTTCTAGGCTGCAAATGAAACATATCATTAAATGCCTATCTTGTCGTGTCAAGGTGTAGCTATTTGCATGCATGCAACATGCAAAGTTCGTATTTTATGCCGCCTTACGGCATTATCCACCCCCAGCATGCGTTTTTAATGCTTGTGGTCACACCTCAGAGCCTATTCATGCATACAGTATACTATATGTTGTTTCTTAAACTAAGGATATGGTCCAAAAAATTCTGATGCGGCTATTTAATATGTATGAGTACCCTTGACAGTTGTTTGGTTGAAAAATAATCTTAGGCATACTAAGACCAAAAAATTGATACACTAATAATGCAACGGACACTTATTAAATGTTACACACGGCTGGCTTTATTTTAAAGGTTGTTTGCAACAAATGATATATTTATCTCGTAAATCGCTTTTATTATGTCCAATGGATTGATACCTATCTAAATAGATGACACTTTACTCGGCAAGCTTCTTGGTTTGAGTTCGGAAATCAAAATTTTCTTCCTTCTTTCTAGGGTAAATTAGGGCTAATCGAGAGCCGAATTAGATCTCTATTCTTTGGTTTTTATGCTTTTTGGCAAGTTTACTAAGGAAATATTTTTAAGTCATGCCATGACAAACTGTTCTTTTCAACCCCCAAAGGGAGACGACACTCCAATGGGTCTAAGTCGAGTCAATGATATTGATCCAAGAGCCGGTTCGTATCGATCCAGCCACAAGTTAAAGTCACCAAGAAAGACAAGAGATCAGACGGTACTGGTGGGGTTGGGGGGGAAGATTCCTGTGTCCGGAGATCTTCCGTCAGGGACCCCCCTGACACGGATGGGCATGTTGGTAAAAATAACCTGTCGTCTTCGTCCTTCCGGTGCACATTACCATGGTAATTTACCATGACAAGTTCCTGGAACTCATCCGTTAGTACACCAACAGCCGACGACCCCATCGACATGCATCGGACCCCTCCTTGATTCCATCACAACCATCAAATCTCACCTACCCTCGCCGTTGCTCATGAATATCTACCTACATATAGTACTTTTTGATTTCAGCAATGTTAGCAAACCTGTAATGGAAGTAGTTTATTTATGTTTGACAACTAATCGTCTGCGTTGATGTGTAGGTGGGACCAGAGGAACTCGGTGGTGACGCCAGAAGAGGATGTGTTCTACCTAGTGGCCCTGCTCCGGTCGGCGACCGTCGACAGCAGCGGCGACGCGAGCCGGAGGTTGGAGCATCTGGCCGATCAAAACCGCCGGATCCTGAAGTTCTGCCGCGACGAGGGGATCGAAGTGAAGCAGTACCTGCCGCACTACTCCACGGTGGAGGAGTGGGCGGGCCACTTCGGGGATGACAAGTGGGCCCGGTTCCACCAGAACAAGATGGAGTTCGACCCGAAGCAGATACTGTCCACGGGTCAACGCATTTTTAAACCCGACTTCGGTTCTTATCCAAACGACGCCGTGTCATCGTGATTCGACGACTTTCCGCTCGCTGCACATAGGGCGTATTGAATTTAGGAAGATTCTTGTACAAATTAGGTATATTTTATTTCCTCCAATTATTAACCTTTGGTAGTGTTCATCTCTTCAATTATCATGTCTTGACGATGATTGAAAAGGAGAAGATGAGGAGGAGAAGGCGTATGTATGATCTAAGATTATATTGTAATGGGCTTGACGTGATATCACCCAAAAAAATAAACAATGCATATTCCAGATTCTATTCTAATGGTGCACGACCATTTTGAACAATTGCTGGATTATTTATTCGGGTGTTCCGAATTTCGTGTGAACTTAATAAATTTTATATCTTTAAAAATGAATTTATTTATTTATTTTTATTTTTTCACAAAATACACTCCTTCCTTAAATTTATAGCATCATCATTCTTCACCACGACACCATATCGGTTTCATTATACCTTCCATTGCAAGTTCATTAATGTAAATGATCTTCGATTCGGGCATAAATCAAATGGTATCAACAAAACCTCACCGAGCTCTTCTATGTGTCCATGCTATTATTATTAACATAAATAAAAGATTATAGAAGTTCTTATCACATTACTATTAATCACTGCCCAAAATGATCCGTGCAACAAGTGTTTAAAGTGATTATGTAATGCTTAAATACGTTTCTTTGTAATTTGATAAATCGATTTCCAGACAAATTTATGAGGTTGTAATAAGATCTAATCATTACCACACTGGTCACGAGCCACCTGAATATTAAATAGATCAACTTTATTTGGAATCTTAGAGTTTCACCTACCAAAAGAGACTTGAGCTTTGGTGGAACTAGCTGGATTGAGAGCCTCAAAGATTAACTTGCTAAGCCACATAGATCACCCAAGACATTTTGAGTGTTTGAAGGCGTAGAACTTCATTTGCTCCGCTTCTAGTGGAGAATTGAGGGGTCAAGCGAACTAAAGGGTGAACAAGGCATAGTAACACAGAGGGAGATGCGGGAAGTTGAGGCTTTGGTACATACGATTGTAGAAGCATGGAAATGTCGGATGCTGTGGTTGCTTTATAATGAACAAAACCAAAAGATGATGAGACGATAGGGAGGGATGTCACTTTCAAATTAATAACATGTTCAAGTTATTTGCAACGAAAGCAAAGGCAAGTAAACAAGTGTTGGGGGTAGCTCTAACATAGGTCTAAATGGGAAAGACGCTAGAGGTGGTAACCTTCAAAGGGTAATAATTGATTAGCTAAGTCACCACTTTCATGTGAAACTCAAATTAGCAAACATATTCAAATTTTCTGTAGGGAACCTTTGACACCGGCTCCAATGTGGACTGGACCAGTGGTGCTAACATTTGAATGGTAATAGTGTATGAACCTAGATATCTGTAACATATGAAATTCAAGTTAGTAACCTATTTGAGTTAGTGATATCCTGCTGCAATTGGCTGGAATAATTACATTGAAATTTTGCATCAAGGTCTAGGATTATATTGGCAAAATTGAAAAAAATATATATGACCGAATCTGCATCCATACAATAGATTTCGGTAATGAATATGTAATTATCCCATAAATAAAGTGAGGGTTTAAACATCTTCAAATGTTAGATTACATGGATATTTATTATATACAGTTAAAGCTGGAGTTGAGAGAATATTCACTTATGTATTCGCCAAGCAAAATTTCTCTTCAACTTTGTGCTTGCCATGTGCCACATGGCATTGTTTTGCCCCTTGTCCCAATAACCTTACTAGATATGATATATCATCTCGTCATGAGTCTCTTTTTTGTGATGTCGGTTAGGGGAAAGGATGGGCTTAGAAGTGATAACCAAAGGTAGGCCAACGGCCCTCAAGTAGACGTCAACTCTCCAAGACCTTACCTCATGTGACATTGGATTCATTTTAAGTTTGATTTACCCTATAACATTCCATGTGAAAGTAGAGTCATCACTAGCCTATTGAGATCGTCTAGAAATCAATGCCTTACTTTCCATACAACTAGAAGTTGTCCGGGATATGGAACTTGATTAAACTAATAATTTCTATTAGTGCTTATTCAATATTTTTAACTTGATTGGTTTGCTCATCTAAGTGATCGAATGGTTTGTGTTATTAATTATGAGGACTAAAGTTCAATCAATGTCATTAAGTATTTATCTAATGTTCTTTAATAATTTGTTATGATCCTAAAGCTCATTTCTAACCATTCTAAAAAGGAAAAGAACAGCCAATGTATAGAAAATGCAGGAATTAAACATCAAAGCATTGAAAGGCTTGAATTAAAGTACAAAAAAAAAAAACCGATACTTGTCAGATAAAGAATATACATGGGTTTGTTCAAAGCCCAAGGGACATGATCCCTCAAGAGCTTGAGTTGATATCAAGTCAGGTAAAGGACAATGCTTTGTTTCTAGGCCTTAACACATGATTCCCATGAGCTTGACGTTACAGACTAAGCCTAAATCTAAGTTGGATTAAGGGGGCCTAGCTTCTACTCATTTTATTAGGTGAAAGTCTTAAGCTAGACTAACCGACATATTCATTAAGAAAGTGATTCCAAGTATATATTGTTTTTTATTTTCTAATTATGCACTTTTAACTAAGTTTTAAGCTATTTTGGTTATTAATTTCTATGTCTATTAACTAAACTGAACTAATTAGTACTACGCTAAGCTAGTAAAACCAAATTTAATCACCACCATCAATCAACATTCCAAGCATTAGCAAATTCACTCAATCAACCATCAACCAAGAGTATCGAGCTTAATTTGGGAATTTGATGTTAATCATACAATCCAATTACCCATCAACCTCATAATCAATTAGGGATTAATCAATTAATACTAATTGACCCCTACTTGCAATTTCCTCAAGCAATGGCCTAAGTCATTAAATATCTAATTAAATTCTAATCTCTACTCTTAAGCTATCCATTGAAGGATCATGCATCACTAATCAAAATCAAAAGCAATTAATCAACAATTCAATCATGAAAAAGGTTAGCTAAGCATGTATTTCGGCTAATTAATCTTATAAACCATGAAATCAATTAGTTAACCAAAAGGCTAACTTCTTTGTTTTACCCTTGATTTTGACATTCTAAGTTTTAATCCAATTGAAGGTCTTAAAGTGATTTCACTCGCTAATTAAACCTTAGGATGTCTAACTTCAACTGTTTTGTAGGTCATTTTTTTTTAAAATTAATTGTGGCCCAATTAATAGAAAAACCAATCAAATCCAACGACTTCAGATTATGCCTTGTTCCAACCTAGCTCTTTCAAAATTCAGGATATATATCAAACAATTGTCCAATGTCACCAAAATTTATGAAGAGAAAAGCTCATTACACTCTTTACAACTTTTATAGTTTGTACTTTTCTAAACAAGCTCTCTAACTATGTTATTAAATTGTACAATTTACACTGAAAACTCAATTTACATCAGTTATGCAAGTCAGTCCGACTTTGACTTTATTCATTCAAATTGATCAACTTAATCTATGTGGAAATTATGAACTTTTGGCTATTTGAGTTTTCGTAGACTATCATTCAAATATAAATTATTTGCAAAACAAAATTAGTCAACGTGGGAACATATTTTTCAGATTTAACTTCAATTTTTTTTTTTTTCGGTAACTTCGGATCAAAGTTCACAACCTTAACATATTATGAACTTTATATTAAATTAAAGCTATGAATCTCAGCTACAATTCTCTAGAAGACAATTTTTCGGATTATAAATTGATTGCTTTGAAAAAAAATTGAAAAACCGAAAGAGTTCAGATCACACTACGAATTTCCAAGAATATTCAAACATTCAAAGTCATTCAACACATGTTCTTTGCATTCATCTAAACTTAAATATCTTCAACTCAACTACTTGAACATTCAAACTTGTCTCTAAACATTCAAACTCCAATGTTCATCAACACTATTAAATTGAATGAACAAATCCTAAGAATCAACAATGAAAATCAAATTAACTTATTCCTAAATCACCGTTCATGTGACACTTAACAAGTTAGGATTAACTAGCATTCAAATCATCATTGACTTCAATCCTAGAGATTTGATTGAGCTACCATGAGGATATCAAGAAGTTGAGGCTATTCTAGTTCAATTAACAATGATTAAACATAATTCTTAAGGATCATTGAACTAAAATTATGAATTAGCTATCAATCAACTAAAATCACATAAAATTATATATAAGAAGACTTCAGCCGGCATTAAATTGAAATGTTAAGATTACCTAAAATGCAATTGACTTTTAATTTTATCAAACAATGCTAAGTTTATATGCAATTTCATTTTTCGTTGTTGTCAAGATAAACTTTCCTATTCATTAACGAACGCAAATAAAACATAAAATATGAGTTTTTGCATACAAAATATTCCAAAGAGGTTGATGTGGTGAATTTAACCAACTAGATGATTGGATATTCCGACAGTGGGCTTTGGCAACCTAGTTAATAGCTTGATTGGACTTCGGAGGACAATGGATTATGCTAGACACTCTTTGCATATTTCAATGATAATGCGCTCAACCTATGGGCTTAGAGATATGCTTGAAAAGCACTTAACAAGTGATAAGCTATTGCCTTTTGTTACTAAGCACAGATTACTTCATTCTCTCAATTTAGTTCCAATTTGGAAGAGCTAAAGTACCTCAAATTTCATGTTAATTTCATCAAATTTCATCATATCTTAATTTGCGATTGGTCATATATTGAAGATATCACTTTAATTTTTACTCTATGATCAACCTGGGTATCCTAAAATTGTCCATTAGAATTGATACAAATGATTGAGCTCTTACCTTTATTTATGATCACTGGCAAGCAACAAGAAGATTTGGTCAAATTGAAGAGGCTCCAACAACAATCGGAGGAAGTGACCAACACGCATAGGCATAGGAAGCACCAAAAAGGCCGATTGGTTGTAAGTCATGATTAGCGTGTCATCTTTGGAATCAAGCCAAACGTTAGCACCAGGTAAGTGACATTGAGAGAGAGAGAGAGAGAGAGAGAGAGAGAGAGAGAGAGAGAGAGAGAGAGAATTTAAGGGCCTACATGGGTCTTTCATAAGTAGAATGAATTAATCTAATTCGCATTTGATTGAGTCAAATTAACTCATTTTCAATATCAACAGTGTAAAATCATAGCAATTTGGAATAATTTGACTAAAATGATGAATTAAGATCGAAATAGTCAAGTCAAGTCAACTAATACACCTGACTTAGTTTAACCCATTTGAGTTGATGCCTAAGTTGGCCAATTGAGCCTAATCAAGTGTGGTGGCCAAGCCCATGGACCTAATTTGAGTATTAAGGAAATTGGAAGGCTGTGGGCCGACTCAGTCAACTTGGGTCAACTCAATTGGACCTAACTTGACTTGATTTGTTCAACTGATCCTCAGTTAGGCTTATTCGACCCATTTAGCTAGGATATCAAGCCCAATTAGAAAAATTAAGAGCCAATTCAATAATCAGATGACCTTGAGTCAACTTGGGCCGACCTGATTGAGAAGTTTCCTTAATGAAGATTAAAATAGACTTTTTAAGCTTTTAATTGCCACTGGTTTCGCTCAATTTTGACTTCATTAGATTTTTCAATTGAATAAAATATAATTGAATAGATTTAGGACAAAAACTGAGAATTGATCCTCTTAGTTCGCTACTTGTTTGATTGATTCTTTAGGTTAGCCTAATGGCATGTCCTAATTAGCTTTTTATGTGACTGAATATATGTATGTTGGGATTATGATACATGTCTTTTGGCGCATAAATTGGAAATGTTAGCCTATTGATTTGGGAATACTAGTGGAGGTTACATTTTAGGGAAGTGTACTTAATAAATTAAAATAAACTTCCTAATCTTTCAATTGCCATTGGTTTCGCTCAATGTTGACTTCATTAGATTGTCCAATTCAATTAAAATATAATTGAATAGATTTAGGACAAAAATAGAGAATTGATCCTCTTGGTTTGCTACTTGTTTAATTGATTCTTTAGGTTAGTTAGCCTAGTGGCATATCCTAATTAGCTTTGTGTGTGATTGATTGAATGTATGTTGGGATTGCAATACATGTCTTTTGGCGCATTAATTGGAAAGGTTAGCCTATTGATTTGTGAATACTAGTGAGGGTTAGATTTGAGGGAAGTGTCCTTAATAAAATTAAAATAGACTTCTTAATCCTTCAATTGCCACTGGTTTCGCTCAATGTTGACTTCATTAGATTGTTCAATTGAATTAAAATATAATTGAATAGATTTAGGACAAAAACTGAGAAATGATCCTCTTGATTCACTACTTGTTTGATTGATTCTGTAGGCTAGTTAGCTTGATTGCATGTCTTAATTAGCTTTTTCTGTGAATGGATAAATGTGTAGGCTAATAATTTTGTGTTATTTCTCGCATACTTTATTTTTCCACTTGGGATCTTTTGTATCTTATACTAACCTTCCAAGAAAAGCCCGAACCCTAAAATATCTTTCACTTTCTATTTATATGTAATCCATTTATATCCATTGTGTATCTTTATCAATTTCTATCTATTGTGTACTTTTCTCAGGTTCGTTGATTAAATATTGTTTTGATAGAATGATTTTGCCTTGTCTTTCAAATTTTGATTTCTTATATACACGCCAGATGTGTTTCCCGTTTCTTAATTTATCTTTAAACTACGACTACGTAGTTGTATTCTAAAGCACTTCATTATTGTGAAAAATCAATATGATAATGATTCAGACGCACCCACACAGAATGGGGGTCATGGTGAAGAATTTGGTGAAATAGTTAACACTAAACATTATTTGACTTTGTATCATAATTAGGGTTGTATCTTAAGTAATTAGCTAAAATAATCTAAAAATATAAGTATGTACGACTTATGATAAGCGAGACTTTCATTAAACACAGTAACAATTATAAGTATCCATGCGCCTTATAAGCACATTATCAGTTTGGAACCAATTGCTCGAAACAAAATTAGGGTGAAAGAAACCTATCCGAGAAATGCTCTCGTACATGCATTGTGTTTGAATTTATCTTATTCCTCGAATGTACAACCCGCCGCTAAACATGAGTGGTCATCTTTTATTCTTCATATACACAATTGTATTTACTTTCTAACATACATCGCATTTTTAACCGGTCTTTTCTTTAAATGGGTATTGTATCCAATCAACAATACTACGGTAATGAGCAATTAAGGCATATTTTATTCCTTCAAATTGAAAAAAAAAAAAAAAATTGCATACCGAGTCCACTATGTAACTTCTGATCCTTTCTCATTAGAATCACACGAGCATTAAAAACCCAAAAAAATATCAATACCAAAAATAATAATAATAATACTAGAAACGGAAAAAAATAGCAACTATATTAATAATAACAATAATAAGGGATAGGAATTAGCAAGGGTATTGGCATTGACACAGCCAAGGACCAGCACTATTATCGCAATACCCTCGGCCTTGACTGAACTTGGTGGCACATCGATCGCTGCAACACTGGTCCGTGCAGGCGATGCTGCACAAACCCCCGCCACCATTGCACACTTTTGGCGGCGTCGGAGCGGGACAATCGTAGTAGCAAGTGCAAAGTGGAGGCTTGATGGTGTAGTCGCACGATCCTTGCGAGGCTGGGCCGTGACTTGCGTTGCATCTTTGCTCGCACTCGTTGCCCTTCCCACATAGCCCTATCCCTTCACTGCAATATGCCTCCACCTTAGGCATCTCTATCATCCCGCCTGTCCTCCAAAAAAAAAACAGAAAAGAGAAAAAAGGAAAACATGGTATCACTGTTAGAACCCTACGATACAAGGTTTGATTGAGAGCAGGAAACGCTTTTCATTGTTGTCTCACCATGGTCATCAAGCAAAAAGATGAGAGACAAACCTGCGAGTACAAGGAGGACGATAAGAAGGCTAAACTTCCGGAAGACTTCGGCCATTGTTTGTTTTCCACGACGATTAGGCTTCAATTGCTTCCTATTTTGGTCGCAAAACAGCATCGCCCGCACATTTATAGCGATGGCAATATAGACATAATGGTGATATATTAGGGAATGACGAACTGGTATTGATTATTAATCTTTTAAAGGTTGTTCTTTCTTGATAATTTTAGGAAAGTAAATCAATGGATGTTTTATATATTGATTGCATTGTATCCACGTGAAGATTTCGTGATATTTTCTGGCCTATGTGTTAGATGAAATGCCCTCACAAAGATACGAGTGCTTTGCCAATCAAAGGAAAAAACCAATTATTCTATTTTGACGAATATATACGTATATATGATTAAATTGAAATGCATGCGGAAAGATTACAAGGTATATATGCATATATTTGTATGTGTTATCTTATATATCCTTATGCTCACAGGCACAATTTCTAATCTCTTTTATTTATTTATTTATTATTATTATTTTTTTTCACTTCTTTCTCTCCCTTTGGTCTCTATTCTTCTTCATTACTTCATCTGCGAGTCTGAACCCAGCAACAAAAGTAAGACGAGGAGTCCCCAACTTCGCAGCTCCGTAAGCCAATGCTCCGTTGCCTTCGCAGACCAATCTCCTCCGCTGCACATCTCTCCCCTTTTCTCTCTCTCCCATGGCCATGGAGGTCAAGGTCATGACCCCCAGCGGTCAAGGGTGACCTCAATCTCCATTGCCTCAACGTCCATGTCCCGTGACCTCCATGGCCATCATTTCCATGGAGAGATGGATGAGAGTGACGAAGCAGCAAGCACAGAGAGGGGGAGAGAGACGCACTGACAGGCCAAGTTTGGTCATTGGGAAGTCTGGCTATGGCTTTGTCAGAGCCGTGGCAAACAACCTGAAGGCGAGAGAAGAAGAAGAACGAGGAATAAAGGGAAGGATGGAGGTTTTTAGCTTCTTTTTTATGTTCGTATGAGTTATAAACACGTATGATGCAACGCATATTTGTTTTAAATGATACCAATTAAAATTATATCTAGTTCTTTGTTTTGTTTCTTTTGTTTCTTTTTTTCTTTTTTTCTTTTTTTGTGTCAAAAGAACGTCATTATTTGTTTTGAGCAGTCAAGAAAACGTGACCAAAGACCGACCATTGCAATGATTACAATGTGGGAGTGATTTGACTGAGATTTAAGTTAATTTCGTTAGAGCAGTTTAGAATTACAAGAGTTAAAAGAAATTATACATATGTGACCGTGATTAATCTCCAGCAATGTGGGAAGGAATGGCCTTTCTCATGCTAAAATATATATAAGAAAACAATAATAGATGGCGCACAAGATGAGTATATATAACCATAAAATAATGAGAGGACAATGTACTAATTAACCGGATTGTTAATTATTCATAACTTATCTTTGTCTTATAGTAAATTGCGTAAGGCTTTCGAAAACTACTAAATAACATTCTCGCAAGCTAGGACAAGCACTTGTGTCGAAGTCATTGTCGTAACCTCGACATCCATTGCAAGTACTTGTCTCCCATTGAGATTAAGCGCTTGGAGGGCACCGATGGATGCACGAACATAGCGGAGGACTGATGGAGGTATTGCAGCCATGCAGGTGTCCTGAGACCCCGAACCATGCTTCACATAGCAACTTCGCTCATAATCATCGACTCTAGCATTACATACGGTAGCGAACAGTAAGAAAAATAAGCATAACTTCGCTCATAATAATCACATGTTATGGGGCGCTAGTCTACATAGAGGGAGTGTTCGAGGATGTGCTTTGCCCGGATACCACATTGACCTTCACTCGTTATGAGGCCACATTCTGGATAGATGTCAAGAATCCAAAATGGATCGCCATGCGCTTCGTCTCATGGTTACTCAACTATGAAGGTGAGCTTTTTGGACCATTTCGCTTTGGGGACGATGGAGCGGATGGCGCATAGGTAGATGGAGCGCCGTGGGTCAAAATTTTTCTTGGATAGAATGGGGATCGTCAGGTAGCGAAAGAATAGAAACTTTTTGGCCTCTCCCAGGCTTACGTTAGTACCCTTTGATATAAGAAAGAGAGATGGATATATGAATAGTGATTTAAAGAATCGCCTATGTGAACATGAATATGAATATGAAATGAAAGAAATGAGTTTATGTTACTCGCGCTTATATTTGTCTTCCGTTTGTGCCGTTAAAGGGAAATAAATAAAAGAATACATGTAGCAAGCGACATTATAGGGCGTCACAATTATGTTAGGAGGTATATGGTAATCTATATTATGCTTATGTTTTAAAGGTTGCTAAATTCGGCTAGCTTGTAATTTGTGAATTTTACCATTTTTGGGGAAAAGAATTACCTTCAGAATTTGCATTGCAGCTTAAATTTCGAATTCTATATCATGTCCAAGGTGCAGAAATTTGAATGTGAAATTGCCAAGTGATTAGTTTCGTTAGAATGGCCGGTCCAATCTAGTTCTTGGTCCTAGGACCATCTAGTTCAATTCCCGGTTCCAGAAAATAGGAACCAATACTCCCGATCTAGTTCCTAGCTTTTGGGTGGGATTGAATCGAATCAGGAACCGATCACCTCTATAAAAATCAATACTAAGATGTTGGTTGATGACTTGAAATGGTAGTTGAGAGCTTGAACATATGATATGGAGAGTCCTCACCGTGGTCCATGAAGGTGGTAGTCCTTGTGATTAGTTTTAGATTCAATTAGCCTAGTTTACTGTTAACTAGGCTAGTTTAGTTAATGAATTTAGGTTTTAATAAGCAAGTTAGCCTAGACTTTATTCCATAAAACCAAAAATAGACTTCAAATCTCATCCCGTTAATTGTTAGAATAAGCTTAGTTTAGCTTCACTTTATCTCAAATTTATGGGGGTTTATGTCCCTAGCAAGGCATTCTCTATTCTTTATCCGACTTGTATCGGGTTTTCTTTTCTGCATTTACTTGGACACTCTCGATACTTGGTTGTTTATCTGTCCCTTCACACTTCAATAAATTGTTTGTTAATTTTTTTCCTAGAGCAGTTAGGATAGTTTATGACCATAATAACCCCAAAACATTTGCGTGATTACATAATGACTTTGATTCTTTTAGGATCATAATTGGCAACTAAGAATGAATGACCATCTAGATGACAAAATTTCAAGTTAGTGTTATTAAAAAGACGCTGATGAAAACATTACCGTAATCAAATCCCTTAGCTGAAATCTCCAATTAAATAGGAAATAAGGTGAAACCCTGGCACCTTGTTTGGTTTTTAGCCAATCCCAAAATAGCTAATCATGACTCTTAGAAATCTTTTAAGGATAAGTGAACTTAAAATGAAATATAAAATCGCACGAGATATAAGTTTAGGAGAACTCGCGCCTAAGTTGTTTGGCCAATACCCCTAAATCCTCTCCGTTGACGAACCGGAACTGTTAGGAGGGTCACAACAACGACTGGGGTCATGCTACCCCAAGGGTTGCACTGCCAAAGTCACTCAATCCCAGGCCAAATCTGGCTAGAGTCATGCGACCAGACCAAATGAGGCCCTGTTCAAGGGTCGTTTGATACCGAACGGTTGGCAAGGGCTCGGCAGCCCTTGCTGACTTCCTCTATAGCCTAGCCGCCCTCTCTTGATCTCTCTTGGGGCTTGATATATATATATTTTAAATTCCAGTATTTTACCTAACCAACACAAGAAAATTGCACGTAAACTTTAACCTGTTTGGTCAGTGCGGATGTGGAACTCATGTATTAGTTGACGTGGGCATTTCCGTTTATATTGTGACGGAATAACCAAGTCGAATAAAGAATATACTATAATGACCCGATTGCATTATAAAAAGCTCAGGAACATTGCTGAAAAATTTGGAACAGTTCAAGGACTTGCGTGCTATTAATTTACAATAATGACTATACTATAAACTTAACACTACCATCTTGTCATTTAGGTCAGTACTTCTTATATGTGATGTGTTGCGGTATAGAGTTAATTAGATATTATGCATTAGTGTATATTGAAGAAAATATTAATTGACCAATACTGTACTCTTATTAGACAATTTAATCAAATCTATTAGAGAGAATCGATTCTTTTCCCATGGTTTAAGAAGGCAGGAATTTTAAAATGAACTAAAAAAAATCACAGTAATCAATTTTCACATGCATTTTGACAATATTATATAAAAAAAATCCTCTAATGAGAGGTATTTTACTTAGACCTTTAATAGATGCACATTTCATCACTTAATCGAACAACATAATGGTTATTATATCATATCTTATTTTATTACCATGATTGGGCTATTAGTTCAAGCCTCTAAGTTTCTTGTATTTTCAATCAACATTTAACTTGAAATAACCATGAATTGGCATTTCTAAATATGATTAAGTTAACCATTGTGAATTGTTACAATGACCACCCTTTCCACTTGAGAAGGAGGAGGTGAAAAGTTTGATTCCCCACCTTCTTGGGAGGTTAGGATGGGAATGCGTGAGTGATGGAGCAAGGTTTCATGACTTACGGATGGTACACATAATGACTTGCAAAATTGATATTTAATAGGACCAGACGAAAAAAAAAAAAAAAAAGCCAAAAAGTAAAGGACGGTGGAGTTTCTACCGTGATCACTTGGACTGCTGTTCGAGTAGGAAAGGTCGTTAGGTCTACTTCCTTGCTGAATGAAGTAGGCATCGTGCCAAATTAAGACCAGAATGCCTATAAAACGGCTGGTGCTTAGCGGTAAGGGCGTTACATGATTTAGATCCTGAAGGCATTCGCTGACCATTCTTAGGCGACAAACTAGCAGATCTTGTCAACTCATTCCGTGAAATTCGGTTTACTATTACCATTACCAATTCATTCGTCCTCGAGATTGGTCGAATCCTCATCGGTTATGGAACCTTTGATCAATGGATTCGAGTCCTCCGATGAATCTGCAAATTCCTCCTTGTACATCTCCTCGATCATAGGCTTCCACAACCGAACTCGAGCATTAATGAACCAGTTCGAAACCTGCACAAACAGGGAAGGAGAAACCCGCACATAAAAAATGTTATATGGTCACGCTCGGCGGGGAGAAAAGCAACCAAAAGAAATCAGTTCTAGAGAAATCACCTGATTCTTGGTGAGGCCTGTTTGTGATGCCAACATAAGCTTTTCGGAGTCATTTGGATAACTGTCAAGAGGACCGCAAGAAGGACCATTTATCACCAATAGATTTTCCAATAACGGTGAAAAAAATAGCTACTTCAAGCGCTTTGGGATTGGGTGCTTACGGATGGAGGAAGTGTTCGAAGAGCCACGAGCGAAGGATCGCCAGAGAAGTCTCCGGCAACCCTCTGATGGGCCTCCAAGCTTGCGCCTGACCATGCATCAATCCGAGCTGGTGGAGAGAAATCCTCTGCTTTTGCCTACATTCTCGATTGAACAGGCTCAGCCGCGAGAGGCTAGAGCTAATTCTCGAAGAATCATCGAATAGTTTTCTCCTTGTGATCTTAATCTGAGATACTATTGCATCCCTCAAATTGCAGAAATGCCTAGTCATCGCTTGGAGGGCCAGTGCAGTGTAGGATTTTGCCGCTCCCAGCCCTGCCGCCGATTCGAACGACAATACCACCTCCTCCATGTGGAAGTAGTATTTCATGAATCTTGCTTCAACCTGTAAATTCGCTCCAGCCAATGCAGCCATAGCATATTAGTGAAACAACGACATTACTTTTATGGCAATAAATTTGGATATGAAGTAAATTGAGAGGCTACTTTGTTGTTTGTAGTTTGTGTAGGAGGCCCACCTCTTCCAGTAAAGAAACAAGCTTAGCAAGTTTAGCTTGAAGTTCATGTTTCTCTGCAGGGAGACCAATATTGCCAAATTCTTCCTTCAATTCAGAAACCAGCCCTAGAGTTGCTTTTCTTTCTGCTCCTCCATATAGCTTCCTCAAGTACTTCTCATTGGCAATCTCAGCACCATTCCCGCAGATACTAACAATTTCTTCCAAAAGGGACTGAGCTGGCTTCAAGTATGTTGAATTCCCAATGATGGAAGGAACAAGATCAGGCCGGTAAGAAGTGAAGCACTGCCTGCTCCGAGGAGCTGAGGACGAAGCAAATTCAGAGTCATTACTTGCGTCGCAAGCTTCTCTTGATTCCCCTGGGACAACGTAGCTTGGACTGTTGAAATCTGTACCACTCAAGGGCCTGTGCCCAAATTGGACGGTATTAGGTTCAGGCAACGGAGAATTGAGAGAGAGCGTGAGGCTGTGGGCTTGGTTAGGCACGTTCGCCACTTCAAGAAGATCCATCAAATGCCTGGTGTGGGTGATATGTGATTCAGCTACTGTTACAGGACTGTGAACAAGGTTTATTGATCTGGGCATTCTTTCCCCATGATACTGGATGCTTGGGACTGCGCCAATGGGCTCAAAGAATGCTGTGTTGTTTCTTAAAGCAGAGCCATAAGAACTCAAATCCGGTCCTTCAAATTGACTCTCACATGGAATGAATCGGTGCCAAGCGGTTGGAATCGGATCTGGCGGTGATTCATGCGTAACCATAATTTCCCCCAGAACTTCGTTGGTATTACTTTGGACGATCTTTATGAAACTGGTTCGCTCGAGAAGATTCTGATTTCAAGAAAATGTATCATGGACAGACCATTTTCTTGAATGCGATCGGTTCTACTGTATGAAGTGGAGAACCTATCAAAAGACTAACAAAAAAATACAGATGAAGAAGGAAATCAGTCAAAACAAAATTATGAGCTTGGAAGATGATGTAGGTAGTACCGCTAGGGCAAATTGTTATTCAAAATGAAGCCCCGACGCAGGCCCACCATGATGATTTATATGGCAATGGGGAAGGGAAGCATACAAGAGGCAACGTACTGAACAAAAGTAAAACAATACTAATATACTCGACAAACAACCAAAACTCTGCCAAAATGAGTGAGTTTTTTTATTTTTTATTTATATATTTATGATAAGAGAGTTTAAAGAACTACTAAGACCTCAAGATCCCTCATTAAGTGCAGGCCATAAGAGGTTGAAAAAAAAGATATTATGGAGGACTGGGAATTCAATATGAGAGCATGATCTTCTTGGTGCAAGACAAGCCTCAGAACATTAATAATTCAAAGAGAAGGAAAAGCAGAATTGATTCTTTTCCTCTCTCAAAACGTGAAAAACCAAGCGGCAGGATGCTAGACAACCTAGAGACATAGACTTGTGCAGGTGCTAAGAAAGAAGCCAACCTGATTGGCTCTATCGCTGCAGGAAAAGAAAAATGACAGGGACGAAGGCCAAGGGGAAAAAATGGTCCCCTCAATTGTCCCTGACCATTAAAGGCATCAAATTTCTTCAGCTTTAGTTTGCCTGCTATATCATATCTTTGGGAGACTCAAAAAGTACTTTCCAATCTCAAAAAACTTACCCCAGTACAGAGAGAGAGGGAGAGAGAGGGAGAGAGAGGTTAAATTGCTCTGTCATCTTCATTGCTGTGATCTGTGAAAAGAGAGGGAAGTACTTAGGGAAACAGGGCTGAAAAGTGGGCTCACTTTGCACACTCCCAGTTTAAAGATTGTCATCTTGTGACCTGTGAGCATGTTGTCACATTAGAGTATCTTTGCTTTCTTTTGGCCTTTTTTTTCTCTAGGTGCTGTAATCATGCATGAGTACGCAGATGTTGAGAGTACACTGAAAATCACAAATCTTTTAATGAACAAGGCAGGAAAGTAAAACGAATCATTGAGCACTAGAAAGAGATGGTTGGCTGTGCTCATGAGATCAGTTGATGCTGATGATGAGAGAAGCTCTCCTCTAGATTTTACCCTATCTTGAAAGATGGCGTTTTGGAAGGCTCTGGATATTAAATTATCCTATGTTTATCTTGTGAAAGACGAAAGGATAGTCCGGTCTATGCCTAGGGGGCTGCTGTAAACAATAGCTGTGCTCTCCTGAACTGAACTTTTTCGTTTTTTCCATTGTCCTTCAATGCCTTAGCTCGATGATACTCGCGAGTGTCAGATTCAAATCTGAAGCAGGCTGTAAGTTTTTAGAGTTATTGACAGAAGTCTAATGGCTAGTGCCATGAACCATGTTTCTGGTAACAAATTCACTGTTCTACTCCCTAATTTGACCAGTGAAACGGACAATATTTATTATTTATTTCTCTAATGCAAATTTTCTCGTTCTGGCGTGACATAATTATATCAAGAAACTAACACTTTTTGCAAAAACTAATCTCCATACGGATGGCTTGCTTTTGACGAGATGATTCACCTTGCTGGTGCTGGTGCCCAAATGACGACAGACAACCTCTTTACCACAATTCTACGAAGGAAAAGATGCAACTACATCAACCATGTCGACTAACCTGGAGTCATGCTCGTTTGATAGAATTGAAAAATCATTTCGTTAATAGTAGTTGATTCACCTTGTTATGCTCGCAGAACAAAATATACAGTTCTTTTTTCTTTTTCTTTTTTTGTGAGACACGAGTGACTATTGGTCAGTATTTGTTCATACAGGCTGATGTGGTTTTTAACGTTGATATAGGTACCAACGTGTCTGCTGGCGTGTGTAGAAACAACATTTTTCTCATCTGGAAACGATGTTGTTCTTGAGTCTTCTGCATCAATGACTCATCTGTTACAATGAGAAAAGAGAGAATGTGAGAACCCCGGATTGAAAGGGGTGGGTTCTTGAAGCGAGTTGTTTCTGCTTTAAACCGAAAATCATTGTCCAAATCAATAATGTGAAGATAATTCATCAATTTTCATGAATGGAAAATCTAACGGTGGCTATTTTTGTCCTTTGAGAAAAGTTAGTGTGAATGGTTGGGTCATTTGAAAAGATATTATATTTTTATCTTGCAAATATAAATTCATTTATTTCTTTTGGGATTTGGCCGTTCTTTCTCTTAATATTTGCAACAAGATAGTGTCCCGTCCATGATGATTTTCCAAGTCTTTTTCTTGTCTTACTTTTGGTTAAACAAAATGCTTGAATTTTATAAATTGTTACAATTCCATATCATATCGATGGACAATCGTGAACAAAAATTCTGAAACTGACGAGCATTTGTATAGGAATATCGCTTCATAATATGAGCAATTGCTTTTGTGCTTGCTAAGTGCGGCTAATGAAATTTGGACAAGAACTATCCATATGATTTTCAAAAATAGTAAGACGATGAAATTACGCGGTGCAATTTTAAGGAAAAATGGGCTTGAAAATATACAATAGCACATTTTTGCTTGTAATAATTGCTATTATGCTACACGTCCACTGTAGAATGACTTTCTATTACTCTGTTTACTTACAGTAGAAGCTATTACAGCGTAGTACTCATCACGACATAAGCTGTAATAGTTATTACGTTATCTCGTACAATACCTATTACAACCCAACGATAATGGCTTTTCGCAAAGTATTTCCAACTCATTTCTCCCAATCACTTTACTAATGTTAGATAATTATACATTTATGATAAGATTTACTTACATTATTAGAATAAGAATATTAGAAGTATTATAACTTTCGTATGACACTCATTTGAGGATTAAAATATTTTTTCAGTTACTTGAGTGTCGCATTTATTATAAATATTTCATTTGAGTGTCATTGGTGATTTGTCTCACTCAAAAACGATGTTGTTTAGAGATCTAATTGAATAACCCTGATTTAATTTAAACAAATTGGAGCAAACTTAAATTTTCTTCGTGAAGAACCCTAACCCTATTCTTCAAATCGAGGCAAATCGCCTCATCAAATTTGCAGAAGAAAGCAGATTGGATGGTGAAAATTCTTTTGCCCCAAATCATTCCTTTCCTTTGTCCAAGTGAAAGGAAAGTCCAAGGTCAAAAGACAGTCTTCCTGAGGACGGACCTCACACAAACGGAGACACAGAGGTAGCCTCGGTCTCCAGTTTAACGAGCACAAGCCAAAATGTCTCCTTTGAAGCTCGTACTTTCACTCGTTCCCGGTGAAGCCATCGGTCTGTCCCAATCCGAAAGCTGCTGCGAAGCTCCCTCTCTAGAGGCGCTGATCACAAAGGAGAAAGCGAGAATGAGGTTAGAGAAAGACCCAGATCAAGATCAAGAGCGACGAGGAGAGCGAAGCAAGAACATCTCCAAATTAAGAACACCCCTCCTCTTCTTCCTCCCCACCAGAGAGTTAATCACCGATGCATTCTTGCATTTCTATGGAGGCTACAAGTTTTAAATAGGAAGACATTTTTTAGAGGAAAAAAGGGGAACCGTGATATATATATTTAATATCTTACTATGTTTGACAAAGAATTTCGGCATTGGACTTCAATTTCCTTTTAAAAAAGCCATGTCGTTGTAAAAATTCAAGTTAAAATACCACATAGGACAAATTGCCTGAATAGACACTCGAGCAGACGTTTTTACACTAGTATGACTTCAAATTAGGGGAAAAAGAGTTTCAACTCTCAAATGAGCGTTATACGAATATTATTGCATTTGCGGTGTCCTTATTATTCCTATATTATTTATATAATAATAAGACTAATAACAATCCTTTTGACATAATCACATATTATATGATTAATAAATGAAACACTAAATAATAAGAAAACTGTTGAAATGTAGCAATAATTATGTTATCTTGGTATTACATATTTACTTCATACATTTAACATCATTCATATGTAATAATCGGCATAAAGTTATTTGCTTATGTTAACTATAATATTCACAATAGAATGATCATCTTAATTACTAATTATGTTAATCAATGCTCAAATTATTCTATGATTATTATGTCAATCATCATATCAACTAAGTACTATATAATATTTGTTTTAACACAAACAAGTATTATATGATTAAGTTTAAATTAACATCAATTTTAGTTATTAAATAACGGATAAAAATTTATATATTAAATTTTATCCGTCGACTCGGATCTAGACAATTTTTTTTCCCCGAATCACGTTTCATGAAGCCTGCATGTGCAGTACGGCGTGAGAGCAACGTCCGGCATCAGAAAAATACAGCAGCATGAAATGGAGACAGAGCAAAGCGTGCTTTACTCGCTTCTGCTGGTACGGTTTCTCAAATCAAGAGGCAAAAGGGACTCCCTTGGGGTGGGGGAAGTCTTGAAATAATTGCTTGCAGATCACCTGGAAAGAGAGCAACATGTCTAGGGTTCAAGACACGGCCCAAGCACGCGGCTTCTGCCCTGTTCAATGGACTCCCTGGTCTGTTCGTCCTTGCGTTCATTGATTTTTTCTTCCCATATCCCTCTAATTCTTTCACCAGCTTGAAGGGATTTTCTAAATATCTGATGAATATGAAAAAGGCCTCAACTTACCCGAAGCAAATTAGCTTATTAGCGTCAACAGATTTTTAACTGGTGGGGAATCTTTTGGATTGTTGTGGAAAACAGCGACGCAAAATGTTGTGGCCTTATGTCTGAAAAATGCAGAGCATAAAGCTAATGCCTGAAGTAAAAGGGAAAAGATATTAGGGTACCGAGTTTTTTCCACTTTAGTAACATGTTCTATAGGGGAAATCTTTTGGATCTTTGCCCAAAACAAAGAAATGATGCGGCTTTGTGGGTTGTCCTAACTTATGTGTCGAAATTGTAGACAAAAACTGGAAGCAAGACAATACCCAAAGACTGCAAGTGTTTCTGAGTTTTCTGATAGAACTTATTACTTGACTTGTGAAAAGCACATCGGCATGAGAATTAAGGGGACTCTATTTTTGTCGTGCACATTGACATCCTGTTCCTGCTGACCCAAGTTGGCAACTTTGGTTCCATCGAGACTATTTAATCTGGTCTGGTGCTTGATTCAGCCTTTGTGGTTAAGAGTCTTAGAAATTCCGAACTTTTATTATAGTTTGGAATGATCTTCCCTCTTGATTTCCCTGACCATCAAGGCATCAAATTTCTTCTTCTTTAGTTGCCAGCAATTATCCCTACATTATTTGAGGCTAAATTATTCTGTCGTCTGCATCCTGAAGAATTCAGTGTAACAGGCAAAAAGGTAGTGGGCTCACTTTGCAGACGCCGAGTTTGAAGAGTGTCTCCTTCTGACTCGTGGGCATGGAGAGAGAGTCACTGGATCGTCTTTGCTTTCCTTCACTTTTCCTGTTGGGTGGTGTAATCATTTGTCACGGGCCTACACTTAAAGATCAAGACCGTGCATCAACTTAACCTTCCTTTGGTTCACTGGATAGCCTGAGCTAAGCATTTTTCCCAAAGATCAATCGTTCCATCACTAGCTCAATCTGATTGTCGAGAGAGAAAGTGTTTAGAGAAAGAAACTCTCGGAGAGAGAATATATTTATATTGCTCAAATGTTGGGTAATACAAATGAGGGGAATAATGCCCCAATTTATACAAGAGGTCTTCCAATAACTATTGCCTTAACTACCCTCTATCCTATTAAACACAAAACCACTGTAAACCAATTAAATACAAGAAATATCTTGAAATTCAAGAAACCCTAAGCCTTTCTTAATTCATAGCTTATCCTGTTCCCTTGGATCATTTCTTGGTACATCGAGCTTTGAAAACCTCAAAACCATGATATATGCATGAAGATGCAGATGTTGAGATGACAGTAAAAATCACAACTTTTTTGATGAAGTAGAAGGAAAGTTAAGGGTGTATTTGTTTTACGGAAAACCTAACGTTTTTTTAAAATGTTTTTCGGGAAACTATTTTCCAGGAAAACGGTTAGTTTTTTTTATTTGGTGATATGTGATTGAAAATATTTTCTGGTGTTTGGATTGCATTTAAAAAATGATTGAAGGTGTAGAAGATGTCGACGAAGAGGAAGAGGAGAGAGCGAAGCCAACGGGAGTGTAGGAGGGGCTAGGGTTGGAGGAGGCGGTGGTGACGAAAGGGAGGGGGCGAAGGAGAATGAGAGAGGGGAGGAGGAGTTAAGGTTTACATTTACAAGCAAAAAAAGAAAAGAAAAAAGAAAGAAGAAAGAAAAGAAAAGATATAATAATAACAAATTCAAAATTTTTAATTAGAAATTCTTTTTAATAATAAGTTTTTCATTAAGCAATGATCTTAAAATATTTTGGAAAACGTTTTCCGATTCTTTTAAAGGGGAAATCATTTTCCTGAATTTAAACTTTGGAAGGAAAACATTTTCCGTTGATTAGAAAACATTTTTCATTGACTCATTTTCCTAAATGAATCAAACGTTGAAAAATGAGGAAAACGTTTTTCCGGAAATTATTTTTCACAAAACAAATACACCCTAAATGAATCACTGGGCACTAGAAAGAGATCGAGATGGACGCTGGTCAAGAGCAAAGATGTTTCTTTGCCGAGATGGTGAATTGATCGTACTTTTGAAGGCTGAAGTAAATAATACTCCGTTGTCTGCGAAAAGGCAAAAGAATAATTCGGTCCGTGGAATGCGCGATGGTGAAAACATAGCCGTGCTCTGAATTTAGATTGTCCTTCAATGTCCTAACTTGATGATAACCAAGAAAACCAGATATGGAATCTGAAGCAGGCAACCAATCTTGTGATTCTCGACTTTAGAGAGAGGTATGTGGCAATTCAGATAGCGATGTTTCTATCGAACTGTTCCCGTCTGCATTTTGACCACTCCATGGAGGATGCCACTGATCATTTGCCGTATGCAAATTTCTACTGATCGTATGAAATTCTCCTGGGTGTTTTCAATTTTTATTAATTGTGTATGCATTGTCTCATACCGTCTCTCTTGAAGATGTAAGGCCACAAATGCCTAATTTTTTTTTTTTTTTTTTAGTCAAACAAATGTGTCTAGTTTTGGACTGGTGATTAATGTTAGCATATGGTAGTCATTTTTGTAATTCATGTCACTTTATTTAAGCATAACATATTATAATTTTCGTTCTAAAAGTTGAAAAATTGGTGACTAATGAAAACATATTAATTTATGTCGACACATGAGTTTTTTTTTTTTTTTTTTTTGTCGGTCATACTTTCCTCCTACTTTAACTCTTCTTCTTAGACTTTTGCCCTACTTTCTTATAGGGTGTGAGAGTTGGAAAACCCATCCTTGAAACTAAATCGTCCTCACCCCAACCTTTCCTAAGAAGGTGGGGTTTCGAACCCCTCACCTTCCTCTTCCATGTTAGAAAGGTAGTTACTAGAGCAAATCCAGTAATTCAACACATGAATTAAGTGTATTAAAATGCATTGTAGTGATGCTTTTTTCTTATTTCTTATTTCTTGTTGTCCTTGTATCGTGTAAACGGATAGTCTCCATATTGCCATCTCTGGCCTATTTCTATGTGAGAGCTTATAAGCTAAAGGGCCATGGTTTTTTTTTTTTTTTTTTTTCCAATTAACATCGGAGGAAATTTCCTCCATCTTAGATTCTTGATGGGTCATCATTCATCACCTCATATCACCCGTATGTAAGCAGGGAAGGATCTAGTTCTTTTTCCCCGGGGGCAATTAATCAATGAATGGTTTGCAAGTAATCTAAGCTTATCTATCTTAGTAACTAAATTAGTATTATTATACTTAAAAAGGCCAACAAAAATCAAATGGTATAGGTCCATCTAAAGCAGTAACCAATTCGTAAGTTTAGCATTTTTGTTCATTTGTGGGGGTTTGGGGGAGGGGGGCATTCGAAATGAAATTGTTCAATTTTGGCTTAGAAGATGTACATTTATAAGAATTCTAATAGGAAAACTCAATCTTGAATTAAGCCCTGCTTTTTATTTTGTTTATATTTGACTGGCTTTTAGGGACTGTTCATTGTCCGACGAAAAGGGCCTTGCTCTTCAAGCTAGTTCAGTCGCCCGTATAAGTGGATGGTGAAAGAGTAAGTTTTATTTCAAACCAATCTACGATGTGTTCTGGATTTCGGTTGGTTTCAAAGGACCGAATGATCTGTTCCGGTAGTTCTTGGAATGGTTAGACAAGCAAATTTGGGTCTACCATATATTTATGCTTCTCTAAGCGCCTATTGAGCGACCTGCTTATCTATTGGCCTTAAAAAATGATGAATGAATCGACTTGTCGATATTAATTTGAGTTTAGACTAGAACAAATATGTTTGAGTCCATGTAAAGGGATATTGAACTGGTGCGGCCTGTTGTTGAACTGAATTGGGGCTTTGAATGGGCATAACTCACTCAGAGTATATATTATTTATTTTATTTTTTTATAGCAGAAACCATAAAAAAAAAATTAAAGAAAAATGATACAAATGATCCCTCAATTGTCATGCCCTGAACCTCCAAGAGCGTGCCCATCCCTCTCTGGTCGATAAAATTTTGCGACTTCCCAGGACGAGTCGTCGACCCTTTACTTTTTATTACACATGCGGAAGCGAAAATAAATCCCCTGATAGTAATCATTTCGGGATAGAAAAGTAGGATAACAGATTCACAACAAACATACTTTTATATATACACTAAGTCATGTATAAAAGTCTATGGCCAAAAGACTACAAAAGACTAGCCTTCCAAAAATAAGCGGTCTTGATTGACCTATGCTTCCGATCACCTCCTCTTGGCTCCAGGTCCTCCACTCGACGACCCTGAAAATAGTTATACAATAACCAGTAAGACAATATCTCAACAAGTCCATGCTTTAAACCCCGATTAGGAGGAAAATTCGCCCTAAGGGCTACCTAAGTATAAACACGAGTTAGAGGGTTTACCTTTACCTCAGATCTTTCCTGCACGTTAATATAATTCGAATACTCGATCAAACAATTCAATTTAATCTAATTCGATTCAATCATTAGTCAGTTGATTCATTCGACTCCATGTCATCAATGTCATCCATAAATTCAGTCGATTTGAGCACTGTTTGCCAAAGCTGAAATAGATATACTCATATATCATTGCTTCTTGAAGCTGATATCTAAAATTTGCTCACCGAAGTTACTAGATCAAATAATGCTCATTGAAGTTATTGCTTGTCATACCGAAGATGCTAAAGATCTATAATGGTGTTAAAGCTTCCCCCACCGAATATGCTAAAGATCTATAATGGTGTTAATGCTCCCCAAAGCTATTATAGATCCATATTGCTCACCTAAGCTAATTTGGTACTCAAAGACCACTTTCAGGTATTTTCCAATTAAAATACCAATATTTCACAATTTTTGAAATTAAATACCACAAATCCAATCAGCACTCAATTAGCATAATTCAACATTCAATTGCAAAATTTAATCACACCATTACACTCAACACGAAATTCCGATTACGGCTATCCCGACCTAATTTCTGGAAAAATAATTACTAAATAATTAATTTCGAAAATTAATTAAATAATTCAATTTAATTCTTTTAAATATTAACCTAAACCAAAATTACTAAATTAAATACCAATACGGACCCGGAAAATTCTAGGAAAATAGTACGATTTATTTAGGCCTTAACTAAACTATGCTAACCATCTAACATGCTCAATTAAATAATTAAATTTCTAATTTAATCTAACTAACCACCTAATTTCTAATTAGATAAATTTAAACATCCCTTAAACGTTATTAGCCTATTAAGAAGAGTTTAGAGTATAAACTCGTTGGTTCACCGCGACGACAATGTGACAGCGGCCAAAATCTGAATTTTCGGCGGCGTCGGCGGACACTCGGACCGGGCCTAAACTTGGCCTTGCAAGCCCACAGCAAATGATGGGCTTGATCTTGGGCTTGGGCTTGCTTCGCAGGCTTCAAAGCTGGGCTGAACTTCAAATGGGCTGAAGAGAAGATGGTCTGAACTAAACCCAACTAATGGGCTGAGATGGGATTCATGCGGCTGCTGCTGAGCTGATCCACGAACGAGCTGGGCCGAGCGAAGATGGGCTGAGGACGGACCCAACTGCTGGATCGAGCAAAAGAAGAAGTTGCTGGGCTCGTGGACTTCAAGATGGGCTGCATTTCACGGCTTGGCTATGGGCTGGCATCGAAGACACGTACGATGGAAGCAGCTTGCTGGCGTCGAGCGATGGAGAGAAGATGGGAGCAGGCGGCGTTGACAGCTTCGGGGCAGGGATCGTGACTTCGGTGGGTTGGTCTTCATCGCTGCAAATGAGGCAGGAGATGACACGAGGACATGGCTAGATCGGTGGAGATTTGTGGTCAAATTTCTTGCTGGAGTTGACTGAAATCTCGGTGGGTTGTGGGCTTTGGTCTTCGTTGCTGGATCCGCGGGCGTGAGGGGCAACAGCTTCTTTGGCGGAGGCGAACACGCGGCAAGGAGTCAACAAAACTGGTTTGTTGGACTCTTTTGTTGACTAGGCTTGGGGATTCGGCCCACGGTGGGCAGTGAACATGGGCTGAAGGCGTTGATGGCTTGGTGAGAAGGACAAAGGAAAAATGAAAAGCAGAGCAAGAACTGATAATGATGGAGGAGAGTTGATGCGTGAGGGAATAGGGTGCTCGAAGGAAATGAGGCCAAAGCAAAGCAGACCGTGGGGGAAAGGAAAACGTGCGCATGAAGAGAGGGATGAGAGAGAACAAAAGTCCACAAAGTTCCCTTCCATTTATAGCTTTGTCCCCTATATCTTTCTAGAATAAAGTCCATCAATAATCCAAAGTTTGAAGTCCAAATTTTCTGCCCTTTTCCAATTCCGAATTTCACCAATTTAATTTCAATTTCTTCATTCAATTTCTCAAATTGAGATAAGATTTCGATGAAGAAAATCCCGAAAAATTTTCTCGTGAGTCCCCAACACTCAAAGGCTCGGCTTGGAAGTCCAAATTTCCTTCAATTGAGCCCATCCGAATTTCCGTTATTTTTCCACGACGTTCAAATCAATTTTCCGCAAAAATCTTGGAATCTCTAAAAATTTTTCGAAGGATGAGTCGACGTTTCCAAAATAGCTCGTGACACTACAAAACTTTCAATTTCTGAAATCGAGTTCAAATTCATGATTAATTTCACTCCGGTGCACTTTTAGCGTGATCTAATCTACCGGGTAACTTTTAAAAATTTATGATGCAATTGCCTCGTGATCAATTTATCTCGAGTCACATTGTACATATCTAACACATTGGCGACTCTTGGTTATTGTGAAAATCTCGAGGTTTCAATTACAGACACGGGGTACCCAAAACGACAGAAAATCAATTTAGTGCCGATCGATGAGAATTTTATAATTAGGTGAAATCACCCACATTTTGATCACATATCTCAGTCGAATCGACTTATCTCTGATCTCCGATCGATTCTGACAATGTCGTAATGACCCTTATAGATCAACACGGTCGAGAAACCAAATCCTGGTCGAATTCTCAAGTCAAATTGCATTTAGATTCCTTAATTATTTTCCCAGATAGTCCAGTTATCTCGTGAATGATCAGCTTAGAGATAGCACTATTGGTACGTCAATGAAAGGCTCGATTTATTTAATTGAAAATAAAATTTGAAAATTCAGGCTATCACATCAACTTTAACACATTTCAATTTAAGAATTGTTGTCGTTTCAATTCATTTTGGTCAAACTTGAACTAATAGAAATACAACATTAAATATTTTCATATAATTCAATGACTAAATTGAACACGTACTAAAAGTTTATGGACATCATTATATATTAAGATAAGTTCAGGGACCACATTGAACAAATTAAAAATTCATGGACCACATTATATGTTGAGCTAAAGTTTACGGACTATTTGTGTCATTATCCCAAAAAGTAAAAACAAAGTATTTATAACAAGACCATAAAAAAATAAAGCCAATAGAGATTTGGCTTGGAACTAGCTAATATGATCTTGTTCCAAGGTGAACAAGGTCAATTCCTGATTCCATGATGAGAATTGACCCATCGTAGAACAAATTATCCCTATGATTATGAGCCTTGCATCATAGATAGGATATGGTATGACATATACTTAGATGGTATTTTGTTTTTTTTGTGATATATGTATTAAGCGGGTACTATTTTTGCTGTTATATATGTGCCCAAATCTTTTTATATGGTTCAACTCGACTGGGCTCAACTCTATTGCACCCCTACCTGAAAAGTATAGTTTTACCCACTTGTAGTTCATACTTGTCCAACAGTTCCTTTTAATAAGAGACTGGAATAAAGAATGAATACAACATATAGTGTTGAATGCGGGGCATCAAATTTCCATTAAATAAATATTAACTCACAAGTCTAACTCAAAACTCGTCTATCAACCAAGTCCATTTGATATTTGTGCATATAAATTGATGTGGGAGCATTGAGCTCTACCAATCAATTCTCAAGCTCAATTTTGAACTCGTTGATTGATCCTTATTCCTATAAGCAAAGATGATTTCAGTTGCACTTCAACTTGATGGATTCAAGTTGAAGATGTCGATTCTGCAATAAAGTTGTCGATTTGATGGTTCAATTATCTATTGGCTACTAGTTATTGATTTACAGATTTGTTATTGATGTCAAAGCTACTAATTCACTATCCAGCAACTAGAGACTATTTTGATCAATTAGCATCATTGTTGGTTGATTTTCCAAGATGTTTATTAGACTGCCCAAGCTTGTGAACAAATTTAGAGTTTAAATTTAATTACTTTGCATTTGGCCAAATGTATTTGGTACTAGTTTTAGGAGTTTTTAAGTGTGCTGTAAGTTTCAAGAGTTAAAGTTAAAGTTCCTATTTGTCTTAAAAGCATTTTCTAGTTCCCAAGTGTTTAAGGAGTTTCCTAGTTTCTATGTCTTTAATATTTGGGTAATTTCCATGTCTATAATGTTTGGCTAGTTTCTATGTCATCGTTCTTCTATAAATAGAGAAGAGTTCTCAAAAGTAAGACAAGCTTTGAATATTGAGAATATATAAAATTTTCTTCTATGTGAGCAAATATCTATCTTGATTCATTATCCCTAGAAAGTGGATTATTTGTTGGAGGTGAACCAAGAAACCCTTTACCCTTGAGTAGTGGATTTCCTTTAGGCTTTAATAGTGAGCTTCTCCTATTCTGAAATCCTTTATCCTTAACGAGGGCTAGCCATTTCAATCTTGGTGGTGAACTTCATCAATCTAATATTTATCCTTGGCTGGTGATGCGTTCTTTAGACCTTAGTGGTGATCATAATATATTCTTCATCTACCACACATCATCCATTTATCACTCAAAATGGAGATTTGGATCATAAAATGATCCATTGGGTCCAACGAGAAGATTGCATCTAAGATGGAGTTTCTTAAAGTTGAAGAATAAATGCATATTTGGGCTGGCTTAAGGTGAGAGAATTTTCTTAATTTGTGTAGATTTCCTAACTTAAATAGGCTTCTTAATTTGAATATATTTCCACTTTAAGAGAGTTTTCCAATTTGGGTTGGTTTTCAAATTTCACTAGGTTTCCTAATTTGAGTAGGGTTCCAAGTTTGAGTAAGTTCCTTTGAGTATTTTTCTAAATTAACATCTTTCCAAGTTCCTATATCTTAGTTTGTCAATAATAGGAGATGCATTCTCAATTATAAGAATTCATATTGGAGTTGACATGAGAATTTTTTGGCCTTCACTCAAGTGAGTGCCTTATGAAAGTATCTGTCTAATTGGAGGCATTGCATAACTTCTCGTAGACTCACCATGTATCGGTGTTTCGTGTGAAATTTGTGGATTTTGTCCGGAGAATATTTTACCAACTTGAGCTTCAAATTTTTGAATTATCGCCAAGTACTAGTTTCAATTTTAATCTTAATATTTCTTAAGGCAAAAGACACCAAAAATCATAAGTCATCCCCATTGTAATAAATTAATTTTTTTAAACTTTCTTGTATAACATAAAAAAAAAAAAAAATCTTAAATTTATATTTATGTGATACATTTACTCTCCATTAAAATTCCGTCAATGAGAACTTTTAAAAATCTGCCTACATGGATACCAAAAAGCAAACGGTGTTGACATGGCACCCTAGTAGCTAAAGTGAGATAAAAATGACATTATTTTGGCAGAAAAATTATTTATCGGAACATTAATATAAAGTAAATGTGTTATATAAATACAAATTTGGAGTTTTTTATGTCAAAAGTAAAGTTTAGGATTAATGTACCACAATAGGCATAATTTTGGCTTTTTTATGCCTTAAAAAATTGCAAATAAAGGGCTGAAGTACTATTATTTTTCTCAAATAAGAGTTTGAAATGGACTTTATTTAAAATAAAAGTTTGAAGTAATCAAATTATTTCAAATAATGGCTTGAAGTGGAGCTTGTTTCAAACAAAGATTTAAAATGACCATATCAGTTTTAAAAAATAACCTAACCTCTCATATCAAAGAGCATTTTCGTCTTTTGACTTAATTTTTTCTGTTTATATTTTTCTTTCTTTTTTCCTTTCCCCCTTTCCTCTGGTGGCCATAGTGGAGGTCACTGAACTCAGACAAGGGTAACCTACTAACCTTTACCTTGCATGGCCTTGCTAGCTGAAGTAAGGGCAAGGGTTGCCCTCATTAGCATTAGGTGAGGGTTGCCTCTCCTAGGCTACCTCGACGCTGGCAAGGCGGGTGACCTCCGCTGGCCATTAATGGCAATGGTTGGGGGGGAAGGGAAGAAAAAAAAAGAAAAAAAGAAAAGAAAAGGAAAAAAAGTAAAAAAAGTAAAAATATTTAAAAGTAAAGTCACAATATTTTGACCAAAATGCCCTTTTTCCGTTGGCCGAAATAGTTGCTGGCATGCCAAAGGCCATTATTTGAGAGATGATTTGGCTATTTCAAGTTATTATTTACTGACCAAAAAAAAATTATTATTTGAAATGATTTGACTACTTCATATCATTCTTTGAAGGGTTAATACCTTAAAAAACTCCAAACTGGTATACCTATGACAAATTTACCCCAAACTAATTTTTTGACCATGAAAACCCCAAACTGGTATACTTGTGACAAATTTACCCCGACTAACAAAAAAACCCTAAATTGATACATTTATGACAAATTTACCCTAAACTAATTTATTCGACCGCAAAAAAAAACTCCAAACTAATAAATTTGTAACAAATATACCCTTCGCAAAATTGGATTAATACAAAAAAAAAAATCACAAAAATTGTAAACTATAACAAACGAAGCGTAAAATCCCAAATTGGTATATTAATCAACTATCACGTGTCATTTAACTTAATAATTTGATAATAAAATTTAATAAAAACTAACATAGGGTAAATTTATCACAAGTATACCAGTTTGGGATAAATTTGTCAAAGGTATATCAGTTTGTGATTTTTGGTGGTCAAAAGAATAGTTTGAAATAAATTTGTCACGTGTACCAGGTTTGGGGTTTTTCAAAGTATTAACCCTTCTTTGAAATAAAATTCATTACGAACCATTATTTAAAAAAAATGAGAGTACTCAATATCATCATTTAGAATTTTTCCTAATTTCATAATCCTTAGGTCATGTCCCCATTTTATTTTGTTTGAAGAGTATGTTTCATTTTTTTTTTTTTGATAAAAGGTAATAAATATATTGAGGGAAGGTTAAATGTATAAAAGATCACGGCACCAAAAACTTGCACTCAAGATGAATAATTATAATGAGTGAAAGGATGCCATGATGTAAAACATGAAGACAACGCTTGAAAGAAGGCACACAACAACAAGAAGGCACGTCATGAACAACTGGCAAGACACAAACACCTCAACGAAGGAGGAGGAAGAGGATGGCTCCAGAGCATCAGCGGTTCCTTAAAGCGTCAGCAAAAGCTTATAGGTCCCCCGAAAAGATAATGGGATCAATGCCCCAACTTTTTTGCAACCTTTTGTTCCTAAAGTTATTCTCGACATTTTTGAGAGTGCTAGCCCTATTCCTAACCACCTTAAAAAGATGATTATTCATAGTCGGGATGGTAAGGGGTTGTTCTCTGAAAAGAATGCTATTCCTATCTTTTCGGATAATATGACAAAGAGCCCCAAAGGAAAAGCGAGCAATGCATTTAAAGAAGTCCTTACTCTTCAAGAAGGAGGTGGCCCAACGGAGATCTTTCCCCAAGACCTATTCCGCCAAGGCAAATTACATCTCACCGCCCAAAAGAAAGCAACTTCGGCTATGACAGAGCAATCAAAAAATAAATAATCTATGGAATCAGGCATCTCATTGCAGAACGTGTAGGATCCGCCTCAATTCTACCATGGGACAATAAGGGTATATTTGGTAACATTTCTGTTGAAAAATTGTTTCTAGAAACGAAATAGAAAAAAGTATTTCGCTTCAAGGAACAATTTTTGAACAAAAAACGCGTTCGGTAACTGCTCCGAAATATAAAAAGAATAGAATCACGTTTGGTAAATTTGTATAATTTTTTTTGTTTCTTTTAATTTTTTTAGTATTCTTATTTTATTTTTTATATTTTCTTTCTTATTTTTCTTATTTATTTTTCTTTTTTTTTCTTCTTTTGGCCGGCCGCCTTGGTTGGGCGAGCTCGAGCTCGCCCAGATTCTACGAGGCCGAGCTCACCCGGCCAAGGCGAGGCCAAGCCTCGCCAAGGGCGGCGGCGCTTAGCCTTGCCGGAGGCCGGCGATGCTCCGGCAAGGTCGCCGGCCCTTAATGACGTCGCCGGCCATGGCCGAGGCCGCGACCGCCAAAGAAAAAAGAAAGAAAAAAAAGAAGAAAAAGAGAGAAGAGAGAGAAAAAGTGTTCTTCCATTATGTTTTAAACAAGAAACAAAATTTTTGTTTCTTTTTCTTCTAGATGTATTTTTGGGAACAAAATATACTTTGAACGAAAACGCAAACAAACGCGTTTTCTATTTCTTTTTTTGTTAAAAAAAAAAAAAAAAAAAAAAAAAACTGTTTTTAAATAAAAAAAGAAGTGAAAACAAACTCAGCCTAACATAGCTTAAGTGGGCAATCTTTGCTTAGTCATAAGCCAAAGGTTAAGCTGATATGTTGGCGTAATTGCATTATTCCATATGAAATCATGCCAAAAGACGCTGTTTCGCTTCCGCCCGATGCATTCCCAAGCAGTTCCGCCCAAAAGAGTCTGTTTCATTTGTCGCTCCAGCACACTAGACCATGCGCACTTCTAAAATGGAGAGGCTGTCGCGAGCGCGAACTGTTGTGAGAATTATCCATTTCTTGGAAACGTCCAATATCATTATCAGCCCACTTAATTAAATTTCAGACCAATTTCGATCATTCGACCACACCACAAACCAAAAGGCAGAAAGAAATAAAGAGAACAAGAAAAAGAAAACAAAGCAGGAGGACACCCGGTGACCGAAGCAAGAATTCGTTTCCTTCTCTACTGTTTTTGGATAGACGAAGCAAGCAGAAATTCTCGTGATGGCATCATGCTCGTCTCTCACCAGCAGACCGCCTCCATCGGTTCACGGCCCGTGGAGCTCGAATCCCACCAGTAATGGTAATCGACCCATCTTGTTATCTCTCAAGATACGACCTTTCGATCCTTTAAGATTGGCCAAAGCTGTCCGACATGGGCTCGGCGTTGTATCCCCCGACAACATAGCCGTGGAAGTGGAAGCCCCAGCAATCGAAACCCAAGGAGTGAACGACGAGGTGGGCGGGTCCCTCAGTGGAGTTGCGGAGACCCAATTGGGAGATAACAGCAAGGATGGGACAACTTCGTCGACCAGAGTGAGGAAGAAGAGAGAGGAAGATGACGGCTTGGATAATAGGTTCCAAGTGCGGAATGGAAGAGAGGTACGCTTTTCTCTGTTCTTTTGTTTTTAAATTTTATTCCATTTTGTTGGGAATTGAGTCGTTTGCGCTTCCTTCCGGTTGCTTAAGAAGGGTCGAAAGAGCTAAGGTCATGAATGGAACAGTCAATACAGACCCGAGTCGTGCTGTCTATGAAGAAGGGAATGAATTTTTATTGCCTGTGGGGTTTTTAGTTGTAAGCTTTTCCACTTTTTGATATTGCTGGAATACAAATTGTTGGTGCAGTGGTGAAAATGAACAATAAGAGGTGTCCATATTGCGTAAGATGACCAGGGAGTGAATTATAAGGATCGAGCAAGATATTTACTTTCCGATGATTTACTCAACGGCCCCCCCTAGAACAATATTTTGGTGTGAACTTCTGTCCTGGATTTATTCCCATTTCTTTTGATAACACATTGGGGCATTGGGGCCGTGTTAAGCAATCCATAATATGAGGAAAGCAGTAATGCGCTAAAAGATGCTTAGCCAGATCTGCTGCTTTACAAGTGCGTCCGCTATGAGTTGCAATGGTTAACATGCTTCTTATAAACATCCTGGCGTGGATTTGTTCATGGTTAAGCTGTATAAGCTCTTGTTATGATTTTGAATTGTTTGAGGATGAATGGTGACTCCGTAGTTTATGTCTATCAGCCAAACGCAGTGGAATTATGATGTCAGGTTTCGTAGAGTTTATTATTTAAAGACTAACTTCAATATGATAACTTTTGTGGTTGCGTGCTTGGAGGTTAAGGTGAATGCAGTGGAATTATGATGTCAGATTTTGTAGAGTTCATTGTTTAAGGACTAATTTTGATATAATAACTTTTGTGATCACAAACTTGGAGTTTAATGTGAATGTAGCCCCAGAATGTCAGGTGCCGGTTGCTTAGTAATTTAGGGAATGACAGCACTAAAGAGCATATTATTACAGAAGCTGAAACTTGGGGTTCAAGGGGGCTTGTGCAAATCTCTCTCTCTCTCTCTCTCTCTCTCTCTCTCTCTCTCTCTCTCTCTCTCTCTCTCTCTAATTTGGTAGAGATAAATGCATCCAGGTTGTCCACCAGTGGGTTTTGAATTTTAGTTGTTGTGACCAGTCTGAATCATCTCTCTTGTGATTCTTCTTTAAGTGTTTGAGTTTTAAGTTAATTTGATTCAGTGTATTTGGCTTAGGTCTTTGAAGAGAAGGCATACCTCGTGGGTGTTGAGCGTAAAGGTGATAGGGAGGAGTCTTTTGGAATAGATGAATCACTTAAGGAACTAGCTCAGCTAGCTGACACTGCAGGACTCATGGTTGTAGGTTCTACACATCAGAAGTGAGTATATGAATGCTTTTAGCTTTTTTGTGCTTATGTAATTTTCTTGGCCGTCGGTTTTCTATAGATGAGCTTCCACTGAATATAATCTGTCATGAACTACTTATTTATCTCATTATTAAAGGATCTGGATAACCATCCTGTTCAGTGGTTAGCCTTCCATGAATTAGGCCTTACTCTAGGATATCCCACTATTGACTTCCAAGTATATATTTCTCAAATGGTAATTGGATGATTCATCTCTTAGTCTCTTCATTTTCTGGTGTCATCCTGTAATATGGGAAATCCAAAACTTTAAATTTTAAAAAAGAAAAAAGCATTCTTGAACCACAAATAAATGGTTATACAGACTGTGCTAAGCTTCATCTTGTCCCTTTCTCCAACTTATCAAGTATGTTTCTTGCATATTAGTTCTTTATAGGCCATACTTCTACATGTTATTATCCTTCAGCAATCTGATTTAGGTGAGTTTTTATTGCTGGTAATGTGTGTGCAGACTATCATCTCCGAACCCAAGGACATATATTGGATCGGGGAAGGTTTCAGAAATCAAAAGTGCAATTCATGCGCTGGATGTGGAGACTGTGATATTTGATGATGAGCTTTCGCCAGGGTAAGGTTCAACCCATTGTTGATTAACTTCCATTCATACCGGTCTAAGACAAAAGAAACAATGGCTCAACCTTTGCTTCCTCTTCAAGTTGCCTATGCAATTGGCACTATGCTATAAAAAAACTATGGAAAATAATGCCAGCATTGCTTCTTTACATTGGTCCTTTTAACATTTTAAGAATTTGCAAAACAACATGTTCTCAGTTTTCTTGCTACCCTTTTCGGGCGATTAGAGTCATTTTGACCCATTTCTGCAATGCGACTGTTATAAGAATGCTATCCCTTACTAAGTTCCTGGTGCTAGTGCCACTTCCTGGATCTCAATTGCCTAAATAGGACAAGGAGTTTCAACTATTTTCTGGCATATGATATTAGACTTCTGAGCATCTTTATGTCATTGAACTTCCAAAATTGTCGTACAAGATTCTTGTATGTGAGTGGTTTAATGGATTCACCATGAGCCCATCCTTTGAATTGCACGTGAATTATTTTAGCAGATTTCAACGCTCTGATTCAGACTAAATGCTCAAAGAGCATGTTGATAGCATGCTCTTCTTGTCTTATGATTATTGCATGTCACATTATGCAAGTTCTATCTTTTTCATTGTGAACTGAAGTCATTCACTAGCAGCTGGAACTGAAACAAACCATTACTTGTTCTATCTCCCTGGTTTGTGTCTTATCAATGCTACTGACAATTAAGTTGGAAAACACTCAGGCAATTGCGCAATCTGGAGAAGGCTTTTGGTGGAGATGTTAGAGTTTGTGACCGCACTGCTCTTATCCTTGATATATTTAACCAGCGGGCAGCAACGCATGAAGCAGCCTTGCAGGCAATTTCCCTTTTTCGGTCACTATATAGCAGTTTGCAGTGTTTTCTGTTAGTGCTTCTGGTTGGTCATTTCTACTATAGTTGTCTCAATTGAAAATTTTTCACTATAATTGGGATCTCGCCATGTATGTGATTTCCTGTCTCCCTAGTCTTCTGAAGCTTAAAGAGCATCTTCATGTCATATGACAGCATGCTCATAACTGTGCACTGCAACTCATTAATTGTTCTTAGGTTGCATTGGCACAAATGGAGTACCAATTACCACGGTTGACGAGAATGTGGTCCCACCTTGAGCGTCAAGCTGGCGGCCAAGTGAAGGGTATGGGAGAGAAACAGATTGAAGTGGATAAGCGTATATTGCGGACTCAAGTAAGTTGCTCATTGGACAATTTATAAAGACTTACGTTTTGGCTATATTGAGCCACCATCAAAAGCATGCGAATTCAATTTTGTAATGGATATGCTGAAAGTCATAATTCCTTCTGGTGGATAGATTGGCATCCTCAAGAAAGAGCTGGACTCTGTTAGAAAACATAGGAAGCAGTACCGTAATCGGCGAACTTCTGTTCCTGTGCCTGTAGTGTCACTTGTGAGTTAGATTTCATATATGGTATATACAGACATATGTTCCCTTCATGAGTGCTATGCATGAATACAATCGGAAACATTTTAGGTTGGGTACACAAATGCTGGGAAGAGTACATTGCTGAATAGGTTGACGGGGGCTAATGTCCTTGCTGAAGATCGCCTGTTTGCAACCCTAGATCCAACAACTAGAAGGGTCCAGGTCAGTTTTACAGGAAAGTCATTTGTTATCAGGGTGTAAAATATTTATCTCTGGATGAGTTTTGTCCAATTTTAAATCAATTGCCTGACAATCACATTGACAGTATATTAACAATTTGGCTTCATGCGTACCATCCAGATAAAAAACGGGAAGGAGTTTCTACTGACAGATACTGTTGGTTTCATCCAAAAATTGCCTACTATGCTGGTGAGATGGTTTATTGTCCATTTTCATAACTTAGTGAAATTGGTCATCATAAGAACCAAACTTTTGCTTATTTATGGCGTGATCATAAAGAAGATGCTTGTCTGGGTCTTCACTATTGTTTTAGGTGATGAATTGCAATTTATTTACAGCTTGCCTACATTTACAGGTCGCTGCTTTCAGAGCAACACTAGAGGAAATATCTGAATCCTCGCTTTTGGTGCATGTAGTGGACATCAGGTATACTCAGCAAACTCTTAAAGATAATTGCTATCTGGTAGCCAACTTCATTTACTTGCATTTGGTCTTGTACTCAGCCATCCTCTAGCTGAGCAACAGATAGAAGCTGTGGACAATGTTTTATCAGAGTTAGACGTGTCTTCTATTCCTAAGTTGATGGTCTGGAACAAGGTACGTACAATATCTTGCTAATTAAGAGACTGACACAACGTTAATTTTCTGATGAACATATTACGTGACCAAAGAGTAGATGATACAAAAATGGGTCTCAAGAGAGAGGAAGAAAAACATGTGAATGGACTCCATCCGCATGCTGTTTGGTTCATCAGTCACAAAAAGAATCTGATATAAGTAAAGAAAATGGGAACAAGTTTTTTCTATGTTGAGCAATACCTACCCGATTAAATTGAATTTTACCTGGCAAGACATAATCATTTGGAATCACTCATGAAAACCTTAGCCTCATATCATTTATTACAGGTTGATAAAGCTAAAGATCCTCAAAAGATCAAGCTTGAAGTGGAGAGGAGGGAAGATGTTGTCTGCATATCCGCGTTGACTGGTGAGGGCCTAGAAGAATTCTGTGATGCAGTTCAGGACAAAGTGAAGGTCTCGGGTCAAAACCTTTATCTGAGATTTAATTATTCAACTGTTGTATGCAGTCATGATAAATAAAGAAGTATTCTTTCCTTCACTCCATTTTCTCAGGATTCAATGGTTTGGGTGGAAGCCTTGGTCCCATTTAACAAAGGCGAACTCCTCAGCACCATCCATCAAGTAGGGATGGTGGAGAAGACCGTGAGTGTTGCCTGCTTCGACTTCTTCTAGTTTGTTACCTAAACATCTTGTCAGGGTCTCCTTAGGTTTTGTTGTTTATTCATCATGCTCGCTCCTTGCCTTAAAAATACAGGAATATATGGAGAACGGGACATTGGTGAAGGCACATGTTCCACTGCGCTTTGCAAGGATGCTCACACCGATGAGGCAGTTACGCATATCCTAGCCTCACCCCTAGTACATTGTAAATCTCCCATTCCTTTTCCCTTTGCCTGCACTCTCTCTGCTGATGAAATGCATCATGAGAGAGAGAAGAGAGAGAGAGAGAGAGAGACACCATTTTTCTTCTAGAGAATGTTGTGCAGTATTAGGTGGTAGATAAAAGCAGGAGTACCCTGTTGGACTTTATATACAGTTGACCTGATGTAAATGGTTTCAATTATTTTTTTTTGTCTATTTTGCATTCTTCTTCTTCCGTTGTATCTATCGAAATTTCATCCATTGCTACATTAACTTTTTCTTGAGGAAACTTTGATTGACAATGCTAGAGAAAATAACCTGCATGTGTTTGTTGCACTGGCTGCAAAGTCAATGGAGAACTAGATATATGCTAACTGAAGTCGGTAAATTGTACGTGTACATGATGTTTGATGCAAAGGAATCGAATGGTGATGGAAAGACATCTGATGGAATGGATTTGATTTTGTTATGAAAAGTGTGTTCCTTTTCAAGGGAGAGATTTGATTTTGTGAACAACAAAATAATTTTCTTAGATCGGATTGATCTAGCCCAGTTCTTCAATGCTCATTTGAGGAAGCTCGATCCTAAAGAAACGAGAAAAGCCTAACATATGAAACAACAAAAAGCAAGGCCACATGTAGAACAGAGTCTACTCAGCACATTCTCGACATTGGCTAGACTTGAGTTCAATTAGCGCCTCGTGCCAAGCGCAGGATTAAGAATTAAGGTGGAGTGGCTTATTCGTGCGTACCAAACATGATGTAAGAGCGAAAAAACAAAAGAAAAAAGAAACAGAGAAATGGCAATTAGAAAGGGGAGCCACATGGAGGTGATCTTTGGAGCAGGTAATACCAGAAACACGGCCTCTCTAGCCTCATCTCTCTCCGAGTATATGCCATGGTGTGAGAAAGACAACTAGTTGACATGGTCATTGCAATCCACATTAGGAAACTGTGAGAGGATTTGGTATCAAGAGTGGTTGATTGTGATGAGCTTCACTTCCCTCCCTATAAGTAAGATCATCCTACAGGACACCCTCTTATCCGACCACACCTTCAGACTCCTTGCTTTCGTTCATAATCATGGTGGCTCTCTCCAAAGTAGTCTTTGCTCTTGTGGCCTCGGCTTTCCTGTTGTCCACACCTTCCACAGCTCACCCGGGCCTTGGCTTTGGTTGGGGTGGGGGGTCCAGCGGAAGTGGCGGGGGTTATGGCCTGTTTCCCGAATACTATATTTACTCGTGCCCTCAAGTGAATGACATTGTTGTTTCGGTGCTGGAGCAAGCCATCGAAAGGGAACCGAGGATGGCAGCTTCCTTACTCCGGCTTCATTTCCACGACTGCTTTGTGCAGGTTCGATTTTCACAAGTTTGGCAACCGGTTTTATGATTGCTTCAGAACTTGCAAAGATACCTTCACAATGGCAAGAAAGATATCAAAGGGGATTGATGCAAAATGACGAGCTTTCTTAACACATAAGAAAACTAACAGTAGTAGGGTGTTTTCCCTCTTCCAATGCAAGTCAGAGAGACTAAAGCATATGCCTACGTTACCTAAAGAAATGTCGGGTTGGATCCATTAGAGCTGCTTAGTGCCTGCGATGTAGGAGTAGCCATTGCTTAACAAGCTATTTGTTGTAGGGATGTGATGCATCAGTTCTGCTGGACGATAGTGCGACCATAGCCAGCGAGAAGAGGTCGCTGCCTAATGCAAACTCCCTCAGGGGTTTTGAAGTGATAGATGAAATCAAGGCCAAGTTGGAAGAAGTGTGCCCTGGTGTCGTGTCTTGTGCAGACATTGTCGCCCTTGCAGCTCGTGGATCTACCGTTCTGGTACGTTAGATACTCCTTTTGTATTCCTCACTCTTGTTGAATGCTTAAATGTCAAGATCAAAACCGTGAGTCACTTCCGCTTAAAATCCCCAGTTTAGACTTACCAAAGGTGTCCATATTCGAACATGTAAGACCGCCAAGACCATCAGAAAGTGACATTTCTTCTGTAGTTTTACTTCCTTAGATTGACTAACAATTTAGCATTTTTTTTGGTTGAGATTTAACAGAGCGGTGGACCAGATTGGGAGCTTCCTCTTGGAAGGAGGGACTCTAGAACAGCAAGTCTTACGGGCTCTAATAACAATATCCCCCCTCCAAACTCCACAATCCAAAATCTCATCACACTCTTCCAGCGCCAAGGCCTAGATGAAGCCGATCTTGTCGCTCTCTCAGGTACCACCTATTATTCAGCACTGAAAAATCATTAGGTGGGCTCTCTCTGTCACCAATTTTCTAAATTAATGTTGATTACAGCAAGGCAAAAACATGAAAGCTGATTTCTGTTACCGATTTCCTTCCTTCTCATAATAAGATTCTGTCGGTGTAACATATTGCGAATTTTATCATCGGTATCTGCAGGAGGGCACACAATTGGGGTGGCGAGATGTACAAGCTTCAAGCAGAGGCTGTACAACCAGAATGGGAACAACCAACCCGATGCGACTCTGGAGAGGACTTACTACCAGGATCTGAAAACAGTTTGCCCTCAGTCGGGTGGTGACAACAATATCTCTCCCCTGGACATTGCTTCCCCGGTCAAGTTTGACAACTCCTACTTCAAGCTTATATTGTGGGGCAAAGGCCTTCTCACTTCGGATGAGGTGCTCTTAACCGGAAAAGTGGGGAAGACTATGAATCTGGTCAAAGCCTATGCAGAAGACGAGAGCCTCTTCTTCCAGCAGTTTGCCAGGTCCATGATCAAGATGGGTAACATCAGTCCTCTCATTGGGTTTAACGGAGAAGTGAGGAAGAATTGTCACCATGTTAATTAGTCAAATAGAAAGTTCAGTTTATCTAATGTGGGGGATTCTGCTTGGGATGGTGATTTATGTTTTCCAGAAAAGTTGAGCCTAAATTGTGAATGTGGATCCTCTTTATGAATGAAAAGCTTGAGTAATGCAGATATCAACATTTCTACCGTCATGAGATTTTCTTTATAATAGTGAAAATGCATGTGGATCCTCTTTAATGTAAAATTCAGGCATTGACGACAATGAAGGAATTCAGTTCATCCACCAACAGACACATTTTATCCAATCCAACTGCCAAAGAATTGTCCTAATCCAATTGATCATACATGTGCCAGAAAATTTTTTGACCACCCTTCAATTCATGAAAGAATCCACGAACTTTTGGTCCTTTAAAATTTTTTACACTATCCTACCTCTCACGTTGCAGTTTGTCCTTGCACTATACAGGGTTCAAGCAGTCTTTTTAGAAGCGGTTCTCTTCCTGAGCTTGTACTTCACCATTCTGGCAATTTTGTAAAACCAGAAAGCACTGACCAGCTGCAACCCCAGTGACATAGCCTGAGAAGCCATACACACAAAACCTTGAAATGCTTAACATATAACCCCAAGACCAGATGAACCCATGAACATAACAAGAGAAGTGTGTTGGGTGCCTGTTCGACCATAATTGTGGACATCTTAATTTTGGCAATCACCTTGATTATGAAGGGGTTGTCGGCAGATAGGGTCTTGAAGGTGACGTAAGGCCCCCCCACCATCCTCGCTATCGAGAAAATGACCGCAAAGGCAATCTGTTTGTCCATGAGGCACAAATAATCATCTTCATCAGTTCCTCAATTTAAAGCCAAAGCCTGTAAATTTTTGCTTCTATTGCACTGCGAAACAGCTTGTCGTTGTGATTCAGGACAATGAAAAAGACTTACATCGGCCACCAAATTGAGGTCGGTGTCCCTATAACCAAGCTCCTTTAGAAGCTCTCTCATGTGGAGAAATGGACTGGACAGCTCTGTTATCCACAGGGCAGCTACCAGCTCTGATCCACACTGGCATATCATAGCACAAGAATGACATACATGCATATTAGCACTATGGTAGCAATTTAACAGAGAAAGCATGTTTGTGTAATCTAGATCGAAGTTAATGTCCCCGTTATCAAGCAATAGCAGCGGACAGATATTGTTCTCAAGGGCATAGTACCAAGTAAGCCCCAGCAAGAACACATCATGGCCTATGATGGTGAGTAAATGGGATAAATCTGTACTTCCTGAAGTATATCCAAATGAAAGATTGCATTTTTCGAATGATTCTTTACCAATACAGTCATTGTCCCTGATTTCCGGTATTGTTACGGTATATAGTAAACGTACTTTGTCCTTTTTACTTCAAATAAGAAATCCCCTGCATTCATCTACAATCATTTTGAGAAGGATTTATCCAGATCATTGAAAAACTTTTTTCTTCCGGTTCCTAATTCATATTAATTTGGGGCGACTTCAGGCCAAACAGAACAACCACGACAAGAAAGATACTTCCGGTGTTGATTTCTTTCCTACTTTCCCATGAATCAAACAGATGACCCTGATTGTCACCTTGATAATTTGCACAATAAGAACCTCCTCTACAGGAACAAAATAGCAAACAGAATTAAAGGTGTGTTTGTAACGCGGAAAATGAATGATTTAGAAAATATTCTTTTAAAAATGACTTGCTTATATCGTCTATAAAAATGAATGAAATAGAAATATTTTTACTATCCACGATAATGTTTAGACATGAATAATTATTAACGATGAAAAAAATTTTAATGATTAATTATTTCAAGCGATACAAACGATCACATTAACAAAAACATTTTTCAAAAATTCAAAGATTAGTACCTTCTGATAAACCAGGCCTGCACTGATTCCGGTAATACTGACCAAATGGTGAATCACATTGTCAACATTCACTCTCTTGTTGTCAAACAGGCCACACGGCAAGTCGTAGATCAGATACGATAGAGTCACGGCCAATGCTCGCGCCTGTCCCGCAGACATCCAAAAAAAATAAAAAAATAAAAAAAAACCCACCATTGCAGAACTTATAACGCTAAGGCAATTCAGCAACTTCACAAACAACCAATTCATAGAAAAGCACATCAAAATGTACATAACGTAATCAAGTCTTCAAACTCTTTCAATTGATGCGAATCTAGTTCTGGACCTTTTCGTATAGAGTGTAACCAAGCTTTCCGTCAACACAGCTCCAGTTTTTACATGTAGCGCCGAGGCTGTCACTCGGGCTAATGGCACTTTCAAGAATATCAATAACTAAGTGATTCACTGAAGAAGGAGCCAGCGACTGTGTACCTGGCGGGGAGACGGTTTGGAGGCCAAAGGAGAGATGGGGGACATCCAGTCTTGGACCGAGAGAGATGCCAAAATTACAGCCAGAATCGCGTGAAGGGTCGACACCGTCCGGTTGCAGAACTCGTACAAGCGTTTCGGGAAGCTCTTCCTCAACATGAGAAACGCCATCGTCCACGAAACGACTCCGCCTACAATCAACTTCGCAACCTGCTCTTCCATTTGTTCTTGTTTATCTTTTCTGGCCTGCTCTCTCTTCTTCTTTCGGTCGATTTGAAGAAGTGTCAGAAGAAGATGGTGGGAATTTCAGCAAGGAGATAGATGGTTTCGATATGGGAAAGGAGTGAACTTTTCTTTCTCATCCTGCAATGATGGAGAGAGAACGAGGGAGAGAGAATGGCGAGGAAGAACAAGAAGATGTTTGGTTTCTCAGAACTCCCTCAGGACAAGTTTGTGATGTCAGCAACGTAAATTGCAATGTTCAACTGTCCAGGACTAAAATAATTTTGATAGGTGAGGTAGGTTGGCTGCTCTTCAATGCGATTGGCCAAACACCAAACGGCTAACTTCGCACCTGTATAATTCAACTACATTTCATTATTTTAATTTGATAAATTCAACTACATTTTATTGTAATAATCCATAAAATTTGGATGAAAAAATAAGTAATTCATGTTCCACTATCAAATTTAAAATTTAACAATAAGAAAAAAATAACCCGTGCATGTATTGGAAATTTGTATTGTTAATAACATTCATTTTTTTTTTTTTTTTTATTTTTTTCATGTATTTATATTTAGACTCAGAAATATTGAAAATTTGTAAAAATAATCCCATGTGTGTCAAAGTCACGTGTCGAAATTTCCGACTTGTGTGTCGAAGTGTGTCGGAGGCAATTAACCGCGTGTCGGATTTTTCGACACATGTTGACTACTTGTCGGAACGTGTCGGAGCGTGTCAGACACGTGTTGGAGTGTCAAACACAAGATGAAGGGTCCCGCAAAGTGTTTGTACAACTTAGGTCATCGTCGCTAGTACAACCACAAACTTGTATCTAGAGAGAATTGCCTAAAATCGACGTTACAGCATCGAGGATCTTGGTAAGGAATAATCCTTGTGTGGACCCAGTTTTACAGATCGATTGAATGGGACGCATGTGATGGTCGTGAATCATTCGATCCACTAGATCCGAGTCAAGACAAAGAATTTCGCCTGATCGAGTGAAGTTAATATTCTTTATTATGAAGACCAAAAACAAGACAAGAAGGGCAAAACTTTCATACAGACATTGCAAAATTTCTTTTAGAGAAGCGAGCTTGAGATCAAGACGCGCGTTCGTGTGAGTTGTTCATAAATATCAATATGGACAAGCGTATTGATGTCAAACCTGCTTGTGCAAGCGGTGCTTTTTAGATGGTCATTCACTTTCACCGTCAGAATTCAATGAGTTAATTCAGAGTTTTTTACAAGAATGGGGAAACATGGCAGGTTGAGTGCAAGTTTAGTATTTTTGGTTTCCTTTAGCTTTAGACAACTGAATAAAATAAATTGGAGGTGACATGAGACGTGTTTTGTGGGTTTTCCTGTCTTTTTCCGGGTGGGAGTTTGGCTTCTTTTCTTATGATATTTCGTGATCTTATGCGTTTAGTTTTTAGCAATGAAAAGTATGGTTGCCTTGCTGTTGGTTGTTCCCTCACAAAAGAAAAGGACGGGTTAAATGGGGATTAAAGAACAGTGCAAGCGCCTTCACTTTTATATAACGCTCATTTAAGGGTCATAATTTTTTTTTTGCTCACTTGATTGTTACAAATTTGAAAAATCAATTACTTGAATGCCATTATTGATTTGTCTCGCCAAAAAATCATACGTGCTATCATCTTATTTGATTTTGTTTGTGCTAATGTGAATAATTTTTAAATATTTTTAATAAATTTTTTATTTTTTATTTTTTTGAATCTCTATTTTATTTTATTTTATTTTATTTTATTTTTTTGCCTTTTTAAGGGCCCGGCCCTAAAAAGAAGGAAAAGGAAAGCAAAAATAACTCAAAAATAAAAAAGTAAAAAAATCAAGATTTCAAATTATTTTTCTGAATTTTTGTTTATATTTTTCTATTCCTTCCACCCCCTCTTTTTAAGGTTCAGTGAGGGGTCGCCAGTGACCTCTATTGGCCCTAAAAAAGAAGGAAAAGAAAAATAAAAAATAAAAAAATTCAAAAAATTTGAAAAATCGCACTTTGGATGGGAAATTAAGGGAATCTCAAATAAGGGCCTGGAGTGGATTCATTTTCTCAAAAAAGGACCCAAAGTGGATACTGTATCAAATAAGGACCCAAAGTGGCTAATTTTATCTCAAATAAGGACCCAAACTTTCAATCTTATTTACAACTTGGGCTAGTTTTGTTCAAGAACATTTTTTCTTTAATTTTTTTCTTTCTTCATCTTGCTCACACCCCCTCCTTCACTCTATATTGCCTAATTCTTCAAAACCATAATCAGGGCCCCTACCAATGACCTCGTGAGCTTCATGTCATCATGTACAAGAAGTCGGATTGGAGTTATTTGCTATTGGCCACCTTCTCGGATGCTAAAATCCTTAGTTTCTCTAGATGCATCAAATCTCGGCTCGCTTGTGCTTAGCCTAAAGCTCGGATTGACCTCCATCTGACGACGACGATGCTAGACTTTCTATCAAGGGTAGCGATAGATGAGGTCAAGAGCTCAAATAGGATTTGTTAATGGCGGCAATAAGGCAATGAAGTACAATAGTTTCTACAGTTAATGATGTCAGATACGACTAATGATCAATCTCAAGATGGGGTATCAATTGAGGAGAAAAGCGACACGCGGACCCCTGGAGTGCCAAAAGTTGGCACGAAGGGACACTTAAGTGCCAAAATCGGAGCAAAATGGATCACTTGAGTGCCAATCCGGCGAAAATCTGGCCAAAACGCTGACGTGGCAATTTTCCGGCGAGACAAAAACAAAACGGCGTCGTTTTAACGTTGACGTGGAAAAAAATAATATAAAAATTAATTAAATTAAATTTATTTTAAACATTTAAAAATAACAATTTTTAATATTAAAATTTAAAAATTTAAAAATAAAAAAAAAAAAAAAAGGAGGGGTTGGATTCGGCCGAGGGCCGAGCCCTCGCCCGCCGCCGCCGCCTCGCCGGTGGCGCCCTGGCCGGGGGTAAGGGTCGGCCGGGGTCGCCGGCCCCCGGCGAGGGCCCGCGAGCCCTCGCCCGGGCGAGGGTCGGCGGCCAAGGGGCCAAGGGGTCGCCGGGCGAGGGTTGCGGCCCTCGCCCGGATCCGACGAGGGTCGGTGGCCCTCGCCCGGCCGGGCCAAGGGTCGCGGCGCCGCCGACCTCGCCGGATCGGGCGACGGCCGCGACCCTCGCGCAGATCCGGGCGAGGGTCGCGGCCCTCGCCTGCATCCGGCGAGGGCTCGCCGCCGGTCGGCCGGGGTCGCCGGCCCCCGGCTAGGGCCCGGTGACCCCGGCCAACCCTTCCCCGGCCGGGCGCCGCCGGCGAGGTGGCGGCGGCGGTTGAGGGCTAAGCCCTTAGCCGTATCCAACTCCCTCCCTTTTTTTTTTTTTTAAATTTAATTTTTTAGTTTAAATTTAATTTTCTTGAATTTTTTAATATTAATATTTTTAAATATTTTATGTAAATTTAGTTTTAAATTATATTTAATTAATTTTTACATTAATTTATGCCACGTCAATGCAAAAACGGCGTCGTTTTTTCACTGTTTGGCCACATCAGCATGCAAAACAACGTCGTTTTGCACTTATTTCGCCGGAAATTGTCCACGTCAGCACTTTGGCCGGATTTTGGCCGGAGTGGCACTTAAGTGTCCCATTTCTTTTTGAATGTGGCACTTAAGTGTACCTTTCGTAACTTTTGGCACTTAAGTGTCCCTTCGTGCCAACTTTTGGCACTTGAAGCGTTCTTCTATCGGAGAAGAGCTATGTCGATGAGAATGGCAAGAGTGTGAATGGGTGTCTATAGACTAGGGATTATTGAAAGGAGCCATTGGCATTGCAAAGGGGAAGGGGGATCTTTGAAAGATTGAATTTACACAAGAGAGGCAAACCCAAATTTGCAATTGATGAGACAAACTCTTGCCAAGGTTGAAATAGTCGCCAGCTGCAACAAAATTATTCTTTGGCGTGAAATTGTTGATCACCAAGTGTTGAATGAATAGAGGCATAAGTTAGTCAAACAAGACGATTTGGTGATGCTTGGATATTGCTACTCTATTGTTGGCAAGTAGGATCGAAAACAACACAAAAAATTGTAGTTGCTGGGTTAGCGGAAGGCTTGAAATAAGTGGAGTTTGATGCACTCTCTAGGTGAGAGAAATACATTGCCAAAGGGGTTAGTTGCATAGCTTGAAAGTTGGACAAGAAGTTGAGTCTCAGCAAAAGCATATTCATATTATGGCTTTGAGATCAGAATTTGTGATGAATGTTGCAATAAAAATAACTTATTTTTGAAAGTTCATTTCGGCTTCATGGAATTGTCTAAAACCATTTTGAGGAGCGAAATTTAAAATTTTTAACGAGTTAGACTACATTGTAATGGCTCGTGTTAAAGAAAACCTAATCTTGGTCATACAACAAGATGACGCAAAGAGTGATGAAGGGATTGATAATGGAGGTGATGTAGAGAGTAAGAAAGATGAAGAAAGAAAAAAAGAAGAAAGAGAAAGACAAAAAATAAACAACAATGTTCTTGGACAAAAGTACCCTTGGTTGTGAATAAAATTAGAAGTTTAGGTCTTTAATTAAGAGTAAGTTAGCCACTTTGGGTCTTTATTTGAGACAGTATCCACTTTAGGACTTTTTTTTTTTTTTTTTAGAAAATGGCTCAACTTCAGATCTTTATTTGAGATTTTCTCGAAAATTAATAAAAAAAAATCCACGTAGGATAATTTGCCTGAAATAAAACTCGAATGATTGATTTTACTTCAATATGATATTTAAGTAAGTGAAATAAATTGTGAAACTTAAGTGAGCGTTGTACCAAAGTTATGGTACTTATATGATTTCTGATAGGAGATTATTACCCATCACATGTTAGAAACTTTCAATACATGGAATATGGCATGCGCCACGACATATTGTCTTAGGACCGTTAAGAAAACTTTTGACTCTGAATCTGCAGGTTGGCAAATATTGAAGTTTCCATATGTTTAAAATGTTATGGAGTGCAATGAAGTTTGGAACTCAAATATGTGCTCTTTAATGGTACATAACCAGTTTTACGTGTTTTAACATCTTATATAGTTAATCCATTGTGTTAATTTGATTGATTGAGCTCTTGGGGAAAATCGTATAAAATGGTATCATACCATTGACCGAGAGTTTAAATTCTACTCTTCCTTTTGGTGTCATTCTATCCAGTTGATGTGGTCATTTCTACAGTCGGGTTTCATGTCTGAGATCTATCTTAACGTCACATAGAGTGCTAATAAGTATGTCAGAACACATCGTAGCTCCTTATTGGTTTGTTGAAGGTGAAAATAATAAAGGGTACTAATTTAACCATCATAGATATGCTATCAAGTGATACTTATGTTGTCATGAATCTCGGCCAGTAGGTTAGTTGCTGTCTCTGTTTTGGCTCATGACACAATAGTTCACGCCTAGAATATCGTTATCCTGTGTGAATTACATATAGCAACAGATCATTTTTTAACCATCCCTTTTAATCATGGTTTGAGCAAGTACCAAATCTTGATGGCATACAGTCCTGGCAGATACATTTGTCTGACCGCCTGTTAGGTTTTGGTACTTACGTATGCTTCTTTGTGTAATCCCGTTATGCTTTTGAGTTTAGGTTTTTTTATGGCATGAGGTTATGGCAATGTGTAAAGTCTCTCAAACTAATGTAATCAAGAGCTACTTGAATCCATAGAAAGGAAGTTATCAAAACGAAGTTCACAAGATCTCGTTTTGTCAAGCTCTCTATCTACCTTCATGGTAGTTTCTGCTTCAATTGAACCCTAACTCCATCCTTCGTCTACCTCACTCTCCCCGAAGCCCCAATATGCTTTGTTTTCTTCTAAACCTCCTTTCCTTCTGCTTACTCACACCAATTTCCCATGAACCTATCTCTCTCGACTTCTCCCCAACAAAGCCCCTTCACCAATTCGTCTTCGGAAGCTTATTCTAAGCTTTGCCAGGATATCATCGGCCCCTGCATGCTTCGAATTCAGTTGATTTCAGAGTCTTTGAAGCTGCCAACGTCTTCCATATCATTTGAATTAGGTTGAATCAACAGATTTCGGCTCACCTAGCTAACGGTTTGAAAACTCCTATGAGCGGGTAGATAGGGTCTTGATGCTGATTCATCCATGGCAACCTTCGGACAGGATAAAGCTCCCTCCAATCCAGGTGCTTTGCGGACAGACCTTGAAGAAGATGCACGCCTAGTTGCATTGTGCAACCGCTTGGGTCGCCTTTGGTCAGAACAGAGTGTTGAAGTATGGGATGATGCGCTGTCAATCGAAAAGATAGACTAATGCAAGCTAATCCTTGTTGGTAAGATTCTATCAAACCCCTCAATTAACTTTCAAGCTTTTCAGAACACTATGAAGAGAGCATGGCAAACTAATAAAGTTGATATATCACAACGCGAAGCTGGCTTGTATGTAATTAAGTTCAAAACCGAAACAGAAAAACAAAGAATTTTAGACAATGGACCTTGGCTATTTGCGAGTCATCTAGTAATCCTTAAACCCTGGCTGCCTAATACCCCCTTACATTGCTATGACTTCTTCACTTGTACCTTTTGGGTCCAAGTTTTTGGTCTCCCCATGGAATGCTGCACAGAAGAAATGATTAGGAAAGCTGTTCGCCATGTTGGCAAGGTTCTAGAGGTTAAGGTTGACAATAAAGAAGGCACAACACTTCGGGCTGGCAGAGCATGAGTAGAAATTCGCTTGCAGGAACCTCTCAAGATGGGACAACTCATTAGATTAGAAGGAAAGAATCTCTAGCTAGACTTTCGATACGAATGCCTATCTCACTTTTGCTATTCCTGTGGCAAACTAGGACACTATGCCATGTATTGCAAAGACTATCCTTTTGATGAAGAGAAATTTGAAGGCAAGGACAAATTGTATTATGGACAATGGCTAAGGGCAAAGGTTCGGGAACATAGCCCGTTCTGGATTACCTTTTATGAGTCACCTTCAACCCAAGTGGAGGTCAATCAAATAGTTCCCGAGACCCCTCTGGTGCCTACAACTGTCCTTCCTGCAAACAGCCCCGCATTAGCAAAGGCAAAGAACTTCTCTAGCTTTCAGACGAAAGCCAATCCTTCACCGTGGCAGAGCTGATCACATGGAGGCCGCAACCAGAGGGACACACAGATATTGAAGTTGAGCCAATCCAGTTTCCTGCAACCAGAAACATTTCAACAACAGCAGACAGGTTAGCAGGCCACTCGAAATCAAAGAAAGTCAAAAACAATTGCTTGAGTACAAAAGCAGGTCCAATAAAGAAGGCACTTTACAACCCATTGAAAGAGGGGATCGATGAATCCCATCTTCTGGAGACACCAATCTATGAGGCAGGTGGTCCTGATAGTTGGGCTTTGGTGGCTGGCTTTAATAAGCCACCAACCAACAAATGAAGTTAATTAGTTGGAACTGTCAGAGTTTAGGCAATCCCCTAACAGTTCAGGCCCTGAGGGCGTTGGTGGCCCGTGAAAAGCCCAATGTTCTATTTTTGATGGAAACGAAAAATCAAACAGTGGTGCTTGGCAGATTACAAAAGCGTCTAAAGTACCCTAACAACATTTTGGAATACCCCATAGGCCTTGCTGGGGGCCTAGCGGTGTTCTGGAAAGAGCAAATATACATAGTAGTGAAGCAACAAACCTCAGACTTTATAGAAATGATATGTGAGGATGGGAAAAATGGATCTATCATGCGCCTTACTTGCCTTCATGTGTCGGCTGCGTTTCAACTACGACAACAATTCTGGGAAAAACTGAGGCTTATTAGCAGCCACAATACCTTGCCTTGGGTATGTGTTGAGGACTTTAATGAAATCATGTATCCTTGGGAGAAAGAAGGTAAGCGGCCAGCCACTACACAACGCATGCATTCATTTAGAAGCCGTTGAATGATTGTTTGCTTATGGATTTAGATAGCAACAGGTATGCCTTTACTTGGTATAATAATAGAGAAGGGAAGGAACTAGTAAAAGAAAGACTAGATAGAGTGCTATGCACTATGGACTAGTGAGTTACCTTTCCGGTTGCTGAAGTTTTTTCTCTACCAGCCATTAGTTCAGACCACAGCCTGATCCTGTTGATGACTATAGGTACCCTAATAAGGCGACGAAGGGCTTTTACCTTTGAATCCTTCTAGTTGCAGGACCAAGAATGTCGCTTAGTAATCACAAATTCTTGGAAATCTACTCAGAATCAAACTTTAACCTTACCTCAGAGGTTAACAATGGTTTCGGCAGCCCTTACCAGTTGAAGTAGATCCAAATTTTCGAATGGCCAGCGTCACATCAACAAGCTTCAACATCAACTCCAATGCTTGATAAACAAAACCAACTCTCAATTCGATAAAACTAGGATGGATATTCTGAAAAATGAAATTCAACGATTATGGCAACAGGAAGAACAGTATTAGGCAATGCGTTCGCGGGTTAACTAGCTAAAATGAGGAGACAAGAATACTAAGTTTTTTCATGCTACCACCGTCTAGAGGCATCAACGTAACAAAATCAACATGTTGCAGAATGAAAATCAGTAGTGGGTTCGAGATCAAACGTAATTACAGGATATGACACAGGGTTTCTTTAAGAATTTATATTCTTCAATGGGATAGCGCAATTATGGCCCTATACTAGCTCAATGCCCAACCTTGGTAATAGTCGACATGAACCATTCCCTAATAAGTGATGTGACTCCAGAGGAAGTCCGATGTGCAACCTTTCAACTAGGAGCTACAAAAGCACTTGGCCCTGACGGTTTAAATGGTCAATTCTATCAAACTCACTGGGATATCTTACAAGACGACATCTTTTGCTCAGTGAAAGAGTTCTTTACTTCCGGCGTGCTATGACCCAAGATCAACAAGACCTTCATTACTTTGATACCCTAGACATCTCTGAAATAGGCTAGTGAATCAACCTAGAGGGGGGTGAATAGGTTGTTGCAGAATTCTTTTTGGAATCTTTTGCGATGGAATACATTGATATCAAAGATATATCAATAATAAACAGATTACGTATTCATAAAGTAAATAGAGTAGGGTAAGAGAGAATTGACACAAGGATTATAGTGGTTCGGCTTAGACCAAGCCTACGTCCACTCTCCACGCTGGCAGCCAACTGGCTGTAATCACTATGTAGCAAAAGAGTGCCGTTACCGTAGACAAATTAGACTTCTTCAATTGATAGTCTCTCCTACAGCCTTCTGCTGCTTTCGCACTATATCTCACTCTCTTTGATACACAATTTGAATATGAAAGATTTTAGAGAACAAGTGATTTTGGAGATCTAACATCAAGATTTTTCTACCAGTCTCTCCTTGTTTCCAAGCAACGTCGATCCACCTTAAATAGCCTCCGTGCCATCATACCCGTTGGCACTTACCAAAACATTCATCCAATCAACCCGTTGGACTGAATCAATTTAAGTGATCTCCTTGTCCCGAAAACGTAAGTAGACAGCAGCTCACCAATCCTGTTTGCCCATACAATCAGGATCTTGAGTTCCCAAAATTAGATTCTTCCAAAAATAATCTTGATCTTCAATGGATAAAATCCGAAGAATCAAATCTTCCAAGCTCTTGATCACAGCCAGAGATATTCCATGGTTAAGATTAGGAAATACGAAATCCAATATCTTACTTTCCTTAGCCATAAGAATAACCTGTGGCCAGCCTGTAAAAATCGCGAACTGTCTTCAAACTTAGATTTGGGTCTTGAGGGTCATCGATTGAAACCGAGTCTTGAAGGTCTTCGACGGAAACCGAGTCTTGACCGACTTCGACGGAAAAACTTCGGATCGAAATTCCGGGTCTGACTGTCTTTGAAAACCTTTAGACCTTGATAACTTCAGACGTAGCCGATTGAGTCTTGGAGTCCTTAGACCGTACTGTTGAGGCTGTTTTGTCAACTTCAAAACTCCAAAGGATTTTTCTTCAACAATCTCACCTTGAACTAGACCATTATCGTCTGATTAGTCTTTGCAACTTTATCTACAAAATAATCTCGAAGGTTCTAGCAAATCGCCTAAAACCGTGGTTACTTGAACTAATTTCTACGGAGCAGAGTGCTTTTGTTAGCGGCTGTCAGATCCAATACAACATTTTAGTGGTTCAAGAAGTTCTACATCAATCAGAATAAGGAAAAGGAAGCGGCATTTTCAGGCTTTTCTCAAATTAGACATGCAAAAAGCATACGATCGTGTAGAATGGGATTTTCTTCGGGACTACCTTAATCGACTGGGTTTCCATGCAATTTGGGTCCAATGGGTGATCTAGTGTATCACTACAGCTTCTCTGAGTGTCAAATTCAATGGCGAACCGCTTCCTGATTTTCAAATGACTAGAGGTCTTCGGTAGGGTGATCCACTCTCTCCATACCTATTCATCCTTGTGGTGAACGTTCTTTCAACTCTCATCCATCAAGCTGTGGACATGGGAAACATCAAAGGTATTGAACTAAATCGAAGGTGTCCTACCCTCTTGCACTTATTTTTTGTAGATGATGCCATATTTTTTATGGAAGGAAAGCTCCTAGAATGCCAGAACTTAGCAAATATCATAAACCAATACTGTCTAGCAACGGGACAAACTGTGAACCGCAATAAATCTGGGATATTTTTTAGTAGCGCTTGTCCTAATAGTCTTCGAGAAATTTTAGCCAGAGAATTTCAAGCCCCAATGTTGACAAGGACTGGGAAATACCTTGGCATCCCATCAAATTGGGGGAAATCCAAAAAGGAGATGTTTGCTTGGATGTTGGCCAAAGTTAACTCTAAACTGGATGGGTGGAAAGAACGATTATTTCCAAAGGAGGTAAGGAAGTTTTGATCAAAGCAGTTGTACAAGCAGTTCCTCAGTATGCCATGTCTATATTTAAAATCCCGATCTCGCTTTGTAAATCTATCGAACAGAAAATTGCAAGATTTTGGTGGCAATCTCATGGTAACAAACCGGGTATACACTGAAGGAATTGGAAGACCCTAAAGAGCCGTAAAGACAATGGAGGTCTCGGCTTTTGAGACCTTATTGCTTTTAATAAAGCTCTTTTAGCCAAGCAGGCATAGCGTTTATTTCAACAGCCCTTGTCTTGTGGAGCAGGATCTTTAAAGGGCTTTATTTCCCTTCCAAAGATTTCTAGCATGCAGACAGAGGTACCAGACCCTCTTGGGGGTGGTAAAGCATATTGCTCAGCCGAGATTCTATTTCAAACAAACTCCAGTGGTCAATTAGAGATGGTTAGAAAATTCAAGTTTGGGAGGACAAATGGATTTCCACAGGTATTATCGGCGGCCCTGCACCTAGAAATGAACCTCAGAGGGTAGCCGACTTTATCATTTCAGAACAACAGACATGGAATATACCCTTACTTCACTGCAATTTTGATGATTGGACCATAGATGAAATCCTTAAAATTCAGATCATGCCGCAGTACACACAAGATCAACTAATCTGGACAGGGAGATCAAATGGACTCTATATAGTTAAGAGCGGCTATAATCAAATAAGATCAGGTGAGAGAAAAGTAGTTCAAAATTGTGCTTCATCTTCTTTTCAGCCGCCACAGAGACTATGGACCAAAATCTAGACAGTGCAGACTACTCCCAAATTGCGCACCTTTTTATGGTCTTTGTGCCAAAATGCCCTAGTGACTCACGAAAATCTCTACTATAGACATGTTATACCAGATCCTATCTGTCGGTTATGTAGAGACTGCTGTATCAATCTAGTCCCTGAGTCTACAGAACATATGTTCTTACACTGCCCCTGGATGCACAGAGTATGGTCTCACCCTCAAATACAACTCAAAATTCAGCAACTTCAAGCACACAAATTCGATGCATGGATACTGGAAATACTCGAAAAGGGAAATTTCTCACTGGATCTTGCAACGGTGGTGTCTATTTTGTGGCAGATCTAGAAGGCTCGGAATGATTTTGTCTTTTGTCGAAAGACTCCAGCTCCAGATCAAGTCATCCTTGCCGCCCTTGCCCACGCCAGATCCCATCAGAGCTGCCATAGGACACTGTTACAACAGAGTTCACACAAACACCATTCAGTTCGAAGACAGAGCTCGGATTCGATTTAGGTTGCTTCCGTGGCCCTCGCCAATGCCAGATCTACTCGGCCCTGTTCTAGATCGCTGCAGAATCTGTGATCGTGAATACTCCATTTTGATTAGATTTGGTGCCCCCTAGATCTAGGCGTGCTAAAGATAAACATTGATGGATCCTTCCCTATGGTATCAAATGAAGGAACGGTGGCTTGTGTGTGTCGTGATTCCTTAGGCTGGTTGATCGATGGTTTCACCTGACGAATCAACTCAGGTTCGGCCCTGCAAACAGAAGTGCAAGCTCTTAACCTTTCTCTTCTTTTTTGCTATAGAAAGGACAGACTCAGCAACGCATCTTACTAGAATCAGACTGTCTAGAAGTGATTGAAATGCTGCAAAACCCTAGCCGCACGCCATGGGAGAGCAGAGCTCTTTTCGCCGAGTTTGCAGCGCTGCTGCAACTTTTCCCTAACCTACGGTTGTGTCACTGTCGAAGGGAGGCCAATTTTGTTGCAGATTGGGCCACAAAGGCCCACGGGCAGAACCTCCTTCCTTTAAACTGGGCTATAGCCCCCCTCCTTATCTTTTCGACCTCATTAGTTCTGAGGCGTTACACTTTTGTAGCTCTGTTTCAAATTAATGAAGTTTTCCCTCTTTCAACCCAAAAAAAAAAAAAAGCTACTTGAATCCAGTTTGGTATCAGGACCTCACGCTCTCTGTTACTCAGGATTTTGGGCCTCTAAAGTGGGTAAGTTTTCTTTTAACCTTATTCTTCTTGGTAATAGAACAATCATGAAGCAAATCCTTGACAAGAGGAGTCTAGTTGGTCATCCCAATACCTTCAGAATATTAAGAGCTAAGTTCTCTCTTTCTCTGGTTTTGACATTTGTTTCAATTGGCGGCGCATTTGTATTACCAGCGCTTGCTTTCTTTAGCACAAACTCCAGCCATGCCATCGCACATCGAACATGGTGTGTTTGCCCCCGTTCTCAGCTGAAGTAGTTGAGGAATTCGACCTGTGATTATAATCGTTTCCTTTGCTAATTCCTCGTGGCATCCAGGTGGTGTTTCTTTCTCTCTTTAGAAAGAACTAAGTCGAACTCAATTTCGCTCTCTTGCTCGTGTTTCATTAATTGATCAATTCGAATGGTAGATTTTGTCCCGTTTTGTATGTTTTATGTGTCAGTGACCTCAGCCGATTTTTTCACACGAATATAACTAGAAAATTATACAAGAGAAATTTTGATTTCCTTTTGTCACTATGTTATCCTGTTCGTGTATTTTCTAAAATGATTGGGAGAAGCAATGTGAAGACATATTTTGCCGTGTGTGTAAATTATTTCGGGCTTACATTCCCCCAGCAGAGCCGAAGGAAGTACAGGCCCGTGGTGGCTCACAACCGGGCAGTCCTCGAGATGTTGTCCATGGATCCCGGATCTTCCTCTATGTTGAGAAGTGAGCTTCAAAGCACAGAAATTGGAAATAGGATGAGTAGCTTAGCTTCGTGTCGATGCATGGATTTGCGAAGTATATTGGTGTTTATTAGAATCTTCATTTGCGAAATTGGAGTTCGACACGACCACAATTTTTCCTGTTCTTGTTGTCTGAGTTTTACTCCTGCACCACATTTATCCTAAATAAGGTGAATTTAGTCTTTTGTGGGGAAATAGGCCTTGCAAGTATACAAGATTAGAAGGGAAGTATATTTGCACAAAAGCTACTTTAGAGTTTGGCCAAAGCTTAACATTTTTCGAATTTATATTCTTGGACATGTGGATCGAATTCAGAATCACTTCACACATTTTCACTGAGGAGTGGGCATGCGGAGTAGGGGTGATCGGGTCCAGGGTGGGTAGGGTCTGGACCTCGGCCCTATACCCGACCATGTTATAACTGGTTCCTCTTTTTTAGACCCTGTACCCGACCCTGTTTTCATTAGACCCTGTACCCGGACCACCCTGTTTTTCCGGTTCGGAAACAGGATCAACCCTATTTTCAATTGAACCTGTTTTGTTACTGTCTAATATCTTATACAACTTATAATTTTACGTTAATTCTCGAGAAAATGACATAATCATTGGAAAATACACTTGAAAGAAGAGCAACCCTGGAAATGCATAAAGAAACACCACTTTGAAAAAAGATGAAGAAGCAAACGATAATGAAAATCATTCACGGTAGTTCCTCTCTAAGCATGTATTACTTCAGAATATCTTCATTGACAAAATATCAACAATATTATATAATAATGGCAATGATATTTCTGCTAACACGCTGTCATCTTCATCCAAAAAGCAACCATCAGAATTCTTGATACATAGCTAGAGGTTCATTGCTGCATCAATATCCTCATGTATACGTAGCTAGAGGTTCAGCCCCAGATAAGGACAACCGAGACCTGCAAGGAAATCATAAGAATCTTCACATCAGCAAAATGGAATTAATACTTATCGACAAAATCTCTAATTTCTGATACTATCCAGCTATTGGTTAGATTCGGTCGCAAGTTTACAGGACAGAGGAGGGTATATAAAATGGGAAGCCAAAGAGTGATTATATTCAAGTGAACACCATGTTAAGATCACAAAATCCATCTAATTCATGCTTATGCCACAAATTCCAGCACACGTTCAGAACTATAACAAAGCATACAAGAACGCAAATCATAACAAATTTTCAACTCTCACCATGCTAAACACAAAACCCTCACTAGAACATTATAAAAACTCAAAATGCCGATAGTAATACAGCAAACAGATTTTCAGGCGATCAAAATGATGGAAGGAGCACTGGTGCAGCAAGAGGAGAGCGCAGATGCGCGCTTGCTTCTCACGTGCGAATGTAGTTCATCGCCAGGAAAGCAAGATGCCATCCACCCTCTTTTGCATCCGGAAGTCGGGCCGAGAGAACCTCGAGGTCCCGCGGCCCCGCGTCGACCGAAAGGAGGGATCTTTCAATCCGTCCAACCAACGCAGAGAAATGCCGTCCCACCATCGTCGCGACCGACGGCGACAACCACCCACGTGCTCTAAAAGCACCAGGGAAGATCGAAACCAGAGAACACCAAAAGAGGAGGTGGAGAACTCCACCCAAAAGCAGGCGAAGACACGGCGCGCAGCCACCGAGAGAAGATCAAACACTTAAGAGATGCAGAAACCAAGTGCAGGAGGAGATCAAAAAGATAAAGATGCACACAACCTCAAGAGACAGAGATAGAGATGGAGAGAGAGAGGGTACCGAGACGGAGAGAGGAAGAGCGCCGGTTAGAGAGAGGAAGAGGTGGTCATCCTTCGGTCCCGGCGCTCGTCGCCACTCCGTTGTTGCTGCAAGATCAGAATCGCACGAGCTTGAAGAGAGATTGAGAGACGCTGCGAGCCTGCGATTGAGAGAGAGGGGGTGAGCAAAGAGAGGGGTGGGAACTGAACGCGATTAGGGTTTGAATGAGGGGTAGAACCGTAGAAGGCTATTAGTTTTTTTTTTTTTAGTAATTTATTAAATCCGGGTCCAAAACCGGTCTGGTTCCGAGTGGGTCTTCACTCAGAACCGGGAACCGGACCGGTTCTAACCGGTTCCCAAAAAATGGAATCGGTTCCCGGACCGATTCTATCAAGAACCTGTTCCCGGACCGGTTTTCCGGGTGGTCCGGTCCGGGTTCCGGGTAAACCCGGTTCGGTTGCTCAGTCCTAATGCGGAGGTTACTTGAAAAGAATCTCCATCATAAAAACATATCCACGTACTTGATAAACTAATTTGGTTTCTGAACTTCAGTTGGTATGACTTAGTCGCTTAAGTTGTTGTGCACTTATTCTATATCTCGAGGGCAGCATTAGTACAGAAGCAGATGCTATCTTTATGGGATTATGATTTTGGATTAGATTTTTGTGCATTTTTCCGCTGTGAGAGAAAAAGGAGTGGATATGATGCTATTGCTCTTGGGCAAATGTGGAGGTGTTTAAACTTTTTAGTAGTATTGTGGTTTACTGCCCGAAAGTCTATAGATTGGCCATACTCAAAATCCACGGCAAGGAAGGTCTTGTTATTATGATTAACGGAGTGAATAAATGTGGCCGGACAGATGGGTTGGTGGATGAACTTTTGGCATTGTCGTATTTGAGTTGATGGATGATTACAAAAAGACTTCGCATCTTGATGCAAGGTGTCTAACTTGAGTTTTAATTTGACTTCTCTCTTGGTTGCTCTTATACCATTCAAATATTCTATGATTTTCGAGAGAGAGAGAGAGAGAGAGAGAGAGAGAGAGAGAGAGAGAGAGAGAGAATTATAAATACAATGCCTTTACTTAATTGACTTTATTATAAAATTATTAAAGGAGGATATCTATACCAAACAACATGCATAAGAAAGGAAATTAGCTATCTTTAAGAATAATGAAACACCAAATAATATCCCTAATATCTAATAATATCTCTAATAATATTTTCTAATAGGGGAAATTTATAATCTCCATAAATATACTTTATCTGTACATTGTCTTTCTTGTTAAGCACTTCATTGTTGTCCCTGGTATTGTCATGATTAACCCTCTCTTAATGTTTCCATAATTTTTTCTAGCCTCTAATGATGTTTTACACGAGCAGACTGTAAATGCATATGTATCCTTGAAGCGACTGCAGGAGCTTGTGTTAGCTGAGGAAAGAATTCTTTTGCCTTGCCCACCTCTTGATTCCAGACTTCCAGCGATAACCATCAAGAATGGAAACTTTTCCTGTGACGCGAAGTTCTCTTTCTTAACTGGAACTTCCTGTGTATGCATGCATATGAGTACAAAGCATCACTTTTATAACAACTGGTCTTTGCAGATGACAGAACCGTGCGCCTGCAAATGCTAGGGTACTATTGATCAAAGCACTCTGTGCTCTAAGCCTTGGTTATGCAGTTTTTACTCCATATTGATTAGCTGTGTGCTGGATAGAGCAAATATATAGATAAATTGAAAGAAATTATTATAGAAGAGGAGAAGATTTAATGAAAAAGAGCTGAGATCTGTCTTGATTATGAGTTGCATAACTATTTACAATTGTAAACTCTTTCATTTTATGGATATTCTTTTACATGCTCCCTCATAAGCATTTGGATCATGCTCCTTAAATAAGCAAGAGACTACCATCTGCTTGTCAATATGTACTTTAGGATGTTTTTATAGCCAGAGGCAATCTATAGCAAGTGGCAACTTCCCTTATCATGTATTCTGTAGCCTTTGTCTAATGGAAAAGGCAAAATACTCTTGCAAATGCAATTGTCTATTTCTTTGCAATTGCTTATACACACCTCTGAAGTGCTTGATCTTGTAAAGACAATGTAACGACCCGGGCCCCACTGTATAATATTGTCCGCTTTGGATGGGATTGCACGAAGCCATTTCCCTCCCTCACGGCTTTAAAACGCGTCATCTGGGGACAAGGTTGCACTCGGCCATTCCTTTCCCCAAATCGATATTGTCCTCTTTGGATGGGATTGCACAAAGCCATTTCCCTTCCTCAAGGCTTTGTTTTCAGCGCAGCGGAAGCGTACGTGAAACGCGTCATACAGGTTAAGAGGGGCCCAAGCCATTATATACTGGTCCAAGACTTCCTCCCTAGGCGATGTGGGACAGGGACTCATTCCTTGCGCACGTCCGGGCGAGGAGCGGACGCACCGCCATCCCTCTTTCCCGCGCACCGCCGCTCGGGCCGTCACACTCTCCCCTCCTTGGGAGCACAGCGCCCTCGCTGTGGCCCCACACGCGGTCGGGAGTCGGCTCTGATACCATTTGTAACGACCCGGGCCCCACTGTATAATATTGTCCGCTTTGGATGGGATTGCACGAAGCCATTTCCCTCCCTCACGGCTTTAAAACGCGTCATCTGGGGACAAGGTTGCACTCGGCCATTCCAAAGGACTTCCCAGGAGGTCACCCATCCTAGTACTACTCTCGCCCAAGCACGCTTAACTTCGGAGTTCTAATGGGATCCTAGTGCATTAGTGCTGGTATGATCGCATCCAGCACAAAAATCGGGTCCAGTTCCAGAGAGTCTAACTCATCAAAATCAGTTCGGTTTTGGGTCGAAATCTTGTTCATTTAATTTGAAATTCGAGTATGTTATATTAGAAGTTGTAAGGAACAACTTTCATGAAGGAACCAATTGGAAATTCTACCTCTAAAGGTAGGTAACAACCCTTGGAATCATGGCAGGTCACGGGTTACTGGACTGTCCGAAATACTGTTCCGAGGATGACGTCATTAAAATCGTCACCTATTTAATTTCTAAAAATTCTGAGAAAAATATATGTTATTATTTAGGATGTCCAAAACATTTCTTCAGAAGGAAATTTCTTCAAATTCACATCACAAAGTTGTCCACGAAATTAGCAAAACATACATGTCCTGGAAACTGTTTCAGAAAACAGCCTCTGTTCTATTCCGAATTTCTCTCCACGACTTTTATTTTGCTCCATAAATCCGATCTAAACTTTTCTATGGCCATTATAACATCCCTAAGTAATATTCATCCACATATAACTTCATCTACATAGTTCCTCCACATAAAAATCCCTAAAGAATGTACTCAGCCCCTAATCTACGTTTAGGAGACATCACTAATATCAGCAATGTTTGAGGAGCTTCCTGCAATTGGAGATGCAAACATAGCTATTAGAGGAATTGTTGCTAATGCTACTCAGGTTTCATGGATTTTCAATGCAACTGTGACTACAAAAACTTTCCTAATTCATTCTCATGAAATTTCTTTTTGCTTTTGTTAGTTTTATTATCTAAACATAATGAATTTTACTACTTAAGTGTGCTTCTTTGCACTCTAATATTAATATTTGTGAGATTTTAGTGAGGCGACTATCAACTGTTTTAAAAACTTAAGTTATTAGATAAATGCGTGGTTCAATATTTAATTATTCTAACACTTGCTTTCACACATATGCTAAATTTTGGCCTTAGCCTAAAGCGTACGTATGCAAATATATAATTGTGGATGCAAATAGAGGCTTGGAAAAATTTGAACTTAGAACCTCCTACTCTAATATAATATGAGAGTTTAGTGAGATTATTGCTAATTGTTCTAAAAACTTAAGCTATTATATTAAGGTATAGTTTATTATTTAATTACTCTAATAATATCAATTGGGACCTCTTGGATTATTCACACCCAACTAAACCTTGTAAGCTTTCATTCCTTGAAATCATTATATTGAGCATGTAAATAAATGAACTCTCGAGGGCAACGGACGTGACTGCATTGCGGCATGACCTTGACTTGCTACCTATAAGTTCAGTTCTGATAATTGTATCTTTAATGTAGTTCTTGTGGACTTGCTAGCAATTCCATGCTGTTCAATGTTCTTTGCCAAAATCTTCAGCATATGGCCATGAATAATTACCAGGGTGGTGATCTAACTGAGATAGGTGAAAAGTTCGAATATAAGTGGTGGACAAAAGCAGCGAGTTTCTATGGCGTGGGCCGTCTACTACTCAAATTTCTACTTATTTGATGACCGACTACGTGCTCTAGATGCAGATTTTTCTCGAAAGGTAATTCTCCTAAATAAGTTTACTCTACGTTCATTGTTTCTAATTTTAGTTTTGCTGAAAAAAAAAAAAATCTTCTGATCTTATATCATGTCTAAGATGGGATGAACATATGAATTTAGAATTTTCCACCCACTGTTATTAGATCCTTTTTCTTGAAGTCATGCAATTTCATGAACTTTATAAGATTGTTTTTGCCTGTCTTCCACCCTCTGAATTAGTAAAGCAATCTGATTTTGAGATGCAAGCATAAGTTGCATGCGTATGTGTGATCTAACAAAACGCATCTTGGCTGTTTATCTTCTCTTTGCAATTTATTAATATACTCCACGATAGTTATCCGTAGATGCACAGAAGTTCTGAAAACTAAAGAGTTCATGATTTAGAAGTAAAAGCGTACTCTCCAGGTGCGATGTTATTATATGAGAGCGTGTACAGACAGATAAGGATGCGTTGCAACTTGGATGCAGATTTTGCTTCCAGTTTCCCTGACTCCATATCTTAGCTTTGTCTTTGGGTGATTTTAGCTTGTCCAGTATATGTACTAGATGCTTCTAGCTTATTCTTGCTAATTCTCCATGGCTCATCTCCAGGTATTTGATAAGTGCATCAAAGAAGAGCTCAGCAAGAAAACAATAGTTCTTGTCACAAATCAGCTTCATTTTCTTTCACAAGTAGATAGGATAATCCTGGTACATGACGGTAGGTGGAAGAGGAAGGAACATTTGACGACCTCCCTTGCAATGGCAATTGGATTCAGAAGTTGATGGAAAATGCGGGTATAATGGAGGAATATGTGGAGGAGAAGGAAAATAGTGAATCAATTGACGAGGAGAGTTTGACTACGTTTGGGAAAGGTCGTGGGAAGGGGCTGGCCAATATTTGAGTGTTTGGGAAAAATTTTGCATTCCCCAATAGACAAAAGTTGGCCTTTGGAAGACTAAAAGCCCAAGACAAGTAGGAGGCTACCTTGTGCTTTTCAACATTTTCAACATGCTGAGGAGACAATTAGTGAAAAATTTTATTTTCCTTTGTTGCCCTTACAATTTTATTAAAATTCCAAATTTAACCCTTTACAAATAGAAACCCTATCTCTACTTCAAGGAGCCGCTTGCCTCTCTAGTCTAGCTCTGCTCTCCGAAGCAAGGTCTTGCTTTTCTCTTCAATTTCGAAGATTGCCTATCTCTTCGTTCAATGGTTGCTCGCTATTCTCACGCTCACTTCTCTCTTCACTCAGAACCAGGCATGCCTCTCTCTTTGCTTAGAACCTAGTTGCTCGTCTCACCTTGAATCCAAGGTCTTTCACTTCTATTCCTTTTCATTGTGCCTTCTCTAATTGTGATTCTTAAGCATTTGGTGGTTTCCTAAATGGTACTTCCGATGTTGTGTTTGATTAAGGAATATTACTGCTGGAGTAATACAAAGTTCTAATTTACTCCACAACGTAATTTTTAAAAGCAACTTGGAAAAACATCTAAGTTTTGAAGGCCTTATCATTTGGCAAGAATTAATTGAGTTTGACCACAATCGACCATATTATTTGGCTCGATGTTCATGCCTAAGCCATACCCAAATGGAGCTGGACACATCAAGCTCGATCGACCAAACTGAGCTTGAGCTCCATTTTACCAAGAAAAAGGGGTAGCAGCTAGGTTTGTTGGCGAGGTCCTGGCCCGGTTGATTGGTCTTCTAACCTATTTGTGGACTAGTTCCTTATGATTAGTCTTGTAGCCAGGCCTTAAGTCAACCGATCAGTCCTATAGCCGGTCTAGTGGCCAATTCAAGGTCCTGTGTCACTAGTCATAGCGAATTTGAAATTGATCCACATTGACTTTACTCGACTCATGGTCGATTATCGATTGTCATGTAATTTGCGTGGGATTAATCAATCCATCTCAATTCATGGTCGTATTGGATCGATTCATGGTCATCTATGACTGGCACAACAATTTAGTGAAATCACCCATGACTGGTGCTTTGACTAGGCTAAATTAGGCCATGATGGTCCACTGATCCATGATGATATGTGATCATCCCATAGCTGATTCTCATCTCACTCTATAGTCAAACCTTTGGTTGTAGAACCTTGAACGGCCAATTGACTCATGACCAGCCCTCAAGCTGGCTTACGGCTAAATCTTGCCATAGGTGTATCAGTTCTTGGTCTACTAGTTAGGCCAAAATAAGGGTCGAAATCAAGGATATAACAACTCTCCCCCTTTCAAAAAATTTTGTTCCCAAAATTTTAAACACGTACCCAATCATCCAAAAAGATATGGGTACTAGGGCTTCATAACTTTTTCACATTTCCAAGTTGCTTCTTCAATGCCATGGTGTTGCCATAGGACCTTTATTAATGGGCTAACTATATTAAGTCTCTATCCAATTCACACTCTACTTAGGCTCCTCAACGTATGACACTTAGTCGTCTACTTTGATTCTTTAAAGTTCAGCAAATGTACTGGATCTTGCTCATATTTTCTCAACATCAACACATGGAACTTATCATGTAGTTGAGCAAATCTTGGCAGTAAAGCTAATCAATAGGCTAAATTCTTTATTCATTTTAAGAATTTCAAAATGTCTTACATACCTTGGGGTTAGTTTCCCATTTTTCCCAAATCGTGACACATTTATGATTTGTGTCACTTTGAGGAACACACGGTTACTTTCCGTATAGCTTTTATGGCAACTTTGGGTAGTTCTTAACCTATCACTGAAAGTGCTAGTACAAACACCTAGAGGGGGTGGATAGATGTTCAAAATAAACTTTGGCAAATAAATGCGGAATAAAATACCTCCGTGGCTGCTCCAGTCGGACCTCTTTCGATGCCTAGGGCCTTGCCTTGAAAGGTACCTCCCCAAGCCTCGAAATTTGTTGTTATACAGTATGCTGTGACGAAAGAGTGGGATTCTTCCACTAAAGACGCTTCCTCTAGTGGTTCCTCGTCCCAAGGTGCTTTTTTGGAGGAAGCCCCCTAGTATATTCCTCCTTCTGTATCCTCTCAACCTGTTTCCTCTCAGCCTGATACTACTCTGAGTGATGAACTGGAGTGGAAGCAAATTAAAGGAAAGAAAAAGAAGCGGCAGGCTTCGACCGCTGCAGCCTTGTTTGAGCTGACCCCTCCTGGGGATGGAGGGCAATTTCTTAAATTGAAGGATGCTATGCCTTCAGATACCGCTCATGTACAAAAGCCTCCCAAAGGTCCTTCTAAGCCCTCTGCAAAGGGCAGCTCTGCTCGATCTGCCCAGGCTGCAGAAGATACGGTACCAGCCCTTCTCGTGCCTCTTGCTAACCCAGAAAATGACATTAGCAGCTATGCATCTTCTAGTGAAGATGATCTTCGTCCGAGTAGGCCCCTCTCCCCTAAAGCTTCTTCTGGTCACATTGGAATGGGATCAATTCAGGACCAACTTCTCTAGCTACGTCCTGACCCTCCTGGACCAGCACGACCAACTTCCTCGAAGGCGCCAAAGGCGAGTCGCAAGACCTCCAAGCGGAGGTAGTTCCTTTTCCTTCCGCTGCCTATTTTTTTGGATTTTGGAATATCAGAGGTATTATGGACCCTATTAGAAGGGTTGAAGTTAGGAAGCTTGTTGCCTCTAATAAGTTGAGCCTTATTGGCCTTTTTGAGACTAAAGTCCCGAAGCCGTTGTTCGACTCTATCTCTTCCACCCTCCTTAGAGGATGGAAGTGGCTTGCTAATTATGAGTATTCTCCGCGTGGCAGAATTTGGATTGGATTGAATCCAGCTTCTGTTAATTTTGAGTTGATTTCTCTAATTGACCAAGCCATCCATGGGTGTTCGAATGGGATTTCTTCTAACTTCACTTGCTGCATTTCTGCTGTTTATGGGGAGCATTCTTTTGTGCGCCGGAGACCTTTATGGTCAAACCTTCTCCATTGTGATGAGTTATTTCAAGACTCGGCTTGGCTCGTTACGAGCAACTTTAATGCTATCAAGGATCCTTCGGATCGCCTTGGCAGCTCGAACTCTTGGATTCTCTGTTTTGATGACTTCAGGCTCTATCTTGATCAATCTAAACTTGAGGATCTTAGATACATGGGATTTAGGTTCACTTGGTCTACTTCTTCAGGCACAGCCAGGAAGATGCGGAAAATTGATCGGGTGTTGGTCAATACTAAATGGAGAATGGATTTCTCCTTTTCGGAGGCTTCTTTTCTTAATCCAAGAATTTCAGATCACACCCCTATGGTTGTTAGGGTTGTCGAGTCCTATTTGAGGAGGAAGCCCTTTAAATATTTTGATTTTTGGGCTGACCACCCCGATTTCAATGCCATTGTTCACAATGTGTGGAATAGCCAAGTCAGAAATTCTAAAAGCTCACCTCAAAGCCCTAAACCAGGAAGCCTTCTTGGATATTTCCCTGAGGACGGAAGCGAGGGAGGCCCTTCGAGCTACCCAGCTGCTTCTTCATTCGGTCCTAACAATACTACTCTTGTTGAGCTTGAAAAAGACCAGCGCCGGACTTTTGTAGATCTTCGTGGCCAAGAAGAATCCTTCTTCAAATAGAAGTCTAGAGTCAGGTGGTTAAAGGAAGGTGATCGCAACACTAAATTTGTCCACAATTATGTCAAAGCCAGACATCTCAACAATCGAATTCTTTCTGTCAAGGACAATTCAGGTTCGGTTGTTTCGGATCCCAGCCTGGTGCCACAAGTATTTGTATCTTTCTTCTCTGATTTTCTTGCTCCGCATTCGGGTCTGACGGAGCCTACGTTGCATGAGCTAACTTCGCTTATTCGAAAGCCTCTCTCGGATAACTAAGTTTGTTCCCTTGCTGCTCCGGTCTCTGACACGGAGATTAAGAATACTTTGTGCTCGCTAGCTAAGGGCAAAGCCCCTGGCTCGGATGGGTTCACAACTAAAATTTTCAAAAATAATTGGGATATAGTAGGTTCTTCAGTCCTTGAGGCTGTTAAGGACTTCTTTTCTTTTGATTGTCTCCTCAAAGAAGTGAACACAACTATCTTAACTCTTATTCCTAAAGTGCCGAATGCCTTTGAGGTTAACGATTTCAGGCTGATTGCTTGCTGTAACACCATGTATAAGATTATCACAAAGATTTTGGCTAACCGAATTGCACCGGTGCTTAAGGATCTAGTCACCCCGTCCCAAAATGCTTTTGTTAAAGGAAGGAGAATAAGAGATAACATCTTACTTGCTCAAGAGTTGTTTGTTGGATTCCACCTAGACCCATATCTTCCAAAATGTGTGGTCCAAGTGGACTTTCACAAGGCTTACGATACAGTTGACTGGGATTTCTTAGAGCTCACTCTCTTAGCATTCCGATTTCCTTAATGGATCATCCATTTGATTATGGTTGGTATCCGAACTCCAAGATTCTTGATCTCCATTAATGGTGAGCTCCATGGCTTCTTCCCTAGCGGTAGAGGCCTTCATCAAGGGGACCCGATGTCACCATATCTTTTTACTCTTGTTATGGAGATTTTCTCTGGTATTCTGAACCGTAGGACCTCTGTCAAAGAGTTTAAATTTTATTGGAGGTGTAAGGTGCCCAAACTTTCCCATTTGTTTTTTGCTGACGATGTTTTTCTTTTCTGCCAAGCGGACTGGAATTCGGCAGTGATTCTCAAAAGGAGCCTGGACATTTTTTTCCTCTTGGAGTGGCCTTATTCCCAATAAGAGTAAGAGTGATATCTTCCTCTCGGGTGGCCTCCTGTCGTTACTGAATAGCATCCTCCTGGCATTTGGTTTTCAAGAAGGGAAGCTCCCGGTCCGTTACCTAGGGGTGTCGATCATCTCTAGAAGGCTGGGAAAGGTGGATTGTATTCAACTGATTGATCGCATTACTTCTAGAGTCCAACTTGGGCTCATAGATTTTTGTCTTTCGCTGGGAGACTTCAACTAATCAGGTCAGTTCTCCATTCGATTCAAGCCTTTTGAACTAGTGTTTTTACTTTACCTTCCTCGGTCATCTTGGGTATTGAAAGTATTCTTAGACAGTTCTTATGGAAAGGCACGTCCCTTGGTAGAGGGGGTGCTAAAGTTTCTTGGGTGGATGTTTGCTTGCCCAAAGAGGAGGGAGGATTGGGTATTCGGTTTGTCAAGGACTGTAATAGAGCCTCAATGTTGAAGTATATATGGATTCTTTTTATAGACAAGGAGTCTTTGTGGTGTCGGTGGATCCATTCAAATTTTTTAAGGAACCATAACTTCTAGGTCTCCCCACAGCCTGCGGTCCACTCTTGGGGATGGAAAAAAATCCCTTAACTTTGAAGCCACTTTAGGCAATCATTTGGATGGAAAGTTGGTAATGGACGTTCCATTTCAGTGTGGTTTGACAATTGGTTGCCCTTCGGTCCTCTACATTTGCTGGTCCCCGTTTTCTTCTTAAACGATTCGGATCTTCCCGCGCTTGTGGTTGTGGCTACTCTATATTCTTATGCAGGTAGATCTATCAAGTTGTGACTGGAGGAGTGGGGACTTTCTTTTCTGGCTCTCTCTTCTACTAGGGATCAGTTTATTTGGCGAGGGGACACTTCTGATTCTTTTTTGGTTGCGTCTGCTTGGAACCTCATTAGACACAAGAAAAATTGTGTGCTGTGGGCACCTTTCGTCTGGGATAGTGCCATTGCACCTTGCTTTCAATTTCTTTTGTGGCTCATTACCAAGAACCGTTTGCCAACGCAAATGCTTCTCCATTTGTATGGCAAGATCGACCATTCCTTGTGTATTTTTTGCAACGCCCAGCCGGACTCAATTAATCATCTCTTCTTCGACTACAATACCTCTTCTATGCCGGTTTACTTCTGGGCGTCCAGATGTAATCTGCCATGGAGGAATGGTAGTTGGATGGATAATCTCTCCTAGGCGATGAAGCTCCTTGCAGGTAAAGACTTCTTCCATAGCATGGCTCGGTTTTCTTTTGGAGCTCTATGTTTTTTAATTTGGAAGAAAATGAATGCCATGATTTTTCGAGGAGAATCTTTAGTTATTCCTGCCCTCAAGAATCACTTGGTGAAGGTGGTCAAAGATAGAGCGATAACCTACAAGAATGTACCCTCTACTCCAAGGAATCGTCGACTTCAAAGGGGTTGGGGTTTCGACCCCTCTGTCTTTTCTTAGTCCCTCTGGTGTTGCTGCCGTCGTGAGCCTCTCTCTTCCCCTGGCGTGCACAGAGGTTCGGTCGGAGGTGCTTCGTGCTGTTTTTTTGCTTTGCTGTTGCTTAGCCTTGTCTCCTTGTTTAGCCGCTATGGCTTTTGTAAGTTTCCTTGTTTTGCCTGCTGTGGCTTTTGTCCGGCTTCCTTCCACTCTTCCTATTTCTACAGTTAGAGTGTAAGTTTTTGGCACCGTTTTGTACATTTGTCCATAGCTCATCAATATATTCTTACCTTTACCAAAAAACAAAATAAAAAATAACTATGAAAGCATTTGCTAAGGATGTTTTCATTAATCAAAAACGAAAGTTGGGGGCTCGAAGATGATCAGATACCATCCTAGTCTCAACCATAAACGATGCCAACTAGGGATCGGCGGATGTTGCTTTTAGGATTCCGCTGACACCTTATGAGAAATCAAAGTTTTTGGGTTCCGGGGGTAGTATGATCACAAGGCTGAAACTTAAAGGAATTGACGGAAGGGCACCACCAAGAGTGGAGCCTACGGCTTAATTTGACTAAACACGGGGAAACTTACCAAGTCCAGACATAGTAAGGATTGATAGACTGAGAGCTCTTTCTTGATTCTATGGGTGGTGGTGCATGGCTGTTCTTAGTTGGTAGAGCGATTTGTCAGGTTAATTCCGATAACGAACGAGATCTCAGCCTGCTAACTAGCTATGTGGATGTACATCTCCACGACCAGCTTCTTAGAGGGACTATGGCCATTTAGGCCAAGGAAGTTTGAGGCAATAATAGGTCTGTGATGCCCTTAGATGTTCTAGGCCACACGCGCGCTACACTGATGTATTCAACGAGTCTATAGCCTTGGCTGACAAGCCTATGTAATCTTTGAAATTTCATCGTGATGGGGATAGATCATTGCAATTGTTGGTCTTCAACAAGGAATTCCTAGTAAGCGCGAGTCATCAGCTCGCATTGACTACGTCCCTACCCTTTGTACACACCACCCGTCGCTCCTACTGATTGAATGGTCCGATGAAGTGTTCGGATCGCAGACGTGGGCGGTTCGCCACTGATGACGTCGCAAGAAGTCCACTGAACCTTATCATTTAGAGGAATGAGAAGTCGTAACAAAGTTTCCGTAGGTGAACCTACAGAAGGATCATTGTCAAATCCTGCCCAGTAGAATGACCAAAGAACCGATAACAAAGTCAATGGGGATGGCGGGCTCAGCCTAACGTCCCCTCTTGACGTCGAGGATAGGCTTGGGCGCCTCAGGGCGCTCGGTCTTGTCCTCGGCGGCATAATGAACCCCGGCATGAAATGTGCTAAGGAACTTGAACAAGAGTGCGATGCTCCCGCCCCCCCATACACGGTGTGCGTGTGGGATGCCATGCAATCTCATATTAGTATAACGACTCTCGGCAACGGATATCTCGGCTCTCGCATCGATGAAGAACGTAGCAAACTGCGATACTTGGTGTGAATTGCAGAATCTCGTGAACCATCGAGTCTTTGAATGCAAGTTGCGCCCGAAGCCTTCGGGTCGAGGGCATGTTTGCCTGGGTATCACACAGTACATACATATCACTGGCATTTACTTCCCCTTGAAGTCCATTAGAAAGGAGAACTTTAGTTCCTCCCCCAAATGGATTCCTCTCGCACTCTCCGGACCCACCACACGCAATGCTGACCATGCCACGGATTCTGTCCTTCTCCAAATTGCTTTCATAAGCGCTAATGACAGAGAATGGCGACCTTAAAATGGAATCTCTCTCTCCCTCTTTCTCCCTTGAGCGATGGAAGATTCACGCTGGTCTCCATTAAAAAAAAAAAAAAAAAAAAAAAAAAGATTCTCAAGTTTTTCATACCCCGCAATCGAATTGACAAAACAAGCAAGCCCGCATCATTTTATATTGAATTAGGTTCAATTTAGGTAGAGACCGAGACTCCACTATTGTCAGCATGTCTGAACAACAGAAGGTTTTGAACATATTCTTGAAAAATCGCTTTTCTTTCTCTCCTGTCAATGGAGGACCAACTGATGATTCCCTTGCTCATGCACAAAGAACCTCACACTCTCATTCATGTCCCTGTTTTTTATTTTGAGAGAGAGAAAGAGACACTGGGCATAGAAGAGAGAGAGAGAGAGAGAGAGAGAGAGAGAGAAAGTAGGCATAGAACTTTGCATTTTGCTTATATGAACCTAAGAATAATGGTTCCCAAAAGCTTTCTCCAATAAATTTTGCTTCTTTTGCTTGCCCCCCCCACAAAATAAAACTTTCTAGGTTTCTTTAACTTTTCTCTAGCTCAGGAGATATATTCATGAGATTTCCAGGTCTGTGTGCACAAGCAACGCAGACAAAAATCGTTTTCTCGGATAGGTGTCCGGCCACCAACGTCGGATGGAGGAGGCCGGGGCTACACGGCGACGACCGAGGTCTCGCCTTTGGCGGAGACCTTGGAGGTGGCGGAGGCGGGAGAGGATGCCATGGATTCCTTCTTGGATGCAAATGAGTGTTGGAAAAAACTCCTTTGCTGTTTTTAAGTTAGCAAAATGTCTCCGTTAGTCTAATCTGAAGACTTCTAGACTCAAGTGTTAAAAGTCTGAAGATCTCTAGACTCTATCATCAAAGTCTGAAGACAGTTAGACTCAAGTTTCAAAGTCTGCCCAGGTTGACAGTCACCAGACCGAAAGAAGAAGTCTTTTGCAGATGGGATTATATCTTTGAAGATTCGTTCTATTTGATTTTTGAAAAATCTTATGGCTGGATATAGCTTTAAGATATTTGGTTATTCTTATTGGAATCTACTCCGATTTGAATATCTTTTTGAAGAGCAAGCAAACTTGGAAGGTTCTACTTATGGAAACTCAAGATCCTGATTGTATGGGCGAACATGATTGATGAGCTCTCATCTACATTTAATCGACAACTCAAAGATCACCTTAATTGATTTGTTCCAACAAGTAGATTGGAAGAACTCAAGGTGCCAACGGATATGAAGGCACAAGGGAGTATTTAAAGGTGAACTTTTCGTTGTTTGGAGTGTGGCTGAAAGAAAAATTTTAAAGTCTGAATCTCTGTAATTCCTTGCTTTTACATTCTTAGAGCTATAATTGTGTACGAAAGAGAGAAACATATAGTGTTTATTTGTGAAGAGAATAGCTGAGATTCTCCTCTAAAGGAAGTCAAGCTATACCAATCTCTTTTGATTCTAGTGAAATTCAGCCAGTAAGCTGTCAGCACGGGAGAGTGGACGTAGGTTTGGATTAAGCCGAACCACTATAAATATTTGTGTTCAATTTCTCTTACCCTAATCCTCTTCTTTTAATTGCTGCTTTATTTATTTGCTTCATAGAGTTATTTAAGAATCTCTTATATCCTTTGAATTATAATTCAAAGGGGTTTAAATCTATTAAAGTCTTTCAAAACTTTATTTACACCTATTCACCCACCTCTAGGTGTGTTAACTAGCTCTTTCAATGAGCACTTCTCTTTCTTCTCGTCCCGCTTCATCTGCTGCTCCCGGCACTCGAGACTGCAGAAAGCGCTGTCACTGCAAAAACAAAACAAAACATTATAAAACCCACCAAAAGATGAGGAAAATTATTATTTCGAACATATTCACCACCAATAATTGTTGGTCGAAAAAATAAATATCAGATCAAATAGGGAAAGTGAGGATAGGAGAGCCTCAAAATGGAAAATTTCTTGTCTGTAAGAAAATTCACCGAAAATTCACCGATTTGTTTTCTCGCCTTATTTTCGATCTGTCAATAATAACACCTCCTAGCTTTGCTGGCGTCATTGATTAAGATGACTAGTTTATAGAGGTGCAAAATATTCGGTGAGTTTCAACTGGATTTCGAGCATTGAAGGAGACCTAGAAGAAGGTAAATTATTACTTGTACATGTAGATATCGCGGTCGGGGGCGAAGCGACGCTTGCAGAGTGAGCAGGAGCGCAGGAAGTCAGTGGTGTTGATGATCTCACAGGAGTGGCACTGGTGGGGCCTCGGTGAGACCGGGGCGGGCATCACCAGCTGCGGATCCCAACCCCTGCCAAGACCTGCCAGCTTGTGGCCCATCTTGGACAGCGGGGGGACCGCCGCCTCGTCGTTGATGTTCAGATTGAAGGTGATCTCTGTCATGCTCGTCGTCCTCTTCATTTGGTGCGGTCTCTTCCCCAGCGACATCCTCTCTCTCTCTCTCTCTCTCTCTCTCTCAAACTACTTCTGCTACTACTGCTTCTTCTTCTTCTACGCTGCACATCTATGACTAATCTCTTGAAAACAATGGAAGAATGGGAAGAAACGAAGAAGAAGAAGTGTGAAATTGGAGAGGGAAGGAGAGGGAGAGAGAGAAAGGGAGGAGTGGAGGAGATGGGTGGGGGGCAAATATAAGAAGAGCCAACAGGTGAGGAGTGGATCTGGACCATCCATTCTTGTTGTGTGAGTCCATGTCAACCGTCGGGTCCCGCTGTTCTTCGAAATCTTTTTTTTTTTTTAATGCCTTGTGGGACGACGGTAATTAATTTTGAAAGTCATTAAGGCAAGCACATAATTGGATGTTAGGAGGGCTCTAGAGGTAAGTGAATAAGAGCTTGGATGGCAACCTTCGCCAGAGATGGAAAAAAAAATAAAAATAAAAGGACAAGGATGCCACCTTTTTTTTTTTCCTTATCCTATTGGTGAATAAGAGGAATTTACTTAATTATACTATATCTGAATTTACTTTTTCTATGCGCAAGCCTAGACGACTTGATAGGATGTAATCGGACCGGGAAACAAATTGTCCGGAGAGAAGGGGTCGCGTCAACAGGACCCAACCGTTTGGGTAGCTTGGCGGTAGTGTCGCTTGGCGGCTCAAAGGTGAATGGGGGCGATGGCACCTTGTGAGGCCAAGTTGCTACGGTTAAGGGGCGATCGTCTTAATTTCTTGAGCAGAAGCAATGATGGCGAGGGCAAAAGGGGAAAAGGAGATAAAAGGAAAAAAGAACAAAAGAAGAGAAAGGATGTAAATTTAGGCTGCGCATGGCAACATTTCTCGGCTGGGGAAAATTTTTTCGGAAATAGTTCTTTTCTATTTCTTGGCTAGGGAACTATTTCGAGCAAAAAAATCTGTTTGATAACCGCACAAAATTTCTATTTACGGAACAAAAAAGAACGAAATACGTTTGGTAATCGCACAAAATTTCTCGAATAGAAAAACAAAAACGCACAAAATTTATATTCCAAATTTTATTTAAAAAAATTAAAATAAGAAAAAGGAATAAATTTAATATTACATAAAATTGACAAGATCAAAATATTATTAGATTAATAATACATTTGCTTAGGTGTAAGCATTCTAGTCGAATATGCTTGTAACATAGGTGGTATTGTAATAGAACGTAAGCTATTATTTTATATCTATATGTGAGGATCTAGGTTTAAGCATATTTAGGTTTGCTCTGAATATGCCGTGTCTATGGATTTTCACGACATCCCCAGACGGCGAAGCATCATGAATATTAACATATACGAATGCCTTGAGATGGACTCGTTGTGGATTTTCTTATGGAAGGATGAAACATTTGATATGTATGGAAATGAATTTCTGACTTCGTCCATAGATGATATCCAAATGAGCATCCCCCTGATATGAAATAAAGAGATGCTCTCAGCTTCTTACGGTATGATCGACTCTGCAACGAGAGGTCGAGGGGACCAACTCAACGATTCAAGAGCATACTCAGATTCTGCCGAGGACCGAGACTGCTTCATCGTATGCTGGGACACAACTAGTTGAATGGTTTGACAAGGGAGGATACATCCATCTCCTAATCGTGCACAAATTTGTAAAGGTAACACGGTCAACGTTCTATCACGACTTCAAAATTACCACAAGTTGACTCCGCGCATGGCCTACATTAACAAGACACCACCATCGCAACAAACAACAATCGTTCCTTGTCCCGTGACTTCGTTTTTCAAATTGCTGAGGTCATGCACTCGCCCCAAGTGAATTTAGCTTTGCACGTTCATGTGGGGAAACAGTGAACATGAATTCTTCTCTGAGCATGCAGAGGTCGCCCCCCGGTCAAAATTAGCAAAGCTCTCCTTTTCTCTTTCATTTCTTCCTTTTGTTGATACACGAGGAGAAAAAGAGACCTGAAAAAATAGCTCGGGATTCCCGACGAAGGGGGGAAAAGGCCATTGCCGTGTACCTTGTCACGTCCGTTAATCATGTGGTGATTCCTCTCGAGAATTGCATTCGGGTACCTTCAATGGGGGCTAAGCTAAGTCCACTTTTATGATAACCCCCAAAAGCTCTCAGCGCTAGAATACAATTTCTTCACGAGATGGATCCCTTCCTTCCACGCTCAATTTACATAAGAAAACAACGTGTCATCTATAAGCTGCAGTCTCTCATCGTCTCTAAACAAAAAATAATCCAATTTGCCCCATTCCCCAAAGACATCTCGGCAATTGAAGAACATTATGCCATATATGTACTTAAAGACTTCATGGACCATGCCCACAAACTTACAAAATGCTGCAATGCATAGACATCCGATATTTGCAATGGAAAAGTTGATACAACGATCGGCATCTCAAGCTGACGAGTTGAAAATGGATATAGTTCAAGCATTGCCTACAATCAACATTGACTAACCGGACTTTTTTTCATTTGGTATGTTCACTTGGTGGAAGGAGAGATCTAGAAACAAGGGGTGAAGAAAAGACATACTCGGATCAGAACAACACTGTCTAGCTATCAGCAGCTCTGAAGATGGTCAACAAAGCTAGGAATAGGTTGACAATGTCGAGGTACAGTGAAACTGCAGCCCAGATGTATTCATCATATGAGTAGCGTTTGATCAGATTGAATGTGTCATAGACGATGTACCCACAGAAAATGAGTGCCGCCAAGCACCCATATATCTTCACGCCTCACTCTTCTTACTTCCGGATGAAACTCACTCGATCTATTGCCAATCTGAAATAAGAATTGCAGGATTAATTCGTTGGATGGAAAGAAAGAGAATATCAAGTAATTTCGAAAATTTTGGCAACTGAACATGAAAAGCAAGTCTAAGTTATCTGCACGCAAAACATGTTACATCCAAAAGGCTCATCAATCATGATGGGCAAATGCTACTTTTTCCCTTGCTTAAAACATATATCCCCGATTGTAGTGATATCACTGCATGAACTGTACTTTTATGTTCGCATGACAGGATTGACTATACTTTTTACTTTTTGCTTAATCTATCTTGCAGTTCACACATTTTTGCTTTTGCTTAAGCAGAAACAAGTGCACCCTAAGAAAAGTAACTCACTCCAAGCTACTTTTATCATATATTTCTAGATTAGAAGAAGTATATTTTCAGAATCCTATACAAAGAAAAAAGTTAACCAGACATTTGAGAAAACCCACAGCAAGCCCATCCTCATGACAGCTCTCCAAACTAATGCCTCTCTACACTAATATACCAGTGGCAAGCTACATCCACAAGGGAGTCTCCAGGTCCTGGTAGCACTATAGTACCTGATGACTAAAGAATACACATGCAAAAGGCTTCATTCCAATCTTTTGACAACAGAAAAAGACAACCGCCTAGAGAGGCCCAAATTTCATTATAAAGGCAGCATAATTGAGATCCTGATCAATCAATATACGAACTGTAAAGAAAAAACAATCAAGTGCGAGATCAAGCTCACAGAAGACAGAGATTAAGTAGAAGTGAACCAACATGCATGTAGAGAAAATAAACAACAAAATTCTTTGTGGATGATCTACAGAAAAGCACGGAGCTATATCAACAAAAACAATCCACTCTCGTCAGCTCATCGATCCAACTGAAATAACCACTCATCTCCTCATCCTTCACTGCACGGTCGGAACATCCTCGAGCCGCGAGTGTTGTTACTGATCAAAACAGTAAACAAGAAAACAGAAAACCAGAAGAAATTTTTTCGAATGAGGAAGAGAAGCACAGAGAAAAACAGAACACGAACTTGCACACATCGGTTCTAAAAGAAACTGTCAAGTACAGGACAGCTTAAACAAGAACAATAATTGCTTACAGACCACACACATGTGCAGCATATAACTGCACCTAAACGTGCTAACTCACTTCCTAAATAACAAAGATGAAGTCTGTTGAAGTCGTCTACATATTATGTTTTCCGCTAGCAAAGAGATGTGGTTCCGAATAGGAATCACTTTCTGAGCATGTTCACATTAGAGCACTGGCCAAAATCACGATTATTTCAATAGAGAGAAGATTGGCAGACTCAAATGATATAAGTCTGCCAAGTGAATAGCAAACAAAAGAATACAAGCTTTGGCACAATGTCAAGTGACTAGGTTTTCTGCAATTATTGCTCTAACCCGGTAATGCTGCTGTATAAAGTCCAAATCAGAAGGTTAAATTGGAGCGGCAAGTCAAATTGCCGAATTAAATTGGAATATCGTACTTAGCTAAGTTTATGTTTAAGAGAAATGCTGGATAACTAATCTTCTTCTATAGCATCTCAAAGTAGATACTGGTACCATGTGCCCCCATACACTTCTTAAAAACTTCATTTTCAGTAGCTAAAGAGTCAGAGAAAGCATGAACAACTAGACGGGTTTCTTTTGATAAGAAAACCTAAATTTTTCAGGCTATATTTGTAATTAAATTCTCCATGCAAGAGTCGGAACTAGATACAAAAGACTGGATCCTAGCAGACAAATGTTTAAGACACTGCTCTAACCCGCATCTTGACCAGAATCATTTCTTTGGCCGGATTTTTAGTCCCGGGAACAAAAAAAAAATATCCGTTATCATGCAGGTTTCTACTCTTTTTTTATTTCTCGGGAATGTTATCATGCACTGCCTTAGAGCATCTCAATATTTAAGACTACGATGAAATTGAAATTCAAAGATTAAGATAAATCATTAAAATATAAGTTAGCACAATTGAAATATTTAAAATTAAAGTAGCCATCATATAATAAGGTTACGATTTTTTGGATAAATATCCCAGGGATAACTCATATAATGATTCTATTTGTCGAATGAATTTATAATCTGTTTTGACAAGTTTACATTAGGCCAATGAAACAAATGGGAAAAGAACCATAAAAAATTTAGAGGTTCTGACATTTAGCATGGGAGTGCATCTTGTAGGTTGGCTGGATTCGCCAGGTTGGTGCCCTCTTTTTCAACACCAAGCACTTGCCATCCAATTATTTAAGGCCCCCTTTGGACCTCCTTGCCTCACCCCCTAGTCTGCCCACTTGTTGCTTCATCCATTTTTTGATAATTCATAATTTGAGATACTGTACAAGTAAACGCTAATTAAATCACCAAAATATGAGTTTAGTTCATTTATCACCCTATTTTATTAACAAGTGTGCTAGGACACTTAGGGCGCGTTTGGTAACGTTTCTGTTTAAAAATTGTTCCAGGAAACAGAAACAAAAAAAAGTGTTTCTGTTCCAGGGAACAATTTTTGAACAAAAAAAACGCGTTGAAACACGTTTGATAACTACACAAAATTTCTATTTCTAGAATAGAAAAAGAACAGAAACACGTTTGGTAACTACATAAAATTTCTATTCCAATTTTTTTTTCAAGTGTTTTTTTTAAATAAAATGTAAAGTTGGTATTGAATTATCATTCTTATACAATGCTCATCAATTTAATTTCGTTCATGGTGAGTTGGAAGAAAATTTTTTTATGTTTGTACCAAATTTGAACCTATTTTTTTTTTATTTTTAATAAAGTATAAATTTGGTTTTGAATTCTCGTTCGCTCATCAATTTAATTTTGTTCATGGTGAGTGAAGTCAAACATTTTGAACATGGTTATAAGTGCATACTTTGAAGAAAATTTTATAAATAAATTTTGTACCAAAATTTTCTCACGTGGCTTTTTTTTCAATAAAGTGTAAACTTCGCATTGCATTATCATTCTCATGAAATGCTCATCAATTTAATTTTTGTTCATGGTGTATGAAAACAAATATGTGCATACTTGGAACAAGAAATGAGGTAAGTAAAATTTACACAATAAGAGCTAGCTAAAATAAGAGTATCTCATAAATTTCTACATAGACCCTTTAAGTCATAACATCACAATAATGAAGTAATATAATTCATTGTTCAACTTCATCACATTGAATTTGATAAGTGAGTACTTAAAAACAATAATACCAAAGTCAGAAACACAATGTCATGAAATCTCAGACATATTATGATCCCTCGCCATTTGATTTAACCCCACGAATTTTGAACTAATCGGCCACGGCGTGATCATTCCCAAGTTTTCTATCTTCATGAGATTAACTCTTGTATCTGTTATGAAGAAACTATTTAACAATAGAAATGCGGAACAAAAATTGCCCAGGCAGTGATCCTTCAGTGAAGGAAATTTCAGTTGCCTCCCTTACCTCAATAATTTAAAGACAGAAAAACAAAATTGCAGATAACTATTTTCCCGTAAAAGTCAAAACTAAAATACATCCATGGGATTGTTCTATTGGGATTTTGGAGTAATTTGCTCAAGCCCGCCCATAAATGGTCGCAATGGCTCGGGAATCTTGACGGAGCCATCCTCTTGCTGATAATTTTCCAGTATGCACACAATCATCCGAGGTACTGCACAGGCAGTTGCATTCAAAGTGTGAACAAACTGTGTAGGCACGTTGCCTTTACCCTTCTTAGGAGTTGTTGAGGATGGTGGTTCTGATGGCCGATACCGAATTCCTAATCGACGACTTTGATAGTCCGTACAATTTGAAGCACTTGATATCTAATTCAATTCATCAAGCAACCAGGAGGTGAGTGAGTTATACTAAATCATCAGCGATTGACACACCTCAGATAAGAACGTGAGGAGCAGGAAGTACTGCCAAACAAAACTAATAAGCAGCTAACCTCTCCATATCATCCTAAACCGGGCATCCATGCCTCCACATCAAACTTACGATAAGCAGGTGCACCTAAAAAGCTAAGCTTGATTATAGTAATTAGAACTTAAAGCTTACATTGGAAAAAATGGAACCGATCAATTGCATGCTTGCCAAAGTTTTGGGAGGATCATTTGCATCCATACCAAGTAATGCATTAGATAATGACTCCACCAAAAGATCAATAAATGACTCCTCACTGCTATTGTCATCCATGTTTTACAGTAGAGGACAATAGAGAAGTGAGAAACAGAGCCCGTCCAGCATATGCAATTGATGTCACAGCAGATTTCAGCTGGTGTGTTGCAGTCATCTAACTAGACAAAACAGGATAAAGCGAAGTTAATGGGATGAAACAGCAAAAATTAAATAAGCAAATATGTACCAAAGATCCCAGCCACCAACCAAAATTCTGTCCAAAGAACACCATCAAGTCTAATGTAAACATCCAACCACCAAAAGAAAAATACTAACCGTCTCCAATGCCATATGAAAGCGAGAAGCTAAAAATGGAAGGACCAGAGAAGGTTCCACATAAGACAAGATGGAAGTTGCTGCAGCAACTGTCTCAGATAGGTGCTCACTCTTGCTGTATTGGCCACAATCAACTAATCTCAGCATAGCACTGACAAAAGATTTCCTCTCTGCCTTCCCTAGGGCCAGTTCAGCTGCTCCCTTATCGTTCAAGTTCCTGTAAAATGATCACTTAGAACTATACAGACCTTGCAGAGGGAGGAAAACACATTCAAAGTCTAAGCTTTGAAATTTGAAACCTTACTGTTGTTCACATTGCAAGCGCTTCTGGAATGTAATGACCATATAGAACAAGAAGCGTTCCAGTGAATAAGTCCAACGACCCCCATTAGATGGATGGTAATACCTGTTATGTTTAAAATGAGAAGAATTTCAAATAGAATTTTACCACACACAGAAAGAACAATTAGGAGTATAAGCCCCAGAAGACCAACTGTTCTAAGGAGTTGATCAATTTCTCTAAGTGCTCTTGGGCAGAACTTCCCGGCTTTAATGAATAAACCTGTAATGGCAGTAAAAGTCAATGCATTAAAAACTGGACATACATATATGTACTCGAGGAAAATCATATATTGCAGGGAATACTAACTTACAATTGCCTTTGCAATAGCCTTTGCAATAGCCTTTGCAGGTGTAGTCGTCTTGTTTGGGAATAAAAACCTTGTATATCTAGGAACATCTACAGCAAAAGGATATGATGCGCTTCCATTTGCCACAGGAACCTACAAATGCCAGAAAGAAGCATGGAATATAAAACTTCAAGATACTCACCACTTAAATAGAGAGAGATGAGACCATTTTTTTCAGATTTCAGAGATAAGAGGAACATAACAAACTCGAATTTACCTTCAATGACACCAAAATAATTCTATTTCATTGAATTTTTTTAAGCAAACAGGCTATTTCCTAATTATAACTTCATGAAGGGGCCTTCCTTACAGGCATCGCACAACAAAGTACGAGCTGACAACCATGAATACCATTCAGTGAACTCCTCCACTCATAGACATGATAGGGACGAGTCACGGCATGTCTGCATTACTTAAAGTATGCGAGGACGTGATATTGCAAAAGCAAACATACTTCTTTGTTATGCCACTTCCAATCATTTATCCTCCAACCTAAATGGGAGTTTGTTTGGCAGTATATCTCAGGGGAACAAAGATGGAGGCCTCTGCCTTGCTTCAGTCAAACAAGATCTATCCTAATTCTTCAATCTCCAGCTTTAGCTCTACATCATATCAAGTGGTTTCGTACATGGTTTCATACAGAAACACAAAGACTCATTACGAGTTAACTATTTAAATAGAAGAATAATTCTCCTCAAAATGTAAAAGCCAGAATAATGTATCGGTCAAAATCTTTCAAAAGCATATTGTCATCATCCAAGGAAACTAGCTAGCTTCATATTTTGCTTGCAGAAGATTCAATCCTCTTCCTTTCTCACTGGTAATATTGCCAAATGGTTCTGACCATCACATTTCCACCACTATTTATTTTACCCAAATGGCAAATTAGCCACCAATGACAAAGTCTCTACCATCAAAGTCGATGTCACCAGCTCCAATGCCATCTATAAAGAGGAGTTCCTAGTGAATTAAAAAATTTGTGGCCAGCGTATCCAGGGAGAGCATTACATCAAAATCCTTGTAACACCCTTAATCACTATGTTCGTGAAACATAATGATCCAAATCTCATTTTTTATGAGTTTCAAAGTTTCACACACGCACCTCAAACATATTCAAGTATCTAGCAAAGAGAGTAGGCAAGAAAGGCTCCCAATCAATAAAGTTGTAGCTCTTAATCACACGCGCTATGATTGCAGCCCACTGTCTGTTCCAGAATTGGGAGTTCGGTACAGCATCCCAGAGGTCTATACAATTTTCTATCCACTCCCTGCAATGCAAGCAAGAGAATAACTTTTCCATCACCCACAACTAGTAAGAGAATAAAAGATGGGAATATTGTTTACCATACATTTAAAAGAACTCCTGGTTATCCACATTCACAGGAAGAAAGAATCGAACAAAGCCACAACCTTCAAAGGATGAATTATGCCAAGGGTTTTCAAGTAAGCATCTGCAAGTTTGATTAATCGAAAAACAGAAAGAAAAAGCCAATAACAGTTAGAGAGGCTGAGTAAATTAGCGAATAAACAACAGTCTGCATTGAGCAAATGAGATCACAAAATCAGGCATTGAAACTAGCATACTAAATATGATAAAACCCAAAATCATAATCCAGAAATGGTAAGAGAGAAAGTCACGATATCATTCCGGCATAGTCTATAACAGCATATTTATAAAGTGAAAACTATACCACACACCCAGAAATGCAATGGCTTGTCAAAGTTTTTAAGTTTTTTTGTCACATGGAAAGACTAGAGAGATTGCTCAATCTTCCTCAACAATTAAAAGAAATAGAAAAAACATCAGATGCATCCATCACACCCAGCTAAATAAAATTTGACCTGAACCTGCTATCTGTTTAATCTAAATCCAAACTGAGACTCTTCAGCATTATTTTAACCAGTATGTCATAAGCTACAATTTTTAAGTAAAACACAGCAAATACAATAGACATGCAATTTTTTTGGCAATAAATTACCCTTGCATACTAATTATAATGCTAAACAAAGAGATTGAATGACAACTTCTCAGAATCATCAGCAGACTTTCAACAGTAGTGTTCCAAATCATCAAGGAATTTAAAGAAGATGAGAAAGTTAATTTGGAATCCTCAGAAACTCACTTAAACTCGGACCAAATCTCAAGGGCAGAACCAGGCGGGAAGAATCTCCGACAGGATTGAATAAGGGAAGTGACAGTCTCAAAATGCCTTTGTCTCAATCTCCAACCTTCAGGACCATTACTCCTACAAGTTGCCAATACAAATTTTAAAGTAAACAACAAATTTACATAAAATTGATTAAGTAGAAGAAGAAAAAGAAGGTGTGGATGGAAATGCAGAGTCTAAGTCAAGGAAAACTCCGTGCATACAAATTACTTATAAACTGTGATTGTTTGGGAAAAAAAAGTGCAATCTCTAGGCAAATTAACAATTATACAGAATTCCAAAATTATCTAATATAAGAAAACATTCTACTGTTTTTGTAGCACAACTAGAAACAATCATGCTCATACCAATAGTAATGAAGTTCTATAAGCAAAGCACAGTTCTGACATGTAAATGATGATCTGTGCATTCCACAAATCTGACATGTTTATGAACAACTCTCACCTTGTAAAATGCGTATGGATAAGAGTATCATATAAGGGTCGCCACATAACTTTCAGAGACAACTTCTTCCGATACTTATTAAGGACCCTGACTATAAGGTTTCCCCATCTCACCTGATTCACAGAGATGACAGTCAGCAAACATTTGTAACAGCAAGTAAAAAAGATGGTGACAAATCTAACGTGCTGCATCTGCAAAGGGAACACCTGAGCATAAAGCTTATTCTGTGATTTAAGGAACAATTCCAAGCCAACATCCACAAGAGCAGCCACATCTTGGAGATCTACTTCACTTTTCGCCTTTATGAAACTACAGATGGATAAAACAGAAGGATCACGTAATAGCCATGAGACAAGATGTGTGTAACCTTGCTAAACAACATCTGATTGGCTACTAGATAATAGTGTAGCAATTCATGAAGAATGATAGACTCCACTCTTCATAAATTTCAAAGTAATTCAGAAAAGAGAAAAAAAATTCTGGAACCAGATTCTCGAGCAGCAAGACTCATACTATCGATAGCTATAATTCAAATGGTACAAAGTACTTCAAATAATTGGAGGGAAAATTGCAGCCATCATAATCCTAAATCCTAAAAATATTATTTTCCTTTCCACGACACTAGCAGATGATCCACTTCGATTGGACAAGCTGCGAAGAAGTTCCTCTCCCATCGACTCTTCATAAATAGCAGGGACAGCTGCTACTTGGTTCATTTGCAGATGTGATGACGGGTGGAAGAATGACCAGTTAAAAATTGATTGACAGGAATAAAGTAAGTCGGCGCAAAGCACTGGGCAAAAGTATGTATCTACCGCAGGCATCTCATCACAGTTCAAACTTCTAGGCAGTGTGCTTAAAGATGAATTAAACAAACTAATGAAAAACGAAAAAAGTCAGATTAAATCATGGTCATGAACCACTGAACCCGACTGACAGATTGATTCATTACTTTTGCAACTCCGTGGAATATTACTAGTGAAATTTCTATCCTATTTATCCACTCAAGAATGACAACATCCTGTGCAATACTATCGATCTTCCCCCACGGGAGAACCATTTTGGGAGGCATCCTCTCGTTGAGCTCATACTCCGGCACGCATTCGCTCAATCAGAGATGAAGCGCCAATTTGTCCATTCCGTCGACAACACTTCAGTTCAGCAAAGCTCCAACAACATCCAACCACAGATGAAGACAATAACATCATCAACAGCACTCGCAGCTTCCTCCCTCGATCTCTATCAACCGACAATTTCATCCGAGACGAGAGCCGAATCGAAGCACACAAGCTCCAGCAACAACGATCGCGGTCCATCGACCACGAGAGAGAGCGAAGAGCAACAAGGAAAAATCGAACCGAGCGAAAAAGAAGAAAACGACGGGAGGTAGAGAGGGGGGGCCGGCGGGGCGCTCACGTTTCGAGGACGGAAATCCACTTGAGAGTGGGGTAGACGGAGTCGGGATCGTCGGGGCGGCACGATTCGCGGACGGACCGCACGGCCCAGGCGAACGACTCCCGCTCCTTCTTCGTCTCCTCCGCCACCGGCGGTGGGAGCCACGCATTGTACAGATGCATTTCCCTCCTCCTCCGCCGCCGTCAGCGGCGGGATCCAATCCGGCCGCGGCGATCGGAATCCGACGGGAGCGGTGCGAGCGGAATTGAGGTGAGGTCTTCGCGGAGAGCTTGAGGGAGTTATTTTCTTCAGTGAGTGAAATTATTTTTATAGCGGAGTGTGCAAATTGGCTCTTCTCTTCTTCTGTTCATTGTCTTTCTGGACAAGAAATGAGGGAGATGGGGCCGCGACTTCTCGGTCATTATATCACGGACGGAGGGGGCGGGCGAGCGTTTGCCGCGTGGCTTGGTTGACCGGCGACCGGAGCTACCGGTGGGGGATGGAGGCGTTTCACACTGACTTCCCACGGTCCGGTCAACCAGTGGCCGGTTGTGTTTTTCTTTTTTTCTTTTTTTCTTTTTTTCTTTTTTTTTTTTTCTTTTTCTTTCGGGGATTTCTTGAGGGACAATTTAGGCTGAGGGCCCTGAGCTTGGGACCAGCGTTTTCTATTTCACATCGAAAGTCCAGCTGACTTTTTTCTTCTGGGTTATCGTGTTGCTCAAATCGGTTTCCGTACAAAGCGGTCAATACAATTGGGTCAGGGTAAATTGGCAAAATAAAAAAATCGGATGTTCTGTTCAAAAAATGGGATAAGCTCGTCTTTTAAATAAATCGGTTCGTATAAGCTGAATGCAAGAGAAAGCTCCCACATGCGGAGTGATTTTTCTAGCATCAGATTTAAATAATGATCATTTTAAGTGTGCAAAAAATACACGCTCATTTACTCTCGAAAATCTATCGATAAATAGTATACTAAAAACATATATATATATATATCTATATAAAAGTGAGCACGCAAAACAAAATATGAAAGTTAAGAGGAGAGAGGAAAAAGAAAAGTAATGTCGAGGAGTAAAATAATCAATTCTGTAAGATATCGTCTCTCTCGAATCTCTCATTTAGTACGTAAAGGATTAAAATGGTTAAGAAATATAAAATTGATATTCGAAATTCCACGATGACTCCGCATTTATAATTGACTACCAACTATCTATTTAAGCAAAAGACTACATTTTTGAGTTTCCATTTTTGTTCGCAAAAACTAAAAGTAATTTGAAAAACAATTTTTAAAAGTTATTATTTATCTTGTTGGAAATAATTAGTCAATATTTAAAATATTTTCAATGCAAATATTTTTATTTTATTAAACTTATAAGTGATGCAAGTGAAAATATTTTTTATTTTATTAATTTTATAAGTGATGCAAGTAATTATTTACTAAAAAACAATTTCTAGATTATCTATTTCTCGTTAAGTTATTGGAATTTAGGACCCGACATTGTTTCCCCTTGAGGGAGGGAAGAGAATCATTACGATGCCGGGGAAGGGGGTGGGGGTTGCATTTGGATCCAAAAAGCGTCTAGGCGTGCGTTAGTGACGTGGCAACGATGTGGCCTTTGAACTGATTGGTCGACCCTTTTCCGCAGTGACCTCAGCACTTACACCGTTCCGGGGGGCGGGGTGTGTGCGCACCCAGGATTTAGGTGCACCTTTGCTGGGATCCAACCGAGTTCGATCAGTCCCCCTTTTTTGGGGGTTTTCCCTTTCATTTCTTGGACCGCAGAGATCTTGGTGAAGTAAGTGCCGAGATGAGGAAAATTTGGGCCCCGGGGGACCGGGGGCAGGCCAATTGGGCGTGTTGAAAAGCTAAATTAAATTTTCGAGCCATTACAGCCATCGTCAAATGACTCTTCTAGGTTTTATCATAAGATTCACATCTTCTACAAAATCTTCAATTTGAACCGTAATAATTCCGAATCACTTAGGTCCTGTTTGTTTGTATTTTTGTTTTTTGTTTATAAACAAAATTTTTTTTTTTTTGTTAGTGAAACAAAAAAAGAACGAAATGCGTTTGTTTGCGTTTTTGTTCAAAATCTATTTTATTGTTCCTAAGAACACATTTGGAACGAGAATCAAGAAAAAAACGTGTTTCTTGTTTCTACAACAATTTTTAAGAACAAATTTTCTCTTTCTTCTATTTTTTCTTCTTCTTCTTTCCTTTTTCTTTTTTATTTGGCCGGTCGCCAACTTTGCCATGGGCGGCAACCGGCCGTCGAGGGCCGGCGACGCCGTCGAGGGCCAGCAACCTCGTTGGAGCGTAGCTGGCCCCGGGCAAGGCCGAGCCTCGCCATGGCTAGGCAAGGCTCGGCCTCGCCAGGGGCCGGCAAGCCTCGTCGTGGCTGGGCGAGGCCATTGACCCTCGTCGGCTGGTCGCCGGCCATGGCCAAGGCCGGCGACGGCCAAAAGGAAGGAAAAAGAAAAAAAATGAAAAATGAAAAAGAAAATAGAAAATAGGAAAAAGAGAAAGAAAATAGGAAAAATAAAATTAAAATATTAAAAATATTAAAAGAAAACAAAAAAATTATACAAGTTTACCAAAAGTATTTATGTTCTTTTTATATTTCTGAAACAGATTTACTAAACGCGCTCTTTTGTTCAAAAATTGATCCTCGAAGCACAAATACTTTTTTCTATTTCTGTCCTTGGAACAATTTTTAAACAAAAAATGAAAACAAATGCACCCTTACAATCCAAAAATCTGAGATTAGTGAATTCATCACTATAGCTCAAGATGCTAGGAGGTCTCCCCGTAGCGCGCAGATTATGCGCAACCCAAGATCTCCATAATCCAGAACATAAACATGCAATTGAAAATTGAATGATCAACGCACCTGTTTTAGGAACCATCGTCTTTCTTGAAGCTGAGGCAGGAACACAATGTTCCTTGCGCAAATCCTTCTCCTCTATTACCCTCCGAAACACTGGCTCAATGAGGCGGCCCCTCACGATTGGCGTTAGAGTAACGCCCCTTAGGTGAGGATGTGTGAGATTAGGGTTAGAGGAGATACTTGAGCACTATTTATAGAGTTTCAGCCGATCCCCCTCATTATGGGCAGGCTCAACTCGGCCCACACTAGCTAGTCCCATATTAGACTAATTAAGAAACCTTCTATCTCAGCTAAGACCAAACCCCGTAAAACAGTAAACGTTAAACGGTAAATTACAATAACAATGTCAATTAATTTAGTCCACATTAGAGGAAAACTCTTACACTCTCTACACAGCAACGCCGATTTTGAAGTCTGATTATTATTAGGTATGACCCAAGTCAAGGAGAAAGGAAAAGTGACTCTTACGAATCTTCTTATCCCACCTGAGAAGGCAACTCATTTCAAAATAATTATATATATATATATATATATATATATATATTTATGAATCTCCTGCTCAAAAGTCAACGCGTGATTAGCGCAAAAAAAAAATGTCAACGATTCATGTTAAAAAATCAGTATCCATCCACAAAATAAATTAACAAAATTTCGTCATAAATTCTCATTCTATTCGACGTGCCAAAACGCTAATATCTCCAGCACCTATGTAGCACGGACACGGCGACACGGACACGCGATACGACACGTGACACGTCATTTCTCAAAAAGTAGAGAATTTCGACACGTTCCGACACGTTAAATATTAAATAAATATTTTTATTTTTAATTAATTTGATTCAAATTCATAAATAAATAAATAAATAAAGATTTTACAATGAATTTATACTAATAATATTAATAAATCTTACACTTTTTTTTATTTCATTATCCCAAATTTACATTTATTTTTCAAAATCCCCCCTCCCCACAAATTTACTTTAATTTTTTGAAAGCAGGCCCCCTCTCCCCGGCGCACAAACTTCCCTTGATCAAATTGTCTTTTGCCCAACAAGATAAAGTCATTTTTCTAATTAGGTGAATAAATAAATTTAATATACTGCTATTACTTTTCCAAACGAAAATAATTTTGTGAATGCTATCACGTGGAGATAAATAAAATGCAATATCATAGCAATTTAATTACTTTAATATTAGCATTTTGCTTATTTTTTTATCACTTTAAAAGACACTGAAATCCTTATTTTTTGCATGAAATCTAATGTAACATATTAAGTGTATAATACATATAATAGATATTGAAGGCTTGAGGACAATCTATGGTTGCGTACTTTGTATTATGAATTCACATAATAGGCTTGGAGAAGAATTGGTCTTGCATATCTCCATGGATATAATTAGAAATATCAACGGTACTAGTAAATGAATTTTAATTACAAAAAGATGAATGGATTTTATATTATCTTAATTTACTAGTTGTAAACTGAACAAATATGAAATGGTGGAGTGGTATAAAATTAGTGAAACAAATGTTGGAGCCCAAACAAATTAACGTTTCGAGCTCCGTTCATTTCGCATAAAATATAGCATTTTTAGAAAATATTTTTCAAGAAGTCATTTTTCAAGAAAATAACCATATTTTCCACTATTTGGTTGAAACTTGAAAATGAATTAGAAAATACTTTTGCTATTCAGTAAAGAAAATCTTTTCCTCCATGCAGACCTTTCAATAATATTTTATTTTTATTTTTAAAAAATTGATTTTTAATTATTTTTCGTTTCTTCTTCTTCTTCTTTTTTTCATTGGCCAGTCGCCAGCCCCTTTTCTTTCTTTTCCTTTTATTCTTTTTCTTTCTTTTTTTTTTTTTCTTCTTCTTCATTGGCCGGTTGCCAGCCATCTAGGTGGCCAGCAACTGGCCAATGAAGAAGAAAAAAAAAAAAGAAAGAAAAAGAATAAAAAATATTTAAAATTTTGATTTGAAAAAAAGGAAAATGTATTTGATGAAGGAAAGTGAGGTGAAAGAAGGTATGAAAAGTTTTAAATTTTATTGATTTGGTTCGGTTAACCGGATCGGTTAAAAAAATTTGGTTTTTAATATTATTTGAACCGAATGAGAATTAAATCGAAAAAAAATCGAACTTTTCGATTCAATTCGGTTTAATTTTTGACACCCCTAGTGGAACGTTCCCTTTATCTAAAAAGAAAACAAAAATAGAACGTCCCAAACCTCCTTTTTCCAAAACCCCTTTCTTCAATGTCCTATATGAAAATTATTTATATAATGACGTGATGGAATTTTATGAATTTTTTAAAGTATGTTTACAAATAAAGGGTGCATATGATAACCTTTTTGTCCTAAAAAAAAAAAAAAAATTCTGTGTAGAAATATTTTTTTTTGGTTTCTATTCTTTGGACGAACTTCTAAGCAAAAAAATGCATTTGGTTACTATACAAAATTTATATTTTGAAAATAAAAAAAAGATTATAAATGCATTTGATACAACCTTAAAAAATTCTATTCCCAATTCTTTTTAATTAAATATAGTGTTTAAATAAAGCTGGACTTTGTTGACACTTTATTTTTTTAAACAGAAAAAAATGAAAATAACAAAAAAAGTAAAAAATAATAAATTCAATAAAAAAATCAGTGGGCCATTTATACCAGGCCCATTTCCTTCAGCAAAAATTTCGACTCAGCTTCTTATGTCTTCTTAGGCTTAATTTTCTTTTCTCATAGGCCCAGTTTTATTTCTTAGCCCATCCAAATTTGCAAAGGCCAGTGCAGTCTTTTTCCGCTCTTCCACTTTGCATGCTCGCGTCTGTGAGGCAGAGCGGTGACAGAATGAAGGGCGGTATTGAGCACACAAGTCTGTGAGCGAAGGAAAAGAGACAAGCGCGTGACGGGAACACATCAAAGGTTCCAGAAGGATGAACGGGCGTATCTGTTAGCACAACAGAGAGGATTCCGTATTTGAGGAGGGACGTGTGTTCACCTGGCGGGGAAATACCGGAGAGAGAGAGAGAGAGAGAGAGAGCTCAAGGAGGCGAGAGTTTTTGGAGAGAGTACACTCTCAGCCAGCCAATCGAGAGATTTTCTTCGAAGATGACTGCTCCTTTTTGGTCGGAAATCACCATTTTCTGACCGCCGGCTGTCAATTTTCTTCGCAGCCGATCGGAGAGGACAAGTGTTAATGTATCAAGGCTGCACTATCTTTTTTTTTGTTAAGTCAGTTTGCTTAGTCCTGTTTTTTAGGAATTAATTAGTCGTCGTTTTTACTTGGTCAGTCCTATCTTGTAAGAGTGTTTAGTTACATGTTTTTTTGGCTATTCTATTAGTTTATTGTTGGTTTTGTGGACCAAGCAAGCTATTAGTTAGTGAGCAACATCTGTTTATGGTAAAATTTTAGTATGTATTGAAGCAATTTCAGTTTTCTGAATAAAATATATACAGCTTTTGCTGTCAATTCTTCTTATGTTCTTTAAGAAACAACACTGGTATAAGAGCCTTCTTGATCTTGAGGGGCCACGTTCAATGCCGGCTTTAGTGGAAGGAATGTTATCTCTTCTTGATTTGCCGTGTCATTCACAATGTTTCATTGATCTCCTTATCCTGAGGAAATGCAAATTAATGATCAACTACCCGTTGTAGGTAATTCAAATCGCTTGTGGGATCGCAATCAGCACTCTCAATTGCAAACTCCAATGTACATTGATTCCTCAATTGCATCAAAGCAAACAAGTGACTCTCGCGTTGAGGCAAGAATGGTTGATTTGCAAGTTCTAGAGATGGCAAGAAATACAAAAGGCCCATCATCATCGCAAGGTGTGTCTGGATTAATCTTCATTGTTACTATGGTTCCTCCAGATCCTTAAATATCCCTAAATTATTTTATTGAAATCTAACATATGTTTTTTTATAAATTAGATATGAACAGGGGTTCCGCAATCATGGACGTATGGAGCAACTATGCCAAAGACGTAGAGATGAGAAACCTGAAAAGAAAAGTGGAAGAACTCGACGACAAAGAAGCTGTCATAAAGGAGCAGATGGAGAGAGAGTCTGCTGCTTCCTCAGTTCAGAAGAAGCCGAGGACATCGGTTGAGAGATGGCTGAAAGAGACAGAAAGAGCAAGAAATAATTTCCAAATAATTGGCCAAGCCAATGCGGAAACTTTGCCACCAAAGGAAATGGTGGAGACATTGACAAGACAAGTGGAAGAACTCATGAGAAAAACGCTTCCACAAACACTACTCATAGAGGGGAGAGATGCTAAAGGAGTCAAATTTTTGGTACGAAAGCTAACAGTTGAAGCGATTCATGGGAAGATTGAGTTGATTTGGGACCGCCTGACAACAAATCATGCATGCAAATTGGGTATTTGTGGAATGGGTGGTGTTGGGAAGACAACTATTATGATGCACATACATAATAGACTTCTCGAAGATGCAACCTTCGATGGTGTGGCTTTTATCACCGTGTCCAAAGATTTCAGCATTTCTAAGTTGCAGAGTGATATTGGAAAGGCACTAAAATTTGACATTATGAAGGATAAGCATGAGAAGAAACAAGCAGCGATGTTGTCGGAGCATTTAGAAAGAAAGAAGAATTGTGTATTGATTCTTGATGATGTGTGGCAACATTTTAAGCTCCAGGATGTGGGAATTCCTGATAGAGCTGGAGTGAAGGTGGTCCTAACAACTCGTCTCTCTGAAGTGTGTTCTCGAATGGATTGTGAAGAGATTAAAATTAAACCTTTACACGAAGAAGAAGCATGGAAATTGTTCAGGGAGGAACTTGGGCCTAAACCGCCAACCGATATACAAGTTGAAAAGGTTGCAAGGAAAATCGCGAAAAGATGTGCAGGTGTGCCGCTTGCAATTAGCATAATGGCAAGTAGCATGAGGGGAAAGAAGAATATCTTTGTGTGGCAAGACACATTGAATAAAATGGAGAGATCCCATACAAAACACACAGAGATGGGAGCTAAAGTCTTGCCGGTACTAACATGCAGCTACGAATGCTTGTCAGACCCTCAAGTTAAACAGTGCTTCTTATTCTGTGCTCTATTTCCAGAACATATACAGTTCCGGCAAATGCAGTTGATAGAATACTTTATTGATGAGGGATTTCTTGATGAAGCGGATACAAGGGAGGAACAATATTACAGGGGTCTTGCCATAGTGGACATGCTGCAAAATGCTTGTTTGCTGGAAGTTGATCATGACATTGTCAGTATGCATGCTTTGAACAGAGAAATGGCACTAAACATCGTGACTACGGCTTATATGGTAAAAGCGGGCCAGGATTTGCGAAGGATACCAGATGGGGAGTATTGGACAGAGGACTTAGAGAAAGTTTCTTTGATGGAGAGTCGGATCGAGGACATTCCACCAAATATATCACCAAACTGTCCTAAACTGTCGACTTTGCTATTAAATGGGAGTCTTCATTTGGAAAACGTGCAGATCCAAGATTCTTTCTTCATAAATATGCGGGGGCTGAAGGTTCTAAACCTAAGTCAATGTGATGCATTAAAAGAACTTCCTGATTCTTTGTCGGAGTTGGCAAATTTGCGAGCATTGTTGCTCAGAGGCTGTGGGTCATTATGTCGTTTTCCTTATTTAGGAAAGCTGAAATTCTTAAAGAAGTTGGACGTCAATATGTGTTCGTCTCTGTTAGAGGTTAAGGGTTTGGATGAGTTGTGGAATTTGAGATACCTTGACCTATCTGGAACTGGTATTGAAAGATTATTGGAAGGAACATTGAGGAGAATGGTGAACTTGCAGTATCTTAAGATTGCAGGAAAGGTGAAGGTGAAGGCAGAAGAGGTGATACAATTGAAGGCATTGGAGAGACTAGAGAGCAAATTTGGCAATGCTGATGATTTCAACAAATATGTGAGGATTATTGAATGTAGTGGCCACCATGATTACAGTCTCATTGTGGATCAAGAAAATTCATTGTGGTCTGTATCTGCATATGTGTATTCTGATCCTGAAATTTTGCCAGAAAATAAAATAAAGGATGATGAGGTTTGTCATGATTTTTGCAAATCTGTGGAAATCGAATCTTGCAATTACGCAATGGCTAGAGTGGGAGAGGAAAGGAATAATGATTCTATATTGATTCCAGGAGACGTGGAGTTCTTTATGCTGAGAAAGTGGTGCGGTACAAATTTGTTCTGCCTGGGCCACCTCCGATGCCTGAAGGAGCTAAGAATCAAAGAATGTGACAACTTACTGGTGCCCTTTGGGGGAGCTGGAGTTGATGAAGGAGAAGTATGCAACATTAGTGACCTAGAATTGGCCTTCAATTCTCTTGAGACGCTTGAAATTGAGGGCTGTTCGAAATTGAAGTATTTGTTTGGGTATGAGTCTTACTTCTCCCTTCCAAATCTACGTCAGGTTTCTATATCTCGATGTGAGGTATTAGAAGGGATGACTACCTCAGCTGCATCACCCCCTGAATGCGTTGGCTTCCGTGGACCCGAAATAATCAATTTAGAGAACTGTGGCAACATGAAGAGAGTGGTGGGATTTGAGTGGCTTCCCCTGTTTCAAAATCTGACGACAATTACAGTAGCAAATTGCAATAAAATCAGGGAGCTGCTACCGCAACAATCATTGCTATATCTTCAATATCTCGAATGCATCAAGGTTTGTGACTGTGAAGGGATAGAGGAGATAATCAGTGGAGAAGAAAATCACAGGGGAAGCGTTCTTCTGGACACTCCCTTTTCCTCAACATCTCCATTTTCTACCCCAAAGTTGAAGCATTTGGTGCTAGTCAGGCTTCCACAACTGAAAAGTATTTGTGAAGGCGCCCCAAGTTTCTTCTCCGAAGCATATGTTGAATTATCTGACTGTCCGAAATTAAAGATTGATTCCGCCACAAGCAAGCGACGGGTCACCAATTTTGTCGGTGGGTGGCTGTTTTAAGTTTCATCCCCAAACTGAAGATGATTCCGCCTCATCGAGGATGCTGAAACGTAATTAATCTATCTTGATTGGCCTATATCCAGACTTTGGAGATCCAAACCGAGATCGCCGTCTAGATGGCATTGCTACACCATTGTCCAGTTAAAGCCACCTTCAATCAAAAAAGTTAATAAATTGTGGACTAATTAGGATATATTAATTGCATTTCAATACACCAGTTCTCGCGAACTTTTCTGCCAAAATTAAACACATACACACTATTCGGCATCTCCCAATTATAAATTTTGGACCCTAAGGGAATGTGGGAGACCTTTGGAGGGAGACCGTTCCGTTCCAATGATCGAGCTCTACAGCAACATTACTGGCTTCTAAGAGCGTACAATCTGGGAAGGCGCAATAAGCTGGCGGAGCCCCATCACTTCCCTTATATTTGTCTTTAGAGAAGATTTTATGTGTGTTATTGCATAAACTTGTTGATTGAAAATGTTGTGCCACATACGCTGCTTCACTCTTTTTGATTAGAGACGCTGCTTCACTCTTTTTGATCAGAGGAACATGACCCTGATTAAATTGTTTCAACATTAAACTATCGGGCATAGAATATTTGAACAGCTTAGTAATTTAATCATATCTGGAACGTAGATAGAAAGTCTTCTCTTCGCCCTTTGCCACTTAAAGTTGAGATGCAGAAGATAAAGAAGAAGAAACCGTAGTCATCATCCTTTGCGCAAATTTACCGTGTGCCTCTTTTGACGCCTCGGAGTCGTGAATAGATGGAGAACCCTACAGCTTCAACTTCTGTTAATGCTCAAGTTGTTGAAAGAACAGATTAGTTACCACTGGCAAGTCAATGGCAAAAGGCCAGCTTATTGGATGTGGCCCTTTTGGAGTGTTTAGATTGCAAGCAAGCAGAAAGTTCTTGGAAACTTTGACATGATGCTTTTTTAAAGACATCCAGTAAGATAAACTTTGACGTGTTACGTGATAGAGAAACTAGAGCTCATATGCATTGAAGGAGTTTGAGCTATTGCCTAATGATCCAAATTCAGTTAAGTGCTTGAGGCAGTTAAAGCAATTTATGTTTCTCTGTTATGCTCTAGGATTCAATCTATCCTCTCATATGTTCTAAATGTGCCGGGAAACTTTCTTTTGTCATTTCCAGGCGATTGATTTATTTGCTACCTCGATTTTTTTTTTTTTTTTCGCAATGTGACACAGGAAATTGAAGTACTTAGCCAGCTTAGACATCCGAACATTCTACAGTGTTATGGCCATGAAATTGTAAGTCACCTTTCCATGGCATCTATACGTCCCAGCTCAACAAGCATTCATAGTTTGACTCACCAAAATTTCGAGGTATTCATACATACTCAGATTGAGGATTGACTTAACATATATATCTAGAATATGCACATCACAGCTTGATAGACAAGTATATCCAGGAGCATCTTGGGGCAACAGAATCGGTTGTCCGCAATGTTACTCGCCATATTGTGATTGGATTGGCTTATCTGCATGTTCACAACTCCATGCACGGGTAATTCTAAACCATTGATCAATCATCATGAGATGACTTGCATATTAAATGAGGACAATAGACCTTCTTTTGCCTAGAGACCTGTGAAAACTCTTTGGCCTCCGCAGGATTTAAAGGGAGCTAATTTATTTATGGATGCAAATAGTTAAACTTGATGAGTTTGGGATTGATAAACATGTTAGTTTCCACCTCTTCGTTGCAAGATGACTGAGTGCATATAGAAATTCCTTGTTGATCTGTGGTGCATTTACTTGCGTCTGTGACGCTAGGCTGACTGATAGATTTGGTTAGGCGCAACAAGAAAAGAAGAGTAAGAAAACATGCAAGTTTGTTATTCTTCATCGATTGTCTCTCAATGCCTACTTTTCATTATTGGTTTGTGCATTTCATCTGTGCTAAAGTCTAGTATAGATGGATGAAATGTTAGTCAATGATTTTCTTCACTTTTTTCCCATTGTGTAACTGTGTTGCATATACCGATGGGAAAATTTCAATTAAAGGCATGAAGTACCCTCATTTTTTCAAATAATAATTTGAAATGAACCTTGTTCAGATAAATATATGAAATGCCTCCATTTTCTCAAATAAGGGCCCAAAGTGAACCTTGTTTTAGATAATGGCATGAAGTGACCATATCAGTTTTAAAAAAAGGCTTGATCTTATCGGTTGGTTAAAGTCCACTTCAAATCCTTATTTGAAGAAATGTAAGCACTTCAGGTCCTTATTTGAAATTTTCCATGAACTGTAAGGGAATCCTTGCTGCTGTGGTTAGATGTTGAAACCTAATCAAAGTTCCTTTCTTTTCTATTGGTTTTTAAAAATTTCCTAAGAGTCGTAGTGGATAGAGGACAATACCTTTGGCGAAAGGTTCTTCTTGTGTTGTTTTTGCTGCTTCTTGTGCTTCCAAGAGAACCACTGAATTTAGTCAGTGCAGGAAGCGCCCCCTTCCAAACATGGGGTAATTAAGAGTGTATTGATCCATAGAACCGAATTCTAGACAGTAGCCAAGGTATTGTTGCTCTCTTTTCAAGTTCTGAAGCATTTGAAATTATTATGTCGATTGCTTCCTGGTCCTTTTTCTCAGTGATGAGCTGTGGTTGATTCAGTTCTTTTTATCAATTGGATGTATCTATGTCTATGAAGATGGTGCAATTTTCATCTAGTGTTCCATGAACACACCAAATAGTCTTCAGCTTGAATAACGCACTACTAGTTTCTTAGCTTACTAGACAAGCAGCTCACCGCTTTTTGAAGGGAAATCTAAACTGGATGGCTCTAGAAGTACTTTGCTTTTGTAAACGTCAATGCTGCATCCTTTTTCTGTCAAGGCAGAGTGATAGAATAGTATACCCTGCAGCTCATACAATCCTTGATGGAGAATGATAACAGCATGGATCATGAACATACTGTTGATATTTGGAGCTTGGGATGTACTATTATCGAAATGCTAATTGGGAACCTCCTTGGAGGAGAATGAGCAGGTAGGAATGTTGTGTTGCTTTTTCATTTGCTTTGTTAGTCCTTGGACCAAGTCCGCGTCGCTGCTCTATTGGAAGTTTGGGACTACACATTTACTTTTTGGCATGTGCTCTGTGTCTTTAGATTTTGTTTAGGGTTCAATGCTGGCTGCGGCTATGTTTAAGGAGATGCGAAGTGCTTCGCCAATACCTGAGACATTATCTGCCAAGGGAAAAGATTTCTTGCAGTGCTGCTTCCGAAGACAACCTCCTGAGAGGCCTCAGCTCCTATGCTACTCGAGCATTAGACCCATTAAACGGGTGGGTCGGATTGGGTTTGGGTCGGGTTATATATGGTTCGACCCAAATTGATCCATTTAACCCGTTTATCACTCACTTATCATAATATAAAATTTTTTACCCATACTCGACCGAACATGTTCCCCACTCGTTTAACTAAATCTAAAAAGCTTATTTCTTATGATTTAAAAAAAAAAAAAATGGTATTACTAAAATACTTTTGTGTAGCACAAATTTAATGGACAATTTTCATAATTTTTTAAGAAATCAAATTTTAATTATTTTAATTTTATTTTTTAAGAATATAATTTTTAATTTTCTTCTTATTTTCTCTTTTCTTTTTTCTTTTTTATCCTTCTTCAGCCAGCTGTCAACCACGACGATGGCCAACGACCGGCCATAGGCGAGCCTCAAGCTTGCTGAGCTCACCCGACATTGGAGAGCTCGAGGTTAGCCAGATCGGCGAGCTTGGAGCCTTGCCTGCGGCCAACGAGCTCTAGCCTTACCTAGCTAGTTGTCGGCCGTCACCATGCCGACCACCGGCTAAGGAAGGAGGAACAAGAAACGAAAAAAAAAAAAAAAAAAAGAAAGAAAAGAAAATTGAAATATAAAGAATAATTATAATTTCGATTTTTGTAAACAAATATTTTTGTAAAGTTAAAGAGGGAAGAGAGAGATTGTGAGGTTTTGGTTGAAAACGGATTTTGAGTCCAACCCATTTAAAACCCATTTAAGACCCATCTATCTTAAGTCTTCAATTATTAAACCCATTTAACTAGTTTCTTTAAAAAATAAGTGATCCATTTTGCCATGTCTATTGAGCATGCTTTCTTGCAAATTGGAAGTAGCATATGATTTTAACATTTTTTTGTGTGCTGTATGTTGTTGCAAAAGGGATGTTGCACTGTAAAGTTTCAATATTTACTAAACCAAAGGATCGGTCCATAGATGGGATGAAGAAGAAAGAAGACTCTTAGAGCCTCTTTGATAACCGGTCTATTTATCTGTTTTTCTATAATTTTTTCCCAAAACATAAATAAAGAGAAATCTATTTGTATACATCAGTTAATTTTTTAAATCTCTGAAATAGATCAGTAGCTAGGGAATTTATTTGAAAAAGAAATAAAAATTAGAAAAAACTACATTTTTGTTTCCGAGAACAAAAAGATGAGAAACAAGCTTAGCGTAACTAATGCTCGTCTTTACACAATTGACACAAGGTCCAGGTAAGACTCGCATCCAGACAGGGTCTCTTTGACCCGAACTGAGTTCCCATTTATTGGATTAAAAATTAAAAAATTTAGGAAAAAATTTAGAGAAATTAGATTTTGAGTAATTTTACTAGATTTTAGCATTAATTCTAGTTTAGAATTAGTTTTGCATTAAAAAATATGAGATTTTTTTTTTTTTTTATGAAATTGGAAATAAAACTAAAGAACCGACCTTGATGTGAAGCGTGCGTCCGCCTAACTCGCCGCCGGTCTCGTTGTGGAACTCCAACCAAGTGATGTTCCCATAGAAGCAAGCTCCTTTCCACGCCAGAGAGCCATTGGAAAGAGAAGAGGTGCCGACGAAGGTGGGCAAACAGGTCCAGGGCTACGGTGAAGGGAGTTGAGGATGGGCCTGTTAAGAGATACTCGTGAGATTGATATCAATTGAGATCAATTATGGATTAGATCTAATCAGATCCGATCATGATTGATTTTGAAGAATATTTTCTTGCCTTTTTTATTTCACAATGTGTAATATAACTAATTGTACAAAGTGTACATTGTTACGGTGAAGGAATACACGAAATTCTTCCTATCTCTAAATCTCTTACACACTTTCTTACATGGTATCGAGCAATCTTGCTCCCGAAATCGCTTCGCAAAACCCTTTTCCGAATTGCCTCCGGTTCATTTCGATCTTGTTGTTGCAATACCGCAAAACAAGCGGCCTCAGGAAGGAATTCATCCTCGATCTCACCTTCGATCACGATCCCCGCATCCCCGCATTCCCCGCATTTTTCTCTCAAAAATTTGTCGGTATGGCAAACACAGGATCGACAGGAACACTACCTCAATCCCTGAAGATCAAACAGGGAGGAATCCTCCTCCTGCCATCTCTCTCAATCCAGGATCGATAGTCACTTCATCCTCCTCTTTCGATCAACCTGTGCATAGTCCAGTCCCTGTGCATCACATGCCCTGGCAACAATATCCGACTCAGTTCAATCCAGGGGTTGGTTTATCCGGCTATCCTTTTTAGTGGATGCCGTACCCCTGGATGCACGGATTGAACCCGGATTTGTCATCGCCAGGCTACCAGGGCATGCGGGCCGATGGAGGGCCACCAGCCAACACTAGGGCAGACACCACCACCGAACCAACACAGACGGGCGGATTTGCAAATTCGAATGCGGGGTTCTCAACAGGCACAGGATTCCCGACAGGCACAACATTTCCGACAGGCACAGGGTTTGTCCCTTTTCCATTTGCGGCCGCCATGGGTCGGCCAGAACCCGGCGACGCACTATACGTCTCCACAGCGGACGGACCCAAGTTGAAGCTCCTCAGCAACCATCTCATAGGATCCGACAACTATTCAAGTTGGGCCAGAGAGTTCCGTCGAGCCCTCATAACAAAGGACAAAGAGGGGTTCATCGACGGGACAATCCCAGTACCAACAGAAGAAAAATTAGCGCGTCAGTGGAAAAAATGCAGCCAACTCGTCAGAACGTGGATAGGCAATTGTATAAGTGCGGAAATCGGCTCTTAGGGCTGCCACAGACGGAGGATCCCAAAATTCTTTGGGATAATATAAAAGAAATGTACGGGAAATTGGATCGGGCGAGGATTTTCACGCTGCATCAAGCTCTTTCCGAACTGAGGCAAGGAAACATGACCGTGACGGCCTGCTTCAACAGGCTCTCAGCCCTCTGGAACGAACTAGAGGCAGTCGACGAAAAACTCATCGACCCCGAGGAGAATATTCAGCAGTACAAGAGGATAAAGGATCGAGAAAAAGCAACGCGATTCCTCCTAATCCTCAATGAATCGTACCTCAACTTTAGATCCCAGATCCTGGCCATGGACCCTCCGCCACCAATCGGACGTATATTTCAGCTTGCTGTGCAAGAAGAAAGCCAGTGAATCGCTTCGGTGGAGACCAAGGCAACGGAGGGTCTTGCCCTAGCAGCCCGAATCGAGAGAGGAGGAGGAGGACGAACCCTAGAAAAGAGGCAGAGCCCTCTAGGGTTTCATGACCAGAAGCCTTTTAAAGGCTCTGTGACGGACGGCTCGGATCGTTTTCAACGATCCGAGGGACCAGATCGCTCACAGCCATCCGATGGCCCAGATCGCACGTTGCGATCCGACGGTCCCAGAGGCACGCGACAGGAGGATGAGATGAATGGCAGAGATGGATCCGGCCTGAACAGATCCAACAGTCCATTTTTTTCGAAGGCCCTTGGGCCTAATGTTGGGCCCAATTTTGGGCAAAATCCCAGAAATAAGGAAAGCTTTTTTGTGAGCACTGCAAACGGCCCCACCACACAATTGACACCTGCTGGAAATTGCACGGCCGACCTGGAGAAAAAAGGAGAGAGACAGCAGCGGCAGCCTATCAATTTGTAGGCTCAAATGATCGAGTCTATTACACGGGCGAGTATCAACAATTCTTTGCAAACACCTGTAAACCGGAAATTCCAAATAGGGAAGTAGCTTCACGGGTATTTCTCATTGCCTCATCAATTATATATCAAGAAATACCGGATTATTGATTCGGAGCTAGTGACCATATTACATGCAACAAGAGTTTATTCAAAGACTTTGTTTATCAAGAACCTGGATAGCCCTATTCTTCGTGCGGTTGCCAAATGGAAATGTTGCTCATGTGAAAATTACAGGAACGGTTAACCTTAGCCCCCAATTTACTTTATCTAGGGTTCTATACGTCCCCGAATTCCAGTTTAATCTGATCTCTGTGTCTAGAGCCTGTGAGGAAAATTCCTGTAAAGTTTCATTCATTGATGATAGTTGTGTCTTTCAGGCCCTTTCGACTAGGAAATTGATGGGCTGGGGTAACATGTCTGAAGGACTATATTTCTAGCGAGATTCAGCAAACCTTGCTTTTCATTGTAATAAAAAATCATTGTGTAATCTCTCTGCCAATGATAAACAATTTATTTTGCATTCCAGAATGGGTCATAGTTCTCGGTTCCCTTGTTCACGGTGCCATATCGTCCACTTGCTAAACAAACACGTGTCCCTTTTCCATTGAGTACAAGTCGTGCAAACGAACCTTTTTCCTTACTTCATCTTGATGTGTGGGGACCTTATCATACACCGAATCATGATGGGTCCCGTTTTTTCCTCACTCTAGTCGATGATCACTCAAGGGCCACATGGATTTTTCTTATGCAATCCAAGAGTCAAGTTCTCTCCCATTTAAAATCCTTCATTTCCTTAGTGAAAACTCAATTCGACAAGACAGTCCGTCGGGTACGAACGGATAATGGAAAGGAATTTCTTAATCATGAGTGCAACTCTCTATTATTATCCCAAGGGATCTTACATGAGACATCATGCACATATACTCCACAGCAGAATGGGGTAGTGGAGAGGAAACATCGACATATTTTAGAAGTTGCTTGAGCATTGAAATTCCAGGCTTCTATTCCTGACAACTTCTGGGGAGAATGTGTCTTGACTGCAGTTTACCTGATTAATCGGATGTCTACCAAACTTCTAAACGGTAGAAGTCCCCTTGAAATCATTTTTGAAAAGAAGGCTAGTCGAATCATCTCAAAATTTTCGATTGTCAGTGCTACACTACTATCATGGGACCAAGAGATAAATTGGGTCCTCGAGCCCGTCGGTGTATATTCATGGGATACCCATCCTTGCAAAAGGGGTACAGGATTTATGATCCCTTTGCCAAGGAATTTTTTGTCAATAAGGATGTGTCGTTCCAGGAGGACATTTTTCCTTTTGCCTCACAAGATCTCAACACTGAAGTCGGAGGAGACCCTCATTATTTTCCAGTTGACGAGACTGCACATGATCCAGATTATGTTCTTCTACATTCAGGTACGGCTCATCAGACGCCTTCTACATCAGAAACGGTAGCACAGCCCTCACTGGAAGCCACAGTTCCAGTTCCGACCAGTGAATCCATGGAAAATTCGACTCCTGATCATATTGACATGGATCTTTCATCACCTGCTGCACCTACCGAGGTGGTCTCTTTATCCCCACCTAGGCGCCCACGGCGTGCAATACGTCCACCGACCTGGACGAAGGACTATGTTTGCGGGGTCAGAAACTCACCAGGTATTCCTTTTCCTATATCCCCTTATGTCTCTTTTGATCGGCTATCGAACAAAGATCGTTCTTTGCATTTTCGTATTTCGAGGGAAAGGAACCATCCAATTACAATGAGGCCAGATCGACCCGCGATGGCAAAAAGCCATGGAGTCAGAATTACAGGCCTTGATGGACAATCAGACCTGGGATCTTGTTCCCCTTCCTCCAGGCAAAAAACCCATCGGTTGTAAATGGGTATATAAAATCAAATATCGTGCAGATGGATCAGTTGAACGGTACAAGGCTCGCCTTGTAGCCAAAGGCTTCACTCAGCGAGAAGGCTTCGATTACCATGAAACCTTCTCTCCTGTCGCCAAGGACGTTACAGTACACTCCTTTCTATCGGTAGCAGCCTTCCGAGATTGGCGACTGCATCAGATGGATGTGCACAACGCCTTCCTACATGGAGACCTTGATGAAGAAATTTACATGGATGTGCCACAGGGTTTACGGAGACAGGGGGAGAATAGAGTATGTCGTCTCCGCAAATCCCTGTATGGGTTGAAGCAAGCATCTAGACAATGGTATGCAAAATTCTCTGAGTCTCTCATAGCCACCGGTTTTCAACAATCAAAATTTGATTATGCCGTCTTCACCTGGACTGGAGGTACGTCATCTATATACCTAATGATATATGTGGATGACATATTAATTATGGGAAATGACGACATGGCCATCAAAAGACTCAAGAGTTATTTGCACTCAACCTTTCATATCAAGGATCTAGGGTCGCCAAAGTATTTCCTTGGGATAGAGATTGCCCGTTCGGACCAAGGGATATCTCTCACCGGAGGAAATTTGTCTTGGAGATCATATCGAAGCCGGATTATCGGGTGTAAACCAAAGCAATCATTCCAATTGAACAAAATATTAAATTGACCACGGCAGTATGATCTTTGGAACTTCTCACTCTTAAGAGGTCGACCCTACACTTTGGATGACCCCATGAGTTATCGAGACTTGTTGGAAAACTCATATACTTGACTATGACCATTTGGATATCGGCTATGCGGTTCAAACATCGTGCCGGTTCATGCATGGTCCAAAGCAGTCCCACATGAATGCAGCTCTCAAAGTGGTGAAGTATCGAAGAAATGCCTGTGTCTTGGAATTCTTTTATCCGAAATTGCAACATGAAGATGACTGCATATTGTGATGTAGATTATGCTACATGTCCTATGAGCAGAAGATCTACAACAGGTTTCTGTATCAAATTTGGGGATTCTTTGCTTTCATGGAAGGCAAAAAAACAACCGACTGTCTCCCTGTCTTCAGTAGAGGCAGAATATCGAGCCATGACAAAGACAACATGTGAGATAGTATGGTTACGAGGCTTGCTTTGAGACCTTGGAGTACAGGTTGAAGGGCCAACGAGGTTGTTTTGCGATAATGATGCAGCTCTCAAGCTTGCATCAAATCCCATAGTCCATGAAAGAACAAAGCACATAGAAGTGGATTGCCACTTCACTCGAGAGAAGATCTAACAGGGGATGATTGAAACACTAGGGATCCGCACAGAAGAACAACCAGCGGACATTTTCACCAAGCCCTTGTGTCAGAACCAGCACGCGTATCTCCTAAGCAAGCTAGGCGTCTTAGATATCTACAAGCCGCCAGCTTGAGGGGGAGTGTTAAGAGATACTCGCGAGATTGATATCAATTGAGATCAATTATGGATTAGATTTAATCAGATCCGATCATGATTGATTTTGAAGAATATTTTCTTGCCTTTTTTATTTCACAATGTGTAATATAACTAATTGTACAGTGTACATTGTTACAGTGAAGGAATACACAGAAATTCTTCCTATCTCTAAATCTCTTACACACTTTCTTACAGGGCCAGGAGAGCTGACTCGGCAGCAGAGGGAGTATCAAACTATCAAAAGGTTGATATGATATATTTGTAGAGGCAAGAGGAGCAATTCCTTTTGATCGTCCTTGCACACTTTAGTAATTACCAATTAGTGTGCTTGCCAAGTAAATGAAACGTTAAAGCATAATCGGATCTGAAAATTTTCTGCATTTTTATTTTTTGTAGTAATTTCACCAGAAAAAATCTTAAATTATATCAACTGTAGTGATGTTGATGTCCTATTTTTTTTATTATATATCACAAAAAACCTTAAAAAAAACATTTTAAATGAGTATTGATCTCGCAACGAATAAAAATTAAGATTTTCAGAGACAAGCTAAAGGTATTTTAATCTTAAATATAAGTTTTAGTGTAAGGATCCGCGATTAGAAGACTCCATGAAATATCTAACCCTGCAGGAGTAGTGATGCTTCGGGACCATATGGCATGTCCTCAAGTTCCTCAAGAATACCCCATTCCGCCCTTCTGTACTCCTTTTGAGAGAGAGAGAGAGAGGAATTTTTCTTGGCCACTTCCATTACTCTTCCAACTATACTTTGGAGCTTCCTAATGGATCAACAACAGTTAAATAAATTTGATTAATATGGAAGCAAGAACTTAAATTTACTAAATAACTAGTGCCCAACCAAGCTCGCCATCGAATCACGGCCATTGATGGCCTCAACTCCACTAATATTGCCTATTCGCCCTCTTATATCGCCACAACGGCTTTCCCTATGCCACCTTTTCAGGACTTAGCTAACATCAAACATCCCCATTCTTGGATAAAAGTGGAAGCATAATAAAGAAGCCAATGCTTTGAAAAACTCTTCCGAATAAAAAAATCAAGAGTATTCTATTAATGGTGTACATCTTAATTTTGTATGAAGCTATGTGTATGCCGTCAATACGAATTCGACAATTAGCTCAACTTCGTAGTATCTATACAATCTTCCTCATTACAAAAGTGTGTCTCGAGCTTTAGTCCATTTTTGAGGGTCTAACCCACATTCGAAGAATCCCCGTCGCTTATGACGGAAAATCCTCTATCGCTATGTAGAGTTCTTACTACCATTTGGTAGCTTCCCAACCCTAATTTCTCTTTTCATCCCGTCTATGTTGTTGAAGAAAAATCCCTTGAAGTTTTGAAGTTGACAAAACAGCCTCGTCAGTAAGGTCTGAAGAATCCAAGACTTAGTCGGTTAAGTCTGAAGACAGTCAGACCCAAAGTTCGGTCTGAAGTTTTTCCGTCTGAAGACAGTCAAGACCCAGTTTCCGTCAGAAGACCTCCAGACCCAAAATCTAAGTCTAAAGACAGTTTACAATTTTGACAGGCTGACAGCAGGTGATTTTTTATGGTTAAGGAAAGTAAGATTTGGATGTTATATTCCTTAACTTATCCATGAAATATCTTTGGCTGTGATCGTGAGCATGGAAGATTTATTCTTCGGATTTTATCCGTTGAATGTCAAGTGAATTTTTGGAAGGATCTAATTTTGGGAACTCAAGATCCTGATTGTATGGGCGAGCAGGATTGACGAGCTATTTTCTACTTATATTTTCGGCGACGTGAAGATCACTTAAATTGATTCAGTCCAACGGGTTGATTGGATGAATTCTTGGAAAGTGTCAACGGGTATGGTGGCACGAAGGCTATTTAAGGTGGATCGGTGTTGCTCGAAAGTAAGAGAGAACTGATAGAAAAATCTCGATATTAGAATCTCTGAAATCTCTTGTTCTCTAAAATCTATCGTGTTCAAATTGTATATCAAAGAGAGTCACTTATAGTGCGAAACAGCAATAAGCTATATGAGAGACTTTATGCTTAAGAAGTCTAGTTCGTGAATTGTAACAGCTCTCATTTGCTACATAGTGATTACGGCCAGTTGGCTGCCAACGTGGAGAGTGGACGTAGACTTAGAATAAGCCGAACCACTATAATTATTGTGTCAATTCTCTTTTACCCTATTCTATTTACTTTATGAATGCATGATCTATTTGTTATTGATATATTCTTTATATTAAAGTATTCTACGGTAAAAGATTCCAAAAGAATTTTGTAATCACCTATTCACCCCCTTCTAGGTTGATTCACTAGCCTATATCATATGTTTCCCTCTCCGCTTGATGTTTGGTCGAGTTCTCTTCGAATTCAGCTTCCTCGACTTCAGATGTCCGGCTGGAACCTTCGTCTCTACAGCGATTCTCCCTAGTCAGTTCTGCATGGCATTGATTTCTCTATATTTGGTCCCGGTATGTAGGATAGTTCTTATTCGAGGGTCGACGGTCTTCATATTTCATAGGATTGCCTTCTTATTGCTTCATTGACGGCTGAATTGGGCAATTCCCCAATCGCCCTAGCTTTCCTGTGGTTTGCAAGTTTTCTTTCTCTTTCGCCTTTATCCTCTGGGGATGGCTTCGGACGCCCATGCCGACTCCTTGTGTCTGGCAGCTCTCTGCACTAGATTGGGTCGCCTCACCACCGAGCAGATCATCGAAGACTGGGATGATGAACCTTCGCCTGAAACATTGGAGGAATGCAGGTTATCTCTCATAGGCAAAATTCTTTCCAATCCGTCCATTAACTTTCAAGCATTTCAAAGCACAATGAGGAGAGCCTGGCGATGTGATGTAGTGGATATTTCACAGTGCGAGGAAGGAATTTATGTCACCAAATTTCAATCTCAAGCTGACAAATAGAGAATTCTTGAAGGGGGACCCTGGCTATTCTCAGGCCATCTAGTCATATTTAAATCTTGGATCCCAAATACTCCATTGCATTGCTACGACTTTTCTACTTGTGTCTTTTGGGTACAGGTATTTGGCTTACCTTTAGAATGGTGTTCTGAAAATATGCTGAGGAGAGCATTGCAGCATCTGGGATATGTATTGGTAGTCAAAGTCAACCTGAAGGAAGGCATATTGTCAAGAGCTGGCCGTGTGAGGGTTAAAGTAAACTTACAAGAGTCTCTTAAAACAGGGAAGCTGATCCAGATAGGCGGTAAACCTCTTTGGCTAGATTTCCGCTACGAATGACTATCGCACTTTTGCTACTCCTGTGGAAAACTCGGACATTATGCGATGTATTGCAAAGATATCCCTTATAATGAAGCCAAACATGAGGGTAGAGAGCAAATGGCATATGGTAAGTGGCTACGTGCTGAGGTAAAACAAAACAATCCATATTGGCATACTTTCTATGCCCCACAAGACAATGTTGATCCTACTGATGAAGTCATACCTGAAACTCCGCCCTCTCAAATTGCCACTATCCCCTTATTGCCCCCACCACCTATGTTTCCGAAACCAGTAGTGCAGCTTGACCAACAAGATCATCAGCGTTCTGCAGCGCATCACTAGCCCTCTCTCCATACAGCCCTCATCCCTGCAGAAGCAAAGTTGAAAGGACTTCAGACTGAGCCTATGGATTTACATGTCACAAAGAAGATGAAGACTACCAGATCATCACCAAAGTTGGGTTCTGCCAAAAAACTGAAAAGATACGACCCGTATGAATCTAGAGGTGTGCTAATAGAGGATCATGATGAATCGACTCTTATGGAAACTCCTATATTCATAGCTGATGAAGCAGGAGCTTGGGCTTTGGTGGCTGGCCCTTAATAACCACCAGCAGACGAATGAGGATTCTAAGTTGGAATTGCCAGGGTTTGGACAATTCCCTGACAGTTCAAGCTCTCAAGGCCATGACGGCCAAAGAAAAGCCCGCTGTTGTATTCTTAATGGAGACCAAGCAACCTGAAGTAAGGCTTCTTAATATTCAGCGTAGTTTAAGATTTCTCAATTCACATATTCTAAACCCAATGGGTTTTGCTGGAGGAGTAGCGATGTTTTGGAATGATCAGGTTTCTTTAAAAGTTATTCGATCCACACCACACCTAGTCGACATGAGTGGTCGCGTTGAGCAGGGGGGTAGTACTATACGTCTCACTTTTATACATGCTCCTACTAACTTTCAGCAGCGTTAAGTTCTTTGGGATGAGCTCCGACACATACATTCTAGTAAAACTTTCCCTTGGATTTGTGCTGGCGATTTTAATGAGATTTTGTATCCTTAGGAAAAGATAGGGAAACGACCTACAAATTAGAATACGGTCTTTCAGAGCTGTTCTCAATGATTGTGCTTTTACTGAGATAGAAGGCAATGGATGTAAGTATACATGGATGAACAATAGAGAGGGGGAAGAGCTTGTTAAGGAAAAATTAGACCGGGTGGTGTGCTCTATGGATTGGAGATTTTTGTTTCCAAATGCTGTAGTTTCTGTGCTTCCACCTGTGGGCTCTGACCACAGCTCTCTACTCATTCAAAATTCAGCATCTCCTAATCGTAAAAAGAAACCGTTTCTCTTTGAGGGTTATTGGAATGAGGATGAGGAATGCCAAGATGTTATCTCCAGGGCTTGGAACTCAAGCTGTCTTCCAGATCAAAGTTTTATCACTAAAGTAAGGCAGGTCACAAAAGCTCTCACTACTTGGAGTCAAAAAAAGTTTTCGAATGGACATAAAAAAGTGTTGCGCTTACAAAACCAGCTACAGAATTTGATGAATCAGCCACATTCCAATTATGATAGAGTAGAGGCAGCAAGAATGAAAGAGGAAATCAATCAGACTTGGAAACAAGAAGAGCAATACTGGGCTTTACATTCCAGAATTCAATGACTAAAATGGGGCGACAAAAATACACGCTTCTTCCATGCATCTACTATTCAACGAAGGTAGCGCAACCGAATTATTATGTTACAAACATAAGATCAGCAATGGATCCGTGATTTGCCTACTCTTCAAGATATGACAACTACTTTCTTCTCACGTCTATATACAACTGAAGGGTATAGAAACTATGAACCTCTACTTGATCAATGCAATCCAGTTGTCACCCGTGAAATGAATGACAAGCTCACTGCTCCACTAACAATGGAAGAGGTTCGGCAAGCAACCTTTCAGATAGGCACTACCAAAGCACCTGGTCTTGATGGTTCGAACGGTCTATTTTATCAAAAACATTGGGCAATAGCTAAAGAAGATCTTTTCCTACTCGTACAAAATGGTGCTGCCTACAGGACTCAATCAGACTATTATCACGCTTATTCCCAAGACAACTCAACCTGAGAAGCTCGACCGATATCGCCCAATAAGCCTATGCAATTTTTCCTACAAGATTATCTCAAAGGTACTTGCTAACCGTCTTAAACCTTGGCCGAATACTCTAATTACTACGGAACAGTCAGCTTTTGTCAAGGGACGACAGATCCAGGATAATGTTCTAATTGTCCAAGAGGTTCTTCATCACTTTAGATCGAGAAAGAGCATGAGTAAATTCAATGCACTACTCAAAACGGACATGAGAAAAGCTTACAACAGAGTTGAATGGGATTTTCTCCATGATTACCTCCTTAAATTGGGATTCCATCAAAGATGGGTTAGCTGGATTATGCACTGTATCACTTCAGTATCTTTTAGCGTTAAGTTTAATGGGGAACAATTGCCTTATTTCTACCCATCCCGTGGCCTCCGCTAGGGTGACCCCTTATCGCCATATATTTTTATTCTGCTGGCTAATGTTTTGTCATCTCTTATTACCTAGGCTATCAAAATAGGACACATCAAAGGAATCCAGTTAAATAGATGGTGTCCCACCCTATCCCATCTCTTTTTTGCTGACGACGCAATATTTTTCCTAAATGGATGTCTTCAAGAATGCCAGAACTTGGCAAACATTTTAAACATGTACTGTTCAGCTACTGGCCAACAAGTTAACCGCAACAAATCAAATTTGATATTCAGTAAAAACTGCCCTATTGCTCTTCAGGAAAATATGTCTTGGGAACTTTGGACTCCTACCTTGCAAAGCTATGGAAAATACTTAGGCATACCCTCAGAATGGGGAAGATCGAAGAAGGAAATGTTCTCGTGGATACTTGGAAGAGTTGACGCTAAATTGGAGGGATGCAAAGAAAACTTTATTTCAAAGGGGGGTAAGGAAATTCTTATAAAATCTGTCGTTCAGGCTATTCCTCATTATGTGATGTCCATTTTTAAATTGCCTCTTTCTGTTTGTAAAGCTATTGAACAACAGATTGCTCGTTTTTGGTGGAGAAATAACCAAAATAGAGTAGGATTACATTGGCAACGATGGGAAATTCTGAAAGAAAGAAAGGATAAAGGAGGATTGGGATTCCATGACCTAATTGCATTTAATAGGTCGATGCTTGGAAAACAGGCTTGGCGATTGCTACAACAGCCCCAATCATTATGGAGTAAGTTATTTAAAGCCCTTTATTTTCACTCAATGGATTTCCTAAATGCAGCCAGAGGAACTCGACCATCCTAGGGATGGCAGAGCATACTTATGGGCAGGGATGCTATCCTACCACATCTTCGCTGGTTAGTTGGTAACGGCAACAATATCAAAATCCGTGGAGATTGGTGGCTACCTATGGGTATTCTCCATGGACCTAAATCTAGAGAAGAACCTGTTATGGTGGCAGATCTTATTGATCCACTCCACCACAATTGGAACCATTCTCTGCTCCAGAGGTTCTTCGGAGATCAGATTACCGCCGAGGCTCTTACCATCCCAGTAAGACCTCTTTACTTAGAAGATAAATTGATCTGGTCAGCCACAAACGATGGAACACACATAGTAAGAAGCAATTACCATACAGTAATGCAGTCAATCAGCAATCAACATAGCAACAAAGCATCCACATCTCACCCGAACCCGAAGGCATTATGGAAAAGCATCTGGACCATGAAAACATAACTGAAAATAAAATCTTTCCTATGGTCTATTTGTCATAATGCCTTAGCATCCAGAGCAAATCTAGTTCAGCGTCATATCATCTCAGAACCTTTATGCCATCTATGTCAACAGAATGCCCCAGAAACCATAGAACACATCTTTGTCCAGTGCACATGGACTCATGCTATTTGGTTTGATCCACATATCAATTTACTGTCTTCGACTCTCATAATCAATCGCCTAAACTCGTGGTTAACAGATAGCATAAAATCAGCTCGACACTCACCTGGACTAGCCCTAGTTGCTAACATCCTTTGGCAGATCTGGCGGATGCGAAATAATTTCGTCTTCCGCAATCAACTTCCAAATCCCTACCTCGCTATATAGACGGCTGTGGCTCAAACAAACTCTTTCCAGATCTGCTCTGCTGTGTCTCATCCAAGATCTGGTCTAGATGCTCTTGATCCAGCACAGCTATGGCACCCTCCAGACGTGGGTACCTTGAAATGCCATATTGATGGAAGCTATGAGTTGGGTAGCACAGACGGTTTGATAGCCTGTATATGTAGAGATTCCAATGGGAGACTTACAGATCTGTTTTCGAGTCGAGTCCTAGCACACTCTGCCTTTGAAGTAGAGACTCAAGCTCTCACCTTTTCCCTTAACCATTTGCTCCAACAACGATTCAATGAAGCTAATCTAGAGATGGAAACCGACTGTCTCTCTCTGGTGGAAGTGTTACAAGGGGAATGATCGCCGCCGTGGGAGCTCCAACCCTTTATTGAGGAGGCTGTCGTTTTGTTTTCCAAATTTTCTAACCTACGTTTGCTGTTCTGCTGGCGTTAGGCAAACCTAGTTGCCGACTGGGCTGCCAAGGCCCACATCCCATCTTCAGCCCAGAACTGGATTCTTTTCCCTCCGTTTATTCTGCTCGACTTAGTTTATGCGAACGCTATACTTTCAGGTTGTAAATTTCCTTTATCTTGAATACCAGTAGTGTTTTTGACCAAAAAAAAAAAAAAAACCCACATTCGAAGAATTTATTGATCGAAGTCACGCACAAAATCTGGAGTCTTCTTTTGTTAATTAAAGTGCACGCAAGTCTTGGATTTTTCTTTGCTATCTCCAACTTTGTCCCTTTATCATTTTTGTGTTTTTTTGTTCGAATCCCCTTTTATCATTAAAGGAGCTGAACGTCCATTTTTCACCTTTGCACTAACCAAATCCAACGGCGCTGGTTCCAGATTCTCGCTCGATCAGCGTAATGGGAGTGGAGGTGTGCAAAAAAATCGGGATCCACCCAGACCGCCCCGAACCGGTGGTTCTTGGAGAACCGGTTTGGTTCCCGGTTCCAATTTATGGGAACCGGTGGGTACCGATCTGGTTCCCAGTTCCATGGGTGGATCCACCCACTCGGACCAAACCGATTATATTATAATAATATATTGATTTTCAATATTAAAATACATTTCGAAATTACTAATTAGCAAATCTAAATTTTAGAGTTCCATCTCCTCTCATGGTTTCCATGTTTTAATAAGAATTTAGTAAAGTGTGTAAGTGCCTTTCCCAACTCAACGAATGGCTCCTTCAAATGATACTTTCGGGACTCACATATAACACTATGTTCAAGAATATGTGGAGTACCGATGGAATTGCTTCTACAAAAAAAAATTCAGTAAAGCAAATGTTGTAAGAGATTGAGCACTGTTAGAGGATAAAGGAAAAGATGATCTACATATGACAATCATCCATAATCTTGAACTTAAAGAATATTTTAGATTTCAACTGAAATGATTCAAAAATAGGAAAAAAAAACCTATTTTTCTTCTTTGGTAGTATTTTCCAATAAAATAAAGAAAAAAGGTACCCTTAATTAAGCCAATTCGATTTAAAGAAAACTATTACTCGATATGAAAAGTACTCACGACGGGATTTGGAAAACGATATTATTATTGGTGAGACCGATTCCATTAATCCACCGGAGAACAGGACCGGACCGGTGGTCCAGTTCTCGGGTGGATCCATGCAACACCGGATGGTTCGCGGTTCCAAGTTTTTGGAACCGGTCCTTAGGTAGTTCTCGATTCTAGGCCGGGAATCGCCTATCCGGACCATGCACACCCCTAAATGGGAGAACTCGGCACCGAAGTTGGCGTCGGGAACGGTGGCGTTCTTGAGGCCTAGCCTCAAGATTCTAGTGGCATGGAGAGGTTGCTTCCATTCCAAGATCTGCTGGAGAACGGTGACGCTCAACGGGGTGATCAGAGGCACATGCGCGCAGGCTTGGAGCAGGACGGGCAAACGGGGCCGCTTCGGATTGGAGTGTGAGCCATTTCTGCCATTTTCATGGAACTGCGAGGGATGTTGGTGGTGATCTGGTCGGGGAAAGGATGGAGATTGAGGAGGATGGTCAGGAACGGGTTTGCAAATTGGATTCGGGTCGCGAAATGGATCTGTATCTATCTCGTATGAAGAAGCTTTTTCCAGAAATTGTGAAACGATTTCGGGAATTTGAAAGAAACAGAAGGGGCAGAGCACGGGGCAATTTTAATTTATATTGGCCAAACGTTCGAGCAAATAGTTTCTTCACCAAAAGACTTCCCTTTTTTCTTTGTAGATTTTAGCAAAGGAAGTACATCTGCTCTTCGGATTCTCAGCCAATGATTGCGATTTGGGCTTCAGATTGTAAAAAAGAGAGAATTTTGGGCAGCACTACCTTTAATCTGTTTGTGCTTAGAAAGGATTTCAAATATGATATTGCTCTACCTTGTCGAACAAAAATGTCGTGCTGCATATGTCGCTTCCCTCTTTTGGATCAGAGCAACATGACGCAAATTAAACTGTTTCGATAGTAAACTATGGGGTATAGAATACTTGATCTCCTTAGTATTTGTATCATATTTGGAAACATAGGCTAGGAAGTTTTGTTTTCGTCCTTTGTTGTGAAAATTCACTTCAACCCTACTTTGATTTAAGATGTAAAAAGACGAAGAAGTAAGAATTGCTTGTTAATCCACCTTGTCTCGACGCCTCAAGGTCGTAGATAGATGGAGAACCCTGTAGCATCAGCTCAAGTTGCAGAAAGAACAGAGCAGTTACTACTGGCGAGTCAATGGCAAAAAAGCCACAGCTTATTGGACGTGGCACTTTCGAAAGTGTTTATATTGCAAGTCAACCGGTAAGTTAGCTCTGAGAAACTTCTACGTGTTGCATTTTTCTTTTTATTCAGACATCGAGTTAGCTAAACTTTGACGTGTTACGTGACAGAGAAACCAGAGCTGTGTGTGTTCGAAGGAGTTTGGGTTATTACCTATTGATCCAAATTTGGTAAGAGTGCCTGAGGCTGTTAAAGCAGGTAATGCCTGGGATCCAATCTATCCTCTCATCTGATTTAAATATGCCGCGGAAAGTATCTTTAATCATTGACAGGTAATTGATTGCTTTGCTACCTCAGATTTTTTTTTCAACTTGTTGCACAAGAAACTGAAGTACTTAGCCAGCTGAGACATCCAAACATTATGCGGTATTGTGGCAGTGAAATTGTGAGACACATTTCCATGGCATCTGCACATCCCAACTCAATGGGCATTTATAATTTGACTCACCAAAATTTCAACATATTCATACATACTCTGGTTGAGGATCGGCTTAACATATATTTGTAATATGCACATCATGGTTCGGTAGACAAGTATATCCCAAAGCATCTTAGGGCCCTAAGAAAATTGGTTGTCCACAATTTTATCCACCATATTGTGACTGGATTGGCTTACCTGCGTGTTAACAACTCCATACATGGGTAATTCTAAACCGTTATTAGATGACTTGCATATTGCGTAAGGACGATAGGACCTTCTTTGTGCCTACAGACCTGTGAAAACTCTTTTGCCTTCAGGGATTTAAAGGGAGCTAATTTATTCGGGGATAAATCTGGGATAGTTAGACTTGCTGACCTTGGGATTGCTAAACATGTGAGTTTCCACCTATTCACTACCAGAGTGCTGAGTGCATATGGAAATTCCTTGCTGATTTGTGGTGCATTTACTGGCGAATGTGAAGTCAGGGGGACCGATTGATTAGGTTAGCACAAAAAGAAAAAAAAGGAAAAGAAATGCAAGCTTGTTATTCTTCATCTATGCTCTCTTGATGCGTACTTCTCATTATTGAATTGTGGCATTTCATCTGTGCAAAAGTCTATTATAGATGGATGAAATGTTATTGAATAATTTTCTTCACTTTTTTCCCCATCGTTTTGGGTAATGTTACTATTTTGCATAAATAGGAAAAGATTTCTAAGTGTAAATATATGCCGAAACCAAATGAAAGTTCTTTCCTTTTCTACTGGTTTCTAAAAAGTTCCTAAGAGGTGTAGCAGATGGAGTGCAATACCTTTGGTGAAAGGTTCTTCTCGTGTTGTTTTTGCTGCTCCTCTGCCTTCCAAGAGAAGGATCGAATTTAGTCAGAGTAAGAAGCGCCTCCTTCCTAACATGGGGTAAATAAAAGTGTACTAGTCCATAGAATAAAAATCCAAACATCGACTAAGGTATTGTTGCCTCTTTTCAAGTTCTGAAGCATTTGATCATTTTGTAGATAGTGTCATGGTCCTTTTCTCAGTGATGAGCTAATATAACTCGAAAGTGGTTGATTTAGTTCTTTTTTGTTGATCTAATGTATGTCTATGTCTATGAAGATGTCGCAATTTATGTCCAGTGTTCCATGAAATCACCAAATAGTCTTTGGCTATACTAATGTCGTACCATTCCTTAGCCAACTGGACAAGCAGCTTACTGCTCTTTGAAGGAAAGTCTAAACTGGATGGCTCCAGATGTACTTTGCTTTTGTGAACGTTTAATGCTACGTTCTTTTTTTGTTGTGGCAGAATGATGGAATGGAATATCCCACAGTTCATACAATCCTTGACGGTGAATGATAAGAGCACGATCTTGATCATACTGTTGATATCTATAGTATGGGATGTACTATTATTGTAATGATAACTGTGAAACCTCCTTGGAGTGAGTATGAGCAGGTAAGAACGCTGCATTGCTTTTCATTCTCTCTGTTAGTCCTCCAAGGATACGCTTCCAATCAAATTTGTGTCCGTGTTTTCTGTTGAAGTCTGGGACTGTGTATTACCATTTGGTATGTGACCTGTGTCTTTAGTTTATGTTTAAGGTTTAACTATTGAAGTAGGATCAAGGTATATTTATGGTGATGCGAAGTTCTTTAACGATAACCTAGACGTTATTTGCCAAGGGAAGGGATTTCCTGCCCTGCTGCTTTCGAAGACAGCCTGCTGGAGGCCTTTAGCTGCTATGCTACTTTAGCGTGCTTTCCTGTAAATTTAAATTTGCAGATGACTGACTTTTTTTATTTGCCATACGTTGTTGCAGAAGGGAGGTCGCACTGTAAAGTTTCTCATTTACTAAACCAAAAGGATCACAAGGTATGTGACGAGAAAAAGAAGATTCTTAACGGTCTAATAGGAGATACTTTTACTTCAAGGGAAGGGCATCAGCAAAGGAGGAAAATGGGTCGAAAATGGGTTCGAGAGTCTGACCCATTTTCGACCCATATAAAATGGGAAAAGGACACTAATGGTGCCATAAGTTGTGTACGGCGCTCACTTTGGTGCCAAAAGTTTTCGTCGGATCACTTAAGTGCCAAATCGGAGGAAAACGATCACTTTGGTGCCACGGTGAAAGATTCCGGCCAAAATCGACGTGGCCTCAAACTCCGGCGAGCCACATCGGCGTACGGAACCAATAAAAAAAACGCCACGTGGATTTCCGACCGATCGGATCGGCGTTGGCACCAAAGTGAGCGTTTTCAAATTTTTTGGCACTTAAGTGATCCGATTGAAACTTTTGGCACCAAAGTGAGTGCCGTACACAACTTATGGCACCATTAGTGTACTTCTCCCCATATAAAACTGAACAAAAAAGGAGGTCGAATGTGGGTTAATAGTTGTAATGGGCTATTAACCCATATTCGACCCATATGTTAAAAATTTGGGTGCAAAATGGGTCCCATTTTGCCACCTCTACCTTCGACTAGAGAAAATGGGTTTCCACCTTTGGGCCAAAGGTGGAAAATGGGTCGAAAATGGGTCCGAGAGTCGACCCATTTTCGACCCATATAAAATCGAACAAAAAAGCGAGGTCGAATGTGGGTTAATAGTTGTAATGGGCTATTAACCCATATTCGACCCATATGTTAAAAATTTGGGTGTGCCACCTCTGGGCATCAGGTGCGGCAGAGGGTCCCACAATACGTTTCTTTTTTTAAAAAAAGGTACATTTAAGAAATTTTTTACAGTATGAGAACTTACTAATACAGTGAAAAGAATCATTTATTTCGTGGAGAGTTACTTGACACTTTAAGGAGCTCCTACTTCTGGATATTATTTAAGTTTACCTTAAAAAACTTACTAATAAATTGGGGGAAAAACTAAATAATTCAGTACAAGTGATCACATTGAAAAGAGTTACTTTTGCTTATAGAAAAGTAAGTTTTAAGTATATATACAACTTTATTAACTAAATGTTTCAAAATGACTTGTTTCAAAGTGGCTTGCAACTTTCTCGATCACAAAAAGTAACTTCAAATCTATCGAGTTAATTACAAGGTATGGTTATAACTTATGAGAGTACTTGTATATTGACAATATAAGATGCTTGTTTTTTTTTTTTTTTTTTTTGATGACCCGGGGAACCCCGCACGGCCGACAATGGGAGAGTAAACCCCGGGAGTGACGCTAGCGGAGGACCCACCACCCCGACGCTACACTTAAGAATCCCTAGCGACCGTGAGGGGATTTGAACTCCTCCCCTTGCGTTAGGGGGAGAGAGCTCAAACCATCGCGGCTACCGCAGGCGGTGGTTACAAAATATCAGATCATCAGAGAAAGAATATAAGATGCTTGTTCATCTTGCATGGTCTGAGCAGTGCCGGATGTCGACCTAAGCAATTTGATGGTGTTGCTTAATCTAAACGTTCTGTATGGAGTGTATTCGGATCATAGATATTTTGTACAAAGCATATCTATTCATCGAAATTGAATGGTATTTGGTATGGCTCCAAAAAAGCACTACAGCAGCAAAACACATGCAAGAAAACGAAGGAAAAAAAAATGATAATGCATCAGAATTCTTAAATTTATTGTTAAAATCTAATCAAATCCTAAAACATATCCAATTAATACAACCAAAATATTCCGTCCGTTAGGTGGATGGAACATTGGCCAGCAGGTTTGGCAAACTTGCTGTATCTTAAGTTTGGGGAAGTGAAGAGAGAAGATGGGACGAAGTTATAAGCATTGGAGGCTCTTGACTTCTTCCTTTAAGTATGTCGTTGATCTCAATAAATACATCAGATTTTCCAACCAGAGTGCCCCTCATCACCATCATCAACTTGCCGTGAATCCAGAAAATTCATTGAAACTTCCGAGAGGAGAATTGCGATTATGCCCTTGTCAGGGCGGGAGCGGGAAAGCCTTGCTCCTCGGATGGTTTTGCTTTCAAGTGATGATGTAATTTTGCTGGATTTATCCCTGATATGTTTCTTCGTCTCTTCCTGGAATTTTCTAAGAATACCAATACATTTTAAAGCCCAGATATTATTTCCCTTCCGTCCAACTAATGGTGACGACCGAAATAAATCCAAAGCAATATGCATCCGGGATCAACTCTGCTGTTAAAACCAAACAAGGCATCACATCACATCCATTTTTATTCGGTCAGGTCAGTCTTATGCTACGTGTTTTATCCCAACCCCAACTTTCAATAAAGCAGCTGGTACACGTAACAAACCGCGTCAAAGTTGTCGTGTTGTCTAGATGGTGACGTTGTTCCCACGTTCCAGAGGGAATACACCCGCCTAAGATGCTAAGTTCAGAAACTGACAAAAATAGAGCTATATGCCTCTCTTGCCGAAGCCAAATTCGCTCCTATGTTTTACACACCTACCAACGAAATCGGTTGCGCAATTAGATTCCCCAGAATTTTGTATCTTGGATGTATGAAATGCAAATAGTCAATGGTTCAGTTAAAATATCTTACATCTTTTTTTTAGTTGGATTCTCTCTCTCGTGTCTGTTCATGCGTATGAGGCTTAGTGCCTCACATGAATATTATATTAGCATATTGTTATACTAAATAATATGACAAACTTCGGTTGACCTTAATAAGTGAATCATATTCAATATTTTGCACATTATTTTGTATATAAATTTCATGATATACTTATGGGGTAAAAGAAAAGATAAGTGTGCAAAAAAAAATTTTGGGTGCAAATTCGCATGAATTTCTCAACTTGTAATTCACTCGAAGGCAAATATGTTTTTGTGAGTAATACCGTCAACTCATTTTGATTACAATGATATGGGAAACAATTTTCCCAAACTCTTTGATGCCCCTATGGATCCGTGCTCAAACGAGAAAGGGCAGCTCGAGATTCTTCATCCAATGCATGTTCTCCTTACTTGGATATCCCAATAATTTTCCTCTTTTTTCCAGAAAGTTTTGTTTAGGTCTCCTCTTTGTAGATGTAGTGTATCTCGCTAATTGTGCGTTTTTTCGTTGGTTGAATAAGAGGATTAAATCTTTCTGGCACATAAGTTAAAGCTCTTCTTTTTCCTCTTCCATGAATATTCATACACATCGTTCTTTTCGTGTATTTTAATCAATAATATCTTTTTATTATGTAATGATTCAAATATTTTGTAACAAAATGATTTGAATAATTTTTTTAAAATATCAATTTTTGCCACTTGCATATGTGTACACAAATGATAAATAGAAAGTCTTAGATCTTCTTTGAAGAAAGGAGACCCACTAACGCGGCTTCATCAGTTAGAATTAATTATTTTCTCGAGTAGGTACTTCTCAATTTCCAAGATACCTTTGAGTTGACTGGCTCATCATTTTCCTTTTCACCACTACTCTTTTGCGATTTTAATATATGAATTAGATAAATGACATCTTAATAATAAATAGATAACTTTCCAATAATTACATATCCAATTTGACCTATGGACAAATATGCAAGCATACGTTTCATGCAAAAAATTAAGATTTTCTCTTTTTCATTATGACTTTATAAATTTTAGATTTTCTTTATTAATCCAAGTCCATTCCTTTTTATATCAACACTAAAATTTTATTACATAAATTAACTTACCGTTATATCATTTGCATGATTTGACTAAATTGAATTGAATTAAATCGAAATGCTAAATGGAATATAAGATAACCGGATTAGGATCTTACTCTACATTCTAGAAAACAGAAATTATATTCATTACAAAAGTAAATTTCAACTACTAACTAAAAATATGTGATGTGTTTCCAACTGATACCATGTCCTGTTTTCTTTTCTCGCACGCTAGCTCTATACGTGATGCCTACGTGGCGACTGTGGGAATGCTTCGCCGAGAGTCTTGACTAAAGCCTCCCTTCGGCCAGTGTTGAAGCAACCTGGATGGAATCTACGAAGCTCACTATCAGAGCTCCCGTTGAGTTTTGACACGCTCCAGCCACTGAACCAGTCGACTCTCCATCCACCCACGAGCCATCAGTGTTGGTTTTGAGGGATCCACTTGCTGGCGGCTTCCAAAGGTCGAGTAAGTTATATCTGGACTTGCTCTGTTTACCTAAACGCAGATTCCATATAACGTAGTGTTGGAGAAAAGCTCCTTTAATGTTTTGAAGTTGACAAAACTTATCCAAAGTTTATTCTAAAGATTTCCAAACTTCTGTGTCAAAATCTAAAGATGACCAGACTCTAGTGTCAGAGTCTGAAGACTACCAGACTTTAGTATTAAAGTCTATTCAACATCAGAAGTCTGCCCACACTAACAAATTCCAGACTAAATGCTACTGAAGAATGAAGACTTATCCAAATGCGAGATTTTGTTTATCTCTTCAGGAGTTCGGTTCGTATGGTTTATGAATGGCTTTCTGGTTGGATATATCACCTACAAGATTTGATATCTTTATTGAAATCAATTTCGATACATCTAATCTTTCCGGATTGCAAGTAAATATGGAAAGAATCTACTTATGGAAACTAAGATCCTGATTGTATGGGCGAACATGATTAACGGGCTTTCATCACAATCTTCAAAGCGGCTCGAGATCTCCTTGATTGATTCTCTCCAACGGGTAGATTGGAAGAATTCCTTTGGAAAGTGCCAATGGTCGAGAAGGCATGAATGAGTATTTAAGGTGGACTCTTTAATTGTTTGATAGAGTGTGTGAAAAAAAAAAATTTCAAAGTCTGAAGCTTACCATTTTCTTGTCATTCAATATTCTGAGCTCAAAGTTGTACTCAAAAGAGAGAGAATCTTATAGTGTGACTTCGTGAAAGAGTAGTAGAAACTCTTCACTGAGAAGTTGAGATCATAAGACTGTAAAATCTTTTTTGATTCTTAGTGGCATCCAACCAGAAGGCTTTTAGCGTGGAGAGTGGGCATAGGCTTGATCTAAGCCGAACCACTATAAATTTTGTGTTCTTATTCTCTTCGCTTAACTCCTTTATTTTGTTTATAGTTCTATTTAACTGCTAAAGTCTGAACTTGCTCAAAGTCTGTTGTTCTTCAGACTTAGTTTTAACAGCGAAATATTTCTACTATTCCTTGCGAAAAATTGTCTTCACACTTATTCACTCCCCTTTAGGTGTTTATACTAGCACTTACAATTAGTGTAAGAGCATGTGTGCTTATTTCATTGAAGTGTTTTTACTTCTAAGCTAAAGATCTATGGCTAGTATTTTGGCTCCCGAATTGGTTTAAGGGGAAAGCAATACCAGACCTCCTTACTTTGATGGGAATGAGTACAATGTGTGGAAAAACAAGATGAAGGCATTTCTGAGATCGAAAGATCCCTTGGAGTGGGATGTGGTAGAAAAATGGATCAATCCCAAAGCTATATCAATCTCAGAAAGAGGAAAAGAAGTTGTAGATGCTGGTGAAACAACACGAGCAGAAATAACCAAGAGACAAGCTCTTGATGCTAAAGCTATCTACTCTTTATACTGTGCCTTATCTCCTACTGAGTATAATCGAATTTCTTCTTGTGAAACAACGAAAGAAGTTTGGGATGAATTGCATGTTACCTACGAAGGAACTGATCGAGTAAAAGAAACGAAAATCAATATTCTACTCGGACGGTATGAAGCCTTCAAGATGAAGCCTGGAGAATTCATAACTGATATGTTCAGTCGCTTTGCAGAAATTGTAAACGGCCTAGCTTATCAAGGTCAACCAATCTCAGAACCAATGAAAGTCGATAAACTGCTGCGTGGACTTTCTAAAGAGTGGAATCATGTTAAGACATCAATTAGAGAAACTCATAGGATCTTGCTTCTATTCATAGACGAACTAGTAGGCACGCTTCAATCATATGAAGTGGAGCAAATCAATGAGGAAGAAGATCCAAGTGGTAAGAAGTCAATTGCTTTAAAATCTAATGATGATACTGATAATACAGATTCAGATAATGATATGGATGATGAGGAGCTAGCGCTTATGATTAAGAAGTTTAGAAAGTTGAATAGAAAGGGAAGAAGATTCAACTGGAAGAAGCAGAGCACGCAAAATTTCCAGAAGAAATCGACTGAGGACAATGAAACCAGTAAAGATGTTATATGCTTTGAATGTAAGAAAAAAGGGGCATATCAGATCGAATTGTCCTTTGTTGAAGAAAAAGAAAGGAATAACTAAGAAGTACAAAAAAGCTCTCAAAGCTAAAACCTGGAGTGACATTGAGTGCGAGGAATGTGAAGAAGAATACGCCAACATTTGTTTGATGGCTCATTCCGACTCGGACTCAGAATCAGAAACAAACTATGATTCAAACTCAGACAAAGAACTTGAGGTTAGTAACTTGAGAATTCCTATTAAAGTCTCAAAGTACATAGAAGAACTTTGAGACGCGGAACCCTATAGTGCCATAACTTGGCACAAGGGGACACTTAAGTGCCATAACTTATGAAAGTGATACTTAAGTGCCAAAATCAGAGTAAAATTGATCACTTGAGTGCCAATCTATCTAAAACGCTGACGTGTCAATTTTCCGGCGAATTGAGTGCAAAACAGTGTCGTTTTGGTGTTGACGTGGTAAAAAAATTTAATATAAAAATTAATTTAATTTAATTTAAAACTAATTTAATTTAAAACATTTAAAAAGTAAAATTAAAATTAAAAAAAAAAAAAAAGGGAGGCGGGCGAGGGCTGCCTCCCCGCCGCCGCCGGGAAGGGCCGGCGATGGCGAGGGGAGGGTTGACCGAGGTCGCCGAGCCCCAACAGGGCGGCAACCCCGGCCGACCCAGCGGCGAAGGCCGCGAGCCCGAGCCCAGATCGGCGAGGGCTGCGAGCCCGAGCCCAGATCTGGCGAGGGGGGAAGGAGGAGGAGGGGAGGCAACCGGCGGCTAAGGAGGAGGGAGGAGGAGGAGGGAGGCAGCCGGCGGCCGGGGCTAGGGCCGCCGCGAGCCTTGGCCGGGGCTAGCAGCCCCGGCCGGCCGGTAGTGAGGGCCCGCCCGCCCTCACCCTAGATTTGGGCGATGGTCGACTACCTTCCTCCTCCTCCTCCTCCGTTTTTTTTTTTTTTTAATATATATATATATATAAAATTTTGTTTCAAATTTAATTTAATTAATTTTTATATTATATTAAAATTCAAATTATGCCAAAACGACGTCGTTTTGGTTGAATTAGAGCCGAGTCAGCTCTCCGGCGAGCCACCTTGGCAAGAAATATTAATATTTAATTGCCACGTATGATTTCCGGCTGGCTTCGCCAAATGTGGCACTCAGATGTCTCACTTTTCTTAAAATGTGGCACTTAAGTGTCACTTTCGTAAGTTATGGCACTTAAGTGTCCCTTTGTGCCAAGTTATGGCACTTGAAGCGTTCTTTTGCCGAAGAACTTTGTCTTAGTCTCGAAACCTCTCTTAAAAGAGTTTCCGAACTAAAAAGGGAGAATTCTAAGCTCAAACAATAGGAAATTTCTTGGAAAGAAAAGTTTGAAAGTCTGGATAAAAATTTTGCTAATTTGAAAGAAAATTTTGATTTTTTTGCTATAGAAAATGTTATTCTGAAAGAAGACATTTCAAATATTTCAAAAAGATTTTTAGAAGGATCTGAAAAGTTGGAGAAAATTCTTTTAATATAAAGACCCTATTTTAACAAATCTGATTTGGGAATAACTTCAAAAACTATTCCATTGATTGATTCTCCCAAAGTAAAAGAAAGACTCAAACAAATACCTATAAAGGCAGTTTACAAAAATCATTTTCAAAGAGTTTTTGTAAAACCTGTTGGCCGAAGTGCACTCAAATGTTCAAAGTGTAACAGCTTAGAACATTTTGAGAAAGAACGTCCCAAAGTTTGGAGACCTGTTAAGAAGGACTGGGCAAAGATCGTCTTTAATACTAACTCTCCTAAACCCAAGAAAATCTGGGTACCAAAGGAAACTTGAGTTCCTCTTATGATTGCAGGTCACTATCAAGAGGAAGATCAAAGGTATTTGGATAGTGGCTGTTCAAGACAAATGACAAGAGACTCAAGCTACTACATAAAGCTTGTTAGACTAAATGGAAGAAAAGTTTATTTTGGAGGAAACAGCAAGGGAAGAATTGTAGGTTGTGGAACTGTGAAGATTGGAAGCCTGACTATCAATAATTTTTTTTTTTTTTTTTTTTTTTTTTTTTTTGTGGAAGGTTTGTTTGTCTCGTTCTGAATTTGCTACATTCTGAACTTGTGTCTTGTTTTGGACCTTGTCACATTCTGGACTTGTGTCTTGTTCTGGATATAAAGTCTAAGAGTGTTCTGTCGAAAGTAGAGTCTGAGTGTCTTCCTTCTAAAGTAGAGTCTGAGTATCTTCCGTTTGAAATAGACTTTACAATTTGGACATAAGTCTGAACATATTATGTTTTAGAACATATTTACCCTTAAGGTCTGAACACAGTCTAAATAAATTCAGTTTCAACATAAAGTCTATCTTATGCTTCTTTCAAATATAGACTTCGAAAATATTTTTTACATGTTCTATCATCTGCATAGTCTATTACTCAATCATTAAACACGTTAGTAGTCTTTAATTTATTTTGTCATCTTCAAAACATCATAAGGGATTTCCTTAACATGTACAACTTCTATGGTGAGTTGAACTAGTGTAGGACTAGTAATCCTCCTTTCTCCAACCTCATCTTAGTACATTGGAGTTAGGCAAGTTCGACTCTAAAGGGTTTCAAATGGTGCCATTCTGATGCTTTACTTATAACTATTGTTGTAAGCGAATTCTACAAGGTGTAGTCACTCGTCCCAACTTCCTTTAAAGTCTAGGGTATGAGCTCGAAGCATGTCCTCCAAAATCTGGATGGTCCTTGCAGTGTGATCATCCGTTTAAGGGTGATAAGTTGTGCTATATTGAAGTTTGGTTCCCATAGCATGATGAAGACTCCGCCAAAATATGGCTGTGAATTTAGGGTGACGATATGATGTAATGGTTACTAGAACTCCATGTAGATGAACTATTTGCCAAAGATATAGCTTGGCATATTTATCCGATGTTTTGTCTTTTCGAATTGCAAGGAAGTAGGCCCACTTCCTCAGCCAGTCGATGATCACCTAAATGGAATCATTTCCTATTTGACTTCCTAGTAAGCCCAAAATGAAATTCATTGTGATGTGTTCCCATCTCCACTCTAGAATTCCGAGAGGTTGCAGGCTAAGTAGCATTGGCACGTGACACAAACATGTGACACGACACGATACGACACATCAACACGTTATTTCTCAAAAATAGAGAATTCCGACATGTTGGGACACGTTATATATTAAATGAATATTTTAATTTTTAATTAATTTGATTCAGATTCATAAATAAATAATTAATTAAAAAAGAGCCTACAATGAATTTACACTAATAATATTAATAAATCAATTCATTGAAAATTCGAAAAACATATTCATAGTTAATGCGTATCCATATTTGGAAACATATTTCTAACTTTAACAAAAGTTATTGATGAAACTAATGATTAATAATAAATTAGAATCAATTTATTTAAATAAATCCATGACCAAAATTTATCATTATTCAAAATTCAGTACTTTTATTTTCAAAATTATTTTTCAATCTCATTTATTTATTTTTCCGTTTCAGAAAAAAAGTCCCCATATCCCCACTCCCTTCTTTCCTCGTCCATTTCCCCCACCCCCAAATTTATTACACTTTTATTTCCCTCCCCCACCACCCGACGATTCTGTTACAGATAGGCTGTCACTTCCCCTCCCCACAAAATTAAAAGTTACGCATCAGATCTTTTTTTTTTTTTTTTTTTTTTTTTATCAAAAACCCTAGCTAGCCCTCCTTTTCCTCCTCCTCCTCCTCCTCGCTGCACGACCGCTTTCCTCTCCTCTTCCGTCTCTCGCCGTCTCTCACCGTCGCGGGCTCGCTGTCGCTCGCAGCCTCATCTCTGCTCCCTCGCCCTCGCCTCCACCCTCCATCTTCCGGACATGCGTGTCGAAACATGTTTGACCACGTGTTGGAAAATCCGACACGCGTTGACCGCGTGTCCAACTGTGTCCGAGCGTGTCGACATGTCCGACACGCTCCAACATGTATCGAACACGACACGGAAGCATGGACAACATGTCGGTGCTTCATAGGTTGTAGGAGCCTCTATCTATTGGACAATCAGGTCAGGCTAGAGAGCATAAAAGACTATTTACAAGAAATGAATGCATATTTTCCCAAATGGTAAAAGTAAAGACATGCAGTTCTGACATTTTCAAGTCTAAGTTGTCTCTCTACTATCCCATATGTGGTGCGCAAAAAAAAGCTAGAGTACAATAGGAGACCAATGTCCATGGAGGGCCCTTAGATCTGATTGTTGAAAATCCGAAACACTAGGGAAACCACTACTCTTCACAACATTTTTAATCAACAGCCTTGAAAGAAGATGTGTATCGAGAGGCAGATAGAGAGAGATTGTAAAGTTTTGTGTATATTCATTTACAATTCTGGTGTACATCTTTCTTATAAATATAATACAATGAGGATACAAGTAAAGGAAATAAATATTGTGTAAATCATAATAAAATCAATACAAATTCTTGACTAATTTATGCACATCTGTAATCGTCTAAGATTTCGAGGGAAATCTTCAAGATCTGATTTGATGCATGTCTTCCAACACTCCCCCTCAAGCTGATGGCCGGTAAATATCCAAGACACCTAGCTTGCTCAGAAGATATGCATGCTGTCTTTGACATAAAGGCTTGGTGAAAATATCAGCCGGTTGTTCCGTCGTCCCAATGCCTCTTGTCTCAATTATTCCATCTTGAATTTTCTCTCGAGTAAAGTGGCAATCCACTTCGATATGCTTCGTTCTCTCATGTACTATGGGATTTGCTGCAAGTTTGAGTGCTGCATCGTTGTCACAAAACAACTTTGTTGCTCCCTTCAGCTTTACCCCAAGATCCTGTAGCAGTCCTCGCATCCATACAATCTCACAAGTGGTCTTAGCCATAGCTCGATTTTTTGCTTCGACCGAGGATAGTGATACGGTTGCCTGATTCTTAGTCTTCCATGAAAGAAGGGATTGTCCGAGCTTGATACAAAACCCTGTAATAGACCTTCGACTCATGGGACAAGTCGCATAGTCTGCATCACAATACACTGACATTTCCATGTTGCATTTACTCGACAAAAGAATCCCTAGTCCTGGACAACCTTTCAAATACTTCACGACTTTAAGAGCAGCATTCATATGGGACAGCTTTGGATTGTGCATGAACTGGCTGAGGGTCTGAACTGCATATGATATATCGGGTCTGGTCATGGTCAAATATATGAGTTTTCCAACGAGCTTCTGATAACTTGAGGGATCTTTAAGAACTGGATCATGATCCTCAGATGTCCCAACATCATAATCCCTGCTAGTCAACTTTGTATTCTGCTCAATTGGAATAATCGAGGGCTTGCATCCCGACAGACCTGCTTCCGATATGATCTCCAACGCGAACTTCCGTTGGCTGAGAGAAATCCTATGATCTGATCAAGCAATCTCGACTCTAAGGAAGTACTTTGGTGCTCCCAAATCCTTAATGTGAAAGGTAAAATGCAGGTACTTCTTGAATTTATCTATTGCAGCTTTATCATTGCCCATGATGAGAATGTCATCGACATATATCATCAAATAAATGGATGGTGTACCTTGATTCCATGTGAATACGGTGTAGTCATATCTGGATTGTTTGAATCCGGCAGATGTGAGAGCGTTGGCAAACTTGGCGTACCACTGTCTGGAAGCTTGTTTGAGTCCATAGAGGGATTTACGGAGACGACATACTTTATTCTCCCCCTGTCTCCATAATCCTTGGGGAATATCCATGTAGATTTCCTCATCTAGATCTCCATGCAGGAAAGCGTTATGGACATCCATTTGGTGTAACGCCCAATTATTAATAGCCGCAACAGATAGGAAGGATCTTACAGATACATCCTTGGCGACTGGAGGGAATGTCTCATGGTAGTCAAAACCTTCCTTTTGAGTAAATCCTTTGGCCACCAATTGAGCCTTGTAGCGCTCAATTGACCCATTAGCTCGGTATTTGATTTTATACACCCATTTACATCCAATGGGTTTCCTATCTGGAGGTAGACTGACCAAATCCCAGGTTTGATTTGTAATTAATGCCTGTAACTCGGCTCCCATGGATTCTTGCCATCTTGGGTCCACAGCCGCTTCTTCATAGGTGGATGGCTCTATTTCCTCTGATATTTGACTAACACAGCATCTATGTTCCGAAGAAAGTCTATGAAACGAAATATAAGATGAGATTGGATATTGAATACCTGGTGAGTTGAGGGATGCACAAACATAATCCTTTGTCCAGGCTGGTGGTCGTGTAGAATGACCAGATCTCCTAAGAGGGTCTATTTGTCGGAGATCATTAGTTGATGAAGGTTGTTCCACAATATCGATGCTGTTGGGATTTTCCTCAATGTTTGGAGGAGTATCCATGTCTCCTATTGGGTCTGGATTGAGTGCTGGAGTAGAACTCTCAGAAAGTATAGCCCTTGCTATTGGAATGGGCTGCTCTTGACTGCTGGCCATGAAATACCTAGGAGTTGGTTCGTCCATATACAGGAGCTTATGTGTAGATGTATCCTGCTCGTCCCTGGAACATTCCTTTTCTTGAAAAGGAAATACGTCTTCATGGAAAATAACGTCTCTGCTAATGTGAAATTCCCCAGTCGATTGATCAAGAACACGATAACCCTTTTGTAGTGTTGGATACCCCATGAAAATACAGCATCGGGCTCGAGGGCTCATTTTGTCTCGAGGACCTAAAATTGTGGCAAAACACAAGCAGCCAAATATCCTTAAGTGTCCCAATTCTGGTTTCCTCTGGAAGAGTAACTCAAATGGAGTCTTTCCATTGAGTATCCGAGTTGGCATCCTATTGATTAGATATGCCGCAGTAACTATGCACTCTCCCCAGTAGATTTCCGGAACAGATGCTTCAAATTTCAATGCGCGTGCAACCTCCAGCAGGTGACGATGTTTTCGTTCCACTATGCCATTCCGTTGTGGAGTGTACGAGAGGGTGATAAATGTCTTCAAATATGAAAACACTTCCCCTTTTGACTGCATCAAAAAAGTCCAGGTGGCACGAGAATAATCGTCCACGATTGTCAAGAAAAAACGTGACCCATCATGATTTGGGGTGTGATAGGGACCCCAGATATCCATATGAACTAGAGAAAAAATGGTTTTGGCACGACTTTTGCTAGAAGGAAAGGGGATCCGTGACTTTTTAGCAAGAGGACAAATTTGGCATTGAGAGTGAGGAAAACAAACACTATGGCCCAATCGTGAATGCATGAGACAATTTTTATCATTGGTAGTTGTATTACACAATGACATTTTATTTGAAGGAAGTAACGACAAATTACTTGAAAAATCGGTCCAAAGAAATAGCCCTTCAGAGAAACTACCCAAGCCCATCGTTCTGCCAGTCGAAAGGGCCTGAAAGAAGCAACCGTCAGAATCAAATAAAACATGACACGAGTTTTCTTTGCAGACTTTGGACACAGAGATAAGGTTGAATCGAAATTCTGGTACATAGAGAACATTTTGGAGAGTAATCTCTGGGCTAAGTTTTACTGTTCCAGTGGTTGTGACACGAGTAATGTTCCCATTGGGTAATTCCACAGTAGTGGGGAAATTTAAATTCTCATGGATATCTGAGAGTAATACCCTTTCGCAGACAATATGGTCACTTGCCCCAGAATCAATCAGCCAAGATTTTCTCGAGATATTATTAATCAGGCAACGGGATATACCTGAAAAATTTCCTCCCTTGTTTGAGGTATCCAATTTCTGCAGTGCTTGCATTAGCTGTATACATTCCTCACGAGTTATGGGCCGATCAGCAGTGACTTGATAGGCTGCAGAAATTTCCTTTCTTTTTCCTTTCTCTCCGGGCTTGCCATGGAGCTTCCAGCAATTTTCAATAGTATGGTGGGGCCTTCTGCAAAATTCACAATATAATTTACCCCTTTTTTGATTAAAATTTTTGGCCGGGACAGAGAAAATTCCTCCACCGTCGGATCCTTTGCCAATGGATAGATCTCCACCGTCAGATCCGCTCGGGTTGATGAGGCTTTTAGAACCGTCGGATCGTCACGTGAAATCTGGTCTGCCCATCCCGCGAGAGATCTACACCGTCCATCCCACGGGTGAGATTTGAGCTGTCCGCTCCACCCTTTTTAAACTGCTGTCAACCTTCCCCAAGGTGTAACCCTAGCCCGTCCTCTCCTTTCTCGAGCGCTAGGGTTTTTTGCCCTGTGCTTCGCCTCTCTCCGCGACTTGCGAGAGCAAAACTCTCTCTCCCTTTTGCCGGATCTGAGGATGCAAGCCGCTGGCTCTCTTCCTGGACGGCCAATTGAAAGATACGTCCAAGAGGCGGCACGGGTTCCATGGCCAATATCTGCGAATGAAAAGTTAGATACGAGTCGTTCAAAATCAAAAGGAAACGGGTTGCCTTCTCCCTTTCTTTGATTTCTCGGTATTGTGCGAGTGTTTCTTCGGGCCCCACGAGTTTCTCTTCTGCTGCTTCGAGGTCATTCCAAAGGGACGACAGCTTGCTGTAACATGCTGAGATTGACATGTTTTCCTGTTTTAAGTTGCTGAGTTCTTGCATCAGGGTGAAAATCCGAGCCCAATCTAGCTTGCCGTACATCTGTTTGATGTTTTCCCACATGCTTTTCGAATCCTCGGTCGGGGGAAGGCTGGCCGCGACATCTGGGGAGATGCAGTTCCCGATCTAGGTACGGACGAGCTGATTACACTTCCTTCAGTGTCGCGCCAGTCGTTCGTCCGTCGGGATTTGGATGGTTCCATCTAGGAACCCATCCTTGTCTTTTGTCACCAAGGCCCGTCGGAGATCTTGGGACCACCTGGGATAGTTTTCAAGCCCGGTTAACTGCAGATTTATCAATCTCAGTTCAGGACCGTCGGCCGAGGAGACATACAGGGGGTCTCTGAGCTCTGGACGTCCTGTGACGGCTCCGATTGGGAACGGCATGAGATCGGGTGCGAAACTCGGGTAGGGATTTGTCCCAAAACCCGATTCGCCCGATCCGAATTGAAAATCCGCATTTGTGTTACTCGGGTAGGGATTTGTTCCCATACCCGGTTCTCCCGACCCGCTCGACCGCTCCATTCCAGGGTTTGCGCTTGCCCCAATTACGGTTGGTAGGCTCCCTTCGGTTTGGACGTGGGTTCCTTGGTGTCCCACATAACCAGGCAATGATGGATTCGGGTTTGGCCCGAGGTACCAAGGGTAAGGTACCCACTGGATAGGTTGACTCGCAATGGGTTGCCCCAGGTTGATCTAAGCCTGTGTAGGTCTCCATTGTATGCGCTGGGTCTGGAGAATGTTTTCTTGTTGTTGTGTTGTTGTTGCAGGAGGATTTTGGTTCTGTGGCAGCGATGGCGTCTCCGCAGCAGAGTGTTCATCAGCCATTTGATGTAAGTAAAGAAAAAAACTCTCTTCTCCTCTTTTGCGAAAAATTCCTCACAGTAGTAGATCTATTTTGCAGGATAGAACTCTCCTGGTCGGCAATTGGTTGCGGAAGCAAGGAAGGGATCAGAAGCTCGTGGCTCTGATACAATGAAAGAATATGTGTATCGAGAGGCAGATAGAGAGATTGTAAAGTTTTGTGTATATTCATTTACAATTCTGGTGTACATCTTTCTTGTAAATATAATACAATTAGGATACAAGTAAAGAAAATAAATATTGTGTAAATCATAATAAAATCAATACAAATTCTTGACTAATTTATGCACATCTGTAATCGTCTAAGATTTCGAGGGAAATCTTCAAGATCTGATTTGATGCATGTCTTCCAACAAGCCTAGATCTCGAACTTAACAAGGAAGTGTGCAGGGCGTCATCACCCCAAGCTAATCGTCGTCGGGTGCTTTCATTCTCTGAAAGAGGCTTCAAATTACTAATTGAAGGTTGAGCACTTTGAACACTGAGAGCGCTCCATTCTTCCTGAACTATTTGATTATCACCAGAAGTTTCTGCCAATGCAGATTGCATAAGTGCACTCCAACTACCACTTTGCACAGAAGGGAATCTAGAGAGAGATCTTATACCATCACACATACCATAGTTTCCTTCATAAAACATAACTACGAAATAAGTGTGAACCCATGAAATCATCTACTTCCTATGACACAAATCTTTCCATCTTCATCAGATCTCTCTCATAAGCGTGAACCCAACAATTAGCAGCTCTCACACAAATCAATTTCCACAAACCCCCATAAGGCGTTTTCACTTATCAAACGGAAGCAAATGCCTAACAAGATCACGAACCAAATGTTTCCAGCACACGGCAGTCCCCGTTCAACACCAATTCGACCATATCCTTGAAACGATCAGCTGCCCATAGACACCAAAACCATCGACCACTTGAGCCTGGCTCAAGCTCTGACCTTTTTGCCTGTAGATACGAAAACAAGATAAAACAAAGAAAACCCAGATACAAAACCCACAAATAGAGAGAGAGAGAGAGAGAGAGAGAGAGAGAGAGAGAGAGAGAGAGAGAGAGAGAGAGAGAGAGAGCTTACAAAGAAGAGATCGAGGAGGACGTGTTTGAGGAGTAGGGAGAGATTAGAGAAGTGGGCAAGTTTGAGGACTACCGACGGTGGAACAACAGCAACATCGTGGTAGCGGCTTAGCAGTAGCTCGTCATTGGGAGGCAGCACGTGTGACGGCAAAAGTCAACAGCATCGTCAAATAGAGTAGTGGCGGCGACTGTGGCGACATCATGGACCATGACGGCGACGTCGAGGGCAACAAGCAACGTAGGGTCGTCGGTGACTCGAGGGTGGAGCGTTGCAAAGGAAATAGAAAGAAGGGAAAGTGAAGAAGAGAAGAAAAGTTGGTTTTCTATGTTAGGAATCCCGGTTCCGATTCCCAATTCTGGTTTGGCTCCAATTCTAATTAGAACTAGGGACCAAACCAGGAACTGCCAATTCCTGAAAAAAAAAAACAATGGAACTCATAATCGGAACCTTCCTTTCTAGAACCAGGAATCATACTCACCCCTAATATTTGGGGCCATCTAGAATTCCTACATCCTTGGAAAAGAAATGGTTTGTCACATTTATTGATGATCATATGAGCGTGAAAGAGAAATATGAAGTAGAGAAAATTTTTACACCATGATATAAACACAATTCCAAGCGCAAATCCATATTATTATGAGTGACAGTGAAAAAGAATATTTATATAAAATTTTGGGATAATTTTCTTGGAAAAGGAATTTGTGCATCAAAGTTCTTGTCCTGACACCCCTCAACAAAATGGGGTGGTAGAAAGGAAGAATAAATACCTTTTAGAAGTAGCTAGATCTCTATTCTTCACAACTAAAGTTTCCACATGCCTATGGAATGAAGCTCTTCTTACATCTACATATCTTATCAATAAGATGCCTTCCAAAATGTAAAGGTTTCAAAGGCCTCTAGGAGTCCTTCAGAAGACCTATCCAACCTCTAGACTTGCTTCAACCTTACCTTTAAAACTATTTGGTTGTACCTCCTTTATTCATATCCAAGATAGAAATCATGGGAAACTTGATCGACGTGTGTTTGTTGATTATGCACTCTAACAAAAAGGGTATAGATGCTTTAACCCGATTTCCCAAAAAAAAAAAAAAAAATGTATGTTTCCATGGATGTCAACCCTTTTTTATTTTCACCTTTCTTTGGAGCTCATCTTCGCATCGCCCCGGGGGTGGAATAAGTGCAAATTCACACAACACCTTCATAGAGTCCTTTCTTCTAGCAGAACTTGAAAATTTTCTTCCTAAAATTCCAATTCCCGCAACCCTTATACTAGATTTTGAATCAAATATTTTAAATAATGAAAATTAGGGTCCACCTATATTGGCATTTCATCGTACTTGTAGGCATAACAGGTGTGAAACTAGTATCGAGAATACCAAGCTTTCATCCTATTCTCAAATCTACGCGAGAAGAGACAAAAGTCAAAGAAATGAGTCTCCCGCTCGCTTAAAGTGCCATCGATCCAAAATAGGGCATGACCAAAACTCTATACAATGATCAAGTAATGTTACAACTCAATCTGTCTAGCCTGATCTTAGTTAAAAAAAAAAAAAAAAACAAAACAAAACAAAACAGTTAGGTCTTGTACCAAACATCTTATGGCTCATTATGTATCTTACAGAAACCTCCCATCCAATTTTTGCCCCTTTACCACAACATTGTTATGTGTGGAGATTCCAAAAGCTGTGTTGGATGCTCTATAGGTTCCTGAGGAGATGAGATGAAGCAAAAAATAAAACGAGGGATATGTTGGATCTACCCAAGGAAAAGGCCGCAGCTAGATGCAAGTGGGTATTCACAACAAAATATAGATCCGATGGATCCCATGAAAGGTATAAAGCTTAATCGGCTGCCTTTCATCCAAACCTATGGGATCGAATACTTTGAGAACTTCACTCCAATTGCAAAACTAAGCATTGTATGAGTGCTCCCATCACTTGCAGCCTATCTTAACTGGCCTCTGCAACAATTAGATGTGAAGAATGCATTTCTGAATGGAGATTTAAAGGAAGTATACATGGATTTCCCCCCAAGCTTTGAAAGAATGTTTAGATCAAAGGTATGTAGATTGAAGAAGTCACTACATGGACTAAAACAGTCATCGAGGACCTAATTTGAGTTCACTCAGTGTATGAAGAAATAGGTTATGTTCAAGGACAGGCTAATCATACCATGTTTGTAAAGCATTCTTGTGATGTGAAGGTTGCAATTCTAATAATGTATATGGATGACATCATTCTCACTGGTAATGATATTGCCGAGATGATCATGTTGAAAGAATGTCTCGCTTCTAAGTTTGAGATAAGGATTTGGGAACTCTAATGTATTCCCTTGAAATAGAGGTAAGCTCAATCGAAAAAGGGAATTGTAGTTTCACAAAAGAAATATGTCTTAAATCTTCTAAAGGAAACCGGAATGAGTAATTGTAGACCGGTAGAAACTTTGATAGATGGCAATTAGAAACTCACAGATGACAAAGATGGGGTTCCTATTGATACAACGAGATACCAGCAAATAGTAGGGAAACTTATCTATTTGTTGCATACTCGACCAGATATTGCCTCTCGGAGATCTCAAAGATAATCTTCAGATATGAAATCATTCTCTTTCCATTTATTTCATTTCTTTTTATTTCTAAATCCTTAGAATTAGGAAGTAAATCGCTAGAATTAGGAAGTAGGAAATCTATTATTACTTCTTGCTATTTACTAGTTGCCCAAGGCCATATTTATTTGTTATATTCTTTGTAATAATTATTTGTAATTAAAAAAAATAAGAAGAAGCCATTTTTCTTCTTTAAATTTTGCAGATATCTGAGGAAGTCATAGGTCATTAGATATTGCAATACTCGAGCTAGAACACAGGTGATTATATAATATATTGGATAAGTTCACTAAACGTGACATGCACAAAATGATTAGCAACATGAAATATTTTAGCAAGTTCAATAACTTATCAATTAGGCTTTGGTCTTATGTAAATAATCCTCAGACCTGAGGCAATGTGTTAACTTATGTGGGGTTTGGCTATGGTTCATAAGTGCACATATTGACGCTATGTCGAACTATCTTTATACTTGATGTCATAGTTTGTTCATATATAAAGGTATATGCGTGTGATATACATGATACAATAATTATGTCCTATATGATTTAATCGTGACTTTTTATCGAAATCCTCAGCTTGGGTGTAACCGATAATGAATAGTTCATGTCTCATTGAAATACATCTCAATTAGGTTTGTGCATATGATCAGATTGATAGCTTAACAAACAATTCCATAACCTAGTACACAAAGCTAACCAATTCGTTATGTTCTTAAAACATTCACACTATATAGGTAGCTATAACACATTGTTAAATGTCACTCATGATTTGAAGGATCTAGAACAATCAGTTCTCACACAAGTTCTATTGCCAACTTGATTAACCTATGAATATCACATAGTATATAACTAGTTCAGAATGACTTTTGAGGCCTGGTTTGGTTCAGCATTCCCAAGGGGCTTTCAGCCCCGAAAGCCCCTTGGGAAAAATTTTAGGCGTTTGGTTCAGCATTTGGAAGTATCCTTGGCCAAATGCTAGCCTTTGGAATGCTGAAGGGAGGTTTAATGAATTTTTTTTCTTCCAATATTGCCCTCACTGATAATTACGTTTTCTTATTTTACCCTCAAAATCTACTGTTCGTCTTCCTCGTTGAACTTGTTTCTTCAAGAGTGAAGCTCCGCCAGCGGAGCTCAACCGGCTAGGTCGCCCACACACTGCCGTCGCCATGCACCATTGTTGCGTGGGTCACGGCCTCAGGCGGCGTTGCTTGGGTCGCGCGACCCACACGACAGGCTGAGCACCGGATCTAGTCCCCCACGCACCGCCATCGCGTGGGTCGCATGGCCTCAGGCGATGCCGCCTAGGGTCGCACGACCCACGCACCGCCGGCGCCTGGGTCGCGCAACCCCAAGTGGCGTCACCTGAGGGTGCGCAACCCACAGGACGGCGATGCGTGGGTGGCGCAACCCAAGGAGCGTCGCCCGAGGCCGCGACCCACACGATGGCGATGCATGGGTCGCGCAACCCGCCGCCTCCCCATCACCATTGCCACCAGCCGCTTCCCCCACCAGCTTCGGCTACCTCCCAGCCTCCCAATCGTTCCCCTCTGCCTCCCAATCGTTACCCTCTGCTTCAACATTTCCTCCTCCTTTTTCCTTTTTTTTTTCACCTCAAAGCTACTTTGCAAAATACACCAAAATAAGAGTACCCAAACACTTCAACATTCACCAAATGCCCATTCTTCTAAAGATACTTATTTCCCCAAAGTTGAACTAAATGGACCCTGAAGATATAATATTGCAAATATATTTGCAATTGCACCAATCAAATTAAGTTGGGCTGAAGATTAGCATTTGGAAACGAGTTCAGAATAAATGGCCAAATTAAAGATTTGAAACATATTTATAATCAACAGCCAAATTAAAGATATGAAAGGAGTTCAGAATCAATGGCTACATTAATAATCTTAAATGGGTTCAAAATCAACGGCCAAATTAATAATTTGAAACGATTTCAAAATCAACGGATAAATTAATGTTCTAAAATGGTTTCAAAAGCAATGACCAAATTAATGATCTGAAACAGTTTGAAACTTAATGGTCAAATCAATTTTCTGTAATGGCTACAAAATTAACGTATGGAATAATGCTTTGTGATGATTATAGAATTAATACCTAGATTAGTGATCTATAACAGTTACAGAATTAATGTCTAGAGTAATGCTCTATAATGGTTAAGAATTAATGACCAAATTAATGCTCAGTTTCTTTTGGACTGTGAAACTAGTTCAGACTCAATGGGCAAATTACGATTCTAAAACAGTTTCAAAGTTAATGGTTAAATTTATTTAAATAAATTACATCTGAGACTGTTAATCAATCAAAATTTTCACACACAAACAATTGTTAGCACAATTTTTTTTTTTTTTTTGTCGGTAATTGTTAGCACAATTGAAGTGGTGAACTCTTTCAAATTTCCTTTTACCTTTTGATGTGTGATTGGCAGTGTGTCTAAACTAAAAATCCGACATTTGTGGGACTCAAACTGAAAAATATGAGAACCTGATTACTTTAGGCACACTGCAAGGAGATTGGACACTTGTAGTACAAAACCGAAGAACATCATAACCAAATAACTTAAGGCACAACACAAGGGTAATGCAATTAACCTTCCTTTTCGTTTCAACATGCTTCTTATTAAAACGTACAGACAATACTTTGGAGATACATACATGCGCGTCTTTCGCTACGAATTTTTTATTTAATTTTACTTATGCATGTTTTCGGTAAACCACAACAGTGATACCAAACCAATCTTTAGGCATTTCATGCTTTTATTGATGTTGGATCATGTTGATTTTTATGATTTAATGGCCAATTCTCGTTTGTTATAAGAATCACTTCAAAAGATGTCAGTAAAATATGCATGTCAAACGATTAATATACAAGATGAAACCGTTTGATAACGATGCAAACCTCCTAATTTATAATAGGGAAAAAACCACGAAAAACCCCAAACTTTGTCCCGAGTGACACATTTACCCCAAACTTTTTTTTGCACCGTGAAAAACCCCAAACTTTCCAAACCGTGACACATTTACTCCAAACTCTTTTTTGCGACACCAAAACCCCTAAACTTTCCAAGTGTGACACATTTACCCCAAAATTGAAGGGCATTTTGGTTTTTTCATTTTTAAAATTTTTTTTTCTTTTTTTTTTTCTTTTTTTTTCCTTCTTCCCTCCGCCGGCCATGGCGGAGCCGGTGGAGGGAAGTCGGCTCCGGCAAGGGTCGCCCTCGCCGGCATGGGGCGAGGCGGCCCTCGCCGGCGTCGGGTGAGGGTGGCCCTCGCTGCGTCGGGCGAGGGGTCCTCGCCGGATCCGGCGAGGGCCGCCCTCGCCGCGGCCCTCGCCGGATCCGGCGAGGGGTGCCCTCGCCGGCGTAGGGCGAGGGCGGCCCTCACTAGATCTGGCGAGGGATGCCCTCGCTCAACGCCGGCGAGGGCCTCCCTCGCCAGATCTGGCGTCGAGCCGCCCTCGCCCCAAGCCGATGAGGGCGACCCTTGCCGGCGTCGGCTTCCCTCCGCCCGGCCCGCCATGGCGGCGGGAGGGAAGAAAAAGAAGAAAAAAAAAGAAAAAATTAAAACTAAAATGACAAAAATGCCCTTATGAGGTAAATGTGTCACAGATTGGAAAGTTTGGGGTTTTTCACGGCGCAAAAAAAAATTTCGGGGTAAATATGTCACTCGGGACAAAGTTTGGGATTTTTCGTGATTTTTTCCCTTTATAATATTAAGCCGAAATGGTGTTCGAACACATGGCGTTCTATGATTGTGATTTGATCCAATGTTCTACTGGTTGATTAATTGAGTATGGATACCGAGCGTCAATTGCCATTAACACTAGAATGTCCTATTTTTTCCCTTCAAAATGATGATGTTTACATTACAAGACGGCGAAATTCAATTGCCTCGAGAACCCATGAAAAAAAGGGATTTTTAAAATGTCACTCCGACTCTCGCTCCTCCCTTTCACGCACTGCAACTCGCCGGAAAATGTCGCTCGGATTCTCCGCGACTACTCCGATTCCGTTCGATCCCAACCGAGCGACGTCAATTGCTGCGCGGCCCAATCGGCGTGCGCTTCCGCTTCCTCTTCCTCCTCGATCTCAAGCCGGGCTCGATCGGGAGCTCTCTCGCCGGCTCTTCATCCTCGGCGTCGGCTACGTCGGCCGGTTCTTCGCGCTGCATATGAAGGGCCAGGGATGGTACGCTCTCCTTCCGTGATCTGTTCGAGGGTCGAGTGGAGTTCGTGAGTAAGCTTTAAGCTCGGTTAGCTTCACAGGATGCGTATAATCTGTTCGGTGAATTGTGGGCCAGGGCTGTCTCGGGTACTTGCAGGAGCCTGGAGAAGAAGCGGCAGCTTGAGGAGGAGGGCCTGGATGCGCGCGTTCTGGACGCGAGTGAACCAGAGTAAGTGTCCGTTCCTTGCTATGTCCTCAGTCTTCGAAGTCAAGGCTGTTTATGGCAGCGTGAGTCGGGTCATTGACATGACAAACGCGGAGGCCTCTGTCTCCAAGACTGAGAATCGCGTAAAAATGAGAACTTTGAACTTGCATGTCCCTTTATGCTGTAGCCTTTTCATTGGGTTGCCTAAGATATTTTCTATGAAGTCGTGAGTCAAATTTGAAGTCAATTGCGTCTTGATGTTGTTGCTTTTTCAGGTTGAGTACTCTGGACATTTTGAAAGATTATACTCACCTTCTTGTTTCTATACCCCCGGTGAGGGGCATTGGCGACCCAGTACGCCAGGCATTCTCCTGGTTGCGTGTTAGTTTCCTTACGGAATGTGAATGAATCCCAATGTTGGCTAATTGGGTTGCTTTGGCTGCTTGTTTATTTTGTAGATGCTACAACACCGAGAATTTCTCGAGCATGTGCTGAGAGATGGAAATCTGCAATGGCTGTGTTATTTGTCATCTACTAGTACGTCTACATTACATTTGGAATTGGAACAGTGCTTAGTTGTACATGATTATCAAGTGAATCATCTTAACATTTGGATATACACTCTATTATTTCCTCTTTATGAATTATTTTGATTTGTGGATCCTCTGCATAACATGTACATGTTGGAATGGTTGTTGCTTAGAATATTAAGAGGACATTATTACAAAGATGCAGACCACATGCTGCTGCCACTGTGCAATGTTCTTGACCAGGCATTCTTCTGGATTGCTCAATGATCTCGCATGACTATACCCCCTGCATCATCTAACTGGTGTATTTGAATCGAGTGCACATTTTCTCCACCACTCACCTATTCGCACATACATATAGAGGGCAAAAGACTGAGGAAAATGAAAATAATTGTTGATTGGTTGGGCCTCCTAGAAAACTTGTTCGTTGCAATTTAATGCTAATATCCAAGAGACATGGATTCATCAACTTGATTCTAATGCTTACATGACTGTAGCACTGATATTAGGTTGCAAAACTTACAAAATTTAGCTGGAAGTCCATTTGAAGTGATGGAGAGAGCAGAGTGACAATGGAAGTTAAAAAGAAGATGAATCAGTGTCGCTTAATGAACTCAATTATAGCTTAATTTGCCTTGACAGGTTTATTTACTGCTGTTGCTGCTCTAGAGTTTGAGTAAACTGATCAGGATGAATAGTACTCTCCATAGTCCCTATAATTGGGGATCGTGCATCTGGTGCCCTTGTTAGCTTGACTTATGACCTTAGTTAGGCTCGAGGCATTTACTAGTCTACGATGTTTAAGCATCTAAGGCAAATCCAAATGCTAGTTCCAGAATTTATCCTGCATTAACATGTTACATTGGACTTTGGAATGATCTGTCCTGTTTTTTAAAAGTAGAATGATGTTACACTGATATATCTGGAAAGATTAAACTCTTGCATATGGACTAATGTGTCTTTACTTCAACCGGGACCTTTTTTCTTGGTACAGTTCTCTGTCTAGTCACACTTCTTTATTTGGTTTTGTAAATTTCTTTCTGATTAATAGGTGTGTATGGAGATTGTGGTGGTGCGTGGGTGGATGAGGAGTGAGTATTCAATGGCCACCTTTGGATTCTTGTAAGATGAATTTACTTAATTGCCAAAGACTAATGATATCTTGCGGCAGTTATCCAGCGAACCCTTCAACTGAGTTGGGTAGAATGAGGTTACATGCTGAAAAGGGATGGCTAGATATGGGCCACAATCTTGGAATTTCTTCCTTGGTACTCCGACTTGGAGGCATATATGGCCCTGGAAGAAGGTTGTGGATATTTTTGGCATGATGTAACATGGCTTTTTTAGTTATTAGACAACAGAGCTACTCTGAACTTTATCAGTGTACAATTTTCCATGCTCTAGAAATCAGTGGATGTCGAGATTTGAGATGTTCTAAATCGTGTTTCATTTTGTAGTTCACTTTACCTCCTTTTTGCAAATGTGCTTGGCGATGGATGATGATTTAGTTGAACTTTTGCTTGGTGACTGTTGCTTGCTACTAAATTCGTTGCTTCTTTCACTTAATCTGATTTTCTTAAATTCTTCATTGCAGTGCCCTTGATACAATAATTAGCAGAAACCCTCTGTCGGACAGTCAGAAGATGAGATTATCAAGGCAATACACATCAAGAGTTCACGTTGATGACATTTGTCAAGCACTCAGAGCTGGTATTTATGTGCCGTTTTCAAGGTATTTTTTTAACATATTATTGTTCTCATGCATTATCTTAAGTCCATAAACTTGAAAAGTTAAGATATTCCGTTGTCCCTGTGGCTTTCCTTCTTAGGGTGCTCCTTTTTTTTTTTTTTTGGGGGGGGTTGTTGTTGTTGGTGGAGGTGGCATTGAGGGCAATAATTAGACACAGTGGAAATGGAAAATCATAAATAATTCTTGTGTGCACACAGAATGGCAAAACAGACTTGAAACACAATTGGTAGAACTTTTACTACTACTGTATTCTGAGAAAAGGCAATGGTCCATTCAAGCATTAAGAAGCATTCAAACCCTGGCAAAACCCTAATAAATTCAGAAAGTAAGACTAATCGGAATTATAAAGAAAATAATGACATAACATATGGACCCACAAGTAATGGAAAATGGGCCTAGCACAGAAATGGCCCTAAAGTACATAAAAACTGTAGATTTGTCAAGCCGAGAACAACCTAAACAGGTTGTATGGCCATAGCGTTGTACTCTTAATGAACAAGTTTCCAGGATTGGCATTACGTGCCTCGTCAATTCTCTGGATCAAAAGTTATTGCTGTCAAAGCAACAATTCACCAATCGTAGTCCCAATCCTTGTCTCTTTCACCTTCTATCTCTCAGATCCCTCCAAATCATATCCTGGTCAATAAACTTTGCTAGATGACACATAATGGGAGCAACTTTATTATGACAATAGAATATATGACAGTCAGATGAAAACACATGGAACGAGCGGAGCCATGCTGGATCCTGATTTCTTTCCCCTTTTCATTACTTATGCATACTGGAAAATGTATGTAATTGCTAATGAATGCACTCCTCTGTACCATCCAGCAAAATATACAATGTTGTCGATGACGATCCAGCATCCAGGGATGAAGTATTCGAGTATGCAGAGGACTTGGTGAAGACAAAGTTTGCTGGCTGTTTCCAAGAGGACAAGTATCCTGATCGAACAGAGTCGACTGTACAGAGAGTGGGCAGAAGGGACGAGAAGCGTGTTCTGAACACTCGTTTGAAGCAGGAGCTAGGAATTAAGCTGCTTCATCCAAGTTATAAATCAGGGCTGCGCAGCATTATTGAGCAGATTGACGTGGATTAGAGGTAATCAGCTAGCTGAAACAGTCACAAAGTTTACAGGCATTTGACAACCTCAACAGCTTGATGTTCTTCTTGTCATTCCGTAGATCTCCATATGCGGATCTTTATGAATGTGGAGTGGCACTGCAGGATTTGCCACCAAGCATTGGGGATTTTTTTTCCACAAAGTGAGACACATATCATCACCCTGCTGCCATCTTGCACAATTGACTGAGGTAGCTCAATCTTCAGAGGAAACGCTTCATCCATAGCAACGGGGTTCAAACATGGTGTATATGCCACGTGGTTGCTACTCTCTACAGCCAAAAGAGGAAAAACTCTTTCAGGAAGTGCTGAAGCAAGTAAAAGATCCAGATGGTTATGCATCAAATAGCAACCAAAAAAAGAGTCCTGATTTGCCATATATGGGGAGGGTGTTGCCAAAGGAAGTGAGAATTGTTTCATATTGTATTTTGCAGATTTTATAAAGCACCATGTTCAAATGTTCTTGATGTCGGTGAGTAAGAGAAGCTGGAGTCTCAAATTGTGGTAATAATATGCAATATGAAAACAATAATGCTAGCAGGTTTTGTTTACCATTATGGTTCATTTAGTTATTAATTTAGCAGCGGCAGCATAAGTTGCTGGACATGTGCAATGTCGATGGATGTATCCATTTGAAAGGTGATATATTTCAATATTGAAAATACTTTATTTTATTTTATACTTGTTAATACACTAAAGATGAACTATATCGTGTGTCCATTGGTACTTCTCTATATCAAAATCATATGTTTGAAATAGATGACATCCCGATGGTTCCATTGCAGAAGGATATCTTGCAGAAGAAAATGTACCATTTTGTTCGAGATACTTCAATAAACCTGATTCCAGAGGGAGTGGTCACTCTGATAGAAATCTTGATAAGAATAGGGAAAAGGGTATTTCAATTTTCTTATCTGTTTATTGACGCCTGTCTTTAACCATGCACAGCGAGTTTGAATTTGAGATCAAGAGAAAAAATCGTCATCATAGGCTATGTAGAAAAGAGTTGGACAAATTGGTGATTTGAAGGTTTCCAAACTCGATGTAAATCTCGTGCAAGTTTTATCTTTCTCTGCTTTTGTTTCTCGACGAAATTGAGTATGTGGCGATACTTTAGTCTTTCGACATATCTTTATATGTAGGTTGCTTCTTTGGAGAGCAATGAAAACATAAAATGATGAAATTGAATGGCTACATCTAGGACCAAATCCTGGGGATAATTACAAAAGAAAATCCTAAATCTATTACGTTTATGTCAATTTAATTTTAATTTTTTTTAATTTGATCAATTTAATCCTAAATCTTTCGATAATTTGTTAATGTAGTTCATTTGACTAATTTTAACAGGAATTTGATAACATGGATGCTGGGCGTTCTATGTGATATGCCAAATACAACCATGGAAAATTTTTGAATTTTTTCAAAAATTTCTGAATGTTTCTTTTTTTCATTTTTTATTATTAAGGGCAACAAGGGCCACTGGCCGAGGACTTGTGAGCCTCACCAGCCACCAAGTGAAGGCTATGAGCACTTGTGTCGATTTGAGCGACGGACGTGAGTTCTCACTAGTTGCTAGCAAAGGTCACAACCCTTCCCAAGTGGTCGGCAGGGGTCCTTAGGTGGCGTTCCCTTCCTGGCCCTTAACAATATAAAAAAAAAAAAAAAAAAAAAAAGAAAAAGAAAAGATAGAAAATTAAAAGGAGAGTAAAAAATTAATGAAAAATTCAAAAATAATTAAAAATATAAACAAAAATTGTTTATGCCAGTGCCTCCCATGCTAAGTAAAATGTCCAGTAACCATGTTATCAATTTCTTACCAAAATTGGCCAGATGGACTATATTGATAAATCATCAAATGATTTAGGACTAAAATTGGTTAAATTACATGTTTATGATTAAATTACCACTAGTGCAAAAACTTTAGAATTTTTTTTTCCACAAATACCGTGGGGAGAAGATTCAAGGGCTACGTCGTAAATCGCGTCCAATTTCAATCATGAGATCACGAGAAGAATAGAGTGACTAAAATAGTGGACTTATCATTAAGTCAAAGATTTCATGCTACGCAAGTGAGAGGGACCAACACCCAATTATGGGTGATCTCACGTACTACGGTAGGAACTTGAGTGGTGACCCATGTGTTTTGGTCTCTCAGGTTCAACAGATTGTATCGTGTGCAAGATACACGGGACAAATATTGGTCGGTTGCTGTCAAGACTCTTGCTAAATACCTTCTTATATAGGCGATGATCCCTTCGCTAAAGATAGCAGCACAATGATGCGGAATGAATTCCTTGATTCAGTCAACGACAATTTCAATTGGGTTCAAGATTATGCTGATGGAAATGCCGATTTACAAGCCAACCCGTGGAGGAAAACGAAAGTCAGAAGTCTTGAGTTTGAACAAGATGATATTTGAAGCTAACTTGGTTACCAGTAACTTAGGATAGCTTCTATGTGAGCATGTTTCTTAGACTACGTTCTCAGACAGTTTCCTTTACTTATTCATATTCGATTTGTTGCATTGAACAGTCGTCGAACTGGATTCTGCATTTTTCTTTCCGTGAACTTTCTTTTGCAGTTCAGCCAAACAAAAGTATTCTTGCGGCTCAGAAAGCCGCAACGTGGTGGTTTTTGCGACGGCTCCAAAACTGCAGGTGAAACCTTTTGCTGCACTTTAACCACAGAAAGACAACCGCAGACTAAACCTGTTAACTTCTTGTGGTTGAAGATGGCGGACTCTGGTTTATTCTTTCAGGATTGTAGTTTCTCGAAATATGAATGTAAAATGGATGAGTCCTGTTTTTGTACTCAACCTGGTCGATTAGGATGATTGCAGCCGCCAATATGTTTTCTCAAAGCATAAAATTGCCATAACCGATCAATTCCCATGACTTCTGCCTTTGACTTCTTATATTAGTCGGTTTTCCAATCGTAATAGCCTCACATGCGAATGACTAATCAAGACAAATTCAAGCAATTAACCCCTTTATCAAGGGGAATGCCATTGATATATCTTAAAGTTACATTTGGTCATTTGGATTTCTAACCAGAATAGGATTGAATAGGATAAAATATAAAATTCAGAGGACTTTACTATATCTCATCCATTATTTGGTGACTGCAATAATAAAATTGGATATATTTACATTATATCATATATATTATTTAGTTAAAACGACACATCAATATAGATTAATTATAAATTTTATAGACGCAGATAGTAAAATCTCTCGTTCAATTTTATTTTTCTCTTTTTTTATTAATTTTTTATTTCTTTCTTCCCCTTCCATTATTCTCCAATAAAATTTTATTGTTAGAAAACTGAACTAATATACCTAAACTACTAAAATACCTAAAATACATAATAAATATAAATATATTTATATATTGAATTTAATATTATAAGATAGAATTAAATTTGAATATATAAATAAAATTAAGATTAAATTCAAAATCATTTTTTTTGTTATTTTAAATTTCTTATATCAAAATTCAAATATTATTCATATTCAAATATAATTTTAAATTTCTTAACTTAAGAAGTTTTTTATTTTAGAAAAAACTTTCTTATTATAGATACTAGAAATTTTATTTACCTTTATCATATATCTCCTTTATATCCGATTGTATCATGTCTTAAGTAGGCACCAAACGCAAGTTAGGATAAATTTTATCCTATCTTGAATTTTATCTTGACCATCAAACATAGCCTAAGTGGATTTGTATTTGAGTTACAAGGTACAGCACTATTTTAAATATATAGCCATCAAATAGCATGTCATAACAGCCGCCTGATCAATATATAAGCAGCCCATGATGTCATTAGATAAACTAAGGTGATTCGCATTGCTCCTGAATCCAGAGTAGGATTCACATTATACAATCAGTAACCTAATGAGGTAATCCTCTCCATTAGCGGGCATATAAAATCAAGCCCCATGCTGCCTACGGTGAAACTGACCTCAATGGAAATTTGGCATAAGAATGGGCAAAACAGGAGCCTGTACCGCCGTAACCACACCATCACATCCCATGTTCCACTCCTGATATTAATGGCCTTGATAGTAGCGGCATTTAAAATGCTTTTCCTTAGCTCCATATATCAGATTCCATGGAGTGCTCAAAGCCCAACCAAGCAATCGCTCCCAGCGTACCGCCTCAAAGATATTGACTGCACGGAGACATATTAAGTAAGTCCACAATTATATATGCATAATAAGACTTGACCTGCAAAAGCTCGATAAAACCAAAGGAAGAATATCTGTAGAGCTGAAGTCTTGCATCGTGCTTCAACTACTGACCTCTTAGTACTGTTCAATCTTTGCGATATCTCGACCAAAAGCCCTTCTTCCTGGCAGAATCATTCTCTGATAAGGACCTGCCCCACTTGGATCCTAAAGAGAAGTGCCTTCTTAAGAAGGGCTTTGCAAAAGAGCTCCCTGAACTGGAACTCATTTCTAACCTGGGAAATTTTCTATCTTGTGCCATCGCTTTCCCTTTATCAAAGAACTTCGAGTCACCATCCCCAACCCGTTTCTTGAATATCTTATAGCTCCTCGACTTTAACTCAGCTTTCTTGGACATCTTCAATACTTGCTTCTCTCCCATCGTACAAATTGGGCAGTTTGGGTCATAGCGGTCTGTCTCTTGAGTCATGATATCTAGGCACTCCGCGTGGTAAACATGCCCACAGACCAATACTGCAACCACTGCAACCTCATTACTGGTAATTCTAAATGATGATCTCTCTGTCACGAGCTTAGTACACGCGCCACATGTTTGCAAATCAATGGACGGTGAAGATGAGAACCTGCTGCTACATCCACTGATCTTGCCACAACCAGAGCTGAACTGCTCACTGTCAAAAGACCACCTCTCTTTCTGGGAAGAGGCCACAAGCTCAGAAAATGTGCGCATAGACCAACCATCAGAAAAGCCACTTTGGGATCCTGTAGTGAACTCATTGCTACAAGGGGACAGGACGAATGATGGTCTACCTTCGGATATCGAGTTCCTACACGGTGATTTCATTCCCAAAATCCGACTATCAGAAATTTGTCTCAACAACTGGTGTCCTGCTGAACATTGGGCCCGTCTTGAGGGGGTAGAATTTGGAGGAACAGCAGGAGTATGGGAAGACAATGGATCTGCTATTGGCATTGAAAAGGATGAAGGTATGGTTGCAGAAAATGAGATCTTGGGTGCGACTGATTCAGGGGATTCTGCTACATTCTTCAGCTGAAAAATTAACAATTTTAATGAGAACATCACCCTAAACTCTTCTTGGAGAATCAGCCTCAATCAATTCAAACTAACCTCTGCAGAATCATTGTTCGCCTGGGATATATCTACATTGACCAAGAAGATCATCAGATTTAGCACTACAAGTCCAAAGAGAAGGACATCTGGAGCAAAAGACAAGCTTGTCGAGGCAAAAAACGACAGAGACTAACAAGGCTCCCATTCATCTCATTCTGAGGAGTTCCAAATAACTATAACCTATTAACACATTGGTAGATTAACATGTTTAGTTAGTGGTTTGTAACAGCATGTACAACCAGGAAAAACTTGCCACCTAACATGTTTCACTGGCTGTACTAGCTCTCTGCAATAATCGGTAACAAGTGTTTATGATATTCCACCAAACGAGTGCAATTAGGACTATCATCAAATGGAAGAACTTCAAATAAACACTTTTAGGACAAGAGTAGAGACATTTTGGAACAACCAAGAAGATACACACTACAACAATGGCTTGAGTACAAAATCTCTTAAGCTATTATATGGGCTTTTTTTTGTTGGACTAATATCATTTAGAAGGCATTAATTGAACAAAGACTAATAGCTAGGCAACATTGTCATGTAGATTAATCATGACAGTTAGCCCAAGCCTTCCCAGCTTCTAAGATTTTAGCTTTCCTGTATAACAACTTCTTCAGGGGAACTAGCCACTTTGACATTTCCCAAATGGACCCTAAGACCTTGTTAAGTAATGCTCCTTAAAAGATTCCTCCAAAGATGACACAATTATCAGAATGTCATACTTACCAGATAATGATGCTGCTGAATCAGCTCCTATTACATCATGAGCTGGGGACTGTTGAGAGATGGAAGCTGCGATAACTCCCGACGGACTTCTTCCATCTGATATGTGGCCTTGTCTTGAACTGATTGGTTCCTTAATCTCAGTGGGAGCACAGTCACTATTTCCATGATTGAACTGATATGGTGGATTGTCAATTTCACCAGCCACACGTCTTCTATTTTCCCAACGGAAGCTCCACGATGGAGAATATATGATATTCCTGTGCAAAGTCTCATTGGCTGTTCGGCAGGGAACAGTTCGATCTCTGGAAGCAACACAGCAAGCTGATCCCATGATTCTTTCACATGCAACTATTTTGTCTGACCATCATTCTCTACTTGTTGTGCATCAAGTCTAGAAGCAATCTAGCGCTGTTAAACAATGATGTCATCCAAATCTAAGATGAGCATCAAGATTATTCAACCATCCTTTAAAGATACCATCCAAAAGACCAAGGAAAAGTACCTCAAAACAATGTAATTCTGCTCACAGTTTTCATGCAATTTCATCCTGCATAAAATGGAAGCAATTATAAGACTTATGCAACAAAATAGATACTGTGCGATTTTAAGACTATTCTTTGAATAAAGTCTGAAGTTAGAGTGTATGGAAAGAGTATGAGACAATAAAGATTCAAATGAATCGAACACAGTCAAAAGTTATTGAGCAAGACAAAATCATGACCCTTAAACAAGAAAATCCAAACTGTTAAAAACGGAAGAGAAATAAATGCTCCAAGCTCGTTTCAGTAACACGATAATCATGGATAAAAATGCATGAAAGGGAGGATGCCTAGCAGGCTAGTGCTCCAAGCTTCTTTGGCAAAGCAAGTTCTTCCAAAGAAGGAACATTTCGCCTTTTCACAACAACAGATGAAAAACAGAAATGGGTCATGTTCAGAGACCACAAAGAAAGAACATTTCGCCTTATTCACTACAAAAGATGAAAAACAGAAATGGGTCATGTTCAGAGACCAGCTGCACGACCATGTAACATCCAACCAAAAGCACAAATAAATGCACTCTTTATTACTTGCAAAAGTTCTAGAACAGGAGATGCCATTCAATTACTCAAACAAAAACCGCTAAGCTTTGCAAAATCTTAAGGATGGGATTCCATAATCGCACATCATAATCCTAAAATAGAAAGGGGACTCGACAAAACATCAATAATCAACAGAAAACAAACACATAAAGAAGAAACACTGATCCAAAGCATAAATTCCGTCCCTCTCTTCTTCGAATCAGCTCAACAAAATCCAGTGGCTCAGCAGCTCGCTCGAGCATCGACAACGGAAGATATATAGGTCACGGCGGCGCCTAATATCGCAACACCGTCCCACGAAACACGACCAACACAAACAATATAGAGTCACACCAACCCATCTTCCATCAAGACACGAAGAATCAAATCTCAACAGAGAGCCCAAAGATTGAAAATCCCCTAACGAAGCGCGCTCTGACCGACACCAAAATGCGCGGAGGAGACGAAATCCAATCACCCCCGCCCCCGTCCCAGTCCCCCCCAAAAATGGCGACATCAATACAGCACAATCGCATTTCGGAAACACCGCGGAATCAAAAGCACGATGCAACAGCTACGAAAACCATGCCTAGAAAAAGAAAGAGAGAGCGCCAGATTCTCGGAATCTTGAAAGGCTCGTGCAGGGGTGTCCTTCGATGAAGAGCACGAAACTTTCGCGAAAAATGGAAACAGGAGAAAGAATCGAAAGTGAACACGAACCATTTCCTAGGGCTTCACACAGAGAGAGAGAGAGAGAGAGAGAGAGAGAGAACAGCTCCAGTTTCTCTGCAACAGAAGAGAGGGAGAGAGCACAGAGGGAGGGAGGAGAGAGAGAGAGAGCGCTGCGCTTATAACGGCGTGACTGGCGAGTGGGGCGGGTGTCGCATTCGCGGCCGAGAAGGGAGCGGGGTCCGTTATAACGGCGTTAGGGACCGGGGGGTACGGGAGAAGAAGAAGAAAAAGCTGAAAAAGTGCTGGTTCTCGCCCCCTTTTTCTTCTTCTCCTTCTTCTTTTTTGTTTTGTTTTTTTTTTTTTTTTAGGAGGTTTTTTCTTTTTTCTTAAATTCCTTCTCCCAAGTCATCTTCTCGGTTCGAGAATAAGTGCCGGGACATTTTGATTCTTCATTTTCATGAAAGTAGATGGCAACAGGCTGAAAACCTGTCCAAGGAATATAATTAGTAACCCCTTTTCGTTTTCATAATTTATTTTATTAAATAGCATCCTTTTAGAAGGACTTGTTTGTTTGTTTTCTAAAATGACCGGTATCCTTTCACAAACGTACACCATGCAATATTGTACAGGGTGAAAATATTACGATGCCCCCACACTTTCGCTGATTTCATGTGGACTAAATTGACGAGTGAATGATGAATAGTACTCGTGTTGCGAGGTTAAAAAAATTTATTTATTATTGCAGGTTGACAATGCACTCAAATCTTAGCAAGGAAGTCATTCTTTTCCTTAAAAAGTGTTTTGATAATTAAAAAAAAAAAAAAAAGGGAGAGAGAAAGTGTATGGGAAATTGTGGCACTCATTCACTCGCTCGCTCGCTCGCTCCTGACTTTCCGCCACTGCAGAAAAGTGGGCGCCGACGGACGGATGGGCCACGCCTTGGCCCAGTTCCGCTGGCTCAGGTCGTCCGCGGCGTCAAAGAAGCAGAGCCCACGCGGGAAGTCGTACGCCTTCGACGGAGGACGACGAGGTTGACCGCTGACCTGGGAGCGATGACGATCCGACGGCCCACGCGCACTCTTTTGCCGACGCCTGTTGTGCTGTCTAAGGAGTAATTTCGTGATGGGATCATTTCGGGAGTGTCGACTGGGGGCAATCGCTCTCAGAATGGGATCTCCATTTTAGAAATCATCCTTCTGAATTCCCGTCTTCTCTTTCTTCCTTTCTTTTCTTGTTCTATTGGTTCCCTCTGCCTCCTTTCTTCCTCATATTCCTTTGGATGCATTTAGTTCAACATTTTGAAAATCCATTAGAAAAATACAAAGCAGATTAACTTTAAAGACTTTGAATAAATACAAAAGTCGTTTGATAAACTATATTTTAAAAAGTGACTTTAAGAGAAATGTTGTTCGATAGAAAATACATTTGAAAAGCTTTTTGGGTAAGTAATATTAGTTTTTTAATTTCTATTAATTTAATTCGACCAAAAAAATCTATTTGTTTAAAATTGAAAACAAAATAATTTATGCAACTTTTTAAATATAAAATTTGACAAGAATGCTAAAAAAATCAAATAAATATAAATGCTTAAAAAATAAAAAATATATAAATTTAAAAAAAAAAAAAAAAAAAAAAAAAAAAAAAAAAAAAAAAAAACTAGCGAAGGGCTATGGTTACCAAAGAACCAGATTTGGCACCGACCGCCATCAATCGAGGTTGCCCAAGGTTGGCCGACCTCCGGCGAGGGTCATGTGACCCCGGCTAGGGTTGCTAGAGGTCACCCAACCTTAAACAACCCTCGGCGAGGGTCGCACAACCCAAGTGATTGTTGCTTGGGTTGCAGCCACTTGGGCCACTCGATGTCGTGTGACCCTCGCTAGAGGTCACCCGACGACAAATGGCCACCAGCAATTGGGCGTAGCCCTTCGTTAGATCGGCGAAGGGTTGGTCTCTTTTTATAAATATATATATTTGATTTTTTTTTAGTGTTTATATATATATTTGATTTTTTTATCATTTTATAGCATTTAAAAAATTAATAACAAGGGCAAAGTTGGAAATTTGAAGAATAGGTGAAGGTAGTTTTGGAAGAAAAAATGACTTTCGGCATTTGGCCAAATGCCGAAAGCTCAAAATATGTCACTATTAGTATTGGGCTTTTAGCTTTCTCAATACTGGTTTTCACTTGAAAGCTACTTCAAATTGATTACCAAAAAGTTCAGCATTTTCCCACAGGACTTTGGAAGCTGAAAACTCCTTGGAATGCTGAACCAAATGCATCCTTTGTCCCTATCTTCGATTGTCTCCCTCCACGGTGCATGAGGGCTCGGCCCAATTCCCTAAAAAAGCCCTTGAGTTTAGATACGATTTCAATTCTATCTTGAAGTCTCTTTCGTCAAAAAAAGAAAACCAAAAATTATTACTTAAGTCCCAAATATGTCCCTCGTAAAAAATACACCTCCGTAAACTGATACTGTTGGTGCTAAAATTGGCTTAATGGGCTTCAAAAAGAAGTAGAGCGATGGCATCGAAAAGAAGTGAAGATCAGTTAGGTCCAGTTCGTGAAAAACAAGTGGAAAATGGGACGGGCTAGAAGACAAAAGATTAAGGGGGATGCTGAAGAACGAGATGTCATAAACCGCTTAGGCAGGAAAAGAAAACGTGGGAGCAGTCCCAGGAATTCAATATTGAAGATAACGTAGATAAAACAACACGGTTACCACAGCAATGTTGAAACTTCTAAAATGGTTTGAAATTGATATAATAATCACTAAAAAGCGGTTATTCGTAGAAATTCTTTATAAATAGCCAAAGAGGCACAGGTGTAAGGAAACTTTTTGCCAATAATCAACAATCAATCAACAATTGTCATTTGTTAACCTTTATTGCACTTTACTTTTAGCCCATTTTTATGTTCTCTCCTATTTTTCTTTTACTTCAATTGCCATTAGTGTAGAATCAGTTGCTTTCTTTCTAAAACGACACAAAACCCAGTTCAAACAATAAAGCCGAAAATTTGTTGTTTCGATAAAAGATATTTCTCGGGGGAACCCTTCCCCAATGAATATCTTTTTGGCATACCTGGTAGGACAATTGTGTTCCGTTCCTAGGAGGTGTCGATGGCAAAAAAGGGGAATCGGGAGAGTCGCCCTTTTGCTGGCGAGGATAATTCATCTTTACAGTGTGTGGGAGAGAGGGTGCGTTTGGTTGGACTTTTGGGAAAAATCTTTGGGAAAATGCAAAGGACTTTAAGTTAAATGAGTTTTTTAGAATGCAAATTAAGTTTGGCAAATTGTAATGTAAAAGTCCATTGTGAAGTACCTTTAGACAAAATAGTATTAGGAAAAATTTACATTTACAAATAATTTTTGTAATAAAAAAAAAATAGTTGACTATCAAAGGGTAGGCGACCGTTAGCCGCCGGTGACCACAAGTCCTTCTCCCACGTCTGCTATTCCTTCCAGGCTGTTGACCCACCATCGCAAGTCCCTTGGCCTCTTCCATGCCGAGCACCTCCCATCACCGTCGCCCATTACCCCAACGCCGCCCCCTCGACCTCTCCCTCTGCCTCCGCATCACCGATGCCTCTCTTGTCGTTGTCGCTGTCGCCCATAGGAACGTCCTCCGCTCCCTTGACCTCTCCAAGTCTCAATTCTTCACAGCCGCCAAGCTGCAAGTGACCTAGATTTGGGTCGTCGGAGGTCGCGTAACCTTGTTGCGACCCAAATCTAGGTTGTTGGAGGTCGTGCAGCCCAAATCTAGGCCACGATGATCTCCAGTGACCCATATCTGTGTCACTGGGGGTTGCAATGTCGCCGGGGGTCGCAGTGGTCGCGTGACCTTGCTGTGACCCAGATTTAGGTGGTCGCTTGAGGTCACGTGCTAGACCTCCAGCTACTTAGATTTGGTTTGCAGCAAGGTCGCAGCAACAGTCGTGACGATGCGACTCGCGAGTGGTCGCGAGGTCTCGTGATTGGCTGCTAACGGTTGCCATGACCACACCGGCCTCATGTCGACCTTTGTCCAGCTTGTCACCAGCCTTTTGCAGCTTCGCGCAACTTCACCGGCCAACCTCAACGGAGAAGAAGGTGAATAGTCATGAGGACAAAACCAGAAAAATGAAATGTTAGTGAGGATATTTGTGAAAGAAAATTTTTTTTCTTATTCTCCCCTCAACATTTCAAGAAGGCCGAATGCCCAAGACAGCCCCATGGCAGCCTTGGGCTTTCAGCCTTCTAAAGGCTCACTTTTCCCCAAGTATCTTTACAAAAGAAGTTCCCAAACACCATTTTTTTAGCCCAAAGTGACTTGGCAAAGCCTCTCCCAAACGCACCCAAAGAACTGCCTGTTTTGAGAATTCTAACTAGAATGCAGACCTAGTTGATGATGTCAACACAGGCAGTAATTTTGTAGATGTTTCTCAAGAATTATCCAAGGATCAAAGAAGGGAGTTGGCCCTAAATTTAACGATAATGATCACAATGAGAAGGATGTTCAGAGATTAGCAAAATGATATAACCAATCATATGGTTAATCATTTGTATGGTGTTTTGATTCCTCTATTTACCAATCTAGTCACTAAATTGACTTCGAGGATGGGATCGTCAAATCAAGCAAACGCGGTCTACAAGGGTCAAACTAGTGCGGTGCCACTACCCATATAAGTTCCGGCCCAACCTACTGTCATAGGCAACTCGAATTTCATGCCGCCGATTAGGATTCTACAGAGGACTAAGGGTCTTGAGTCAGGGGAACCGGATTGGCCCATTGAGGCAATAATTCCACCCAGAGCAATACCAAAACTTCCAATAGGACAAATCGAGGGAGAGTGATCAATGATACCCGAAACCGAGGAATGAAGTGTAGATAGGCCCCTCGCAACAACTACTACTAGAGATTAATTAGCTAGGGGGTAAAAATGCATTACTGCCGGCGGGCCTAGTGAATATCGAATTAATGCCCGTACCAATCCTAGGATAACAGTCTTATCGGCCACAAGGAGGGACTAAAGATGTTAGTGCTTGGCCTTCCTTCACCACATAGGGCGCAGTTTAATCAGGGAAATAAGGTGCTGGATCATGTCAAGGATCACTGAACGATCGAACAGGCTGCTTGCTTGATCATGCAGTGGATGGGCATAGATGGAGGGCACTGAGGCTCGTTTACCGCAAACCATGCCTAGATTGGATAGATAATATTCCTTATCCCATGGGTTATGAAATCTCTGAATTTACTGTCTTCACAAGCGAAGATGATCAATCAACTATGGAGCATAAAAGGCAAATTTATAAAGCAATGCGAGGATCTCAACAATGATGGGAGGATAAAGTTACAATTATTTCCCTTGTCATTGTCTACAATGGCATTTACTTGGTACACTGACCTTCCTACTAACTCGATCAAAAATTGGGACAAGATGGCAAATAAGTTGCATACTCACTTTCTACCATCCTGTTCCAGAAGTGATGTTGTCAGATTTGGCAACCGTGAAATAGTATGGCAATGAGATGGTAGACCAGTACATTGCTTGATTTAAAAAATAAAATAAAATGAGGAATTGATGTTTGTTTTTCCTTCCAGAAAGAGAAGCCACAGAACTGGCCAAAAATGGCCTTAAGTTTAATTTGAAAGAGCGGCTAGCTGGGCAAAAGTTTTCCGATTTATTCTCATTAACCACCACAGCCACTCAATACGAGAACCTTTGGAAAGAAAAGGACAGGAAGCCATATAAAGACTATAGGCAAAGTATAGTGATCTAAGGTCCCAAAGAGGATTCAGGAGAAGAAAATGATCAAGAGGAGGCCGCCAAAATCGTAGTAGCAAATATGAGTCTCGACAAGCCATATGTTTGTCAAGCCCTAAGGCTTGCTAGAGTGAAAGAGTCAGTGATGGTAAGGGCCAAGGATACATAGAGATACTCCTTTTGATGTGACCAAATTAGTTGAGATCTTTGATCTTTTAGCATGCAATGGAGTAATAAGATTGACAGAGGGTCACACCATACCTAGCAAGGAGGAATTAGCCAATAGAAGGTATTGCAAGTGGCGGCACTCTTGAAGCCATAGTACCACTATTGTAATGTCTCAAGAACAGCAGTACAAAGAGCAATACATCAGGGCAAAATTGAGTTTGCAGAGGAAGGGGAGAAGAAGATGGAAATTGACACAAATCCTTTCCCGCAAATGGCTAGGATATTATCTGCTAGTTTGCGAGGGGGGCATCACCAAACAATCCTCTGCCAATGGTGCCGAAGGGAAGTTATCCACCGATATTTCTCTAATGGGAACAATTACCCTCTAATGCCAAGATATCGGCACAAGTCGGAGAGTACCAGGCAAGATGCAAAGGGGTAGACTACGACCGTCGATGCAAAAGAGGGGCCCGAAAGCAACATATCCATTCATAGCCGTCCTTTGTAAACCCCACAACTAGATAGACATCGTGCAGGTTTGAGAACCGAAGAAAAATATCTTAATAAAGATAGTTGTTATAATATATTTTATTATTTTAAATGTGATCCCAATTTTGTATTTCCCAATTAATTTCGATTTATTGCCCAATTCATTCTCTACGTTTATTACTTGATATTTATCCATTAATATGTTATTATAACGGTCTTGATGGAAGACGTTGGTAACGTAAGAAATGAAATAAAATGTCACGTCGTCTAGTTCAAACCTTATCACGGTAGAAAAACACATCACGTTTGAGGGGTATTGGTTAGTAGAGAGAAAAGTACCAAAATAGTCATAAATCTTTTATATTTATACCAATTTAGTCCTAGTGGCAAGTTTGATTATTACGGTAAATATATGAGAATGCCTAACCCCTCAATGAGGAATTCGAGGTGATTTCTTCTGAATGGGGATCTAGCTTCGAGTATGAAGATGAGTTTCCACCATTTGCCCACTCAGCGAATTGTCCACACATGGACACAGAAGTCTTGCACGACCATCCAAAAGAACAGTGGTTTGTGGAGAGAGAGAGATTCCAGTCATACCACAACAAACCCCAAGGTCTAAGTAAAAGAAGCTGCAGGAGTTCCGGTCCCAGGCACATGGTTTAGATCAGTCAAAGGGCCTACGCCGCATGAAGTCGAGGGGGCTCATATGGGTCAAAGAGAAAGAGACGTTGAAAGAGATAAAGAAGAACAAAAATCGAATCTTGAAAGCAAGCATTCAATTGCGTCGAAAAGGATGAGACCAAAAGGTCAGAGCCGTGCACTTATAAAGAGAGAAGACGTTATGAGGAATTCAAGAAAAATTGGGATTCGTAACCCTAAGAGATATTGGATTAAAAATAGAGAAGTAGAACCTGAAACGATGTTTGTGGAAACCTTGAGGTTGATGGGTACAATCATTAATTCGAGTTAAAAGAATTAAAAGATATTTTCATTTTTTTTAAAGGGGCATTTGTTGGTGCCAAAATTGGTCAAGGGACTTCAAAAATAAGTAGAGCAAAGAAGTAAGATCGGTTAGGCATAGTTCATGGAAAACAAGTGGAAAATGGGCTAGGCCAGAAGACAGCCAATTCAAGGAGATGCCGAAGAACGCAATGTCATAAATCACTTGGGGAAGAAAAGAGAAAATGGGAGTAGTCCTGAGAATTTAATATCGCTAAAAAATGTAAATGAGACAGTACAATTACCATTGCAGCGTCGAAACTTCCAAAATAGTTTGGAATTGAAATAGTAACTGCTAGAAAGTGTTTATTTGTAGAAGTTTTCAATAAATAGCCGAAGTGGCATAGGTGTAAGGGACATTATTGCCAAAAATCAACAATCAATCAACAATCGTCATTTGTTACCCTCTATCCCGCTTTACTTTTTTCGCATTTTCACATCCTCTCCTATTTTTATCTTTAACTTTCATTGCCATTAGTGTAGAATCAGTCGTTTTTTTTTCCCGAAATGACACAGAGCCCAGCTCAAACAATAAAGCCAAAACTTTGCACCTTTGGTAAAAGATATTTGTCGGGAAACCTTCCACGGCGAACAAATATGGATTTAACTTAAAATATTATTCACAATCACAAGTTACATTCCCAAACATGACCTTTTCATGTACGAGCTGCACCACACACGATCAGCACCTAGTCCCTCTCTCTCTCTCTCTCTCTCTCTCTCTCTCTCTAGCCCCCCAACTACAGATGTAGACATTGTCAACCATTGGTCGAGAAACGCATGTTCTTATGCCATTGTTATCCAAGATAAGAAATTAAAGGCTTCTAATCTTTATGCCGCCTGTTTAGATAGTCAACAAGCGCATGTTATTAGGCTGTTATAATGTCAGAATAAGATATCAAGCTATATGATATGCAATTGTGCTATTCATGTATCGCTAGGAATTATACATGTTAGTAGGCCGTCATAGTAAGTGTTTAGATCTAAAATTAGATCGTTATGATGCTAGCTGTGATGGAAGTATGACAGAAAGCATGGTGATGTTGTTGCTTATATAAGGTGGTTGATGTATTGAAGTGTTGCATTAGAGCGCCCGTCATCCATAAGCTAATCCACAGGCCACGTAACAAAGGGATTGGTTCGAGAATAGGATAGACTATGGCAATTTGGTTAGAAGTCAAAAGTTGACAGCCATCACGATTTGAGCCCATGTGGTAGGGTCCCGTGCATGCATTGTTATGATTCGATAAATGATTTTGAAATCAAATAATGATTTCGTCTTGACCTGACTAGAAGGAAACAGTGTGTTTCTTCATGAACCTCACATTGTGCCCAATTTGAAGAGTTGAGTTACTCAATTGAGAACAAATAAAGTAGTTACTTGATTGAATCATATATAAGACTTCAAGTATTTGTGGTGTCATTATCTTAAAAAAAAAAAAAAGAAGATTTTTTAGTATGACTACAATTTTATTTATGAATAGTAATCACATACTGATTTGAAGAAGCTCCCTCCTACTATGGTTAAAGAAAATATAATTGTTTGTCTTACCATCCCTTAATCTTTCTATATCATCATAGGTGAGCTCAGTGGTGTCGGTGTCGAGCTTGATGCTCATTATGGAGCTTCGCCTTGTGCCCCAACTTCACAACATCAAGCTTCACCCTCAGTGACGAGCCCCGAGCCTCCAAATGTAGATTTGGAGTCTTGGCCCTGACTTCATGGCCGTCAAGCCTCAAGCCTCTAGATCCAAATCTGGAGTATTAGCGTGAGACTTCACAGTTGTCAAGCCTTGAAGTGGGTGCAATGTCAACCTCTGTCATAGACGTTGGTGCTATCGTAAGTTCCTCCATCGAGGAATCAAGCTTACAAGGATGACGACCGTGCATGAGCTCTCCCATCACTATGAGCTCTGTTGCATACGACGAGGGTAATGAAGCAAGATGAAGACGACGACGACGACTAGAGGCACGGTTCAGAATGGGGTGATGGTGCGCCATGGAATGGAGGTGGAGGACGGTGGCGACAATGTCTACATCTGTAGTTGGGGGGCTAGAGAGAGAGAGAGAGAGAGAGAGAGAGAGAGAGAGAGAGAGACTAGGTGCTGATCGTGTGTGGTGCAGCTCATATATAAAAAGGTCATGTTTGGGAATGTAACTTGCGATTGTGAATAATATTTTAAATCCATATTTGTTCGCCGAGGAAGGTTTCCCGACAAATATCTTTTACCAAAGGTGTAGAGTTTCGGCTTTATTGTTTGAGCTGGGCTCTGTGTCATTTCGGGAAAAAAAAAAAAAAAAACGACTGATTCTACACTAATGGCAATGGAAGTTAGAGATAAAAATAGGAGAGGATGTAAAAATGCAAAAAAAGTAAAGTGAGATAAAGGGCAACAAATGACGATTGTTGATTGATTGTTGATTTTTGGCAAAAATGTCCCTTACACGTATGCCACTTCGGCTATTTATTGAAAACTTCTACAAATAAACACTTTCTAACCGTTACTATTTTAATTCCAAACTATTTTAGAAGTTTCAACGCTACAATGGTAACTGTACTATCTCATTTACATTTTTTAGCGATATTAAATTCTCAGAACTACTCCCATGTTCTCTTTTCTTCCCCGAGTGATTTATGACATTGCGTTCTTCGGCATCTCCTTGAATTGGCTGTCTTCTGGCCTGGCCCATTTTTCACTTGTTTTCCATGAACTATGCCTAACCGATCTTACTTCTTTTCGATGCCCATTGCTCTACTTCTTTTTGAAGTCCCTTGACCAATTTGGCACCAACAAATGCCTCCTTTAAAAAAAATGAAAATATCTTTTAATTCTTTTAACTCGAATTAATGATTGTACCCATCAACATCAAAGTTTCCACAAACATCATTTCAGGTTCTACTTCTTTATTTTTAATCCAATATCTCTTAGGGTTCTGAATCCCAATTTGTCTTGAATTCCTCATAAGTCTTCTCTCTTTATAAGTGCACGGCTCTCACCTTTTGGTCTCATCCTTTTCGATGCAGTTGAACGCTTGCTTCCAAGATTCGATTTTTGTTCTTCATCTTTATCTCTTTCAATGTCTCTTTTCTCTTTGACCCATATGAGCCCCCTCAACTTCATGCGGCGTTGGCCCTTTGACTGATCCAAACCACCTGCATGGGACCGGAACTCCTGCAGCTTCTTTTACTCAGACCTTGGGGTTTGTTGTGGTATGACTGGAATCTCTCTCTCTCTCTCTCTCCACAAACCACTGTTCTTTTGGATGGTCGTGCAAGACTTTTGTGTCCATGTGTGGACAATTCGCTGAGTGGGCAATGGTGGAAACTCATCTTCATACTCGAAGCTAGATCCCCATTCAGAAGAAATCACCTCAAATTCCTCATTTGAGGGGTTTGGCAAATTGACCGTAATAATCAAACTTGCCACTAGGCTGTCTTAGACTCCTTACCCTAGGGTTCCCTTCCTCGTACAGGCGTTTGAGTGAAATCTTGTTTACCCTCTTCTTCTTTGGGGCTTTAAGTCTTTCAGGAGTCTGAGCCTAGATGCTATTGTAAGACTAATTTTAAATAAACCTAACGATCCCGATCTATCATTCTCAAATAAATACGTGCATAATTCGGGGGCGATTTGCAGAAACGTAAAAATCGACATACCTCTAGTTATTGATGAAAATTTACAAAAGCAGAAAACCTTAAAACCTTGGACGAATCCACGAAGCACGATCGATCTACTAATATGGAAGCATGAGATTTGTAAGTCCTATTCCCCAGCTTGTTCTTTAATGGACTTGGAATCAAAGGGTGTTGATAGCTAAATTTTGGCAATCCGATCATTCATTTATTGCATAAAAAATTAAGGGTTAATTTTATTCCTGAAAAAAAAAATATAGCATATAAATTTAGGTACATTCGCATTTTTGCATTTATTTATTGGACTGATGGCGGATGGATTCAAATTAATTGTTTCGAGCTTTAATCTAATGAGTCGGGCTAAGCCCACGAAGAGAGCGAGATTGGCCCAAACCCATATCCTCGATGAGATTTTACGGATTTATTTTTGTGAGATTTCAATTCAAAAGCGAATATTGCCTTTGGAATAAAATCAAATATTACGTTTGGAAAAGAAATCTTCATTGATATGGTTTTAGAAAATTAAAAAAAAACCCTACTATGTGGCCTATATATAGATTAAAATGCGTAGGGTTAAAGGGAGGCCACATACATTGATTTATACGGCCATTAAGAGGAAAATGTGAGGGGATTCTTGATACGAGGGAGAGAGAGATCCGTGGGAGATGGGAAGGGCTTAAGAGAATATTTAGCCAAAATTCGATCAAAAAGAGAGCAGGGAGTTGCAAGTTTTCATTCTTGAGCGCAAGTCTAGGTTTGACCGACTCCACTCAGCCTGCTTCCCTGCTGCCTGAGCACTGCGTCCTCATTGTCCACGATGCCCCATCCTCCGCCTTGCAGCACCAACAAGGCGAGCCTGTTGCTCCTTATCGCGATGTCTTTATTGCTCGAGGCCGCGCGCAACTCGTGATCCCTCGCCACGAAGCCCAGCAATCCCTTTGGCGTGCTGCAGTGTTCTTCATTCTAGACTCAACAAAATTCTTCCCGCTATAGTACTGAATCAACGTCGCATCATCGCTACGGCAACTTCTCCATGCAAGCCCAATCTTCTTCGCTATCGTGGCTGGTGTTGTTGTGACTCGATGATCCTCAACTGGCGGTGAATCAGCCTTTCGTCGAGTTTGTTTGTTTTCTTTTGCAGGTCTTCTCACAGTACCCAATAGAGACGTCCACAAGACAGACCCGAAAGGAGAAGACGCATGCCTCCACTTCTAATAAAATTCGTGGAAGAAAAATCGTGGGAAAATATTCTGGGGTAAAAGAGGGTAGTCAACTTTGAGAGGAGATTGACTGTCTTCGTCAACTTTGAGAGGAGATTGACTGTCTTTTACACACACACACACACACAAAAAAAAAAAAAAAAAAAAAAAAAAAATTTTGAAGACTAACTGAAGCATCCCCTGCACGACGATCATATTACACCTGCCCCGCTTCAAATCGCGAAGTTCCAATCTGGTTGAATATTTGTTGCGGCACTTCCTTTGTTTCGCAGGTTTTTGAAGTGGTCCCAAAGCTTCCTTGTTGATCATCAAGACGTGAGCAACCACGTCTCGGTCCTATTGACAAAGTCAAACCACCGAGCATCACCCACGTCATCTCCCGTTGCTGCACCGAAGTTACTCGCCCAAACCGGTGCTCACGAAACCACCCACATCAGCGGCACCGCGGCTACTTGACGACTCGGCTACTCGCGGTCACTTCCAGAGATTTCCCAGAGAAATTGTCCGCATCGGAAGCCTTTACAAAGTGGTTGCAAACCTTGCCGTATTGAGCACGCCGTCCACGCCACCACCTGGCTCATTCTTAAACTGAGCTGGCTCAGCGAGTTTCTGTCTTGCAGGTCATTGATCAGCCCCTTGTCGTGCTTAGTTCACCGACCCATTAGCCACGAATTACTATCCATGAGTCCCGCCAGCACCACCGAGCTCAGAGCCATCACCACCGCAATTCGCATGATTTGTTGTCCATCTGAGTTTGGAAACGGTATCCGACGATATTGCAATTTAGGTAATAATTTTCATCAAATTGATCTTCATATATTTTTATTGTCTAATTTGCAAAATCGCTATCTCGTACAAATCTTTAAATGGTGCTATCGTATCCACAAATATCAAGCATATTTTCAAATTAGAGATTGATCCCTAATTTCACAATGTGGATACGATTGATAGTCCGATTTTCGTGCTCGAAATCTGATTCGCAATCACACGGGAAAATCACCAATCCGATCTCACGCTCCAGATATGATTCGCGATTTTGTGTAAAATTGGCCAACCCGATCTCATGCGCGAGATACGGTTCGTCAATTTAGATGTCAAATTACTTTGATTTGCTGTCGTGTCATCTAAGACAATTTTAAAAAATCAAAAATAAAAAAAGTGAAAAAATCAAAAATCAAATCAATTAATTTAGGTTGCATGTTTAATTATTAGGAAATGTTAATTTTGAAATATAAAAAACAACAAAAAATCATTATGCATGTAAACTTAGGGCATCTTTTGCACGTCATTGCATTTTAGGGTAAAATTGCATGTAGCTTAACTCTAGATGTTAGTTCTTTTTTAATTCATTATAAGTTTAGATAATATTAGGTAGATGGCATTTTAGGATCATTTAGGTTAAGATAATATTTTAGTTTAAATTAGGATCTTGGCTCAACCTAATTCCTAATATAAATTAAATGGGATCTTAACCTAGTTAGATAATTTTCGCATTTACCTAATTTCAAATTTCATGAAAAAAATCCAAAAATGTCTTAGGATAAGTTATTTCCATTTTTAGGATAAATTGCAATTCCTAGGAAAAAAAATAAAAAGTGTTGTGAACATGTCATTTAGGACTAGATTCATCAAAATACATGTCATTTTTTAGGCCCATTTAATTAGAAATCCCCCGTTAATAGAGTTAGATCATTTAAATTGCATTTAATTGTTGCATTTCTTTAGGATTTACTCTATTCATCCCAAATAGTTTAGAACATGTTGCCATGTCATATTAGATTATTAGTATGCATTGCATATAGATTAAGTTCTCATTAAACAAAGTGAAAAAAAAAAAAAAAGAGAGAAATTGCGTGTTAATTAGAAATCATATCTAGGGTTGATGATGTGAATTCTGATCTAACAATGCAGATGCTTTTGTTGCTATGAGGTAATCCTGCAATTTATTTACTACTTTACTTGGATGTTTACTTGGATGTTAAATTGGTGGTTTGCGCATTTGCATGATCGCTTCACATGTTATGGAGATAAATTAAAATCAATTTAAGATGCTTGCCAAATATTTTTCCAAAAATAAAAAGAAAGGTACCGAAAGGGCGTTAGAGAAATCTAGCGTAATCAAGTCCCCGAACTTATAATCTCTGGTTCGTAGGAGTAAAGTAAACCTCTCGTTACTTTACTTGGGTTTTTAATCGACCCACCAAAAAATAAATTAGTGGTGACTCCTAATTGAAATTTATTTGCATGTTAAAAAACTTGAACCTAAAGTCGCGAATTGGTATAGGCTTGGGAGAGCCCGAGTTAAGTCTAGGCTTAACAATCCATTAGCCAAACCCTAAGTGGTTCACCCGAAAAATTGGTCGCGACAAAGGGGTGCGTTTTTACCTAGACTAATAGAAGAGAAGGGGATGAATTTGTAAAGAAGAGGCTGGATAGGGCGTTATGTTCAATGGAGTGGAGGGTTGCTTATCCTAATGCTGAAGTAGTCGCCTTACCAACTATTGGCTCGGACCATAACCCACTAACTTTGTCAATCTTCCCAAAAAGACAAAACAAGAGGAAGGAGTTTAGATATGAAGCCTTTTGGGATGAAGATGAGGAGTGTGAATGCATTGTTAAAAGAGCTTGTTCTTTTTCAGCTTCCCCTGGAGTAGATATATAGTTGAGAAACTCAAACTCGTGACTAAACAACTAGCTGATTGGAGCAAAAATCGCTTCCCCAATGCACAAAAAAGAGTACTATGGTTGAAAAATGAACTCCAGATTCTACAAAATAGGCCTGATATACCTGAGGATAGTCAGAGAGTTAAGCAGATGAAAAAAGAAATAGAAATTTTATGGAGACGGGAGGAGATGTACTGGGGAATGAGATCGAGAGTTAACTGGCTGAAATGGGACAACAGAAACACTAAGTTTTTTCATGCAACAACTATCCAAAGGGGAACTCGAAACCGTATCTCTATGCTTAAGGATGTAGAAGGGGCTTGGGTTAGAAATGAGGATATTCTTAAGGATATGACCGGCTCTTTCTTCACAAATCTTTACACCACAGTGGGGTCCAGAAATTTCCAGCCTATCCTAAGCCATATACCTATCTTGGTTGATGCTCCTATGAATCAAAAGCTGATCGAACCTGTCACTATGGAGGAAATCACAGTAGCAACCTATCAATTAGGAGCTTTTAAAGCTCTAGGGCCGGATGGATTAAATGGGATATTCTTCCAAAATCATTGGCAAGTCCTCAACCAAGACATTTTCAAAGAGGTACAGCAATTCTGTGAGACGGGACAACTAAACCCTGACCTAAACAAAACCGCTATCATCCTTATCCCCAAAATACCTAACCCCGAAAAGCTGGAACAATTCTGCCCAATCAGCCTGTGTAATTTTGTATACAAAATTACTTCCAAAATACTTACAGACAGGCTAAAACCTATGCTTCCAGATCTAATTACAGCAGAACAAAGTGCCTTTGTAGGGGGCAGGCAGATTCAAGATAACATCCTCATTGTGCAGGAAGTTCTACATAAATTAAGAACCAGAGAGAGGAAGAAGAAATTCCAAGCTGTCCTCAAATTAGATATGCAGAAGGCATATGATTGAATCGAGTGGGATTTTCTTCAAGAATGCCTTTCAAAGATGGGCTTTTGTGGGAAGTGGATGCAATGGATCATGCAGTGTGTCTCTACGGTCACTTTTAGCATAAAATTCAATGGGGATCCTTTGCCATATTTCAAGCCAACCCGAGGTATTCGCCAAGGGGACCCGCTCTCCCCCTATCTTTCATTATAGTGGCTAATGTATTATCTTATATGATGAAAGAAGCCATAGAAGCAAGTTCTCTCAAGGGAATTACACTAAACAGAAATTGTCCTACTCTCTCCCACCTATTATTTGCAGATGATTCTATTTTCTTCCTTGATGGTACAGTATTAGAGTGTCAAAATCTAGCATCTATCTTGCATCAATACTGCTTTGCATCAGGTCAGGCCATAAATTTAAACAAATCAGGCATCCACTTCAGTAAAGGGTGCCCTGAAGGATTAAAAAGAAATATGGCAGCAGAGTTGAGAGTTCCAGAAATACTTAAAACAGGAAAATACATGGGAATCCCGTCGGACTGGGGGGCCACCAAGAAGGACGTGTTTGCATGGATACTTGCGAGGGTCAACAGGAAATTGGAGAGCTGGAAAGAAAATCTGTTATCAAAAGCCGGAAAAGAAATACTCATCAAATCTGTGGTGCAGGCAATTCCTTAATATGCTATGTCTGTGTTCAAAATCCCAGTTTCCATTTGCAAAGCTATTGAAAAACAAATAGCTAATTTCTGGTGGAGGAACGGTAACAAATCAGTTGGACTACATTGGAAAAGATGGGAAATTTTGAAGCTTCGAAAGGATGAAGGGGGACTCGGCTTCAAGGACCTTATAGCGTTCAACAAAGCGATGCTAGGCAAACAAGCATGGCGACTATCCCAGCTACCAGACACTCTTTGGAGTCGCGTTATGAAGGGGCTATACTTTCCAAATACTGAGTTCTGGCATGCAGGAAAAGGATCGTCTCCCTCATGGGGATGGCAAAGCCTCTTAACAGGTAGAGATGCTATTGGCCCACAAATTATGTGGGCGGTTGGAAACGAAAAAAAAAAAAATCTCTATTAGAGAAGACAAGTGACTCAAGCATGGACCTATAGGTGGCCCAGCAACCAGAGATGAGCCAATCAAAGTGGCAGAGCTAATAGACATGGACATAGCGCAATGGAATGAAACTTTATTGAGGTCCATGTTTCATGAAAAGTTAGTATTGGAAATCAAAAGTAACCCTATAGGCCTCCCATCCACCGAAGACAGATTAGTCTGGATAAATAATAAGTCGGGGAACTATACAGTGAGAAGTGGATATCACCATAACCAGAGTACTACAGCCAACCCATACTTACTGTCTCCATCTACCTCCTACCAAGCTAAATCAGAACTTTGGAAGCTCATCTGGAAATCAACAATTACCCCCAAGATCAAATTCTTCCTATGGAATGCATGTCAAAATGCCCTGCCAACCATGGAAAATCTAAACAAGAGGAAATTAGTACCTACTCCCATCTGCCCAATTTGTAATCTCGAACCAGAAACGGTGGAGCATACTCTGCTGCTGTGCCCATGGACTTCTCAGATCTGGAATGCATATAACTTGCAAGGAAAAATTTCAAGACTGGGGTTAACCCGCTTTGATGACTGGCTGCTTAAAACAAAAGAAGACCCTCGAAGTTCATCAAAATTTGCTCAGATTGCTACAATCTTGTGGTGGATTTGGAAGGATAGAAACCATTTTATATTCAGGAGAAGCCCCCTGAACCCGTTTAGTACCCTGTTTAAAGCCTCGACATCACATGACAGCTTCACGAATTGGAATGTAAAACAAAAAGATCACCAAAAACAGGGTACCTCATCTCAGAAGTGGCTACCCCCAAACCCCATAACGATCCTCATCAACATTGATGCCTCCTTTGTTAACATCCCCGAAGCCTATCCAACTACTGAAACATCGATGGGCAGGGACCCTTTTATCAAAGATACACCACCACTTTCAGATCTACCAAAAGGATCCCCTTCATCCCAACCCGCTGAACTCCCAGATCCCTCAACATTATCAAAATTGATCTTAAGAAAATCATAAGCCAAGCCGGTCTAGAGAGGCATTGACTTACTTGAAGAAGATGCCCTCAATATCCAATGAGAACTTTTCACACCAACTCCAGAGGAAGCCCACCCAATAGCTGACCGGAACAGGGGAGAAGAATCCTGCGAATTATCTTCCTCCTTGGTAGCAGATCTGATCAAAGCAGTGGAACGCACCAGATTTCGAGCAAACGAAGAAGCGAGCCCCTACTTCTTTAGTGGCCTTCCTGCTGAGGCTTGAAGGAGATCGAAACCTTCCTCGGCCGAGCATCAAACCCAAACATACAAACAATCCATCTATGAGGAAGACAGAGAAGCTGTCCCCTCCAACGACATCCATCTTCACGCTGAAGCTTTGAATAGCAGGGAAGATAACTTCTGTAACCTCGCCTCTCCAGTCAATGATCTAGATCATGAATCCGCCTCCAGATCCAACGCGCCCCGGCCAAACCCAAACCGAAACGGAGGAGCTGTTGCGTGTATAATTCGTGACTCCATGGGAGGAGTAGTGGATGGCTTCACCAAATCAATTGAAACAAACTCAGCGGAACAAGCGGTGGCTGTAGCTCTTGTCAAAACCCTAGATTTTCTTCTCCTCAAGCTTCCCCCGAACAGAACTCATCTCAAACTGGAAGTACACTCTGACTGCAAGGGTCTCGTGAGTAGCATCTGTAAGACGCAAATTGTGCAACCCCAAGATCTCCATAACCAAAACAAGAACATGCATAATTAGATAGAAAGATTAACACACTTGGAATCCATTCTTTTTGAAGCGGAAGCGGAAACATAATGTTCCTTGCACAAATCCTTCTCCTCTATTGCCCATCGTATCACTGGCTCAATGAGGCGGCCCCTCACGATTAGCGTTAGAATAACGCCCCTTAGGTGAGGATATGTGAGAATTAGGGTTAGAGGAGAGACTTGAGATCTTATTTATAGAGTTTCCAGTGGTCCCCCTCATTATGGGCCGGGCTCAATTCGGCCCACACTAGCTAGCCCCATATTAGACTAATTAAGAAACCTTCTATCTCACCTTAGACCAAACCCTGTAAAACGGTAAACGTTAAACAGTAAATTGCAACGTCAATTAGTTTAGTCCATATTAAGGAAAACTCTTACAGCATATACAAGCCGGAGGAAAGCTGCTGGAGCGTACGACCACTGGTGGACCGGGCTTGAGCTAAGATGCAAGACTTACCGGGCCTAGCCTTGGCCCATTGCACTAGAGAAATCAACAAAGTAGCGGATTGGCTTGCGAAAGCTCATCGTTTAAATTTTCTTCCTACTAATTGGGTCTCACACCCCCCCCCTGTTGCTCTGCTAGATCTACTTTATGCAGATGCTCTTGATGTAATTTCCAAGAAATCGGCAAATTAATATATATACCAGCCGTTATTTCGATCAAAATATATATATATATATGCATTTCTATATGAACTTGAGAGTAAGGGGGTCCGAACTTACCTCGAAAGTGCAAACGTCTCGATACCTACAGTCAGAAAAAAACGCGTGAAATTAAGAAAGATGTGATGATTGAACCCAAGTTGAGAGAATTCCAAGAGCTAAAGTCAAGGGAGAAGACTTAGCACCATATGAAAATGAAGATAGGGAGGGCCGCCTCAGGAAGAGACGCATGCGCCTCCAGTCGAGAGCTCTTTCAAGGTCTGTATTCCGTCTGTCCGACGTCTGATTCTATGATTTTTGCGCTGTCTGAATGCTTCTAAAGTTGTCTGATGAGTGAAATATTACTAGATGAAATTGTGAAATCACGGAACTCATATTTCCACTCGTGTAAAAATCTACAAGGAACTCAAGAATCAGACATCCTTTCCGTGACTTATCATTTGTTTAAAAAAAAAAAAAAAAAAAAAAAACATCATTTACCATAACTTAAGAGTTCTGGGAAGTTTTGTTTGAATTCGAAACCTCTAGGTACGATTTCGGGCTAGAGGACATTGCTTTTGAGTATTGAAAGGTTTAACCGAAGTTTGACTGGCGATTACTCCTTTGTCCAACCTCCGTTTAACCTGATTTATATTGCTTTAGGGTGCTTCCAATCCCTTGTTTCGGCATGTGCAATCGAAATTGGGAAATCGCGAACTTCCGGACGTTGTGAAAATAAGCCATTGGTCCTTCAGGGTCAAAATTGACCGTCGAATTCGAGTTGCAATATGGGTCTAACAAGACTAGCTTTGATGAGTAGAACATTCTCAAGACTAGTTTTGTCAAATGTAGAATTAATGTCTATCATGCGGCATATACATATAATTTGATTGCTCAATTAAATACAATGGATTCTCAATTCATATGTTTGTGTGATTTATGCAATAATCATGCTATTCACATAGAACATCGACAGAGAAAGTGAATGTATAACAACCCAGTTTGACGAGAGCAGGGAGTAATTGCCAAGGCGAGAGATCTCGGACAATAGCAACTTCTAGTATGCCTATGAATCGAATTGCATACTAAAAAGGGGAAGAGCCTTTTTTGGATTTAACTCACAAGATGCAAGTTTAGTATTGGAGAGTATTAATAGGATTGGTGGCCTTTTAAAAAAGTGTACATCCGTATGTCCAAAAAAAGAAAATCATGTAGCTTGATGTGGGACAAATCAAAAGGGACATTATCTTCCAAGTAAGTTAATCCAATGATCACATAATCACTCAAATTAATTGCGTATTTATTTAGAATCAAGGATAAGAGTGATTGAAGTCCTAAGATACTAGGGGTGCCCAACGGAAGCTTAGGATGAATTTTGCTTGTCTCTAGACCTTCGCTAAGCACATATTTTATTTCTCCGCGATTTTTTTTCCTCTATTTCTCTTATTTACAATCTTTTGGGCATCAGGAATGTGAGAATAAACGTTGAACGGTTCAATCATACTGACCAAGAAACCTAAAAGCATCTCATTTCCTCCGTTGTCGTGGGAGAGCTATATGGTTAGTATAGCCCTCCAGCGCATTACACCCTGCCAAAATGAGGAATCTTGATCTGGACATTAAACATTTTCCAATCACGCAACTTGCATTGGACTATTATATAGCACGACATTTGATAATGATGATAATGCGAATCGATTTAGCCATTAAATTAGTCCCCAAGTGGGCGGCATTTGCACGCATTTCGAGCGCCCTCTCTTTCCGAACTACCAACCAAAACTCGAACCACGACATCGACATTAATAAAAACAAAAGTACACAGTACATATTATATTGACCAAATTGGCCTCGAACACCCCCTAAGCCTCCACGCCATGTCCCTACGCCAATCGGACCCTTTCACAGGACACAAACCCACAAAACACCGAGAAAGATCGAAAGCCCCCACCAATTGCCTAGACAAACATTGACATTGACATCGACATCTACCAAACAGTCACATTTAATTTAAGAAACCCATCTAGGCCATTTTACCTAATCAACCCTATTATTTAACAAAAATAACCGGAAAGTACCCTAATCTATTCTTCCCCCTTGGCCGCCCGTTCGTGACCAGCTTCAAGAAAGTCACCAACCACCGCCGCCGGATGGTCCAGCCCATCATCGGCACTCGAACACGTCGGAAGCTGCCATGAGCGGGTGGCTCACGCCGCCCAAATTCACTGGACTCGAGAAGATGCCGTTGTAGGGAGGATACAGATCGAGGCCTTGGTCGGCGTCGGCGATCCCGCTGAATTGATAGATGGAGTTCAGGATCTCGTTGAGCGAGTCGAGCCTGTGGCTCAGCTCCGTCACCTGAGCCCTCAGGATGGAGTTCTCCGACTCGGCGTTGGCCAGGTGCTGTGCGGCGACGGTGATTCCCGTCAGGATCTGGTTGTTCTCCTTCGCCAGCTGAGTCACCTGGGATGCGAGGTCGTCCAGGTGCTTCTGCTTCCGCATCCGCGACCGCCTCGCCGACTCGCGGTTTGACTCCATCCTCTTCCTCTTCCTCTGGTCCATCCGGAGCGGCTGCGGCTCGCCCTCGGACCCGGAGTTCCGAAGCCGGGCGGTGCTCGAGGAATTCCCGCTCGACGAAGCCATTGAATAATCTCGTTTCGAACGAGCAGATTTAGGAAAATATTACGACGATAGAACAGGGATCAAATTCTTCTTCCTTTTTTTTTTTTTTTTTTTTTTTTTGGTTCTTTCAGATTTTGACTTAGATATTGCGAGACGCAGGACCAGACTATATATCGATATCGATACTATTTGTGTAATATAGACTAGAAATGAAGGGGAGACCTATTTATGAGAAAACATAGAACCAGTAGAGGAATCGGACAGAGAAAGATTGAACTAAGTGGGTCCTGCGTCTGATTGAAGAACCGATCATCAACCCGGAAAGGAGGATTTCACTGAGAACCGGAGACATGAATGAAAAACATCAAGTACACAAAATATGCATCAAACCTGAACGGAAGTGGAGACAGATTTCTCCAACAGGGAATCGAGAAACAGCCCCGTATCTGAACAAAGACCAGATCTTTTTCGCGAATAACAAAGGTTTGCAAGCGATCGGACAAATGGGTTTTGTGTACAGATCCCGAAAGACCGAAGTTTCAGCTGCAAGGAAGCTAAACTTAGCTCAGACGAAGAACCACACAAGACAGGGTGCTGCCCAGAGAAACAGAGGAAAGCAGAGCAAGGGACTCTATCGAGGTCAAACCAGCAGAACCTCAGGACAGAACCGTGGAGAGGGACGGAGAGGCAGAGAAAGAGAGTTAGATCTAAGAGGGGCTCAAGAAGGAGGAGAAAGGAAGGAATTGAAGACGGAAACGAAGGGTGATCTTATAGAGAAACGAGCGGGCGATGAAGCGGAGGAAAGCGCAAGGAAGGGGGAATAAAGGAAAGGGTGCATCGGAATCTCCACGGAAGAAAATCAAGACGGTTCTTGTTTGGCAAGGAGGCGACTGGCCATGTGAGGTGGAGACGAAATTTCCGCAAGAATCCAAGTCCAGCTGGTGAGCAACAACCACATTAAACTAATCTAATCATTATCATGAGTAATTTATAAGTCAATCGCCAATGGATGTATCTATGTCTCTTCGGCCTCACATAAATGTACCCGTACGCGGGACGTGGGGCCGCAGTGCGGTGCCTGCTCTTCGGCTCTTTGCAGCAGCAAAGGAATCTTGCAGGGCATCAGGCTCGGGTCCCCCCTTTGATTTTTTCTTATTGAATTAATTTCACAAATTATTTCAAATAATCCATGTCATACCCTAAATTAATATTTTGATTATCGGAAATCCCAAATTGATGTCTCTGTGACAAATGTATTCCAAACTAACTTTTTCACTATCAAAAATCACGAACGAATATATTTATGACAAATTTACATTCCGTTAATCTTCGTTAAATTAGATTAAAATCATGAAAATTACAAATCAGTACACCTTCGACAAGTAAAGTGTAAAAACTCCAAATTGGTACACCTATTAATAATCAATGCCATCTAACTCAGTAATTTAACGGTAAAATTTAACGGAAATTAATTAAAGATAAATTTATCATAAGTGTATTAACAAATTAATTTGTGATAAATTTATCATAAATACATCAATTTAAACTTTTCCGCGGTATTAGCCCTTTTTATTTAATTAGATCATGAACATGGTTCAATCGTTTTTTCAACTATCAATTTTCTTATAGAGTTTTCATATTAAGCTTGCTATTATTCATTGAAAAAATATAAAAGACTTCAAACATTTAATACCACTTATAGAGAATTGCACCCGGTAAATGGAGTGCATGGTATCGAAATAAGAGAGTCAAATCAACAGAGTTATGTTGAACAGCTGCGCAAAGCCTAAGAATATAAATCAAAATTACAAAAACTAGAAAGCACAGATGCACTTGTGCAGCAAAATGCACATGCCATGGCTATGTATGGATCACCAGACAGTAAACGAGGTGAAAATTGTCTCAAAGGAAATAGAAAGAAGACAAAAATGTCTTTTTCATTTTTGTATAGGGAAATGTTTGCATAACCGTGCCGTTTGATTAGAAAGTGGACGATCAAACCTCAGCCATAACCATGCCATTTGATTAGAAAGTGGACGATCAAACCTCAGCCGCAAAAATGAAAAAGACATTTTTGTCTTCTTTCTATTTCCTTTGAGACAATTTTCACCTCGTTTACTGTCTGGTGATCCATACATAGCCATGGCATGTGCGTTTTGCTGCACAAGTGCATCTGTGCTTTCAAACACCTCCTCTCGTTTATGCTAGAGCTTTTCCTCGCGGAATGTTCGAGTTTCAATGTCTTCTTCTACAAGTCTTCTCATCAACCTCATCTCTTCTTCACTAGAGTATCGTATGGTTGTTTACCTACCAAATTCTCTCTAATCCTCACTGATTGAACTAGCCTTGCTTCTCTGTTTCTACCTTTTTCCTTTGATCTTCTTGCATGTGTAGCTCTCAACTCATTGAAGTCCTTTTCCATTTGTATCTTGGCCCTCACCCCTTTTATTAGGGTTCTCTAAGGAGAGTTTTGAGTTACAGGTAGACGATCTTCGACATGCAACCCATGGGAGATAGTTTCTGCAAAGCGTAATTGTCAATTCTAGGCAAGTGGTGCCTCAACAGTTCATCATGGACTCGGACGAGAGTGACAGCTCTCTGCATATTGCGGCACTGTGTCACTGCCTAGGTCGTCTATGTGCAGAACAAGAATTGGAGATCTAGGACAACGTACCTGCTTTAGATAAGCTGAAGGACTGTTGCCTCATCCTGGTAGGCAACATATTTACTAACCCTCCGGTCAATCTTCCTAGTTTTCAACTTGCTATGAAGAGAGCATGGCACCTTGACCAAGTAGAAATTTCTTCAAGTGATGGGGGGTTGTATATTATTAAATTCCGATCTGAAAGTGAAAAACAACGAGTATTAGCGGGGAGCCCATGGTTGTTCTCTGGCCACTTGGTCCACCTGCGTCCTTGGCAACCAAATACGCCTCTCCATTGCTATGATTTCTCAAAATGTGAGTTCTGGGTTCATGCAATAGGCTTATCATTGGAATGGAATACCGACCGGCTCCTGCATAGGGCTGTACACCAGGTGGGACGTGTTATTGAAGTGAAACCTGATATTTCTGGGAGGGTCAGGATTGAAATAGACCTGCACACACCGTTAAGATCAGGCAAACTTATTCAGATAGAAGGAAAAACCCTGTGGTTGGATTTTCGCTATGAGCAGCTATCAAACTACTGCTACTCTTGTGGAAAGCTGGGTCATTATGCAGCTACATGCAAAGACTATCCTTATGATGAAGCTCAATTTGAAGGGCTAGAGAAAATGGCTTATGGCCCATGGCTGAGAGCAGAGGTTCGACAGTTTAGTCCCTATTGGGAAGCATTTTACAACCCCCCTGCTAATGTAGAGCAGATGGATGAAGCCATACCTGAGACTCCCCCAACAAGGCTGTTACCTGTACTGGCTCTTCCTCCAATTGTACCAGTTTCGAAAGCCCCTGTCTCAACACCAGTTCTTCCTTCAAGTTCCTGCTCACGTAAGGACTCTACTAATCCAATTATACGAACCACGGATTTGGTCCCTGCAAGAGCAAAATTGAAGAGTATTCAGCATCCTCCTGTCGAAGTTTCGATGTCAAAGAAATCGAAGATTTTTTAGAGTACTTACAGCTATGGGATCCAGTAAGAAAACTAAGAGATACTCTCCTTATGAAACTCGTGTTGGCAACTTTGCTTTAACGGGGAACAACTACCTTACTTTCAGCCGTCAAGAGAATTAAGACAAGGTGACCCCATCTCCCCTTATATTTTCATTCTACTTGCTAATAGTCTATCAACTACCATTACGCAAGCTATAGCAATGGGGCATCTAAAGGGGAAACAATTTAATAGAGCCTGTCCTAGGTTATCCCATCTGTTTTTTGCTAATGATGCTATTTTTTTCCTCAAAGCCACCATATCAGAATGTCAAAACATTGCTAGTTTATTAAATCAGTATTGTGCAGCTACGAGCCAACTCATAAACTGGAACAAATCAGGTTTGTTTTTTAGCAAAAATTGTCCTCAGACTTTACAAACAAATCTTGCTAGAGAACTAAGAATACCTGTGATGAGTAGATATGGGAAGTATTTGGGCATCCCTTCAGACTGGGGCCGATCCAAACGTGAGATGTTCTCCTGGATCCTGGCAAAAATCAATATGAAATTAGATGGATGGAAGGAAAAACTATTATCAAAGAGTGGAAAAGAGGTACTAATAAAGGCAGTGGTCCAGGCTATACCTCAGCATGCAATGTCTATATTCAAGCTGCCCCTGTCACTCTGCAGAATCATTGAAAGGAAGATCTCAGCATTCTGGTGGAGCTCACATATTAGTAAATCAGGAATTTAGTGGAAAAACTGGATAGAACTTAAGTTTTCAAAAGACTCAGGGGGTATGGGATTTAGAGACCTAATAAATTTCAACAAGGCTATGCTTGGTAAGCAAGCCTGGCGTCTTTTCAACCAACCGCAAGCTATTTGGAGTCAGCTTTTTAAGGGCCTCTATTTCAGATCCTCTTCTTTTCAAGATGCTCAGTCAGGATATCGCCCCTCTTGGGGCTAGCAGAGTTTGATCAAAGGGCGAGACACCATCCCTCCTAAGCTACGTTGGTTAGTAGGAGACAGAACAAAAATCAAAATCAGAGAAGACACTTGGCTTCCTACTAGCAGAATAGGAGGAACTGCAGCCGAAGGGGAACCAATGCTAGTTGCTGATCTTTTGGATTTTCTCATGCAGCGTGGAATTCCAATCTAATCTTAAACCACTTTGATCCCCAGGTAAGTGCAGAGATACTAGCCATGCCTATCAATCCTTCTCTCCTTACCGATCAATTAATTTGGACGGCTACTACCTTGGGTGAATTTTCAGTTAAAACCTGCTATCATTATCTGTCTTCAACCCAACCTAACCCACCTTCTGCTCCTTCGACATCCTATCAGAACCCTGTCCAACTTTGGAGGAAAATCTGGCATATGAGAATTGCGCCAAAAATTCGAAATTTTATGTGATTGGCTTGCAAAAATGCCCTAGCAACTAAAGCTAATCTATTTTATAGACATATATCTCCTAACCCTCTTTGCAGTCTGTGTAATCAGAAAGTATCGGAAACTATTGAACACCTTTTCTTCTTTTGCACTTGGACAAAGGAGATTTGGATGCATCGTAAGGTATAGGTATGGATCTTACCAACGTCAGTGAGTCGTTTGGATGCTTGGATTGCTACCAGGGCCTCTGATCCTCAGGCTTCTCCTCTGTTGGAATTGCTTGCCTGTTTGATGTGGGAAATATGGCGCCAACGCAATGCTGCTATCTTCTGGCAATAAGACCCAGATCCGACACGAGCTGTTGAATCGGCTTCTATCCAGCATCAGATCTAGTCGCTGGCTCATCCTAGGGTGCATCGGCCATCAACTTTGAACGGGAGCCCAGAAAGGCGATGGAAACTTCCTGCACCAGGGAAAATCAAATGTAATATAGACGGGGCATACAAACCAGGGAGTGAGGCAGGCTCAATCGCTTGTATTTCTAGGAATCACAAAGGCATACTCACCGATGTTTTTACGTAGAGCGTCCCTGCTCAGTCGGCCTTCCAATCTGAGATCTATGCTCTCCTTCTGTCGATTCGGCGTCTGATACATCAAGGGTTGCGTTTGGAACATGTCGAGATGGAATCTGATTGCTTGATGCTCGTTGAGATGGTTCTGTAGAAGAAACCTCCGCCATGGACAAAACGATCCCTCTTTGCGGCGCTTCGACAAGAGTGGTCCCGATGCCCTAATTTCTCTCTCCGGCATGTTTGCAGAGAAGCGAATCTAACTGTTGATTGGGCCGCCAAGGCCCACGACAGTCAAGGCCTGGCGAGAAATTGGAACCTTTTTCCTCCATTTGTACTACAGAATATAATCCTTTGTGACGCTCTTGCTTCTGGATATATATCTCTCTAAGTTAATATATGGGCAGTTTTTTCGATCAAAAAAAAAGAAAAAACCTCAGCCGCAAATTACAAAGATGGAAAAGAAAAGATAGAAGTCACAATGGGGCCCTCCTATGATTTTGTGGTTGACATTCGATCGTGATATTGTCATCACTTAATCTACTGTAATGCTAGCCGCTCCCTTTTGTATGCTAATAGCTAAACTAAGACATATACATTAGAAGTTCCCGTAATTATTCAATACTTAGTTATATAAGCTGTTTCGATGAAATTTTGTATTTCATTGTATTGATGAAATTAGTCAAAACTTCATAAATTCTCCCTCTGGCTTTTTTATTTTTTATTTTTTATTTTAAAACTTAAGTTTGCGAGGAGTAATCATAATAAAAGACAAATGCGGTGGCATGATAAAATAAAGCTCAAGAACTTTATCCTAGTTTACGCTTTTGGAATATTTTAATCTAAAAGGATGGATTTATAATTTGAATTATTCGAATTGTTACAGATTATGTGGCTTTGGTGAATAATGAAAGATATATTCAGAAGCGCATTAAAAGGTAGAACATATTATGAACAGAAAAAATCACAAAAGAAAACTCCAAACTATACTCACTATGACATATTTAGTCCATTTTTTTTCTTACACCACAAAAAACTCCAAAACTATATTTGTATGACACATTTATGCCTACTATGACACAATTATCTCATATTATTTTTTTATGACAAAAAAACCTAAACTTGTGCTCATATGATATGTTTGCCCTAAATTTTGAGATAAATGTCTTGCACGGATACAAGGGTAAGGTAAATAGTATTTTTACGGAGCTCATGGACTTTTGTGCGACACAATGGCACCCTCACCAATGCACTAGAAGGAATAAGAACCATGACATACAAGCCTTAACTGCTTCTCTTGAGTTCATGGATATCAGTAAGTTTGCCAATGAAAAAATAGCAGAGGAGAGCAATACTCTGTCTTGGGCCTGTTTTCAAGATGAATGCTCAATTGCCAAAATCAAACTTTGAGATCAAATTTGGAATAGATGTGGACTTTGGATAATCTAGTAAAAAGAGAATTTCTTGAGGGTAAAAGGAACTTGTCATATTGGAGGAAAAGGTTGAGGAGTTGGTAATTTATCACTAGCCGCATTTTTTCGCTGTTCTGTTCAGCTCGTTTGTTTACATAAAAAGCTTCACAAATCCATCGAGAATCTAAGATTTCAATAAGGCATTGCTATAGTAATTCTGAACATTCTTTTTGAGTAATGACGAGATGAGCTAGGTTCATTCCTATGTGACTTGCCTTAGTGGGAGTTATGTCTTCATTTTTTTTTTTAAAGGAAGACGATAAAAAAAACTTTGGATTTTTCACAGAAGATAAGGACATTTATCAGAGAATTCAAAATGGGATTCTAAACTAGATTTCAACAACTTTTGCATGATCAGATGTAGTAAACTCATTTAAATAGAGAAAAGCCTTTAAATATTGACAAATTCAAAGAACTAGCTTTTATACTTAAGGCATTTTCTAAGAATGATTCAGAGTTGAGAAATATGAGGCATAACATCCCAATCGATAATCAAATCTTTGTTGGGGAAACTAGATTTGAAGATTTTAGTAGTTATAGAGCACCAAGAGAAAAACTGAATAGTTACTAACGTAATTTGCATATTTGTAAATATATATATATATATATATATATATATATCTTTTGAGACAGAATTAAAATATCGAACACGGGAAGTCTAATATCCTTTAGAAAGAACCTTTGTATTTAGAATTGAAGAACTTGCACCAATATCTAAAAGAGCAATGACTGTGATTGGTTTGGCAAACTTTGAGGTAAGGATTTTTACAAAAAAATGAGGACAATGGACTTAACTTGAAAAATACTAGGGTCTTGCTTTAAAGGGATGAGGGATATATGAAAAAGATTTTCAAAATTTGAATCAAAATCAGTTTCACTAGGAATTTGATAAGAAGGAGTAACAAATAGTTTGCTAAAAAATCTTACCTTACCAAAAAAAAAAAAAATATATATATATATATATATATATATATATATATATAGTATGCTAAAATGGGTCTTCATTAATGGGAACTAATGATTCAATATCATCATTTTCAAGTAAAATACCAGTTTCAATTTCAATTTGATGTATCAAGTGGTTTTGACCTTTTTTTTTTTTTCCGAGGGTAATTTTTGGCAAAATGACCATTTTGTTGCAGATGAAGTATCGAATTGATTTATTGCAGTTTGAACAATCTTTTCTTCTTTGCAGAAATTGTCATTTTTTCTTTCTCTGGAAATACTTAGATCCATGCTTGGATTTTCTCACCCAACACCTTTTGAAATGTTCTTTTCTTTTTGGAAGATTTTTTGCAAGAGCCATTACAAATTTTTTTAGAACACTTAATCTTCAAATTCGATGCGAACAAGCTCCATCAAGTTCTTGATTGTCCTTGAGACAAGTTTTCATCATCTGGCACCTTAGATATAAATCATCAAGGTATAAATGGATCTCTTGTTGTATTTCTCTTAAGGAAATATCCACAATTCTCCTTTGATTGTTAAGAAATGATCTCTTAACTTGCCGATATAGTTCTCTAGGAATAAAGGCTAGAAAAATCTATTTTAGGCTTGTATCAGCTCCAAGGCCATAAAGAATTTGAGCATTTCTCAATAATGCTTATCCAAATGCTTTTTTTAGAGAAAGCAACATTTTTTTTTTTTTTTTTTTTTACAAAAACTATATTTTTGAGCTCATGGAGGTCAGCACGTTTGCCAATGAAAAAGATGGTAAATGAGAATAATAGCTTGGCCGAAATCTTTTGAGATCTTATTCTATAACCAATTGCTACCAATGTTTGAAGCTTCCTGTGAACCTTGTGATAAATCCAAAAATGACATCGTACTTATTATGATTTGTAAGAGCTTAGGCATTTAGTTAAGTATGAAATTTTTCAAATCTTTCTGGTCATTTTAAATAAGGATAAATATATCACATGACTACAAGTTTGGGTTTTTTATGTTATGAAAAGAGTTCGAATTTTAGGTAAATGTGTCACAAAAATACAAATTTGGAGTTTTTATGTCATAAAAAAAAAAATTCGAGATAAATGTGTCATAGTTGACCTAATTTAGGACTATTTATGGCTTTTTTACTAAAAAGTTGAGTTACTCAATTTTTTCAATTTTCACTTTTCAAATTTAGTTGACTTCTTTATTCGGTGTAAATTTTTCTACATTATAATTATTTAGTTTTAGAGGATTAATAAATAAAAAGGTGATTTAGAGCCTATCTCGTCACTCGGCGTCCCTCGCACCTGCCTCGCGATCGTGCGCAGCAGGGCCACGCAGGTGCCGGGCACGTGCGGCTCAGCACATGACCGGGATGTTGAACAGCCCAGGCCCGCGCTTCCATGCATGGGCCTTCGTCGAACCGGTGACCCTAACAAACTGGCCCGACACTAATGGGGCACGTGACACTCCTAATTGGCCGGCGGTTGGTAGCGGCGGCAGTGCTGACCTCACCATATTTCTTTAAATAATATTTTCTAATGTTTAGATCAAAGCTTGGTTGATAGTGACCATTAAATAAAATAAAAAAAATAATATAATAATATACTCTGAGATATTCTCATCTGACGTGATTGGGTATAGAGATAATATAATTTGAGGATACTTTTTGATCATAATTAATTTTTATGGTATAGGATGACTCCTCAGAGTAGGGGGCAAATGAGTTGAAGAACTAGACCAGATTTTTTAATTTCTTATTATTTTTAAATTTTCAAAATCCTAATTCCCATTTTTTTCTCACTTATGATCAATCACACATGCTCATCACTTAGGCTTCTCGCTCTCACTTCTCTTAGTGCTCATACCTCCCTCATTGCTTGATGCTTCTCGGTTCTTTATGGTCATTATAACTTTGTGTATGGAGATGATTATCGTTTTTAGCTTATCGGGAGCTTGTTCTAGTAACATCATTTGTGTAGTAGTTTAAACTACGCAACAACACTTGCGGTTTTGCAGGAAATCAGGAAAAAGAAAAATATAGATATGGACAATTTTAGGATCCATTTGGAAATCGGATCGAATCAGTCGATCCATTTTTTTGGGTAGGTCAGGGACCTAATGGGCCGGTTCTTAGTTTCAAGGTGGGCTTAATCAGCCTTCGCTCAAACGATTGTGGGTAGTGATCTACTGATACGTGGCATGATGTGTTGGGCTTGGAAGTTGGATTGGGCTGCCCATTATGGGCTTGGACAGGCCACATCCTTATAGTTGCAGCAAACAGATAAGAATGTGTTTCTTATTACATGCACTATTGCTCTCGTCAAGCAACCGAGAGAGAGAAACAAGGAAAGCAAAATAAGTGATAAGTGAACTTCAAGTGTAGGCAGGCGATGCGATCTTGTTGAATGATCTACACGTCTTGCGTAAAGTTATTAACCATGCTTTCTTCTTTTCTTCTTTTTCCCGTTTGCTTTACTATGTACAGTTTGAAAGAATCAAACTAAACATTGTCCACCTCAGCTGCTTACATTTTGGCATGCTGTCGGTAATGCCAACAAAAGCTAAAAAGGAACGAAGGGTAACTAGGCTAGAGTTATATATCAAGTAATGAGAAAATACTAAAAACTTGCCTAGATTTTTCATCGGCTTCCTTTTTGCTACTTCTAGATAAAGTCTCTGATCTAAAACAACCAAATCGCCCTTTTATAAATTCGAAAGCCCTCAAAGGAAGCGTTTGAGAGAGTTTTGAGAAAATTTCTTCGCATCTAGACAAAGGATTTTGATTCTTTGGGCTTTCACAGGATGCATGTAGTGTTTGGTAATAGATTTTGTCTTGGTGATATCCCTTTTGCTCCCAACCAATACCAGTCAATAAACTTCAAGGATACCATCTCCTTTTGCAACCTCCCTTTCGCCGATGTCAACCGATCCGCAGGTGTCATGCGACCCCGGTGCAAGGCAATACCAGTTTCATACGACCCTAGATGAGGCAATACCCTCATCCCTTGAGATCCTTTTGCAAATGCCCAGCAACTGATTGTATTCACAACAGGGTAAAACATGAATACTAAAATATTAGTGATGGCGATTGAAAATACAAGTTTCTTAAGTAGCATTTTCGGAAAAGTTGAAAGTCAAATTGATTCTTAGATGCTTTAAGCTTTGAACAATTGCAAAGGTAAAGCTCAACTTTGCGCCAAAAGCCCTTGATTTTGTATTATCAACCACCTTTAACTTTGGCTCCAAGTACCTTGGTAGGCCCTAAGGACTTTGAAAACGATCTCCCGCAAGCCCCCATCTTCCTTGACTACACCCTGATATCCGAGTCGCGGTCAACCTCCCACCCTACTGCGGCCTTCGTCGACTCCCCTCTTTGCTAATGCCGTTGACCTCTCCCCCATCATCTTGAGCTAAGATTTGGCGCGGCCATAGCGGCTGGAGGTCGAAGCTCCTACCATGCCGCGCCCGAGCTGCAACCTCCAGCGGCCATGGCGCGTGGCCCATGACCTCATGACGAATCTCGTTCACTCGCTTGTCTTCTTGTTTAAAGCCCAAACAACGCAGAGTTCTCGTATTCTTGCTCACTCTCCGATGCGAACCCATGGCCGTGTCCCCTTCGACGATGGAGAAGAGGAGACAGAAAGAGACGAGGGTGTCGGGGTGGGCTTGTGTGGAAGAGGGGTGAGGGTATTTTTGGAAAGTGAAGGTGGTCAGAAAAATTTATTGGATACCATGAACAAATCTACTATCCATTTTACATCAAGCAATACATAAAGTAATTCCCGATATAGAAAATTTGTAAATAGGCGGATAATTAGATTGGAGTATATATATAACTTGCAATTTTGAGGTCTCATTTTTATCATGAGGTGAAAACTTAGGAACATTTTCGATATTTTCTCTTAATCATATTAGAATATGAGATGAAATTCTAGGTTGCGCTAGCTTGAAATTATAGGTTGCGCTAGCTTTTAGATGTCAACCGTCTAGAATCAAAATCATTGGTATTGTATGAAAACCAAACTAAATTTCATCGTTTCATCGGAGGAGAATCTCCAAATATTAAAAAGAAAAAACAGATCACTTTTATTTTCAAAAATGTTAAGATTAGTATAGTCATCAAAAGGACTTAAATATAAACTTAGGCTTTGAAGACAATAAATCTCTATGAAAACTTTGAAATATTGAAATATGAGGAAAAATGTCAGAAAAGTCCTAAACCTATTACATTGATACTAATTTAATTCTGAACTTTTTATTGGTGTTAACTTAATTCTAAATTTCTTTATTCTGTGTCAATTCAATCTTTCAAGTTGATTTTAGGAGGATATTGCTGACGTGGACATTAATCGGTTAACATGGCATTACTGGCGTTGATGCGGATAATTTTATTAATATTTTAATATTTTATGATTTATTGTTTTTTATCATTTTTTTCTTTCTTTCCCTTTTTCCTTTCTTCTTTCTTTTCTAGAGCCAAGCATCGACCACACATGATGGCTAGCCATGGGTGATGGCCAACCAACAGACATGGGAGGGCGAACTAGCCTCGCTCGGGCGAGGTCGTCGTCGCTCGCCACCAACAAGGCCTAACCAAGCGAGGCTAGCCGACCTTGCCATGTCTGGTGCTTGACCATCACCTGTGGCCGATGCTCAATGCTAGAAAGAAAGAAGAAAGAAGGAAAGAGGAAGGGAAAGAAAGAAAAAAAAGAATAAACAAATAAAAAAAATTATAAAAGTTATCCACATTAGTACTGGCGAGCCGGTGATGCTATGTAGGCCGGTCTAGTATCTACGTTGTTAACAATATCTACTCAAAATTAGCCGAAAAGATTGAATTTGCACTAAATAAAAATGTTAAGAACTGAATTGGCATAAAATAAAAAAGGTTTAAAACTAAATTGGCATCAAGTAATAAGTTTTACAATTAAATTGGCATCAATAAAAATGTTGATTATTAAATTGGCATAAATGTAATATGTTTAGGATTTTGACACTTTTTCCTCGTAATATCAGTGTGATTGACCAAGAGACAAAGACCAGCATGGTCCTCAAAGTTGGATTTAATTGCCTTGAGCTTTTGAAGAAAGCATCTCTTCTTTGGTTGGATGCCTTGTCTTTTTCTGAACCAAAAAATTACAAGTGGGGTAGTACTTTAAGTCGTCTTTTTGGGATTGTTTTGCCATGTCTCGGATTTCAGAGAGGATACACATTTACGAGGGAAAGCATTGACAAGGCAAAGACATCCAAGAGACAATGGAACCCAACAACACTCCTTTCTTCTTAGTCAAATTTTGAACGTTTCAGTGTTCTTTGGAATCTTTGAATGGATGTGCAAAGATGGTAAACGAAGGACCTTTATAAAGCGGGCACAATTACCCAGTTAACCCAAAACTTATTGTAAAGATGCCAATTTAATTTTAATACTTTCAATTTAACCTTTGCACAAAATTTTAATGTAATTATTTCGGTTAATTTTCGTTGAAAATCGTTGGCGTGGTGGTCTAGACATTGCTGGCCATCTTATGTGACATACCGCCATATCAGTGAATTCCGAAAATTAGTTGGAAATAAATTAGAATCATCTATAAAGATTTAAGACTAAAATAAAAAGTTTGTAACTTAATTAGTATTCGTACAATAAATTTATGACTAATTGAACAATTTTCCTTATATAAAGCAATTGCATCACCGGGAGCAATTATGTTAGGAGCTGTTCTAGAGGCCTACCTTAAGCCCCATCATTGAAGTACAGTTTCAATGCACTTGTTTTAAAGGGTAAACTCGAAAAAAGAAAAGGAAAGGAGGAACAATAATATGAGCAGTAACTTTTCTTTGGCCAATGATGTGCAGCAACTGGCAATGAGAGTTAAGAACCTTCTGAATTACTCTAATCTAGCTACTTGCAGGGAAAAATAAGTATTTAATAATAAAAGTACCTTATGTACTTACTCAAACTACAAAAATTCCAATTACTTAATCCCCAATACCCAAAAGTTATTGAATTATAAAAAGAAAATGGGTCTCCTATGGGAGTTGGCTACTTGACTCTATCTAAGACTAAGCTGGCTGAAAGCCAGGGCTTTAAAGAAATCGAAAGTTTCGACTTAATGATGATGATGGGACCCTAAAGTTATCAATGATGGGCCAATTTGCTTTTGGTTAGAAATTCTAGTTTATAGGAGAGATTTAGAATCATTTAAACCAATTCAAGAAGGAGAAGCACTAATCGTGGCTAGTCCTCTCTAGCGATGATTTGGTCTACTGTCCTCGCTCCCTTTTGGGTTTTGTCTCTACTACATGTTCTTTATTCTGTTTCAATTTTTTATTCATCATGATTTATACGCATAAGTGTTTTTTTTTTTTTTTTATAGTCGATATCTATTTATGTAAACATTTGCATCTAGTTAATTCTTTTCTGAGATGCTTTGACACCAAAGGCATAAACCCTTTTCAAGTCAACAAAGCTATGTCTCTCATTTCACCAATTTTCTGTCTGAATGGATTTACTTTTTACATCAAATCTCTTTGACTGCTTATTTGTACAGACATGTAACAATCAAGGAGAAAGTGTCATCTTTTGAGAAGCCAAACAATGTCGACTAAATTTACTTTTTGGTGATTTGACAGACAACAAGAACTACATTTAATGAAGCATAACAAAACATATGATTATCTATATTTTTTTAATTGTAATTTGTGTGATTTGATACAATATTTATACGTGAAAATTATTGATGTGAACCAACACAATGAAAATTTCAAATATAGATGATTGATCCAGACAAAAAAAAACATAGTTCAAATATACTATATTAAAATTGACAACTTACCTCTTCACTGATACATAAGAAATTTTTTTGTGATCGTAATCCTAGACAAACAAAGAGGTTACTTATTCTATGTTAGTTTTTCCTGAATGAGACAAGCTAGAAATTTGTAGGTTGAAGCTATTATTAGCCCTCCTACCTAATTTGTATGATATATTGGTCTCATCAGACCCCACTCGTGTCCACAGGATTAGGTGGCTATCACCTTATTCTTGCAATTTGTCGTTTAAATAAAATGAGGGACGATCTTTCGTGTTACTCTCTACCAAACTCAAATGTAATTTATTAGTTATATATATTGAAAAGGAAAGTTCGATACAATTCCTTGGACACGCTTTGTATTATCATAAATTACTCTAAAAAGATACCCTCCTTAATTTTTTTTTATTCAAAAATTGTAATGACATCCTCGTCAGGAAGTACCTAAAATACGAAAAATAGTACAGCTCTGAAAGCTTAGCTTAAAATAGTTGTAATTTATTAAAACTCATCAAACCTACCTTGACAGCATTATTGCTAATCCACTGATATGTGTCTACTGACATGGTTAACTACAGGGGGAGCGTCGCAACATTTTCACGAAAATACGAGAGATCTCCGAGTCATTTTGTGAAAAAAAAAAATGGAGGTTAAAAATGCCGATTCATGTACATCCAGTAGGGAATTTTTTTTTTTTTTTCCTTTTGATTCACATTTATTTGGGCGAAACTCATGACACTACGTGTTATTAGTTCTATTAACTTATTATAATTGTTAAGCGGGGAGAGAGACCGCATTGATAAAAGAAACATTAAAACCTTGTAATGTAAGATTATATCTAACACGTCCCCTCGTTTAAGCCAGTTCATTATGTGCACATGGCTGACTTTATATTATGAAAGTGGCAATGCTCCTATATTAAATGAGCAAGCTGCGAATCCACTGGGAGCAAGTTTTTTTTATAAGGAGTCCTAGGATTTGAATTCTTAACTGGTACTAGTTGAAGGAAGATTAAATATTTGCATAAGGCAGATTAAATCAACCACGTAACTAAGCAACGTCGGAATATATCTAACATACAATTAATGATGCATCATCAACCTAAACTTCCTAGTGACTAGGGGGAAAGAAAGAGCAACTTGGGTGCTTTGATATGAATACATAAAGGTGTATTTAGGGTGAATTTTCATTTGTCAAAAAGTACTAATTGACTTCTCCTCAAACCAAATGTAGTTTTATTTCATAGAAAATTACAAAATAAACATTTGCATTACTAATTACCTTTTCATAAAATTGATTTCGAACAATTTAGCTGTTAATACGTGCATATTGTACATTATTCAGGTGTTAAATATTAACTAGAAACCAAATCTCTAATGCTAAAAATCAACTTAAGCTAAAGTTTAATATACAAGTCATATAGAAAACACTAATTTTCCAAATCAACAATAAAAACTTTATATATGATGCACCAATGGAGTTTTAAAAACGGGGAAACTGTACTTCTAATCCTGTTGTTCTAGCGGATTTTATTTTTGGTCCTCATACTTTGTTTGATCACAATTCTAATCCTCATATACTATTTTCCGGTGACCATATAAGTCCTATCAAAACGTTCACAATTCATCGGAAATTGTTGAGTTAATACCTGCTATTAACACATGGCACCAACATGTACAGGCTTTTTATGCAAATCATAATTTTGGTCCCCGTACTATTTGGAACGACCAATTTTAGTCCTCGTACTTTTTGTTATTAACATGGCCGATTCCCGTATTACTTTTCACTACTTCCATCATATTTCCAACCAAAATCTCATAAAAATGTCAAATCAAGACAGGTAGTTCTTACATATTAAAGTGTGTCCAATCTGATTGACAATTCAATCAAGAGTAATACCCTCAACAATAGTATCCCCATTTCAGGTCAGATCCATATAGCCGTATATAGGACTACGTTTACAAAAAAGTAAATAAATTTATATATTCTAATCAGAACTTGAACTCACTGTCTAATAGGCAAAGTATTTTAGACAGTTCATTGGAATTCTCCTTTCACTTGAATATTAAATGGCTTTTAAAAAAAGCTTCTTCACTAATTTACTTATAAAAACGTCGAAATTTACTACTACAACCTAAACACATGTCAAGCAAAAATAATTGCCAACGTCATTTAAGTCTTATTTAGAATGAAAATGTCAAAAATCATACTTAAAATCCCATCAATGAATAATATGTGGACTAGTAATGTTGCAAAAATAAAGCACAAGGTATAAAACACTTCAAAAAGTATAAGGATAAAAAGTGTAGCATGCTTTAGAGACTCGTGCATATAGGCGTCATGTTTTAGTTGCTAGTGCTTTCGACATATTTTGACTGGAAATTTGATGAAAGGACCTAAATTGTTGATAGGACCAAAAGTGAAATTCCCCTACACTATACGGGCAAAAAAATGTAATTTTCTCCACAAAAAAGAAATGATTACAATAGCAAAATTAAGCACTCCAAACATATGCTTTTTTTTTTATTTTATTTTTTTATTTTGGCAACTGCATTCATTTTGGAGGAATTAAAAAAGCATTACAAATCTTCTTGCAAAATTCCAGTAAAAATCCCAGTACTAGAGGGGCAGTTGACGAATCTTTATTTAGTAGAAGCGGGTCTCCAAGGAAGATTCGTGAGACTAAGGGATTACATGTTTAACTTTAGCATACGCAAGAATTGCAGAACATGATGCAGGACCAGCTTTAGTGACATGAATCTTGGAAGGTAGTGAGACTAGATAATATGGGGAGACCTGAAAAAGAATGGGAAAGAAATTAAAGAAAGGCATTGAAAAAGATTGGAGAAAGGCAAATGAAAAAGAAAAGGGGAAAAAAAAGAAAAAAGACAGAACAGCAATCGAAATGAATAAAGTAATAGAGAATGGTGGGGACGATGTTAGGGTAAAAGGAGAAAGTGCTAAAAGCAAAGTGAAGCTATGCCCATACTCTGACGCTCACACTCCCCCATCATCTTTTCCTCTGACCTGAAACTTTGGTGGGGGCCTCCCCAAAATTTCATTATTATTCACTCCATCAGACATTTCTGCCAGAAGTTGCGATCCTGCTAAGTTTTATAATCTCCAAAGATGCTTCAAGAAGAATACCCGGATGTCATGCTTTAAACTCACGTCTTGACTGAGAAAGACCTACGACGGCTTGAAATGCGAAGGAGAATTGTCAAATGTAATCACGAAAGTGCGCGAGTATGGGACGTGCTCACGTGTGTGGATTAAGAGAACGACATAGGTTCGACTTGGCGTGCACAAACAATAATCTCTCTTTTCGCCACGCTTGAATTTTTGGCTTGCTTCTTCACTTATTCAAGAGGTTACTTGTGTCTTTCGTAAGCTCGCTGTTTATTAGCATCTTACACATGTTATGCACGTATGTATGTAAAAAGAGAGAGAGAGAGAGAGAGAGAGAGAGAGAGAGAAAAGGAACCCTCTAGAGTCGACGCACTTGGCAGGCGCATGCCAGAAATTTCAATTTAGTTCCTGGAGATCGACTGTTCAAATCCCGTTAACTGTGTGCAGATTATTCGAGATCAAGCAGCATGCAAAAAAAGTATGAACTCGATTGATTCATGGAACTCTGCAAGATACTACATGGGCCACCAGGTTTCTTTGTGTGGTTTTCATTTTTATGGTAAAGAACCTTTACTCGTGCCGCTATAGACTGTGACAGAGAAATGACACGAAAATGTCCCTTCACGGAGCTCTGAAGCATCACCATAATGGGTCGTTTGAAAATGTAGTCAAAGGAAAAAGGGTTAAAGGGTTAAAGGAGCTTTAAATTACTATCGTTATTTTTTGTTCCACACGAGCGTACTGAGCACATGAACTAAAAGCGATCACAGAAAAGCGGGAGAAGAAAAGCATCTTGCTGTGCGAATCTAGCCATTGACGGACCTATAGCTTTACACTCAGAATGATAGAATACTACGAAGTTCATAACACATGAATCATGCGAAAGATGGTGGTAAGTGTGTTCAAGATGAGAATCTCAAAAGAGTATGTGAAGGATGAGGCTCTGTCTTCTTCGCCATTGGATGTTGATTAAGCATTTCTCAGTATAAATTGCAGAGACAAGGAGAAGCCTCACTATTTTGCTTAAGCTTTGTTGTGTTGCCTGACAAAAGGAGGAGCAGAGCGTGCTTATTATTAAACACCAAACCCTAGACATATGCACAGTATGCTGGAAGGAAGAAACACAGATTATACAATGCAAAGAGAATCCAAAAACTAAGAGTTGGACTGAAATAAATTTGTCTGATGGGTTTGCTTTAGAGAAGCATGCTTGAAATAGGAAAATGAAGTGCTGAAAATAACCTTAAAAGCTTCAACATAGTTTGGGGTGAAGAGGGCTCCTGATTAGCGTCCCTACCAGCATTTTGTCCATGCCCTAATGGAGTTCGAATGGGAAATTTAGTATTCAATTTTTTTCTTCATGAGTGTGTTTGCCATATTTGTTCTTCAAATGGCTCCAGAAGGTCACAAGCAATGATGATTCCTACTCTGTAATTTCCCCCAATTAGTGATAAGAGAGACAGTTGTTGAACAAGATGATCTAATTCAATGAGATGGGCCTCTGATACTTTCGCATCCGACGGAAGCATCGGGTCAAAAGAACGAGAAGTAGCAAGATGATGAAGAATATTATCAAGAGATTGTGAAATTTTACAAAACTACTATCAATTATATTAAAAGAACTATTAGATGAATATGTTATTTGATATTTAAATAACGTAACAGAGATATATCTATAAAACAAACAATTTTTGCTTGACTTTTTTCAGTTGTAAATTTATGAATATATAGGTTGGTGCACGCGTGAATCACAAAAATATTGACTGTTTGACCCCTTTAGTCAATTTGAGTTGAATTCCTAATTCCACTTCAAATGTTTCCTTTGAAGCACCAGACCCAGGTCTTCCACCAAAATCAATTTCAGTCTTCGTTTCAAGTTTTCGTGAAAAATGGGTCCGTAAGACAAGATAAAACAAAGAGGTGACCGTGTACGCAAATTTTGTGCGAAAGAAAAATCCTAGATGGGAATAACCCACAATCTTAATGATGTAGGACGCTATTGCGTAGAAAAAATAGGTTAAGTATCGTCGAAAGGAGAGGGAAAACATATCGCAAGTAAAGGAGGAAATCGGGGAAAAAAAAAAAAGAGATAGAGAGAGGAAAGGGGAAGGAGACGCCAATTCTTGGCTACAAGCAGACTCAATATCAATTCATAAGCCTTTACCAAAAAAAAAAAATATCAATTCATAAGCAAATAACACCAATATTTATAATGTATTCAGTGAAAATAGTTTCCTAATCAGATAAACAACGGAAAAGCAACGTCATCACCCAAAATCCTAATGAGACAACTACAAACTAAAAACAAAAGGAATCAGGTTTAGATGTAATCTTGGCATACATCTGGTAATGCATATAATCAAGTTACATGTCTTTGCGATAATATTTGGTCGGGAGCTTTCAGAATTCTTGTGCTTAAAATATCATAATTTTTTTTTTCTTGTCAGTTCAGATCGAACAGGTTTAATTAGTTAACCTGCTTCTACTAATTAAACTTACAATATATCTTTGTGAAGGCCCGTTTTTTAAAGATAACTATAGTTGCATCAGATAAAATAGAATTGGTCTTTCACTAAGACATTAAATGATTGTAATGCAAATTACTAATCAACTATGGCTCCATTTAAAAAGATGGGCAAATGAGAAATCCTTAGAAGAAACTATGGATACGTTTGGCATCTTGTGACCCAGAATAAATGCTTGTTATGAACTCTGGTCGCATTAATAAAGCATGCACAAGTCATGTTTATGGACTAAACATCTGATTATATGAGGCCTGTTATTAACTTTATAAATTAATCAAATTTACTTGCTCTTAAAAAAAAGCACAATTGTCAATTTCTAGGCATTTGACACGGCTCTTTTCCTTCACGATGGTTTCATGTTTATAGAAATTCGAGGTTGTCATATTTTAATTAAGGTTTTTTCTACACTATAGTAATTCATGTGTTGTTAGGCATAATTTGGGATTCAGCTCAAGAGTATATAATTGAGTCTGCGAACTTGAAAACTTTCCTCCAATCTTTTTCTATAGACATGAATCACATCGAACATATCACCGCTTCTTGTCCTGTAAGGTCCATGTAACTAGCTTATTTAGGGCGAAGTCTTGGGATTGTATTTTGATCATGTTCGATGCGCTCTCGCCGAAAACGAGTTGTGATTGCATTCTAGCATATCATGATAGGTATGGAGAAGGGAATTGTACCGACCACCACCCTTTATACACTGAAAGAGAAAGAGAGAGGAGAGAGAATTAGGTAATTATATAAAGGGTTTTCATCGACATGTGGGGAGAAGAGAGAGAGAGAGGGAGAGAGAGAGAGAGAGAGAGAGAGAGAGGGAGTGGATGCCATCATTTCCATTCGCAGACTGGGTGGAAAGCCTTGGGATTGAAGGCATGGATCTTAATCATGGCATTAGTCCAGCATAATCATCTCCCTGTAATTGCAGTGTGCCAGAAACCAAAGCTGTGTTTGAGAGAGAGAGAGAGAGAGAGAGAGAGAGAGAGGCTTATCAAGCTCATGCCGAGAAACAGATAAAAAGTCTTCCTCAAAAAAAAAAAAAAAAAAAAAAAAAAAAACAAACCCCTATAATTAAAGTTGTAGATGGACTACATCTACACTTTCTCTGTTCCTTTCTTTTCAAGTTTCATACTTTACATGAAATCTCTCTGAAAGAGTAAAGTGGGGAGAGAGAGAGAGAGAGAGAGAGAGAGAGAGAGAGAGTGGAGGACAAGCATCGAGTTTATGTGGGGGTGTCACCTGAGAGACTGTGTTGATCAGCAAGAGATTCCTCTTACATCTGAGATACTTGTAAGTGTATTAATTACTCATCCTTGGGATTCTCAAGAACTTATTTAAGAAAAAAGTCATTCTTGAAGTCCATGGAATCTGCAAATCTCCACCAACAATATGATCAATTCCAAGATCACCATGCTGGGTCGTCTTCTTCTTCTTCTTTAGACAGCCCCTCTTGCTATGGATCAGTTGATAACTCCCATTCTTGGACACCCAACACCAGCTTCTTGTAAGTATACAACCTCTCTCTCTCTCTCTCTCTCACACACACACAAAAACACACGCAGACACAGACACAGACACAAACAACTTTTGCTTAGTGACATATGTGCCATCATGAAGTTGGTACAGATTAATCTTCTTGGAATGTCTTCCTCTTCTCTTTTTTCCCCCCTTTATTTGATGTACCAATCGAGATTTTATTGGGGAAGTTTTTGATAGTGGGGTTCCTACTTCCTTGGTTAGCTAGTGATTCTCAGTGAAAAGAAATGAACTTTACTACTGTTTCTTTGGCATTATGACACTTCTACTCCAAAACAAGCAGTAACGCTTGCTTCATTGCTGTTCCATTTTCACATTCCTTGGCATAACAATACAATCTTAGATAAAATAATTGGGAATTTCTTGGCATGCTAACTAGTCTTAATCATTATTTAGCACTTAATGTACTTTGTTTTGGGATGCTTATATGCGCAGAAATGCTACTGGAAACTACTTGAACTCCAATATTATAGTAGCCAACTCTGGAGCTGATCCAACTCCGAAACATGGTATTCTCAACCCTCTTCTCCAAAGTTCCTCGGTCCAAATTGACATTGGATCTCACTTGACAAGAAACAACTCATCAGTTGAACCATTTGGCAATAACGTAGACCTCGCATATGGTGTCAAGGAAGAGCTCTCGGACTCTTTAAGATTTACTGACCTGCTCAACAGTACTCAATCTGGCATTGAAGATTTGCATCTATATCACAGCACAAGTCACGTGAAGAACACTGATGAGGTGAGGGATGACCTGAGCGAACTCAGCCAGAAGCTCATGCTCAAGACTTTGACCTCCACTTGCCAAATTAACCTTAATGCATACTCGCCCGGCCGAGATTTCTTCTATCCAAACGCTCAACACTATGTTCGACCAGGGATTTTCAGCCAGATTCATCCAAGCATTGATGTTTCGAATTTGAGTCAATCACGGGGTTCGATGTCAAGCTCCTTGGACATAAATTCTCCAGCATTTGATCCCCTGAATGGAAGATTTAGTGGCAGTATTGCAAATACAACGCAAGGGACTAATCCTGGAATGAATAGAGAAAGCCTTGCTTTTGGCCTTCAACGAATGCGGCAATCAGCGCAGCATCATGATCGAGTAAGTTAGTATGATTTCTCAGTTGTCGTGTTTTCTGCCATGTGAAAATGAATAAGCTTATGAATTTTCCTTTCTTTTTTATCTCATTACCTAGCATTATTCAACTTTCTTAATGGTTTTTTCACATTGGATATGTTAGTATTTATTAACATCTTGTCTGTCCCATGAGTTTCTTTTTAAGTTCATTGCAAAAAATAAGTTAGATTGAAGACCCTCAAAAAATCGTCTAGCTGACCACATTTACTTTAAAAAGCTCAAGTGTGGTCCTTCTAACTAGGCTGTAAATGCAAGTTAAGGATATGCATTTCACACTTCCACTATTTCTATAAAAATAACATGCTCTCTCCATGGAATTGATTGTCCATTTAAAGCAATCCTCCACTTAGTTAGGTCAAATGGATGCTAAGGCATTTTTACTGCAAAATTGCATCTCCTTTACGAAACTTCAACAAACTAAGAGTATGGACAAAAGTACCCATTCGATTGCGGACAACTTGTTGACAATTTATTGACTTGCAACCTCACCTTCTGAATAAACTAAACGATTACAAAGAATGATTGTCAGCGACGGAGCCTGCTTACACCTCTATCATCCTCTCATGCTAACTTTATTTATTGAAAAGAAAGCCAGCTAAAAGGACTTTCCCGAACAAAAAGTAAATAGCGACTTTATGCTTAACTAGAATAATTGTGTATGTTACATAGCTATATACGCACTTCTATATCGCTGTGCATGCATGGATTATCCATGTAAACATCCATAACTATTCAAAAGAACGAAAGCTGAAGAGACTTGATTCTAGGAATCATCATTCACCTTACCGCACTTGGGGAAAGCCTTTTGTAGAAAGCAAGCACAGATTATGACGGGACTAGTAAGCTAGTCCTACTGGTTTCAGTGGAAGAAAATAGAAAATTTCACTTTGGTAATGTATGCTATTGGACAGTCATTTTTTCTTTTTTTATCTGTTTGGGTCAGAACTACTATGCCGTTTCCCTGTGTAGATTTTTCAATTCCAGTTACGAATTCGAACATCTTTTTGACCCCTTGCAATTCTTTTAAATGAAGATACCTCAAGTTTTCACTGCAAAGACAACAGAGGCAAAGAGACCCGGCAGTTCTCTGGAGCCTAACAAGACTAGTGGCCCCCATCATCAGGTTGCTCCCAAGAAAACAAGAGTAGATCAGTCAACAAGAGCTGCTTCTGCACCTTTTAAGGTTTCCAAATTAATGATGGTAGATTTCTCTATGAGGATTGTCCATTTTCATTTCCAGAATGCTTACAATATTTTGTGCGGCAACAATGTGGACCAGGTTAGGAAAGAGAAACTAGGGGACAGGATAGCAGCTCTGCAACAGTTAGTAGCCCCCTTTGGCAAGGTTAGTGTCGAATGTTTCTGCTTGTATTTAGATCATTGCAGTAGACCTAGAGAACTCTGAGTAGGATTGATCAACACTGCAAATTTTGCCTGAAACTTCACACACGCATATACTCAAGAAGTATATGTGTGTGTAAGTGTTTTTATCATACATAAACCCCAGATACTCAGAAGAATTTGGCTGGCAAGGGGTCGCTGGTCCTTGCTAGTCGTCTATATGCATTGTGGTGCCTGATGGTGAAGCAACAGATGGTAATGTTCTCCATTATAGTGGCAACAAATGGGAGGGGTTGTGTGAATCAAAAGTTAATCCAGTGTCATATGTTTACTGGGTTGCACCGAAGCCATCTCTTATTCAACTGCATTCAATATAAAAAAAGTTCTTTTGAAAAGAAAGGAAAATGTTGATTACATAAACCGATATTCTCTAGAAGAATGAAATTTTTATTCGGGTTATTATAGTCAACTTGGAATTGCACAGCAAAGTGCTGCAAAAAGAAGAGTATGAATAAATACTGAGCTAGCCAAATACACAAAGCTGATAAGTAATTCTTGAGGTTCAAATGAAATGAGCCGAGTTCCAGCTTCCGAGCGTTGTCATTTCCCATATGGGCATTCAGACCCCAAAATCTGCAATTCAGGGGAAAAAAAGCACAGCACGCGAAAAGGAGAGAGCATGTTTGTAGGGCAAGAAACTAGCTCTATTTTTCTGTTTGAGTTTAGCGTGAAACGGCGTGCGTTTTTTGTGCATGTTGGTGGGGGGATGGAGAATATTTCAGACAGACACAGCATCAGTACTGATGGAGGCTATTGGATACATCAAATTCCTCCAAAACCAGGTCCAGGTACTTGCTTCCCCATTCTCTTTCCTCTGCACACCTTGTCTGTCTTATTTAATTCTTAACTCCATTCATCGGAGTCAGAGTCCAAGGAGTCTTTCCATATTGTTTTGTATATTAAGTGGAGACAAGCTCTCTCTCTCTCTCTCTCTCTCTCTCTCTCTCAACAAATATTGTTGATAGAGAAACTAGGCTAGTCTATAAAGTCCATCCACAAATTGACGGGGCATCCAATGGGTATTCCAATATTTTTCACTTTTCTAGGATGACGAGAGAACCAATCTCAAGTAGGCCAAAGTCTAGATATATGGTTCATACATGGAATCATTTGATGGCCTGGGGAATTGAATATGTATCGTTCATCTAATCCAGGCACATATTTTTATACAAGGTCACCTATGATGTATATATTTGTTTAAATATATAGAAGAATCATTCGCATATTTAAGCATTGAGTACTTATAATTTTTTATAAGTAGGAGAGGGTGGGAAAAAGGCCGATCAGTTCATTGCAACTAGACTTGTCAAAATGAGTTATAAATCTATTTTTTAACTTGAGTTGTTTTATGAACTATTTATATTTGGTAAATGAGTCATAAATGAATTTACAATGATAAAACAAAAAAATATGAGTATTAGATGGGTTTACAATTTACTTACACTCAATCCACCTTTGTGATTCTCTCTTTACTCTTTCTCACCCTCATTTGATCTCGCGCTTAGTCCCTTAGCACTCTCGCTTGAATTTGGAGGTGGGTTTTTATGTATTGGATTAAATATGAGCATGTTTTAATAATATGGATTATGCATTGGGGGAGTTATGAGTTACTAAATTTATATTGCAAGAAAATTGGTTAATTTGGATCATACTATTTTTGACTTGATCCGATCCATGTTTGGTGGGTCTAACTGTGATTTCTTGACTCTCTCCACCACGTCGGCCCCTTGTCATTGCAACCTCCGTTTCAACCGTGTGCCATCTTGGCGGCTGGATGGGTTTGCATGGGCGAGGGATGTGTAGAGAGAGAGCCCACATAGAGAGAGATGATTTAGATAATTTCTTAATCTATTTACATGATTCCAACCATCTGTTTGAATTAAGATCTCTTCGGTTTGTCATCAACTTCAGCTCACCTCCAAAAAGGGATCGTGATCTATTCGACCATTTGTACTTTTTTTTATTTTTTATTTTTTGGTTCTTTTCTTGATGTGAAGCCAGATCAGCATGATGTGTCCAAATTTTATGACTAGAATAATGTCATGCCAATGATTTGATGGCGTCAGTATGGAAATGACTTGATTACATAAATTGCAAATGTTACAGGCTAGACTGTCCAAAGAATATTCTCTATGAAATGATTTTCTTAAGGAGGCACTAACCCGACAATTTGTTTCTGTCAGACATTAAGCGTGCCATACATGAAGGCTTCCCGCAAGGAGGCCAACCGATCGAGGCAACGGGTAAGACATAATAAATCACTTCCATTTGTAGATCTTTCATCACCTTGTTAGGAACTTGATCAATTGGCTATATTCATTGAATCAACTTCCATTTGTAGATCTTTTATCACCTTGTTAGGAACTTGATCAATTGGCTATATTAATTGAAGCTTTCTCTAGCTAGGTTTTGTTCTAATGAACTTTATTAGCCTATTTAGCAAGTGAATCAAACCATTTCACACGAAACACTTCATTAATGGTAGTCACATACCAAAAATTTCAGGGTCCGATAGAGGATGAAGATGACGAACAGACGACCCGAGATCTTAAAAGCCGGGGGCTATGTCTTGTGCCGCTATCGTGCATGTCATATGTTGCCGCCGACGGAGGCGGCGGAGGTGGTTGGCCATCACCCGCCGCCCATTTACCGCAGTAGAGAGACTTCACAAGCTGTTCATCTCCGCTTGGATGGCTTGAGCTCATCATCTAGGTTCTCTCCTCCTCCATCATATCTGGAGCAAATTTGGTCATTCTGAAATAACCACCACTTCAGCATAGACCAAGTTTGATCCATCGATTTTTTTCCCTCCTGATGATAATGTAACTTCAGGAATCTTTTTTTTTTTTTTTTTGCCATGCACATTCGGTCCGTGATGAGCAATCATCATCGAAAGTAATCAGAAAATAAATCAACTAGTTTATGAATTGCGCCATTAATATTTAGATTTGCTTCGTCGCCAATTCTTGCGCCATTTTGCATAAACTATTTCAATCGAATAACATTCACACATTCAACACGTGCTCGACCTCCTATATGTGCACATGTGCGCATATGTATGTATTGTAGATGGCATCCCAATAAAGATACCTATGCTTAAATAGTTGATAGTTCACATTGGAATAGGGCGATAAAGTGCTGCTCCGTTCATAACTGTGGCTTATCTTGTGTCAACCTAAATTGAAGGTCTAGTTCAATCAATCTTGGCATATGCACACAATGCCGATAAGTCTAATAGAATGATGCAGATAATCATGCGAAACTTTTTTTTTTTAATTCAATTATTACATGCTTTCTTCATTGGTAAACATTAGAGAAACCATACATAATCACAGATTTGTTGCCCAAATTACGTTAAGACGAGTTGAATTCCTATCACAACTTTCTGTTGTTGTAAATAGCTCTCTCATGATCTCTCGAGAAATTTCGCTGATCATGTCAAGTCAGGAGCAAATTACAATAATTTGACAATTAGGCTCGGCCAAAACGGGAAATATTGTCCGAAAAATTTTAAATCTAATATGCTTTTGCTAATTTAGTCCCAAATTTTGAATTGTGCAATTGAATCATAAACATTTTCACTTTTTGCAATTTGAATATATTCGGCCAATTTTAACTAAAAATCATTGACATGTATACTGGCTATCTTACATGGTGTAACCTATACTAACATAAATAATTTTTAATAATATTTAAATATTTTTGTAATTGTTTTTCTTTTGTTTCTTTTTTTCCCTTCCCTTCTTCCTCTAGCTGGTTGTTAAGCCTCTGCGACTGGCTAAGGCGAGGGTGGGCAAGGTCAACCATGCCAGCTTTTGGCGAAGCTCACCCCTTCGGCCTTTAGCGGGGAAAATTACCTAAAAAATCTTAAACTTATTACATCGGTCCCAATTCAATCCTAAATTTTTCAATTGGACAAATTCAGTCATAAATATTTTCGCATTAGTACCAATTCAGTCCATCCAATCAATTTAGGTTATTTGACATAACTAGCACTAATGTGGATGGATTTTATAAATTTTAAATATTCTTTCATAATTTATTATTATTTTTCTCTTTTCTTTTCTTTCCTTTTTTTTTCTTTTGTACACTATTGGCCAGCAAGGTCATTGGCCACAGACGAGGCCGAAACCCTTGCCTGTTGGTCGACAAGGGCATGGAGTCCCTCACTTATGGTGGGCGAAGGCCTTCATTCCCTCGCTTATGGCTGACGAGGGTGCATAGGCCCTCGTTCATGGTTGGTAAGGGCCGCGACACCCTTGCCTCGTCTAGGCAAGGGTGCCGTGGCCCTCGTTGGCCAACAGGTGAGGTTTTGGGTGATGGCTTGACACTCTCGCCCATGGCTGGCTAGGGTGTGAAGGCCCTCACCCAGACCAGCCTATGGCTGGCAATGGTCGATCGACAACCTCACTAACCAAAGGGTGAAGAGAAAGAAAAAAAAGAAAAGAAAAGAAAAGAAAAGAAAAGAAAATATCTATTAAAATTTATAAATAAAATTTCCAGGTCAATGTTGGCCACGCCATGTTAGACCATTAGAGTTCATGTCAGCAATTTTTGACTGAAATTGACCGAGTGGACTGAATTGGTATTAATGCAAAAAGGTTTAGAGCTAAATTAGTTTAATTGAAAAGTTTAGAATTGAATTAGTATCATTGCAATAAATTTATGACTTTTTTTATAACTTTTCCTACCTTAAGAGCAAGCAAGCCTCACTCGCCCTTGGTGAGGCTCAACCTTACTATTATTGGGCAAGGTTGACCTCGCTAGATTTGGCGAGGGCAAGGCTCGCTCAAGGCCTATGAGGTTGACCTCACTGACCTTGGTCTCTAGCACTGGTTGTCAACCATCGTCAAGGCTTGATGATTGGCTAGGGGAAGAAGGGAATGGAAAAAGAAAGAAAGAAAAGAAAAAAATAAAAATGAAGAAATTAAAAAACATTAATATATAATTAAAAGTTCTCTACATCAGCATTGGAATTTTCATGTAGGATGGCCAATGTCAACATCAGTGATTTCATGCCAAAGTTTGTCAGATGAATTTAATTGACATAATTAAAATGTTTATAATTAAATTGATAAAAGTGCAACAAGTTTAAGATTTTTTTGATAATTTTCCCAGACAAAATACTCAATGCTTTAATTGGATCAGAAGAATGGATATTTAATCTAGTGTAAAATTGACTTGTTTATCAGGATACTTGTTCAAAAATTCATAACTCTATTGTATGATGGCCAATTTACTCATAAATTTTTTGATTTCATCAATTTAACCTTAAATTTTTCGATGATTTTTCGATTTAGTCATTTCGGCTCATGTTGGCTAAAATGTCCAATACTTAGGTGGATTATTATTGAAAATTTTCAATTTAAAAAGCTTTAATGCTTTAACCGGACCAGAAGAATGAGAATTCTATCCAGGGTAAAATTTAATCGAGCATCACATAACCATGAAATGCCAAACAAAAATATCAGAAAATAATATCATGAATTTTTAATAGGCCACCAGACTCGTCACAGACATTGGCTTGTCTCCTTAGTTTAGACGTATTTAGGCAGGTGGGCTGTCGTTTTAGTCGAAGGTGGGCCACAAGTTAGCGAACGATTCTCATCACATATATGCATATGTTAATGAAGGGGCATGAAATTTGAGATTGACTCTAGAGAGAGCCAAACTATTATTGAATTATATTAGGTGGCGTAATATATTTCCTACATGATTTTAAGTGGCAAACCATGCAAGGAGGAGATATTATTTAGTGGATTACGAAAAATTCATGAATTGGATTATCATCGCATGATATGCCGGTTTGGAGAATCCAATACGTTTATGAAAAGTACCGTAAAAAATATTAATAATGTGGATCTCCAAGTACTTGGATCTCTAAACTCATGATTGTGAGTTATCAAAAGAAGAAAAAAAAAAAAACACACGACAGTAATTGAGTCACATCTCTCAATTAGGTTTGCTTTTAAGGGTGCCCTCATCTGGTAACCTATTACGAATTAGTTCATTTTCATTGTTATGACACCTAAATTATTGCAATCCTAGAGTTTTCTATAAGCACTTTGGGTTTATGTAGACCTGTCAAAATGGGTTTCTTACCCATTTATTAACTCAAATTTATTGAAATAAGTCATATATGAACCACCTCAAATTTAACGAGCCTAATCATAAAAATATGACAAAGCGGAAGCATGAACAAACAAAATAATTTGAGTAAGAAATAAATTATTAAAATATAACCTAAATACCAATAGAAATATATGCAATTCGTTGCGAAGACGTCTGATGCATCTGTTCGAAAATCCAAACATATCTATTTGGAGCACATTGGCAAGAGAAGTTGAAAGGCTTTAAGGGAAAAAATATGTTGTGCAATGTGTTAAGAAACTAAGGGCGCGCATGAAAACCATTCTGTTTTAGAAATAGTTTCTGGAACAGAAATAGATTTTTCATTTTCTATTTCTAGAAGAGTTTCTAAGCAAAGATAACCGTTTGATAACGACACAAAATTTCTACTCTAAAAATATAAATTCTTTTGATAACGACACAAAATTTCTTCCTTTTGGATGGTGGCGGACCGGCGGATAGCGATGACGGACGACGGCGATGAAGGCTGGCAGCTGGCGACTAGTGACCGGCGGAGGTGGCGGCCAGCAGCGGCCGGCGACCGACGGCAACTGGCGGTGGCGGCCGGCGACCGACGACTGCTGTGGCGGCCGGCGGCGATCGCAACCAGCAGCGGTGGCAATCGACGGTGGCGACAAACGATGAGAAAAAATTTTTACTTCTCATTTCTATTCCAGAAATAGAAAAGTAGAAAATTATTACTTCTCATTTCTATTCCAACCCTATTTTTGGAACAAGAATCTATTTCAGAAATAGAAAATTTACCAAACAGATTTCTATTTCAGAATTGTTTCTGGAATAGAAAAACTATTTCTAGAATAGAAATTTTTTATATCATGCACCCCTAAATGTTTGCAGGCACTATGATTTGAGCAAACAACGAAACGTGGAATGTAGTACATTTATAAAAAAAACCATAAAAATTGCAGAGTTGTTTCACTTATATGTTTGAAAGTTTGTCACGTTTCTTTTAAGGAAGAGCGCTAGGTTTATGTTAAAACGTTAATTGACAAGATGGTTTTACTATAATCGGCAAAAATAATATTAGAATCACTCAATCACACCTACTCATAAGTGTTACCTAATCCTAGAATGAACCCAAACCTTCAAGAATCAATCATAAATCATAAAAATGAATTTATTTAGGCTTCAATCGTTTCATGGAAAATAATTTCGGAAAAACGATTTTCCGGATTTTCTACGGCATTCGTTTCACGTAAAATGAATTCCTTTGTGAAAATGTTTTTCATGAAAGGAAAAAGTCTTCTAAATAAGGCTCCATTTGTTTCGTGAAAAATATGGCGTTTCTAGTAAATATTTCCTAAGAAGTCATTTTCCGGGAAAAATGTAATTATTTTCCGTTTTTGGATGGAAACCTGAAAATGAAGTGAAAAATATTTTTTGCTGTTCGGTAAGAAAAATCCTTTCCCCCATATATTCTTTTTCATTTATTTTATTTTTTAAAACAAAATTTTCACATTTTTAAAAATTAATTTTTAATTATCTTTAATTTTTAAAATATATTGTTAATTTTTTTCTTTTTTATTTTTCTTTGTTTTCCATCTCCTTCTTTCTTGGTCGATCTTCGGCCACGGCGATAGCCCACGACCGGCCACCAACGAGCCACAAGGCTCGCCGCTCACTAAATTGGCGAGCATGAGCGTCGAGCTTGAGACTAGCCGATCGACAAGCTTGAGGTTCGCCTGTTGACGGTCGATGACTAGCTAAGAAAGAAGAAGATGGGAAACAAAGAAAAAAAGAAGAAAAGAAGAAAAGAAATAGAAAAGAAAAAGAAAATTCAAATAATTCAAATCAAAAAGGAAAAAATAATTAAAAAATAATTCGAATAAAGAAAAAGAAGAAGAAGAAGAAAGGGGAGAAAGAAGTGAGGATTTGTAGAGGTGTGAGATAAGAGAGATCAAGTAAGAAAAATGTTTTTCACTTTTCACTTAGGATTTCATTTTACGTTAAACAAATCTTTGGAAAAATTGGAAAATTCTTTCTCGGAAAAATATTTTTTCTCGTTCGGTAAGAAAAATCTTTTCCCTCATATATTCTTTTTCATTTATTTTATTTTTTAAAACAGATTTTTCATATTTTTAAAAATTAATTTTTAATTATCTTTAATTTTTAAAATCTATTATTATTTTTTCTTTTTTTTTTTCTTTTTTCTTTTTTTTTTTTTTTCCATCTCCTTCTTTCTTAGTCGATATTCGGCCATGGTGATGGCCCACGACCGGCCACCGCGAGCCACAAGGCTCGCCGCTCACTAAATTAGCGAGCACAAGCGTCGAGCTCGAGACTAGCTAGATTGATGAGCTCGAGATTCTCCTAGCGACGGTCGACAACTAGCCAAGAAAAAGAAAATGGGAAACAAAGAAAAAAAGAAATAGAAAAAGAAAGGAAATAGAAATTTCAAATCAAAAAGAAAAAGATAATTAAAAAATAATTCTAATAAAGAAAGAAAATAAAAAGAAAGGAGAGAAAGAAGTGAGGATTTGTAAATGTGTGAGATAGAAGAAATCAAATAAGGAAAATGTTTTCCACTTTTCAAAAGTGGAAAACATTTTCCCAAAATTCATTTTCTATTAAACGAATCTTTGGAAAATCCTGGAAAATTCTTTTCTGGAAATTATTTTCTACGAATTGGACGAAGCCTTAAAGGAAAATATTTTCCACTTTTGAAAAGTGGAAAACGTGTCGCTTGAGTGGGGTTGCACAACCTAGGTAACTACTAATCGGCATATGAGATTTATTTATCTCACTAAGGTCACACAAGCCATCAAGTGCTGCTTGGTGGTGGCTCTTGTCAATGGCTGGGAGGAGCCTTTACTGTTGCTGTTGTCACCGTGCTCTCTTTCTTTCTCACAAAGGTTTTGAGATTTTCCTTAAACTATAAATTATTTTTATCAAGTCAGTACTTAAAAACGCTGTCACTCTCATTTTATTGAGCAAGAAATGATGTAGCATTTATATGGTGGTCTTCATCAGCATTTTCATTTCCATATTGAATAGAAAGACTACCTTGAATAAAAAAAGGTATATAAACTAGGAATCACATCATTGGAAACAATTGGGTATAAAGACGAAATTGAACAAATTATAGGGAATATAGCTATGGATAAATCTATAATCCTTTACTAATATAATTTTATCATTGTTACTAATACAAGCACGAAATTGAACAAAGTACTTGTCCTTTTTTCTAAAATTTATTAATATTTTGTAATTTAAAGGTGCATTTATCGTGGCTAAATGCGCAGATGGTGACATGACAGGCACCGCCCCCCCCTCTCTCTCTCTCTCTAGGATACTCCTCCGGGCAGGAAGCGTCACCGTCGCCACGCCAGATAATACCAGTCCAGCCGCACGCTCGCCACGTGGCAAAGACCCAGAAGGGGCCCGCCAAACTTTAGATATTCGCTCCTCCTCGCGAATATCTCCTCTTCGGACACTCTCCCTCGGTTGCTTTGGCGAGTTCAGATCGAACGGCAGGTCAACCCACCAACCGATATTCACACAAAATCCGCCATGGAAACCCAACCCCTTCAAGCTTCGTCTCCATTAGGAGTCAGCTCCGCGGAACCTCCGACGCACGCCATGTCCGGCTCGCTTGAGCGAGGTAAAGTCCCACCTTCCGGCGACTTCACGTTTTCCTGAGTTGTCGGAGCTCGTTCGGTCTGTTCATGAATTGTTTGTTTGGGCAACTTTTTAGCATGTGTTCGGACGTTTATGTCAGAAAATAGGGTATTCTCAAGGTGGAATTTTTTTTGTTGACTACCGTGTGCACCATTCTGATTGAATTGTGAAATGGGTAATTTCTTGCATAAATTTGAGATTCTGGACTGCACCATTTCTGGTTTTGGGAATGTGTGGTCTTTGTGAAACGTCAGACTATAGGCAGGTGTTGTATGCGATCGTTCTTCGTAATTGAAGTCTCCGGTGGCTTCTGCTTTCTATGGTTTTTGCTAAAGCTCCAGACCTCTAAATTGGTTTCAGAGATAGTTAATGCTTGGAAAATTAATGAAGGCAAATGTCACTTTTAGTCTGAGGTTGAACTTGAAGTTGCAGTTGCTGGTCGCGACCAATATAAAGCAGGGAGGATTTGTGACTCATTCCATAGAATAGGCAAAATTTAAAGGATTACCCTGCGTCAAAAGTTGACTGGGGACATGTTTGCTTAAATTGTAATTTGTTGCATATAGATAGTGAAAGAACGGAAACTGGGCAAAGTGCAAGTTGAATTCATGTATCGCTGGTGAAGAAACAATATTCATAACTATTGGACAGAGGAGTGCAAGTAATGCGTGTTTTGATTGAATTTCACATATATTTTCAGGTTATGAGGAGACCTCCGATGCCCATGAGGAAAAGAAAGAACTAAAATGGGAACTCGAAAGTTCTGGAGAGGAGTGGCAAACAAGTATGGGGAGTCCGAAAAAGAAAGCGATCAATGCGTCTCACAAGTTCAGATGGTCTCTCTCTGCCAAGACAAGGGGCCAGAGGAAAAACGATAGCCAAGTTATATACTACCCAATTGAGGATGTCCGGGATGTTGACGAGCAAAAGATCGTAGATGAATTTCGGCAGGCACTGATTTCAGATGGGTTTCTACCTCCAAGACACGATGATTATCATATGCTTTTGAGGTGGTCTTCTCTGTCTACTTTCTCATTCCCCTCTCTCTGAGACTACATTCAACCAACACATGATAATTGCGGGCTGCATATCGTCTCTTTCTCTTCTCCTTTATGTTGCGATTGGAATATTGGGAGGTGTTTGACCCAACCTAAGAATGGGCTGCCGATAAAATATTTTGTCTTGTTTTTACATGTACTTGTCTTCAGTAGTCCCTTCAGGCAATTATGTGGAAGAGGCTGAAGTTTAGATATTAGCTGCTGTGGATTTGTCTTCTGAAGTGGAATGTCTGGCTAAATGGTGTTCATTATGTAGTGCTAAATCATGTGAAATTCCTTAATATGCTTAAGAAAGCCCTCTGTTTTCTTCCAAGTTTTGTTGCGAATGGCTGGCAATAATTCAGCTTGAGTTCCCTCAGCAGTAGGTTCTCAATTGTTTTTTGTTCTGTTTTGAATGTCATCCTTCGAAATCTTTTGGTTCTAATAAATAAGTCTTTTCAGGTTGAGCTTCTTCTTAACTTTCTGGGCATCGAGACTCATGTCGTCTTTTTCTTTAGATTTCTGAAAGCAAGGAAATTTGCCATTGAGAAAGCAAGACATATGTGGGCTGAAATGATTCAATGGAGGAAGGACTTTGGCACCGACACAATTATGGAGGTACTTCAATATTTCTCTTGCATATTGAGAGTTTGAATCCTGGGCTAAGCAGTGATACTGCTTATGTCTAGAGACTCTTTGGAGCTGGCTGCTTTTGTGACTGTTTTCAGGAGTTGATTGATAAAAAATCTGTTTCTTACTTGCATGTAATGCATATCACTTTGTAGCTGATTCTGCATCGAATTGCTTGCTTGCCACCGTTGCAGTCTTGTATGATGCTGGACCCTCTTCTTTTTCTTTCTTCAGGATTTTCAGTTCAGAGAGAAAAATGAAGTTCTTCAGTACTACCCTCAGACATATCATGGGGTAGATAAAGACGGAAGGCCTATTTATATCGAGAGACTTGGGAAAGTTGATCCTGACAAGCTTATGGAAGTGACTACTATTGATCGCTATGTTAGATTCCATGTTCAGGAGTTTGAGAAAACTGTTGCCTTTAAGTTCCCAGCTTGCTCTGTTGCTGCAAAGAAGTACATAGATTCTAGTACAACCATTTTGGATGTTAAGGGCGTGGTATGTTGGTTGATACTTTATCAGAAGTTCCTTTGATCTCTATCTAGAGCTATTGGGGCCTTAAAATAATCATCTTTGGTTATTGTACATATCATCAGGGTCTTAAGAACTTTACAAAGCAAGCACGTGAACTCATCATGCGGCTACAGAAGATTGACAGTGATTACTACCCTGAAGTATGTAAATCAATCTGTTCTCTTGATACTCTTGTTGTCTGACTGTTGCTGGCTTGATCAGTTATGGTTTTGATTTTTGGCTTAATGGAGTTATCAGATACAAAGTATTGTAACATATAAAAGACATCTATGCAGAGGCTTTCCAGAATGTTCATCATTAACGCTGCTACTGGTTTCAAGCTTCTCTGGGACACAGTGAAGTATTTTCTTGATCCCACGATGGTTTCAAAGATTCATGTAAAGTTTAATGTCCAGTTGAGCATTTAACAGCAAATTCAGCTCTGCCTTATATAAATTAACTGGATTTCTGTGTAGGTTCTTGGTAACAAATATCAAAGTAAACTACTTGAAGTAATTGATGCAAGGTGAGACATTGCATTCATTGTGATTGTAATGATCATTCCTGGCTGGCTGTGTACTTCCAAAGCATTAAGACATTCTAGGTTTGCAGTGAGTTGCCAGAATTTCTTGGTGGTAGCTGTACTTGTGCCGACCAGGGTGGCTGCATGAGATCGGAGAAGGGTCCATGGAAAGACCCCAACATACTAAAAGTGAGACATGGTAGTCCTTATCCTTAACTTTAACGGAAGAGAGAAGGCATATTTTAATATTACTATCTAATGATTTTTATCATTGCACGTGTGAGCTACTGAAGATAGTGCTTGATGGCCAAGCACTAATCAACAGACGTACGATGATGGGCAGGAACATCAACGAGGAAGTTGCTTCTTGTGATACCCTCGTCGGTCCCCAGGTATGCTCTTGCTAAAGTGAGGTATTATCTAGGCAATTGGACACTGACAATCATTTCACAAATTTTCATTCATGCTCTCTAAGAGTTCTATATAAGTTTACCAATGATAAAGTTTTCTCAATGTTAAACTAAGGTTTTATCCTGCCTTAAGTTTATCATTTTGTTTATTGTTTGTGTTCAATGTTGAGTTAGATCTACAATGGTACGTCAGCTGCGGCAGCATCAGGATCTGAGGTGGATGATATTGCTTCTCCCTGAGGAGAAAGGAGCGATATTGTCCCAGATGTGACTCCTTTCTCTGAAGAAGTAAGTTAATTTGACGTCAGAATGATAGTTATATATGCAATGGCTACAAGTGGTATTCATGGGATTCCTTTTGCTAGGCAAAGATGACAAGTGATGGAACTTTTGTAGGTAACTTATCTGAATATGATCGACGTAGTACTATGATTGACGAGGCTGTAGACCGGGGTTCGGGGAATACAGACAGCCTTTCCAGAGGTCAGCAAATTCGATAAATTCACTGAATGATCATCTATGCTCTTATTTCCTTGGTTGTTGGGGCATTCAAGAAAGTTGAGCTTGGACCTTGTCGCCTTTACTAACATACTCATCCAAGCAAATGAAAATTCTTTTAATACCTACAATACAGGATCAAGTAGTCTATAGACAAGGTGGATACGAAGTGGAATAAACTATGACCCTTATCATTCATTGTCAATTATGTCATGTATCACTATTCATTCAGTGTTGTTACACATGATCATATTATGAGAGCATATGTGATACGACGACATGATGGTAGTTGGATGGCGAGCCTCTTGCCCCCCTTGTTGTAAAGAGCTTGGTTGACTAGGGCCCATTTTTGTGGGCATGTAATAATGTCTCGAGAGCATATGCCTTTGGCACCAGCCAGATGATGCAGTTAATTTGAGGTAAGCTGGGATCGTGTAATATGTGTCTCGGGAATGTTTCCCGTGCCTGACACCACCTATACTCTTGTCCATGCTGCGCTAGTGGGCTGCCTTATGCTTGTCCTGGATTTTGTTCAGTCGCATACCATTTGATTGAGAAGGTCAGCGGCTCTATGTTCAATCCCACTCGTCGTAATCCTGAGTCTCTCATGGATCCCGTGGAGGAATCCCATCTGCCTTCAACTTTTGGGATGGGGGTTTTGGTTTTTTTTTTTTCGTTTCGTTTTGTTTCGTTTTGTTTTGTTTTGTTCTTTGGGTGGGGGGTGGGGAGGGGTTGGGGTTGGGTTGGGTTGGAGATCTTCCTCATCTTTATTACTATTTAATAAAATTTTATTATAAAATAATGGAAGGAAAAGAAAGAAATAAAAAAGGAAAGAATTTTTTAAAAAGGGAAAAATGATAAATAAAAAAATAAGTAAATAAAAACGAATGAGGCAAGTGTCATGAGAGATTCTTACTATATTCATTTGTGCAATTTTTAGGTTCATTTATACTAATATGCTATTCATACCAAACAAAGGACATAATAGGATGTGAAAATATTAACTTTATCACCGTGATTTACTAAACCGATATGATATAGCAAAATCCCTAGCTTCCAAATAGTATCCCATCCAATCCGATCTTACCTACAAATCCAAGCGACCAAACATAGCCCTAGAGTGATAGGTAAGGAGTCTAGTTGCCATGAGCTTTGTTTAGCATGATAACTTTGGACATCTTGCCCTTTACTTGGGTAAGTTCTAGTCATCTGATTTCTCAAGCACAGTGCGAGGCAATTTTATTTTCGAAAACGGAAGAAAGATTTTCCCAAAATCATCATGCGATTAATCTATCTATGAACAACACTTATCAAGATACTGTCCTTATTACATTCATGTGTGAATATGTGATTTTTGAAAAGCATAAAATCTAAGCTATTATGACCAGAGTGGAAGCGTGAACAAACAAAACAATTTGAGTAGGAAATAATTTATTAAAATAAAACTTGCATGCCAATAGATTTATGTGCAATTTGTTACGAAGACGTTGGATGCATTTGTTCAAAAGTTTGAACAATATCCATTTAGGAACACATTGGCGAGAGAAATTTAAAGGTTTTGAGTAAACTTATTTGTTGTGTGATGTTGTTAAAGAATTGAATGTATGCAGACGCTTTGACTTAAGCAAATAGCAAAAAGCGTAGTTCAATACATCTATCTGAAAAATCATAGAAATTGTAGAGTTGTTTTTACTTGGATGTTCGAAAGTTGTGACGGTTTCCTTGGAGTTTGAGCGCTAAATTTATGCTTAATTGTCAAATCGATAGGATGGTTCTATTATAATCAGCAATAATGACATCAAAATCACTTAGTCATACCCACTCATAACTGTCTTCCATATCTAGATTAAACACAAACCTGCGAGAATCAACCACAACTCACAAGAAATGAATTTTCTTACTTTCTCGATTTTATTGGTGATGGCTCTCGATACTCTTTCTATCTCTCAATAGTTTTTAGACGTATTAGGCACCTTCACCATGCAAATGAGACTGAACTCCACAGAAAAATATTTTTAAGCAAAAAATTATGAAACCTTCTCCAACGTTTTTTTCACCTAATTTTTCACCTCTGATAAAATCATTAAGTTTGATTCAGGGTTGACTGAGAGTTGACCAAATTTTAACCGGCAGGATACAATGCTCAAAACACATTTTAAACATAAAAAATCAAAACGAGTTTATAATCATATTACCACTTGAATTCGACAGTCAATTTTTTTTACTATTTAGGATTGATTGCGCTCTATTTGCGGTATCACGAAGTTTGCGATATACCCTTTTTGATTGAATTTCCCGAAACTACAGATCGCAAACCTCCCAATGCAACAAAAATCAGGTGGAGCAGAAGTCAGACGAGGAGCAGTCACCGGTCAAACCTTTCGATATTCAAAAGAAACGTCTTCATAGCCCAAAATTGTACTCTTTTTTTTTTCTTTGATCGAACAAAACTGTACTTAGAGGACTCAAAATCAAATGAAACTCTCCAATGCCCTAGTTATGGTAAATAATAATTTCTGAAAATGATAAGTTACCAAAATGGCTCTTGATTCACAATTCCAAATTTTGTATGATTTGAAATCTCAGAGAAAAAATTTCCCAAAAAATTCTAAACCCGATGCGATTTTTTTCAATTTAGTCTGAAACCTTTTTTTTTCCTGCTAATTCAATCATAAATATATTGTAATTGTACCAATTCAACCATCCAGCCAAATTTGACAAGCTTGCGTCGACGAACATTTTTTAATAATATATTATTCTTTTGAATTTTTATTTTTTATTTTATTTTCCTTCTTCTTGCTATGACGACTAGCTAGAGCCTAGAGGGGAGGGTCGGTTGATGGCTAGTGGTGAGCTTGCCTCACCATCGCTAGGTGAGGGCGAGCTCACCCAGCCACTGTGGCAAGGCAAGCCCCATCAGATTTGGCCAAGCCTCGCCTTGCCAGTGGACGATAAGGCTGACCTCACCCATGTTCGACAAGGCAAGCCCTCGCTAGTGCATCAATGAACTTACCTCGTCGTTGCTGGGCAAGGATGAGCTCGTCCAGCAAGGGATTTATGCTTAAAAGTGGGTAAATCAAGTCAATTGTAGCAGATATGCTATCCTACAATAGGCATATTTCATGTTCAAGCCATTTAGGGATTGGCTTTTAGTTGCAAACTATCTAGAGACTTAGTTTAGAGTATAGAGACACTCAAGGGTGCTTAGTTTAGAGTATAGAGACACTAAAGGGTGCTTAGTTTAGAGTATAGAGACACTCAAGGGTGCTAGAATAATAACATTTTTAACTAACTGAATTGCATTTTTTATAGGATCCTATCATATTGGAGAAGACAAAGCGTTTAGATAGGCATAAGAGATTTATCACAAGCATACACTTTACTTCAAGGGACTATCCCAAAACATTACATCCTTGACTCGGTGGGGGCTTGCCTTGCCAATGGTTGGGCGACGCCTACCTTGCCAAATTTAGGCAAGGTTGGCCTGGCTAAATCTGACGAGGTCTCGCCTCACTAGTGGTTGGGTGAGCTTGCCCTCCCCTTGCAATGGCAAGGCAAGCTCACCGCTAGCTCGACAATCGGCCCTACCCTCTGGTTGTCGTCGGAGAAGGGGAAGAAGGAGAGAGGAGGAAAAAGAAAATTAAAGGAAAAAAAAACAAAGAAAATTTCAAAAATATAAAATAAAATATTATTAAAAATTGTCTGTTGGCACTGGCTAGTGTCCATGTTAGTATTGGTAGGCCAAATTTGATTGAATGGATTGAATTGGTAAAAAAAAAAAAAAAAAAAAAAAAAGAAGAAGAAAAAGAAAAAGAAAGGTTTAGGACTAAATTGAAAATATTACAATAAGTTTAGTAATTTTTTGGTAATTTTCCCAAATCTCAAATTTCGTGATTTTGTGATTTTACATAACAATATAATGCTTACCTGGGATGGCAACGTGCACTTGAGAGCTGATCATGTCTTGCAAAAGTTTGAAACAGATTTGATAAATGATTTCTTCTTCATCTGCTATCCGATTCACTCGATTTTTGACGCGTTAGAAACCTTGCGATTGCTAATTTCGAGGTATACCCTCAAAATCAAAGGAGTCTCAAGCTTCCCCACCATGCTAGAGTCAGGCCACCTAATTTGGGGATAAAAAGATTGATGATCGGAATTATGGGTATATGTGGCTGTCGAAGAAAAGGTCTTGACAAGGGAAACAAATCTTTGGACCACTCTAAATCATCTATCAATGTTCACTTGACCGTTTGTCAATCGGTTGACTTTTTTAACATTTGTTAGATGCGTTAGCAATTGTAGTCCACTATAAAGGATCTTAAATTGCAAATAGTACATAGTCTCACACTGATCTTACTGTAAGCATTTCCATTTTACTTAAAACAAACACAGAATCTCAAAAATCAGAATTTTTATCTATAGCATAGTTATGTACTATACTTTTTATTGAATTACAACTAAATGCACTACTTTACAACGGCCTACTTTCATTAGCAACATGATTCCTCAAGCACCGTAGGTTGGAAAAATTATCCAAAAACTCCTAAATTTATTTTACGATAGTCAATTTAATTATAAACTTTTCAATTTGGCTAATTTAGTCCTAAACCTTTTTAACAATTTGCTAATGCAGTCATTGGAGTCACTATTGGTGGGAATTCACTAACTTAGATAATTTTTGCAATTTTTTGTATTATTTCTTTTCCTTTTCCTTCCTTTGCTTTTTCTTTTTCTTTTTTTTCTTTTCTAATTTCCCCCTTCTAGTCAATGGCCTCGGCAATGGTTGGTGGAGTTCGCCTACCACGGGCAAGGGCGTCATGGCCTTTCCTAGATTTGCCAAAAGGCCATGATGCTCTTGCTTGGCCTAGATTTGAAAAGGGCATCTTGATCCTTGTCAGGTTTGGGTAAACCGTGACTCCCTTGCTATGGACAATGAGGGATTGGGCGAGGGCTACGACACTCTCACCAACACATCAAGGGCTCATGAGCCCTAACCTAGTGGTTGATAAGGGCATGCAGACCTCACTTGTAGCCCATAGCCTTTGTTGGCCATTGTTACCAGCGAGTGAAAAGGGAAAAAAGAATTAGAAAAAGGAAAAGGAAATAATTAAAAAAGAAAAGAAGGAAAATTTATCCAAGTCAATATTGGTTATGTCATATAAAACAATCGGTGTTCACAATAGTGATTTTTGGCTAAAATTAATCGAAAAAACTATATTGACAAATAGTCAAAATGTTTAGAAATTAATTGGTCAAGCTTAAAAGATGAAGTCTTAAATACCACTCCTTCCCTTCACATGTTACATGGGGGCTACGCATGTTCCAAACAGTCATTACATCACGTGTTAGTCTTTTCAAAAGTAGATATCATAATTGCATTAAGAGTCACGCTCGCCTAATTTGTTAAAATATATCTCGAGTTTCAACTCATAAATGAAATCCGATATGAGATTAATTGTTATTTGTGGAAATCTAAATAGCCCAAAATTGGATCCCTATGGACGTCCGATTTTTCCTTAGGAAATCAAGATTTTCTGTTCGGTGATAAGAGTCCACGTTGTCAAAGGATTACTGTTTCGTCATGTATCAAGATTTTCTCTTTCGGAAATCAAGATTTTGTGTTCGGTGATATAAAATTAGTGCGGGCAAGAGATACACGAAGCCAACTTCTTTGACCAATCCAATTAGGGTTTCTTTCAAGTATTGTATAATTGTATATTCGCGGATATCCTTTCTTGATGAAGTCGGCCAAAGAAAAGACGAAATAGGAAAGTTCAAATCTTGGACTTGATCGATCGAAACTCCACTGGAATTTTATTGCTATATCCGTGTGTTGTTGTTCGTACAATTACATTCAAGAGATAAGTGTTCAAGCCATTTGTTTGAATGGCTTGAGTTTGATTGTTATCTTTGTGATATAATGAATTCATAAACATAAGTCATTGTGATCCAATTACGTAAAACTAGTGTCGGATTTAATTTCTTGTTCATTTTATTTTACTGTTTAGTCGCTTGCTTTTAATAACATAATTAATGAATTTTTTTTCCGTTGAAAATGGAATTTTCGGTTCTATCTGAGTATTGACTAATCTCCCTGGACTACAAGAGAAAATACAAATGGCATAGGTGGTGAGTATGGTTCAATTTTATTCAAATGAATTAAACCAGATAACTGATCACGAAATCGAAATGGATTCTATTTGTTTCTTAACTAATCAAATCGGATTTGCTTTCTCTCTCTTTCCTTATGAAGTGACTTTTTTTTTTTTTTTTGGTAACGCTTATGAAGTGACTTTTAATCTATCTTAAAACGTCAAATCTAATCATTAAGAGAACAATGTTACAATCACATCAAACGGGAGCATCAACCTTCGCTGTTTGGAATGAAAGCAAAAATTAGTTACTCAATTCTAAATCTATTTTAGCGATGTTAGGTCAATTATAAATTTTCTAATTTTGACAATTGAGTCTTAAATCTTAACCCCTCCAATGAAATCCTTTCAATCCATTTTCGCCATGAATTGTTGATATGACAATGTACTACGTAAGACAACCAAAGATGACACACCGCCATATCAACGATATCTAGAGGAAATTGACCAGCAAAAACTATATTGGGATTATGTGCATAGTTTTAAAATTCATATGGCAAAATTGAAAAATTTATGATTAAATTGACATTCGCAAAAACAGGTTTAGCATTGATTGAATACTATCTCCCAAAATGAAAAATTAGCCAAAATTCAAGAGGCTAGGAGGCCAAAACGGAAGAACACTTTTGCTCGGTCCCTTACGTGTATATGATTTAATTGCCCGTGAGTGTAATTGAGTAAATCCAATGGTCATTTCAATTTCAAATTTTTATCTAAAAATGATTTGAAAAAAAAAAAAAAAAAAAAACCTATACGTCCACATATCATAACCATACAAAACTATAAATGAATAAAATTGTAATTTGTGATAATCAAGATTTAAACGAGCAGTCACGAACATCTTACCTTTTAAATTGAAACTCAAATGTAGAGTATTCCCTCAATCAAACTCGGCTTTATATAAAAATGTAATATCTATATCTTCCATCATATTTTTTTCTTGAAATAATGACACCAATAATTCTTATGTTTTACCACCGCTTGCGGTGGTCGCAATAGTTTGGGTTCTCTCCCCCTAACGCAAGAAGATGAGTTCGAATTCCTCACGATTATTAGGGATTCTTAAGTGTGGCGTCAGGATGGTGGGTCATCCGCTAGCGTCATCCCAGGATTTACTCTCTGATTAGGTCACCCAAAAAAATAATGATAATAATTCTTATGTTTTTAATTCCATTCAATATCATTCATGTACATCTTTTTTCTCAATTTGGTTGTCCCTAAACTATATAGTCTTTTGTTTAAGTTAGCTTGTTCCACTAGATATATAAACGCACATGCTGATGTGACAATTGACATGTCTTTTAAATGTTTTTATCAAATCAATCGAAACCATAAAAATTATAAAAATGCAAAAAAAGAAAAGAAAAGAGGAAAACATTGGTCCATCATGGGTGTAACTTGCGTCGGTTGTGGGCCGTCCTGTCGGTGGTGGTCCTTGTGTGGCAAGGGCTTGATGAACTATTTTGAGATTTTCCTTAAAACTATAAATTATTTTCAATAAGTAGCACTAAAAAGACCATGTCGCCTTTGTTTTACTCAATGAGAATTAGTATAGTATTGATAGGGTTAATACCCTGAAAAACCCCAAACTGATACACTTGTGACAAATTTACCCCAAATTATTTTTTTGACCATCAAAAACCCCAAACCAGTATACTGACAAATTTACCCCAAACCAGTACACTTGTAACAAATTTACCCTCTGTTAGTTTTCGCTAAATTTTATTATCAAATTATTAAGTTAAATGACACGTGACAATTAACTAGTATACAAATTTGGGATTTTATAATCCATTTGTCAGAGTTTACAATTTTTATGATTTTTTTGTGGTATTAATCCAATTTAGCGAAGGGTATATTTGTCACAAATTTATCAGTTTGGGGTTTTTTGCGGTCGAATAAATTAGTTTGGGGTAAATTTGTCATAAATGTACCAATTTAGGGTTTTTTATAATCAATCGGGGTAAATTTGTCACAAATATACCAGTTTGGGGTTTTTCATGGTCAAAAAAATAGTTTGGGGTAAATTTGTCACTGGTGTACCAGTTTAGGGTTTTTCAAGGTATTAACTCGTATTGATATGGTGGTTTACTTTACGTTAGCATTTTCATTTCCATATTATATAGAAAGACTAACTTGAATAAAAAAAATGTATACAATTTAGGAATCACATCATCAAGAAAAAACGGGTATAAGGACAAAATTGACTAAATTATAAAGAATATAGCTAGGGATAAATCTATATTCTTTACTAATATATTTTAGGGTTAATACCTTGAAAAACCCTAAATCGGTACACTTGTAATAAATTTATCCCGAACTATTATTTTGACCACAAAAAACTCCAAACTAGTATACATTTGACAAATTTGTCCAAAATCGGTACACTTGTGACAAATTTATCCTTTGTTAGTAAACTATCAAATTATTAAGTTAAATAACACGTTACAGTTGACTAGTATACCAATTTAGGATTTTATGCTTCGTTTGTCATAAGTTATATATATATATATTTTTTTTTTTGTGATATCAATCCAATTTAGCGGAAAGTGTATTTGTCACAAATTTACCAGGTTTAGGGTTTTTGTTGTCGAATAAATTAATTTAGGGTAAATTTATCGTCAATGTACTAATTTATAGTTTTTTATTGTTAGTCGGGTTACATTTATCACATATGTACTAATTTTAGATTTTTTATAATAAAAAATAATTTAAGATAAATTTATCAAAAATATATCAATTTTATATTTTTTAGAATATTAACTCATAATTTTATTCATGGTTACTTTTTCGGAAGTATGTGTGCTTTTTCTAGTAAATATTAACATTTTATAATATTTAAGAGTGCATTTCTTGAGGTTAAGCGCACGGATGGTGACGTGACAAGTACAGCCATCATCTCTAGGATCACTCCTCCCAGAAGCAAGAAGCGTCACTGCCGCCACGCTAGATAACACCCATCCAGCCCCATGCCCGCCACGTGGCAAAGACCCAGAAGGGACCCGCCGAAATTCACATATTCGCTCCTCCTCAAGAATCTCTCCTTCGGTTGCTTTGGCGTGTGCAGATCGAACAACAGGCCTCCGCCACACAACCGACCGAAATTCACAGGAAATCCGCCATGAAACCCAACCCCTTCAAGCTTCGTGTCCATTAGGAATCGGCTCCGCGGAACCTCCGACGCACGCCATGTCCGGCTCGCTCGAGCGTGGTAAGTCCCACCTTCTTGCTCGTTCGGTCTTCTGTTCATGAACTGTTTGTTTGGGCAGATTTTAGTATGTGTTCAGACGTTTATGTCAGAGAAAGAGGGTATTCTTGAGGTGGAATTTTTTTGTTTTACTGCTGAGTGCACCGTTTTTTGAATTTGTGTGTACCTTGTTGGACTGGCTTTATCTCGTCTTGTTCGTAGGCAATTCATCCTATATTTAGATAATTCTGTTTGAATTGTAAAACGAGTAATTTCTTGCATAAATTTGCGCTTCTGGACTGCACCTTTTCTGGTTCCGGGCATGTGCGGTCTTTGTGAAACGTCAGACCATAGACAGGTATTGTATGCAATCGCTTTCATGAATGATCTGCTTTCTATGGTTTTTGCTAAAGCTCCGGACCTCTGAATAGGTTTCAGAGACAGTTATGCTTGGAAAATTAATGAAGGCAAATGTCACTATTAGTCTAAGGTCGAACTTGTAGTTGCCGCTGCTGGTTGTGAACAAAATAACCCAGGGAGGATTTGGGACTCATTCCATAGGAGAGGCAAAATTTAAAGGGATACTGTGCATCAAAAGTTAACTGGAGACATGTTTGCTTAAATTCTAATTTGTTGCAAATAGGTAGTGAAATAACTGAAACAGGGCAAAGTGCAAGTTGAATTCATGTATCACGGGTGAAGAAATTGTTCCGATATTCATTACTATTGGAAAGAGGGGTGCAAGTAATGGGAGTTTTAATTTGACTTCAAACATATTTTAAGGTTATGAGGGGATATCCGATGCCCATGAGGAAAAGAGAGAACTAAAATGGGAACTTGAAAGTTTTGAAGAGGACCGTCGAACAAGGATGGGAAGTCTGAAAAAGAAAGCGATCAACGTGTCTCACAAGTTCAGACGGTCTCTCTCTGTCAAGAGAAAGGGCCATAGGAAAAGCGACAGCCAAGTTATATACTCCTCAGTCGAGGATGTCCGGGATGTTGAGGAGCAAAAGATTGTTGATGAATTTCGGCAGGTGCTGATTTCAGATGGGCTTCTACCTCCAAGACACAACAATTATCATATGCTTTTGAGGTGATCTTCTCTGTCTACTTTCTTTTTCCCCTCTCTCTAAGTCAGCATTCAACCAATGCATGATAACTTATCATGCAAACGTGAGGGGCTGCATATCATCTCTTTCTCTTCTTCTTTATGTTGCAATTGGAATATTGGGAAGTGTTTGACCCAACCTAAGAATGGGCTGCCGACCAAAAACTTTACCACATTTATATGTATATTTGTCTTACGTAGTCCCAGACATAGTCTTCAGGAAATTATGTGGTAGAAGCTGAAGTTTAGACATTACCTGCTGTGGATTTATCTTCTGAAGTGGAATGTCTGGCTAAATGGTGTTCCATTGTGTAGCTCTATCATCTGAAATCCCTTAATATGCTAAAGAGAGCCCTCTGATTTCTTCCAAGTTATGTTGTGAATGGCTGGCAGTTAAATTAACTTAGTGCGTCTGGTGCATTTTGTCAAAACTTAAAATCATTCAGCTTGAGCTCCTTCAGCGGTGGCTTTTCCATTTTTATTTTTTTCTGTTTTAATGAAATCCTTCAAAATATTTTGGTTTCTACTAGACAAGCCTTTTCAGGTTGATCTTGTTCTTAACTTCTGTACATCAAGACTCATGTCATATTTTTCTTTAGATTTCTGAAAGCAAGGAAATTTGACATTCAGAAAGCAAGACATATGTGGGCTGAAATGATTCAATGGAGGAAGGACTTTGGCACTGACACGATTTTCGAGGTACTTCAATATTTCTCCCGCATATTGAGAGTTTGAATCCTGGGCTAAGGAGCGATACTGCTTATGTCTAGAAACTCTTTGGAACTGGCCTGCTTTTGTGCACTTCTCAGGAGTTAATTGCTTAAAAATATGTTTCTTTCTTTCATGTAATGCATATTACTTTGTAGCTGATTCTGCATTGAATTGCTTGCTTGCCACTGTTGTAGTCTTCTACGATGCTGGACCCCCTTCGTTTTCTTTTTTCAGGATTTTCAGTTCAAAGAGAGAAATGAAGTTCTTCAGTACTACCCTCAGGCATATCATGGGGTAGATAAAGACGGAAGACCTATCTATATCGAGAGACTTGGGAAAGTCAATCCTGACAAGCTTATGCAAGTGACTACTGTTGATCGCTATGTTAGATACCACGTTCAAGAGTTTGAGAAAACTGTTGCCTTTAAGTTCCCAGCTTGCTCTGTTGCTGCAAGGAAGCACATAGATTCTAGTACAACCATTTTGGATGTTAAGGGTGTGGTATGTTGATTGATACTTTACTGGCAGTTCATCTCTATCTAGAGCTATTGTGGTCTTAAAATAATCATCTTTGGTCATTATACATATCATCAGGGTCTTAAGAACTTTACAAAACAAGCACGTGAACTCATCATGCAGCTACAGAAGATTGACAGTGATTACTACCCTGAAGTACGTAAATCAATCTGTTCTCCTGATACTCTTGTTCACTGACTGTGGCTGGCTTGATCAGTTATGGTTTTGATTCTTGGCTTAATGGAGTTTTCAGATACAAAGTATTGTAACAAGTAAATGACATCTATACAGACGCTCTCCAGAATGTTCATCATTAATGCTGCTCCTGGTTTCAAGCTTCTCTGGAACACAGTGAAGTCTTTTCTTGATCCCACAACGATTTCAAAGATTCATGTAAAGTGCAATGTCCAGTTGAGCTTTTAACAGCAAATTCAGCTCTGCCTTATATAAATTAACTAAATTTCTGTGTAGGTTCTTGGTAACAAATATCGAAGTAAATTACTTGAAGTAATTGATGCAAGGTGAGACATTGCATTCATTGTGATTGTAATGATCATTCCAGGCTAGCTGTGTACTTCCAAAGCATTAAGACATTCTAGGTCTGCAGTGAGTTGCCAGAATTTCTTGGCGGTAGCTGTACTTGTGCCGACCAGGGTGGCTGCATGAGATCGGATAAGGGTCCATGGAAAGACCCCAACATACTAAAGGTGAGACATGGTAGTCCTTATTCTTAACTTCAACGGAAAAGAGAAGGCATATTTTAATATTACTATCTAATGATTTTTATCATTGCACGCGTGAGCTGTTTTAGATAGTGCTTGATGACCAAGCACTACCCGACGGACATACAACGATGGGCAGGAACATCAATGAGGATGTTGCTTCTTGTGATACCATGGTCTGTCCCCTGGTATGTTCTTGCTAAAGTGAGGTCTTATCTACACAATTGGACACTGAAGATCATTTCACGAATTTACTTTCATTCTCTCTTAAGAGTTTTATATAAGTTTACCAATGATAAAGTTTTCTCATTGTTAAACTAAGGTTTTATCTGCTTTAAGTTTATCATTTTGTTTATCATTTGTGTTCATTGTTGAGTTAGATCAATGATGGTACGGTAGCTGCAACAGCATCAGGAGCTGAGGTGGATGATATTGCTTCTCCCAGAGCAGAAAGGAGCTCTATTGTCCCAGATGTGACTTCTTTCTCTGAAGAAGTAAGTTAATTTGACATCGGAATGATAGTCTATGCAATGGCTACAAGTGGTATTCATGGATTCCTTTTTCTAGGCAAAGATGACAAGCAACGGAACTTCTGTGGGTAACTTATCTGGATATGATGGAAGTAGTCCTATGATTGATGAGGCTGTAGACCAGGATTCGGGGAATACAGACAGCCTTTCTGGAGGTCGGCAATTTCAACAAATTCACTGAATGATCATCTATGCTCTTATTTCCTTGGTTGTTGGGGCATGCGAGAAAGTTGAGCTTGGACCTTGTCTCCTTTAATAACATACTCATCCAAGCAAATGAAATTAGTTCTAATGCCTACAATGCAGGATTGAGTAGTCCATAGACAAGTTTGATCTGAAGTAGAATAAACTATTATTATTCAATGTCAATTTTGTCACATATCACTATTCATTCAGTGTTGTTACACATGGAGGGATCACTTCATATAGATCATATTATAAGAGCACATGTGAGACAACGACATGATGGTAGTTGGACGCTGAACATCTTGCACCCATAAAGAGATTGGTTGACAATGGTCCAATTCTGTGAGCATGTAACAATGTCTCAAGTGCACATTTTTCTGGCACCAGCCAGATGTTACAATTAATTTGAGGTAGCTTGGATCATGTAATATGTGTTTCAGGGGCGTTTCCTGTGCCTGGCATTGATGAATGTGGAGGAGGAACCTACACTTGTGTCCATCCTGCGCTAGTGGCCTGCTTTATGCTCGTCCTGGCTTTTGTCCGTTCAGTTGCATACCATTTGATCGAGAAGGTCAGTGGCTCTATGTTCAATTCCACTCGTCATAATCCTCAATCTGTCATGGATCCTGTCGAGGAGTCCCATCTGCCTTCAACTGGTGCTAAGCATAAAGAGGGGGATCTTCCCTCATCTATTTGGAAAAGGCTGGATGAACTTGAAAAGAAGGTAGAAATGCAAACTGAAAGGCCTGCTGCAATTCCACGTGAGAAGGAAGAGTTGCTGAATGCTGCTATTTACCGCGTAGATGCATTAGAGGCAGAGCTAATCGCCACTAAAAAGGTGAAGACCAAAATTCATTCAGGATTTTAAGTTGATTGGGCTTTTCGTTGCGTACTAATTCTGGCATTTGTCATTTTATTGTAATGATGTCCTTTCATGTGAACAGGCGCTGTTTGAATCTTTGATGAGGCAAGAAGAAATTATTGCATACATCGATGCAGCCAAATATAAGGTCAGAGATGCATCTACGAATTTAGCACGTGTCCGTTTCCTTGCCTTACCTATTAGGGCATTCCCGGTTTGGGGTGGGGTTGTGGGCATAAATTTGTCTCCATTTTGATGCACAGGATTATTGTTGCCTGCAATATGAAGATGGCAATTGTTTATTTCGTTCTTGTCTGTGCAGCAGAAGAAGTGCTGGTAAAGATGTGGGATCTGCCGGTGGAAAGAATGCTGAGTGGTTTTGTTACGCTATTTAACTGGCGTATGTAGGAGCACGTTCGTGAGTTGCTTGATTCTGTGGTAGTGAGACTCCTCGGTGATATCCATTTACGGCCACCAGGAGGGAGAGTCCTTTCATTACCTACTCAGTTCAATCTGCAACCTCCTTTCTCACAACAACCACTGATGTTTGGAGAGTTACGGGCGGGTTTATCCAGGAAAAAAGCAAAAGAAATCAACCTGGATGGAGTGATCTACACAAGATCGTCGCCAATTTGGAATTGTTTGTTTCCATCCTAATCGAAGACTTTTGTTATTTCAATTTCTTTTCAACACAGCCTTGCCTGCTTCGCTACGAAGGAGCTCGGCCTTTGGTCGCAGACGGAGTGTTCTTTTCTCATGTTTTTTTATTTGTATATAGTATGATAACCAAGTTACTTAGGTATCTTATGATCAAGGGATACAAATTTATAATATCTTTTGACGAAAGTTTGAGGAAAGTTTAAAGGTATAATCGGGGAATCTCAACACGCCTTTTATAAGTATCACCAGTAGTACAGGAAAATTCTTTAGGTGATGTAAATTTAAATAAGTTCAGTGCATCCAAGACCTTAAAGTTGGTGAGTTTCACACGGAATTTACGTGATTTAAAGACTGAGATACACTAGGCTACATGTCAGCGGTCGATCAAAGAATGTATCATAATATGAAGTGAGATTGTTACTCCTCTTGCAAGAGTTCGAGGCAAATCATTCACTCAAGACGAAAACATGACTGAGGCCCAGCCAAAAGAAGAAACAAACCTACCATTGGAAGGGGGATAAAAGGAATTCTTGACGTAATTTTCATTGCAAGTCACGGTTAAAACCCTAAAGAAATGAACCAAACACTTTCAAATGTGTTCTGGAAGAATAATCAGCGTTGGATAGATACACGGTAGTCTCCATGTTATATCATGTCCAATGTGGAAGCAAGCCCCAGGTGACACGCAAGCAATAAACACAACACTTGCCATGCTTTCCCCGACAAAACATTGCTCTTATGCTAATTGCCCCCCGAACAATGATGAAAATGGCACCTACTTACAATATGGAACAGTAGTTGTAGTAGCCATCTTCTGCAACAACATACCAAATATCACATCTTTGACAAGTCTTGGGTGTCCGAGGAATCACCGCATCCTTCTTTTCATCTTTCTTGTCTTCTTTTGGAGGGCCGATGCTCACAAAGTATGCAGACTTCCTGAACTTCCTCACCTTCTTCATGATCTTTGCTGGATCAGCTTCACCAATCACTGTCACAGTGTTCTTGGACGGGTCAAGGACAATGGAAGTAATGCCTTCAATGGTGGCCACCAACTTCATAACCTTGAGCATGCACTTCGAACACAGCAGCTCCACTGACACTATTGTTTTCTGCAACAGAGAAAGTGCGGTCAGAAGTTGCTCAGACTCTGAGCTCACAGAAACAGAGCATCTAAGAGCTGGAAAAAGTACTGCCGTGTCAGAGTGAGCAGAGAATCGCATAGGAAAATGAGCCATTCAGGAATCACACGCACAACAACTAAAAGCATTACTTATGGCAGCAAGATCACAAGATTAGAGAGAAAAGGAAGAACCTTTGACATGGTTATTGACAAATGGAGCAAGATACTAAAGCTAGAGAATCTGCTATATATATAACTAATATATCAGCGTAATTTACTAAGGAAACACGAATTTAATCTACTGGGTTGTAGCTGGAATCTCTCTCTCTCTCTCTCTCTCTCTCTCTCGCTCATTGCCAATGGGGCCCATTGGTTGAAAACTAAATGGAGTGGCAGGGTGGGTTGGTAACTGGAAGTAAATGTGTGTCAGAACAGTATTAATTGCCAAGCAAGAACATCCTCTGAAAAATTCTTTGGCTAACTTGCGCCACATGGCCTGAACATCCTATAGGAAATAATAAGATAGCTATAAGCACATGGAGTTTGTTCATCAGACCTGGTCTTTCAAAAAATGAAGTTAAGAAGAACTCGCATTATCTTGTCGTGGAATGGATGTTTCACTCTTATGCTTATATTGGCTTGCAGATGGTTCTGCAACCATCTGCAGCAAATCCTAGACAAGTAGAGAATGAGATCCTTAGAGAGTGCTAATTAGACTACCATAGAAGGGATCGACTTCTCAGTACAACTCTGATAGTGGAAGAATTTTCAGCTCAGGAGGTGCATGTCTTGACCCCCATCAGAAAGCATTTCTTATAAAAGGTACCAAAAGACAGACAGTGGAGCCCCACGGATGTCAAAAGCACAGGATATACACCTTGCATTTGGTTCCATTGGGTTCTTTAGGACTCTTCACATCCCCAAATAAACTACAACTACTTGGACATCTTAACCACCCAGTTTGTCGGTTTGCTTAATGAGTTTATTAAGAAGTCCGGCAGTTCATTTATTTCCAACTACACAATATCCTCAGAACCTAGAAAACAGATTGCTCTATTTCATCCAATATCGAAATTATTTTTAAAATGTTACATCACATATATTGTGCCAGAAACACAAAAAACTTGCTAGAGTACTGAGGGATGGATAGGGCAACCCTTCATCCAGTACATTTAGCATACAGCTGAAGAACAAGAAGAAAATAAAAATACAAAAAATCAAGATCCAGCTGGATGAATTAATAAGCCATGTGGCATGGGATATGACCCTTTGAATAGTTAATCCATCACTTTCTATTGGGCTCTGCAGCCATGCCCAATAACTCTGTCCTGTCGATATCAACTTTCTTTCTTTTTATATTTCCTATTGGCTACTCAGTTGTTCACATAACTTGTCAAAATTGCATGAGCCTTCACGTAGAAAGGAAAGAATATCGAATTCATGCTTGTAGATAGATGCATATATGTATCTAGATGATACAAGAACTAATACACATCTGTACCAGGACTGGCCTTCAGATAAAGAATATCTGGTTAAGCATATAGCAGCAGCTGCTTCTGGAAGCGTATGGACTCTCATAGCTCTGGTTCCTTTCAAGATGATAAAGGTACTTCAATCCTTGTAGTGCAAAACTATTACACAACACAATCATAAATTACCTGTGAGCATTGTAATTTAAATGTCCTTGAAACCAGGAATCTGGAGCGAGAATTAGTTCATCTGCCAGCTTTAGCCATTAATAAATAAATGTAACAGCGAAGTAGAAGTAATAATCAAAGTACAATACTGCTTTCTCGTAGCTGCTAACATTTGCTAAAGCAAGCTACCATCAATTTAGAGTGTAAGTATTTTCCATCTTGAAGGGACTGAAGATTAAGTTCACACCAGAATCTCTGCCCACAGGTCAAGTCTCTATCCAAACCTTTGGAGAGCTTTCACAGAAAACTTTCAAATGCTACTCCAACCATTCAACAGGACACATGTAACACTTACCACAGAGTCACCAACAACTGTAATCCCTAAGCTATACAGTAATGTCCTCCATCATTGTGTACTACATTTTGACAGTATGTTGTTCACTGTTCCTTGTCCATTTTGCGGGGCCTCAGTGTAGGCATTCACAATCTTCTGATCCAATTTATAGTAGTGCTCCATCTTCTCCAAAGGCTTCAAATCCAGGTCAATGAAATGCACCTATGTGATTGCATCTTAAATAAGTCATTACTTCTGGAAGAAACTTACATGTAGCAAGGAAACTCAAAATTCATGCTGCAACTACAGCAATACTACCAGATGGTTTTTCCCCTTATTGGGTGGTAGCTAGATGGATAACTATGAAGCAGCATCCACCAGAATACAGGAACTATTTGGCACCAAAATCATAATAGCAGATACTCTATTGTCTCTATGAAGAACCTTATTGCATGGAATACACTAGCAACATGATAAAACACTGGATAGCAAGATAACATTTACATACTTTTGAGGAACATCTCACTATATTATTTCATTTTTTTTAAAACGAATTGATCAATGTGATTTCAATATAGTTCACTTCTAGGTGTGTTAAAGATAGACTATACCTCTTACAATGAGCAGAATACTCGACAAAAGACCAAAGCAAGAGACCATTGCTTTTAACTACAAAAGATATGTTTTACCTTATAATCAAACACTTGGTTAGTTGACTCTAGGTAAACCCTGTCATATGAAGAATCTGAACCACCCTCTTCTCTTTGTCTGAAACAAAACATTAAACTGCAATCTTTTGCAGTTGCAGCTATCAAAAAATTTTTCACGATCTCCAAGCTCTCATCGAGAGGAAATGCGTGCAAAAGGGTAGAAATTGGTGACACTTCATCTTCACCCAACTCTCTACATACTGAACAAGGTTGAGATATAAAATTATAGTATGCATGAATTGCTCCTTCTATATCATAATTATCGAGCTTCTGAACATCGAGAAGACGGTCCAATACTCCTGATTTATAAACTGTCTCGGTGAGAAGCTCAAGAAAACTTGTAGTCCGTAAACCATCATCTTCTTTGATGACATATTTAAGTACATCTTCAAGTGCTTCAGCAGTTGTGGAAGTAGAATTGTCTACAACACCACCGAACCCACCCAAAATGAGAGAACCATTCAAGAAAACACGGAAATTGTTCTGCGGGTTGTTGCACAAAGCTTTCAAAGCTACATGTATTCTTTCCTTGGATCCAGAGAACAGATCCAATGGATTATATTCACTTAGATTTGGTATCTGGAAAAAAAATGCAAAATGCACTGGTCAGACTTAAATTACATACCATGGCATGCACAATCAAAATAAAGCCCACTTGCTTGCTAATACCAAGATAAAGGGAATGATAGCTTTAATCTATTAAAAGTGACTTTAAACTAAACAACTGAAGTAAACTGACGAAAAGAGATGGGACCTCTTTTTACAATTAGTGTGTTGCAGCTAATCAAGATAGAAAGGGACAAGTGCTTTGTCTCTGATGGAACATAGACTGGTAATGGATGACTCTTCCTACAAGGGAAAAAAATGACTTAGATGACTCCTCTAGCTACTTTTTGGATGATTTTGGAATGAAAACCAGGAGCCCTTAAAGGTATGGAGTCTTTTTGGCATAATGAGAAAACATTTTCCACTTTTGCATTTTGGCATAATAGTGAAACACAACTTCATATATGAGATCCAACAGGGTGACAGATCCAGTTAGTTTTATTTCCTTTCTTGTATACAAGTGGCTACCTCTTTTAAGCCGTTTTGCAAGGTGGCAGTACTATTTGGCACCTGTATAAGGAAAGTAATATGTGTGATTAACCTTAAACTATTACCTGTTCTTCACGGAACTTCAGGACTTGGTGCATTTTAAAACGAGTAGTGCTCCTCTTGATTGCATTCTGCCTGGCAATGTATTTAGAGAATGGTAGAAATCCACATTTGGGCTAAACTCCAAAACAGGGAAAAAAAAGCATGCAAAAAAAATGAACATCTTGCACAAATAGATGTAACAAATGAATTATTGCAGAAAAAGGAAGTAGCTTAGACGAAGCACCTTTATCTCTACAGATATGCAGGCATTGCCTTTCAAGATACCTGAAACAAAATAGATATAATAGGCAAATACTCTATCTTGGAGATCAAAAATAATTTTATTTACAATCTTCGCTAGAGCTTTTGTAAGTGCAAGACCCGATTAACGAACAAGGCCATTAGCTTCTTAGGATAAATCGGACATCTTAACATTGAGTTCACACAATGTCCCCTAGCCTAATGATGCAAATCAATGAAGCAGGAAAATGGCAAACTTTTGCATTATCTCTCTGTGAAGGATCCTAGTAATAGGGGAGGAAATGTACATGGTCTTCGCAATCTCATCGCATGGGTCTTTCCTTTTACACCTAAAGCTTACAAAGGCCAGTTGAGGGGTCCAACAGAATGACATTTATTGGTGAAGACGTTTTATCTAGCTGATGGAATATATTCAGTTAATAGAACGTCTTACTTCTAAATGTCTAACTGTGTAAATATTGAATAGTAGGAAGTTAGTCAACAAGAAGTCCAGAAATGAGGGTAAGGAGTGGACAGAAGTACTCACCATGAGGAAAAAGGGAATGGTCAGAAATTAGAAGTGCATATTTGTTAAGTGTATCAACCTTGGCAGCATCAATGCGCCAGTCAGGACGATGACTCTTAATATTTCTTTCGACTTCCTCAAGAAATTCCCTAGAGACAAGGACTCGAATCTGCAGTGTCAAAGAAATGATGGCAGAGAGAGAGAGATACATTATGCTGTGTATCAATTTTCATATTTTGATCGGCAATATGAACAGAAAACCAAAGCATAAGGAACATGTCCTAGAGCAGCCAGAGATATGATTGTCATATGAAATTTTGTACTTTGACAATGCAATTGTAAACATTCATTATCCAACCAGTAAACAAGTGAGGGCTTTGATGTATAGGAAAGCCTATAACACTGTACTGATTGAATGGTCCAAAGTAGCTTTCTAGGATCAAATTCACCAATGCAGGATTTTAAAAGGGGTTAAGCATGAATCTCAACCTATTACCAAGCAAATACTCTGGCAGGCTCAAAGACAACAAGGCAACTTACAAAGCCACTGAATTAATGGCCTTAGACAAAGAGTCAATATTCAGTTATTTAAAAAAATTCATCAATCTAAACTATTCAAAGGCTTAGGAGTAATATATTAATCATTCTCGAAAGATCAACATCGATGCAACAGTATAAATGCCGGGCATCAACTCCAGAAAAGAACAAAACAAGGAAAAGCACTGCACATACCCCAGCATCTACATGTTTTGAGCCTAACAACGGGCTAATCACATGTTGTACATATTTTTGGGCCGCAATTTCTTTTGTTGGGGACTGTACGAGTTCCTCAAAATCCTTCCACAAGAGACGTTCATGATCGGAAAAGCTCAAGGAACCATTGGAACTTTGCGTTCCATCTTCGGGAGCCTTTCGAATCCGCAAAACTTTTCCGACCTGGACAAACGGTAGAGCAGCAATCACACTATCGAATTAAGCATACGTCGTCGTCATCCAAAAGAAAAAGGATAATAAAAAAGGATTTAAGATCAAATTCCCATGACCCCATTAGCTGAAAAGGTGAATGGCATATCCATTTATGCGAAAGATTCAGCACAACACTTCAGTCATTCCTCAGGAGAAAAAGAAAACCCAAAGATTCCTTTTTTTTCCTTGTTTGGATAAGCAAAAGCAAAAGAAAGAACGTAACTCAATAACAGTATAACATCGACGTTAGTGGTCACGGGGGTATAGGAAAAGGGGGTTTATTCCGAGTAGCGCAATTCTCGAGGATTAAAATTTGTAGTGGTGGTCAGAAAAAGAAGATTCCCAGAACAACTTTCTCAGATTTTCCAGGTATCATCTTTCTCCCAAAGAAATCCTAGGACAACGTGCTCGCTCGGAATTTTCAAGCATTGTCTCCCCCCCAACCTCTCGGTTCCGAAACTCGAAAGAAGTCGCGGCAGCAATCATGACCACTCGTTCCGACAAAAAAATCTCACTCCTAATCTCTCCAGAATCGAATTCCGATTCGCAAATTCGAAGCGCGATTGAGCAAAGCTACTCACGAGAGTGGGAGCGGATCCAGTGTAAGTGAGGACGATGTTGGCAGCTCCTTCGCCTCTGTAAGCCCAATCGGCGGCGTCCTTCTCCTCCAGAATCAGGTCCATCTCAGTACGCCCTGAAAATCCAGACATGCAGCAGATTCGGAGGAAAAGGGAATTAATTATCAAAAAAAGCCCAGTGTCGGTGCGCTCCGATGGCGCTCGTGAACTTCAGAATGCGTGCAGCAGGATCGCGGGACTGACCTGTGGACGGAAACCGAGGGGAGAATCAGAGAGGCGGCAGGCGGTTAGTGCAGAAGATTGTGAGAGCCGAGGTTGAGAGAGAGAGAGAGAGAGACTTCAAAAGGTGCGAAGTGGGAGACTCTGAGCGTGAGTTGTGGGTGAGAAAATCAGTCAATGTGTTACACTCTTCACAGAGAGAGAGAGAGAGGGGAGAGACTGGTACTGGTATGTGCTCGAGGTGTTCGATTTTTTGTCTGGCAATTTTGCAGAATCCTAAATAATAATATTTCCGAACAATATTTCACAGTGGAGTTAACCTTTTCTGTGTGGAAATTTTCGAAAAGCCCTCCAAAGTAGGCCGTTTTTTTAAAAAAAAAAAATGGAAAATGTCATTAATGATCCCTATATTTTTAGTTAATGCGTAATTTCGTCCATAAACTTTCAATTTGCTCAATTTGATTCATGAACTATTAATATATATTCGATTTAGTCCCTGAACTATTGATAAATGTCCGATTTAGTCCCTGAACTTTTGATCGACTCATTTGGTCCCCGAACTATCGATAAAATGTCCGATCTAGTTTTGTTTTATCAAAGAATGAAAAAAAGAGGAAAAAATAAAAAATAATAACGAATGATTAGATTTGACATTTTATCAATAGTTTAGAGACTAAATGGGCCGATCGAAAGTTCGGGACTAAATCGACATTTATCAATAATTCGGGGGACTAAATGAGCCGATCGAAAGTTCGGGGACTAAATCGGACATTTATCAATAGTTCGGGGACCAAATGAGCGGGTGAAAGTTCATGGACGAAATTGCACATTGACTAAAAATATAGGGACCATTTGTGACATTTTCCCTAAAAAGAAAAAAAAAAGCCCCATAGAATCCTAAATATTTCAAAACAATATTTTACAGTTAAGTTAACATTTTCTGTGTGGAAATTTTCGAAAAGCCCTCCAAAGTAGACCATTTCTTTAAAAAAAAAAAAAAAAGACAGAGAAAAAAAGCCCCATAGAATCCTAAATATTTCCAAACAATATTTTACAGTGGGGAAATTTTCGAAAAGCCCCTCGAATAGCGTTTGTTTCGCAAAAGGCCCTGCACTTAGCCGCTTCGTCTCAATTCAGCCTCCAGTTCACCGGCGGCTCATGTCTTTGTCAAGAGCCAAAAAATAAAAAATAAAAAATGTGTTTGTTAAGAGCAAGCACATGCATCGCACGCATCATTTCCCGGTCACAGACAAGGCATTTTTGTCCGAGGGCATTTTTATTTTTTTTATCTTCTTTTTTCTTTTTCCTTTCTTCTTTTCGCTTCTTTCGGCACATTAAGCTTCGTTTGTTTCACGAAAAATCAATAATTTGAATATCTCTCAAGAAAAAAGACTTCGAAAAATATTTTAAGTATTAGGGAAAATGTCACAAATGGTCCCTATATTTTTAGTCAATGTGCAATTTCATCCCTAAACTTTCAATTCGCTCAATTTAGTCCCTAAACCATTGATAAATGTCCGATTTAGTCCTTGAACTATTGATAAATGTCTAATTTACTCCCTAAACTTTCGATTGACTCAATTTGGTCCCTGAACTATTGATAAAATGTCCGATCTAGTTCTTCGTTTTATCAAAGAGGAAAAAGAAAAAAAAAGGAAAAATAATAACGAATGACTAGATTGGACATTTTATCAATAGTTCGGGGACCAAATTGAGCCGATCGAAAGTTCGGGGACTAAATCGAACATTTATCAATAGTTCAGGGACCAAATTGAGCGAATTAAAAGTTCAAGGACGAAATTGCACATTGACTAAAAATATAGGGACCATTTGTGACATTTTCCCTAAGTATTAACAAGAACATTTCAGCATGAAATGTCGTTAATAATGAAAATATTTTTCACTACTTATTTTTGTAAGTGATAATAATGATTAAAATTTAAAAATATATATTTTCTAAATTATTAATAAACTCAAGTTTTCTCTCTCTCAATGAAGATACGGGGATCAAGGTAGGGCATGGGTGAAGAACTTAGAAGTGTCGAAGGTGTTAATGCAACCATCGCTAATGTCCTTATTGAGGAGATTGTGCCCAAACATCTAGACAATCTATTTAGGGCACATTTAGAAACGTTTCTGTTCAAAAATTATTCCCAAAAACAGAAATAGCTTAGCGAGAGTTTTCTCCATCTCATGCATGTGAAAGTTTTGGACAAAACCAGAGAAGGAATTGAATAAAGATTATAGGATCAAATCCACAGCTAACTTGTTGTCCATAACGAGATCCAGCCTAGCCAATTTTTCAATGTGCCAAATCATTTTCAAAGCACGATCATTAACTGATGATCCTTCAACCATCCTCATACGGTACAATGCCTTAGATATCTCATATCTAGAGGTTCGACCATTCTCATCAAAGTATTTCTTTAAGTGCAAAATAATCGACCTAGCATCTTCCATAAATTCATGCTTCTTCTGTAATTCATGATTCATCGAAGCAAGCATATATGACCTAATTTTTAAGTTATCGTCACGCCACTTATCATAAGTGACATGCTCCTCTTAAGTCTCACCTTCAGAAAAAGGAGTTTGGCATCTTTTCATCAAGTACATACTCAATTTTTTCTGAATTGACTCAAATTCCTCACCCAGTCAATGAAATTGAGTCCAGTCAAACATTTCTTGTCAAGTAAAGAAGCGAGTGTGTTTGTGGTCACCATTTTCAGAGTAATAATATATCTATTGTAGAAAATAAATTGTTAGCCATTATATCTTTCAAAATAATTATTTCATTTTGGCCTTTAAATGAAATAGATTCTCCCATTAAATTTATATTCGAATCTCATGCTCCTTAGGATGGGAAGCGATAATCTTTGTTGGATAAAAATTACTAGTGGGGATTAGAGTTCCACTAGCCCAAAGCCTACCTCACCTAACAATTACTAGTGTCTTATGAACTTAGTGAGTGAACCAACTTGTTCAACGCATCATATGCAAGTCCCAATTATAACTTCAGCCTCTAGACCATGAAAGCATCACCTAACAGTTGTTGGCATCATGATCATAATTAAGTCTAGCCTATCGTCTCATGCAAGTATTGAAAGCACAAATGATTCCCTCACCTAACAGTTATTAGAAATCATTTGGCTCCAACCCCACAGCGTTACATGTATAATGGAGTGATCCAATATTAAGAATGATAATTAACCCTTATGTATCCATAGCTAGTCAATTAACCACTATAATATTGGATCAAACCACGACTATGGAAGGCCACGAATCCGAAACTCGTTTCAACTTAATATTATTAATAAGGCGATTTAAGTCGTTATTAATGGTCTCACTTTACACATTAACCGATTTAACATGCATGATAATATAAACACAATAAAAAAATATATATATATCACATAAACATCTATCCTACGTGGTGATCATGGAATTATGGTTCAGTGGATCTCGAGCCAAAGAGACCTATTTAGTCATTTTAATGTTTTAATAATAAAGACCTGCCCTTCATTTCTTCTTGAATCTTTTAACTCTTTAAAGACCGAGCCCATAGAGCTCACCTACTTAATGGCTCCTCCAATGACTCCTCCTTTCTCGAAGTATTTACATCAACAATTGATATACTAAACTATGCTAAAATTACATTTCATAAAAATAAATATAAAAAGGACACATCCTCAATTTAATAATTACATCCCCAAAAAGAATACCTATAATCATCATACATTCATCCATACAACAATCATAATGATTAGGGATTTTTCTATGATCACCATCCTTCCTTGCGAGCCATAAGTTCAAAATTTAAAGCTCCAGAAGGCATAAATAAAATTTTGCATTTAATTAAATTTAAAGCCGAACAATGCAAACCACATCAAGAAATCGAAACCGATGAAACAAATTTCACAAGTGTGAATAGAAGTTGCATTGTCAACTTTAAATTCACAATCGCGAGTCGTTCACAGAATATAAACACAAAGTATAACAAGTTATAGATTTTTGATTCAAAATTGATTTAGTTCTAATTTCTGCTTAGTTGATTAAATTTATCACATAAATTAATCAACTTCTATAGGCCACATAAGAGCAAGAGATTCTCTTAACAGAAAAAATAAATTGGCTATAAGAACGCAAAAATATCTTTGAACTATAAATCAATTAAACGCACGGAAAATGCCTAAAGTTGGCAATGATACCATTATTGTGGTTTCATGAATCATGTATAGGTAAATTAACAAAATACAACGAAAACAAAGATGATTTATTTTATACATGATTCTTCGAAGGTATTGTTCATGCGTTTTAATAAAAAATTTGAATAAAAAAGGGAGAAACGAATTACATCTTGAAGCGCACTTTAAACGAATTGGTTCGGATGTTCTATAGTTTGAGCACCACAAATGTCAAACCTTTAGTTCAGACACATCACCAATAGACGTCGAATAAAAGAGAGAACTTTCGGATAATCATCACTATGATCATGCTAACAATCTCGTGGAGACAATTCCCGTATCCTTGATATTTTAGCCACGGCCCAAATGAGAGAATCCCTTTTCTTTCTCGTGTACGAACACAAGAACATGCATGCCCTTTTTTCTATTTTAGCAAAACTATTTTCGTTCGCGTACACACACGCACACTCACGCTTTTTATAAGAACTATTCTATGAGTGGGAAACCATCCACGACCAGCAACAGTTGATCGTGGGAAATCATCCACGACTAGAGGTGTCAAAATGGATACACAATCCATTTATGAACCTTTAAATAGGTCGTTAATGGGTCAAGCTTTATTTCTCAAGGCAACCCATAATAGGTTCTAAAAATAAAGAGACTGAGATAAATGAGTCTTAAATGGGTTTAATCTGCACCAATTTATCAACCCATTAAAAATGAACCCATACGAAATTACTCTCCCTCTTCGACGTCTTCGTTCTCTTCGTTTTCTCACTTAACCTCCATCTTCTCCTCCTTCTCCTTCTTCTCCTTCCGCCGTTAGCCGCCACCGCCGCTTCGCCATCCGCGGAAAGTAGAGGGAGGAGTAGGGTAGAGAGAGAATTTTCCAGAAAGGGGGCGATCAAATTCACTCACGGAAAGCGATTGTGCTTTGATTGGGTGGATCTACGGTCTTTTAGATCTCCATCGCCCCGAGGACGAGGCCATCACCTCCATCCGCAAAGCTTTCCGCTGTGGCATCAACTTGTTCGACACCTCCCCGTAAGCCAAATTCGAAAAAAATTACGCTTTCCTTTTCCCTGTACTTTTTGTCAATCCCGGCGAGAGAGAGAGAGAGAGAGAGAGAGAGAGAGAGGATTCGGCGAATTGGGGACATTTTGTTTCCTGAATCTCGAGAATGGATGAAGGTCTAGGATAGAGAAAGGAGCAGGTTCTGCGTTCTTGAGCTATGTCTGGATTGGTGATGATCATCTGTTTGTTGCTGAGAATGTGGGCACGAGTGGCCTAGGAATCAGAGTGAGCTAATGGTACAATTGTTGTAATTTGAGAGAGGGGATGTTGAGACAGTTGAAAGATTTTGAGAATTTGTTTCTCAGAATGTGGGCATGAGTGGCTTAGGATTCGGAGTGAGCTAATGGTACAATTGTTGTAATTTGAGAGAGGGGATGCTAAGACAGTTGAAAGATTTTGAGATAGTACGATGATGTCTGCGATGGTTCATTGCCGGAGGATCGTGGAGTGAGGGGATTTGTTCATTTGCTCAAAATCTTGATGAGCGATGAGATCAGTGGGAGTTAATCACATAGGGAGAGGACTAGTGGAAGTTGCTGAGATAACAGTGTTTACAATTCTTTGATGGTGGAGATAAGCCATTATCTACATTAATTATGTTAAAGGTGGCATGCATAATACTTGCCTTTATCTACTCAATTTCTTGCCTTTCTCCAATCTCCATCCAAATTTGCTACTATGTGTGAGCGTTGAACCGATGTGAAGTGGAGAAATCGAAGACTAGAATCAATGAGCATGGGACATAAATGGGTTACTTAGCATTTTTTTTTTTTGTCAGTGGATGCTTAGCGATTTAATGGGTTTTAAATAGGTTGGCCGGCGAACCTCTCTGGATGTAGAAGAAAAAAAGGAAAATAAAGAAAAAGAAAAATAATTTTTTTTTTAAAAATTCCAAAAAAATTGAACAATTATTAATTGGATTTGTATTGCTTGGAAGTTTTTTAGTAATATAATCTTTAAAAAATATATAATAATAAATTTTCCTAAATTTGATTAAATATGAAAATATTTTATTAATATGGATCGGGTTGGGTATGGGTTTAAAAATTTATATTAGGCATAAATGGGTCATAAATGGATTAATGGATCAATTTGGATTGGATCATTGATGACCCGACCCAAAGCCTACCCGATCCACCCATTTAATAGCTCTACCCACGACCAGCGACCGTTGCTGATCGTGGATTCATGCATGAAAGTCAAAGCATGATCCCACGACCAGAAATCGTCGCTGGTCATGAGTTCATGCAGACCATCATGCCTCAAATTTTTTTTCTTGTCCGTTGCACACTATCAGCAACAATTGTTGACCGTGTGCATAATTTATTTAATCAATTCCTAAAATTAAAAATTAAAAATTAGGAATGACATAATCTTTGTGTGCACATTTAAAATATATTAATATGTATTCACTTTGGGTATGTGACCCCTCTTTCCATAGAATAACTATACTTGACAAGGAATACGGCAGAAAGTCCAAAACATCTTTTCATTGCGATACTGCATCTTTGAAAAGTCTGAATAGAGTTGAAACCCCCTCCCCAAAAAGCTAGGGATTTCAATAGTAGCGAGGCCCAGAAACTTCATGGATCCTTCTACATACGAAAAGGTAAAGCTAGTTAGGTAAATCCCTTTGTATTTTTATTTATTTATTTTTTTGGATGGTGTAGGGGATTCTGGAGTGGGGGGAGTGATGACTGACGAGTTGACAGCGTAAAAGCTGCCTGTCTCGCCTCAAAAGCAGAAGGAAAGGACGAGGAGATATGCAAATTGCGGGGAAGCAAAAGACCAATGGGAGCTTGATGGCGGAAGGTTGAGGTCTAGATAGGAAAGTGGAAGGAACCAGGGGAACCTTCTTGAGATGGGGAAAGCTCGAGGAAACCTGCTTGCAAATGTGGATTATCTTGAGAAAATTAGCGAAAGAAAATTTCTTACTTATTACACTTATACTAATTATTTCTTAATCTTTCGATTTGACTAATCAAGTCTTAAATCTTCATGTTAATTTTGACTGAAAATTACTGATGTAAATGCTAATCGTCTTAAACGGCATAATCGATCTTGATGTGAATGATTTTTATAATTTTTGTTTCTTTTTGTGTTTTTTTATGTTCATTTCTTTTTTTTTTCTTTATGGGTTAAGAAGGCCCTGCGCGAGGCCACCATGGCTGTTGGTGAGGCATACAACGATTGTTAGTAATCCTTGCCAACATGATGAAAAAAATAACAAAGAAAAGAAAAATATATATAAAATTATAAAAATTGTCCATGATAGTAGCACTCATATCTTATAAGGCGGCTAGCATTCACATTAATGATTTTAATTAAAATTGTGAAAGGACTCAATTAGCAAATTATGAAAAAGTCTTAAATTAAATTAGCAAATTATCAAAATGTTTATAACTCGATTGACATATTGATAGGTTTAGGACTAAGTTCACACAAATGCAATAACTTTTTACTTTTTTGCGTGCGATTACTTTGGTTAAATTAGCTAATTAATAAAGTAGCATTGCCAACGATAGGTATGCACAAGTGTCTTGAGTTGGTATCACTTGTGTGCTTTTGCAACTTAATTAATCACACAAAGGCTCCACAAACCCATAAAAAAATCAAATTAAGATAAACACGTGCATTACAGAGACTCATTCTACGGGCGGCGCGAGGGCGGCGTGATTATTAATCAACTCAATCACTATGAACAATTCCCGTGAATATGTAATATAACGGATATCTAGTTGGACAAATTGAAGGAAAAGTCAATGTGGTTTGGAAAAAAAAGTGGGTTCCTACTGTGAAGAACAAAGAAAGAGAATTCAGTCTCCAATTTGTCTCCGCAGAATGCACATGCCCGATAGAAAAAGATGAGCGCCACCTCGTGAGCAGCGCAATCAGCTCCTTTTTTGCAAGACCGACGCACGTGGGCGTACGTGTAAATGATGTGTAAATGATGTGTAAATGACGTGTAAAAAAAAAAATTTTTTTTTTTTTTTTTTTCGTCCAAAAAAAAAATTAAGTTTAGCGAGAGCCACCAGCGGCCGTTCGTTCTACCATGGGAAACGTGGGGGGAAGGGAGAGGGACAATCCGCCAGAGCCACCCACTCCGCTCCGGATAGCGAAACGAGGCACGGCATCGTCCTGGGGCGGCGGCAACGTGACGGGAATGTTTGTCTTTTTCCCGATTCGCGCCCCATAATGTCGTTTGTATCCATGTTGTGGTACCCAGCACGGCCGAAGTGGGCGTGCATGAATCGGCGGGTCTCGGACAAACAAACACTCAGTGCCGTGCCTGATTTGAGCACCGGCTTTGCACGACCACAAATCAATGTTTTCTAGGGACAAGAGACGACATTGCACGTGCACAATTAGGGAATCATAGTACTTCTCGCATGCAAAGTAGAGCATATCGGTATCGTGTTCAGTTTGAGCACTGGTTTTGTGCATTCACCAATCAGTGCTTTTCAAGGATGAGAGATATAATTGTATATAGGTAGAGTATATCCCGCTCAAAAAAATTCATGGTCTCTTTAGATTAACTGAATTTTTTATGTACTCAAAATTTTGGCGACCGGCATGCTTTCGATTTCTTAGGACAGAGAAAAAAGAAGGGTGCATTTGATTTGCATTCAATGATTAATTATGGTAATATGTATGGTCAACTTTTTATCGGACGATGCAAAGAGACGGTAAAGTGACATGGGTTACTATCGGGATCTCAAATGCAGCGAAAGTCGAATTAGAAAGAAGTACTGATTTGCACTCAGACGACTTGAGGTTGACAGGGTTTTACAAAAACCCAAGAAGACCATAAAGCAGAGGAGAACGTAATTTTCACCTCTTTCCCATCAAAGCCGAGTTGATTATCTGTCCCTCGCGACCGACCAAGATGAGGTGTTACAAACCCAATCACAACCCTGTACAGAGACTACGACGTTGTACCTATACACAGTACGAGAAAACGCGATCCCCACGATCATCGTCTCGAACCGGATTCCCATCACGGCGACTCGAGAAAGCCGGTCCTCGTCAGAACGGCGTTCCTCACCTTGCTGAGGTCCCTCCCTTTGAGGGTCCTCCCCTCCCCTTCCATCACCGAGAAGGACGAAATGTGACTCCTGGCCAGCCTCATTGCGATGAGCTCGTGCGGCGGCACCTTGCGATCAGCCTCCTCCTCGTCGTCGTCGTCGCTCTCGCCCCTCTCACCCTCGGCCGCGCCGCCGTCGCTCGAGTCGACTCCATCTTCCTCGTCCCAGTCCCTCGCGCTCTTGGATTTGGAAGAGGCTTTCTTTGACTTCTGCCTCCGCAAGTTTGACCAGTATGGAATGTTGACTGGGGCCGACTGCTGCACGACCCTGGCTGCCGGCTCGGGGGTCGAGCTGCTACTGCTGCCGCCGCCGCCGCCGCTGCCGCCGCCCCCCAAGATCGTTTTTGGGGCGGAGGGCGGGTGTTTCCTTGAGGACGAGCTTCTGGGTCGCTCACCTGAGGCCCAAAGATGGGAATTATTAGAGTCTTGATTGCCGTTGAGGACCTCCCAAACGTCTGCTTCCTCGAAGTCGCCGTCCCTCAGCGACCGCCACAGACTGCCTTGGTAGTAGTCGCCATACCTGTTCTCCATCTATAGATCGAAGCAGAGTCTTTGAGCGACACTCAAGTGACACATGGTTTCGAGGGAACGAAGATGCAAAATTTTTGTATTGCTCATGTAAAATAGGAATCGATTTGGAATACAGATGAAGAGCAGAAATCCACCTTCTTTTCTATGGGCTGAGGAACCCCAGGAAATCGCAACCCCTCTCTCGAGTTCTCTGAGCTAGGAGGTATCTGCAGGACTGCAACCCAAGAGAGAAGATTGAATAAGATATAAGAGATCCAAATCTCGAAACTATCTCTGTACTGTCATATTATATTTTCTTTTTCTCAAGAACCTAATGGGAAGCAGAATCTGAGCTCTTTTCTTCAACTGAAATCACCTGAGCAATCCTTGAATTGGAGTGGCAGGGGACGGTAGGCGCTCTGCGGGAGACCTAGAGACATTTAGATGGGAGAGAACGGGAAGGATTAGAGAGAGAGAAGACTCTTTCCAGTCTTGTCTTCATATATATATTGAATGTGGAGGGTCTTCGATATGGAAAATACGTTATTATATATAGCTATTGGCCCCCATTGGCACTGGACCTTTTGAACCCTCAGAAGCTGGGAGGAAATGAGGGGCGCCGTCTTTGGATAAAGATGTGCTTATCTTGTCTTTTTTCAATGTGATTTGGCAAAGACAAGAAAATAGAATTAGACGTGAAACGAAAAAATGAAGAAGCTTCTCATGAGGACGTGTTCATCTGCTTTCTAGGACTGTGCTTCGTTTGGGATTAGACGAAATCTTCTTGTAAGATCTTAACAGATTTTTAAACAAAGTATCACATAGGATCATCCCATGATCCTTTCCTTTTCTGTTGGAATTTATTATAATACATCAATCTTATTGATTTTTTTAACTCAAAAATTTAAATTTATGGACTGAAATTGAGACCGAACGACACATGGAATTGGATAAATGGGGAACAACATAAGTGAATATGTATCACGTAGAATTCGACTTCGACAACATGTTTGAAAGTTTAATTCAAAAAGCAGAGGAAAACCATGTATATAAGTAACGTATAAAACCCATGAAGAATATAATTTACCATAAGTTGTTGACATTTGGCAAAATAGGTACCATGAGATTTCTCTCTCTTTTTTGGGTAGAATCTGATGAGGGGCTTATCATTTGAGTCAATGTTTTTCACCCCATGACAGGGAATTTGTCAAAAGTAGATAAAGCAAAGATAAAATCACATGTTCATCCGAATTCGTGATGGAAGATGCTGATGCATTGTGGCAGCTGTTTCAACCTAAGAAGAGAAGGTGCACGCATCATCATATCGTCTTTCTTTTCATGTCGGGTTTAATTGAAAGCGGCTTTTTCTTGTGAATTCGGGAGGTGGCTGCCAACCTCCAGAGTTTACAGCCACCATAAATTCAAGAAACCAAATTTTCTTGGTCAAGGCATCTTATTCTAACGTGACATATCCCACAGACATTTGAAAAACATCTTTGATCTACGGAGAGACTGAAAACTCTATTCAAACCCTTGCAGACGGGAACGTTCAATTCGGCGAATTTTCATGGGAATTTGTCAAGAACGGTCCGGATATCCTGTGTAATCACTGGCAAAACCAAACGGAGCAGGAAAAAAAATGGAAAACGAGATGAGCTTGAGCATTAGGTGGCCAGTTCACGATTTTTTTTTTTTTTTAATTTTAATGATGGAGAGCGGCAGTCATTATGAGCGTGATTACCTCATAAAGTTAGGTGCCACAGTGCTTAGGTTTCTTAAATTATTGTATAAAGCACTCGCAGCAGTCGTCTTTACTACTAGGATTTGGAGAAATTGTCTCTTCTGCTTAGGCACTGGAAGGTGCGAGGAAACTAAATACAGCGCCGTCAGCCCACAGAATTTTTCGTTCTAGGTTTTTGATTAGAGCTCATGTGGCCTAATCAGTTGGAAGCAGTCTGACGAAACCCATGAAAAAGGCCATTCGCGTAATTAGATTTTCTGTTCTGAAAGCGAAAAAAACACTGTTTTTTTTTTTTTTTACCTGAAAACACCCTTTGGATGATTACAACATAATTAATTATTTCAAAAAAAAAAAAAACGACATAGCACTTTTTTTTTCCATAAAGTAATTTTTTATTTTATTTTGCTTTTTGTAATGAGAAGTGAAATTTTATCCATCTCTAATTTAAATTTTAGGAGGGAAATTTTTAGCGCCAAAAGATGTGTGGGTTTTTACTATCTAATTCATAGCACGTGTTTTCTTCTTTTCTTGTCGCAATATTACTATGAATAGTGATCTCTTTTTATACCACGTGAAAAGAGCTAATAGTGTGTTTAGAATTTTTGTTTGTTGCGTAATACCCAAATAAAGAGTCATGGTATTGCTTTGGGTGATAAAAAAGAAAATAGAGAATTTTTATCTTGAAATGTTATCAAGCAGTAACTATGCTGCTTTTGGTTAATTATTGAATAGTTGATTTCTACTATTGACTATATAACTTACAGAATTATATATCGTACAGCATAAAATAGGCAAAATTTAAAACTATCATTTAGACATAACTATCATAGCAAAAATATTCACATTTTCTTTTTTTCTGGTAAGCAAGAGGTGAACGTTCATTGGCATAGAATAGTCAATGCAGGCACTTCCAAACGCTGCCATTTATCAAAAAAATAAGTGGCAGGTTTTCTTGTAGCAGATTAAGATAGAGCACTAATGCTAGTGCTCTAATTAGCTCTACACACTTTCAAGGTCATAATAAGAGTGATTCCTCCGGAGCTTATCAGAATGAAATGGGAAAAGAAAATTATTAGCAAGTCTCTCTCAATCAAAAAATAAAAAAAGGAGAAGTTCTGCCATTTGTCTTATCATTCTCTCATCTTTTGTTCGATACATATATATAGGAAACCGAATCTTTTAATTTTGAGTACGATTGAGTAGACGTTAATAAGTGTTTCCCTAGCATTCGTTCACAAAAGGATGCTGTTGTACGGCAATGGCGGGAGTGGGACGCACGTGTAGAATTTGGACGAGCCGACATTCAAGATTCAACGCACTCAGATTACTGGAATTTCCAATAGGGTAAGAGGGACACTAAACATATGTTTTACGAGGCCAACAAGGTTTCGTGGCGGATCCAACAAGATTCCTTTTATTTCTCCGGAGAAAAGCAAGATCAATCCAGGGAAACAAGAGACAATAATCTGCCTTCCAGAGCATCTCGAGATTCTCCACTTGACTGACGAGACGGGGTCGATTCATCTCCCTTGGACGGATTCTTGCAACTTGCGATGCGTCCTGTGGCGGCCGCGACTTAGGCACGTGCGTGCCTTCGGCCGTCTTCAGCCGACGCTACAGCGATTGTACAACCAGAGAAAATGACGTTGAATCTCCGCTTTGATTGCTTTGTCTTCTTAGGAGATGTATTTGTTTTTATCATAATTAAAAAACTTTGGGGTCATTTGTGTCACGAAATACATTTTTAGGAAAAATATTATTCTCATTTTGCGACATTTGATTCGCTCAAAAAAATGAGTTAATGAAAAACGTTTTTCCATCGACGAAAAAAAAAAAAATTTCCTAGCATGACTTGAATTTAAGAAAATGATTTCTCCTTAAAAAGAAAAATCAAAGAACTCTTTTTGAATCTACCAAAACTTAGCTTTAGTGCTTGGTTTACAAATAATTATTATTATAAAATATATTTTAAAAAAATTCGATGTTTATTTTTTATTTTTTGAAAATTCGAACATTGGGTATGTTTGTGTCACGGAATACATTTTTAGGGAAAATATTTTCTTCATTTTGCAGTATTTAATTCGCTCGGGAAAATGAGTTAACGAAAAACATTTCCCAATCAACAAAAGAAGTTTTTAGCATGACTTGAATTCGGGAAAATGATTTCCCCTTGAAAAAAATCAAAAAATGCTTTTTAAATCTACCAAAACTTAGTTTTGGTGTTTGGTTTACAAATAATTATTCTTATAAAAATGTATTTTTAAAAAATTTGAATTTTATTTTTTTATTTTTTTGAAAATTCAATTTTTTTATTATTTATTTTTTCTTTTCTTTTATTTTCTTCTTCCTTTTCTTTTCTTCCTTTTTCTTTTTGCTTCTTCTCCACCCCTCTAACCATAAGGAAGACCAGCAACTTTTAGCCTCGCCAAATCGGGTGAGCTCATAGCCTTGCCGCTAGAGATCGGCGAGCCTAGAGTCTCATCAAATCGAGTGAGCTCACGACCTTGGGCAACAAAGCTCAAGCTTGCCTTTCATAAGCCAGCCGAGGACGAACTACTAGAGGAAGCAAAAGGGATGGCATGCGAAAGTAGAAGAGCGAAGGAGAAGAAGAAGGAAAAAAAAAAAAAAAGGAAAAAGGAAATTAAAAGGAAAAAGAAAAAAAGAAAACAAAAGTAAATAAAAAACAAAATTAAATATCGGAGTTTTTAAATTAAAAAATTCGATTCTTTTTTGGTTGCGATGAAGTGTGAAATCATTTTCTAATGGGATCCAAATAGCGGAAAACATTTTCAATTATACATCACCAAATAAGAACAAATTGTTTTACTAGCATTTTCTTTTATCATTGATTTTTCTATGAAACAAACATACCCTTGAACATGCATTTATCAGTATTTGGGGCTAAAGAGTTTGGGAGATGAGATGTGAGATCGGAGATGGTTAATAAAAGCACAAAATTAATTAATTAATTGATTAAAGATGGTCAATATGTGAGATTTTAGGAGACTACTACCAATTTGTTTCAAAAGCTTAACTTATTAGATAATGCGTGTTTTGATATTTAATTATCCCAACACTCCCCTTCGCGCTTAGTCTAATCTTTTTACCTAGTATTAAGCGTGGACGTATTTAATTAGGGAGATAATTTGAACTCAGGACCACCTGCTCTAATACCATGTGAGATTTTGTGGAACTTTTGTTAATTATTCTAAAAGTTTAAAATGTTAGATAAAAACTTAATATTTAATTATTCCAACATAATAAAGACAAGTGCTGATGTGGCACTAAGAAAGATTAAAAAAACAAAGAATGAAAAAAAAAATCGAACCAAAGCAAAGACAGATTGCAAATGGTGGCGCCACCGCTATTTTGGCTTGGTTGGTGAAGGTCATGACGAATTTGCCTTCATTTGAGATTACAGATAGCCCACGTGATCTCAAACGCGGAGTTTGCGCCAATATTGTGTAGTTACTGTTTACCATCTTCAAAGTCACTGTACTAGAGGTGGCAAATGGGTGGGTCGGGTCGGGTATGGGTCGGAGTCGAAAATGGGTCGACCCATATTTGACCCATTTAACTCGTTTTAACCCATATTCTTGTAATGTAAATATAGTGGCCATACCCGACCCGACCCGTATCAAACCCATACCCGACCCGACCCGACCCATATTACTAAAACCTACTAATATTCTAAAAAAATACCTCAAATTAAATTAAAAATAGTAAATAAAATAAAAATGGTTAAAAAACCTATAAATTTAAATTAAAAAATAGTAAATAAAATAAAAATTGTTAAAAAACCCAAAAAATTAAATTAAAAAATAATAAATAAAATAAAATTGTTAAAAAACCTATAAATTTAAATTAAAAATAGTAAATAAAATAAAAATTGTTAAAAAACCTAAAAAATTAAATTTAGTAAATAAAATAAAATTGTTAAAAAACCTATAAATTTAAATTAAAAAATAGTAAATAAAATAAAAATTGTTAAAAAACCTAAAAAATTAAATTAAAAAATAGTAAATAAAATAAAATTGTTAAAAAACCTAAAAAAATTAAATTAAAAAATAGTAAATAAAATAAAATTGTTAAAAAACCTAAAAAATTAAATTAAAAAATAGTAAATAAAATAAAAATTATTAAAAAACCTATAAAATTAAATTAAAAAATAGTAAATAAAATAAATATTGTTAAAAAACCTATAAATTGAAATATATATGAAGAATTAGATTATGCACATGCTTTTCTCACTTTGGGAAAACGAATCATGAAGCTTGAGATAAAGCAAACTCTTGTGATTAAAAGTTTTGCAGGTTCACTAGTACTTAACAAGACGGATGAGGACCATGATGCTACTGAAGCCACATGATGGGGACAAAAAATTCCTAAATGCTTAAGCTGTCTTTTGCCTTGACAAGACATCTTGTGTGGCGCATGGTTCAAATTTCAGACACACATCCCTTTGCCTTTTACTAGTGTTTGTTTTCATGTAGCCATCAAATAGAGCAGTAAAAGCCTTGCAGTGTCAACAAAAAATTATTTCCTTACTCAGAAAAAATCCTCATTCAGATCATCAAGAATTAGCCACGATAATTGAAAAATATTTTAGGAAGAACAAAGGAGTAACATAACTTCAATAATCATCTCCATGAACATCACAATCATCAGAGAAAAATTAAGTTCAGTGGACAAATATAGGTTTAACAACCCAGCCTGGACCAATGTACATGTGTTTTACACTCAAACCAGAATAATAAAACAGTGAAGCCAACAGTAGCACTTTTTTGACAAAAACAACATTAATCACAGAAGCCATATAAATTTAATAATAAAAACTGAAGCCATAAAGCTGTAAAATGAGCATGCACAACCATGTTACTCTCCCTGCATGTAGATAAAATTCCAGTACACGTAAGCTTCTGCAACGGTTGCCCTTGATAACAACGATGTCATCAAGCAGTGATACACAGCTTTGTCTGGCTTCAAACCGACATGCTTCATCTCTTCAAAGCATTTCAAGGCCTTCTCTGGGTGAGATGCACGTGCCCACCCATGTATTAAGGTCGTGTAGGTTTTGACATTTGGTTTCACCCCCAAAGCTTCCATTTCTTCCATTGTCTTTGATGCTTTCTAAGAAGAAGAAAGTCATAGAAAGAAACGAAGTCCAAGATCAGGGAGAGCAGTGTAAAGCAGAAAACTAATACTTAAGACAGGCAATTGTTTTTAGGTTCATATGTGCAGCATTAGCTGCAAATTACCCGAGGACACAGAGTCATCGGTAGCAATAATATGAATTAGGAGAAGGATGGATTCCAATTTCTAATTAACATGATAAAGAGCTACCACAGAAGATGGATTTCTCTATAATTAGTCCATACATCAACGAACATCTAACCAAACTGTACGCAGATCTTCCACATGACCACGAGAACACAGTTTAATATGTACAACACAAGAAAAAGACAAGTTATTATAATCACAAGAAATAGAAGGTACCACCAGGTCTCCAGCCTTGCAACAAGCGTTGATGAAGGATGTGTAGGTGTGGATATCCGGCTTAACTCATTCCTTTTTCATTTGTTGCATTAGGTCAGCAGCCTCCCAGACATCACCCCTTTGAGCCCATCTACACAACAAAATAGAGCTTCTAAAACAGGGGATAAAAGCATATATTTGCATTCACAAATGAAAGCAATGGCTAAAGTAAAGATTCAATCTGAAAATGACTTCAAAAAAGAGAAATAAAGGAAAAGAACAGACTTGGCACTTGGCACTCTTTTTTTTATGAAGATAGACATGTATGAACCCCCGCCCCTGCCCACACCCCATCTTTCTTGTGAAATACTTGACATCTGATTGAACCTAGCAATGTTATGCTAACACAAATTGCAGCATTCATACCTGTCGATCAATATGTTGTAGACAAATGTGTTTCTGGGAATCCTTTGCATACTCATTTCCTAGTAACTGCCAGAGCACTTTGCATCCTTCCTGCCTTACAACATGCCTTCAATAATGCCTCATATGTATACACATCAAGTTCTAGGCCTTCGTTTCTCATCATAGAAAATAATTCAAAAGCTTTTCCTATGTCGCCAAGTGATGCATAACCATGCATGATGTTCGTGTATGTATGTTCATTTGGACTTATGCCTGCCAGGGTCATTTCATTCAATATTTCAACAGCCTTCTCCATCTGCATCAGATGAGGTAGTAGCAGTGTCAAGTAGTCAATTTATGCAGTAAATGGCTATTATAACATACATGATAAATATGCATCTTCACAAAAACTAAGACCAAGACCATTAACAGCCAAGAATAAACTGAATCCGGCATAATAGTCAAAAGCCACTTGACTTTCCACATGAGCAATTCCGTATGGGTACAGTCAAGCCCATGAATTTAGCAATTTTAGCTTCTAAAGCTAGAAAAATAGACAATTTGATCACCAAGAGACATTGCAGAAACAAGAGGTAGAAGGGTATACTAGTTACCTTCCCCCCAAAACGGCCTACTCGACCGGCCTGATGGACATACAGCTCTCTGCTGTTGGGAAGATCATAGTTGACAACGAGACAAACCTACATAATGTATTGAGAACGATTCAGTTGTCCACTCATGCAACTAAATGGTCGTGGTGCAATAGGAAAACTGAAAATTTGGCCTTCCGTAAAAGCAAGTGTCCGACATATGAATGAGTTGATGCACACAGCAGACAAAACAGTAGAATGTCATCATCTGCATTATTGCAACGTTAATTTTCAGAACTAACCTGCTCAACATCAATCCCTCGAGCCCACACATCAGTGGTGATCATCAACCAAGTCGCCCTAGATCGGAATCCAGCCATTACTACATCTCTCTCCTTTTGAGGCATGTCCCCGTGCATGAAAGACACAGTGTAGTTAGAATCACGCATCTTTTCAGCAAGCCACTCCACCTGCTCGACAAATATAAGGAAGAAATGAAAAGCCACAGCACAAAATATAAGATCAAAGAGAAATAGAGCAGTAGAGGTCTTAACAATCTCTAAGTCGTCCAGGTGTTTATGTTCGACCTCAGTGTGGAACCCGACATGGTTGGAGTCGTACCTTCTGCTTAGTGTTGCAGAATACAACTCCTTGGCTTATGGGGCAGTTGTCGTATATATCGCACAGAGTGTCAAATTTCCAGTCTCCTCTTTCCACTGGCACCATGCACTGGTCGATGTGCTGCAACCATACTAAGTAAAGGAAGGATTGTGTCAGAAGAATCTCATGATCCCTAGCCGCCATCTAATGCAACTATCCCAATGTAGCTCACCTCTAGCATCAACTCATCACGCTTCACAACAATCCTTATGGGATCAGTCATGAATCTTCCTGTCATCTCTAATATCTCAGTGGGGAAGGTTGCTGAAACTAAGACAACCTACAGAGAATGCCACTCATGCATTAGCCAGTTGTGAACATGAACATGTATGAGCGATTCCTTAACAACTGATTTAATTTAGAATGATGCAAATCATAGCAATTTGCTGAAAATTACGAAGCGCACATCATGGGGAGAGAAGCATGTCTCGTCGTAGTAAAAAATCTACTACTCATCAGACAAGACAAGGAGAAAAAGAAAAGAACAAGTGCCCTATTCATAGTAGAACTATGAAGCCAAAAGACAACCGTTTTATCCACCTTGTACATGCTCTAATGTCCAAATCATGTAGTTATTAAGCAGGATGAAGGAGGAAAGAAAATTCCAGATCTCTCATCAAATTTTGAATTCCATAAAAATTAAATGCTCCATCTTGCAGCATGTTGACCAATGCAGAAAGACCTTTTGGAAATTTTAGGAATCAGCTGAGGAGAAGGGATGACTATCTAGATTGACAATGATCGAAAAGTGGAGCATTTCTTAGATTGGACTTAAAAAGAAGTAATGGCATTCGGGTTTATAAGGATAATGCAACGGAATTAAGCCAAGGGCTGGGAATACTAGGGACTATTACTGGGGTTATTGCGTAAAAGAAGTCATCTTTACTACTACTACTATTACATTGATTCAACATGAAGGACAGGCAACCTGAAGCTCTGGAGGATGGAATCTATAAACATTGCAGATTTGATCCTTAACTCCTCTGCTCAGCAACTCATCAGCTTTGTCCTGCCCAAGCTTTGCCCAACAACAAAAACCCATAAATTTAGCTCAGTTGACAAGCACGTGTAAAAACCCTATTCCGCCATCATAGATAGACATGCGCACCTTTGGCTCGGACAACGGGGCCGCGACGGGGGCGGCAGAGGCGCGGCGCGAGGGACGGCAGGCCGACGGTGACGGATCCTCCTCCAACGCCTTCTTGTGCTATTCCTCAATCTTCGCAATCCAAAGACAAGCGCATGAGGGAAAATTCCGAGAAAAAGGAAAGACGACATGAAGAAAAGAGAAAGGGCAAACACGGCCGAAGAAGCCATGGACTAGGGCACGGCAAAACTCACTTCTCTGAGGGCCCTGTTCTTGGCAGACTGGCGTGCGATCTCACTCTTGACGCCGCCGCCGTCGTCGCGGAATCCCGCCGGAAGGGGGAGCCGCGGCGGCGAGTGGCGGAGGCGGCTTGGAGGAGAGCGATGGAGGTGGCTCGAAGCCTTCGCCGAGTCGAAGGTGCGATGAGCGGTTCTGTCAAAGACTTAAAGCAAAGATAAATGGGTTTCCACTTTGGGCTTTGAGTTTTGAAAATGGGTCGAAAATGGGTCAGCGAGTCTGACCCATTTTCGACCCATATAAAATTAAACAAAAAAGCAGGTCCAATATGGGTTAATAGTTGTGATGGTCTATTAACCCATATTCGACCCATATGGTAAAAATATGGGCGTAAAATGGGTCAATGACCAATTTTGCCACCTCTACTGTCCATCGTATACAAGCTCGTGATCACTCAGCCAAAGCTCCTCTGGCACCCGTCCGTTGTCACCTGCTGTTGCCTGGATCTCTCTGACGGCGTTTTGTCAACCCCTGCTCGACCACTCGCGAGGTGGCCATTTCTTGCTCTCAAATCTGAGATTTCAATTCTATGCAAGTGTCTTAGGAGGGGTGAGTGTCTTGGAGATGATAATCTAGCTTCGGCAAGCTTTGAAGCCACATATGGCCATGGCGCTAGCTTCAAGTTGGCTTTGCAGCTCATGACTACCATAGCCGCTAAATCTCATAGCTTGGCCTGAGGGTCTGCAGCATGGAGGGAGGCTTGGGAGTTGAGGCAGGGGTGTGCATGATCTGGGCGGGCAGTTCCTAACCTAGAACTGAGAACCGCCCGCTAAGGACCGGTTCCGAAAAATTGGAACCGGGATCCACCCGTTAGTTGCATAGATCCACCCGGAAACCAATCTGATGCTGTTCCCGGGTGGATCCATGGAACCAGTCTCATTATAATAATAACCGGGATCGATTAAGTCCTGAAGCCTCCCCTTGTCATGCCCAAATTCTTAAAAAATCTACGTACTCGCTCATCCTAAGCAGAACCCGGGAAGATTAAGATCAAACTTCCATTGTGCTAATTAAAGACGTAGAACCAACATTTCTCCCTCGTCCATCATCCGCCCTCACCCTCGCCAAAATCCACGGTTGGCCACCATTCATCAGCAAAACAAAAACTGCAAAGCATGCCACGCATATACACACAACCATAACGAAGAAAAGAAGCGAGTTCCAGGCGGTCCGGGCGGGTTTTAATAAGTGAGATCTGGAGATCAGTGCCTCTCCATTTGGTGCGCTTTGGACTTTTTTCCCACTTTCATTAATTATTTAATTATTTAATTTGGGTTTGTTAGTTTGTAATTTCATTTTTTTAATATTAAAAATTAATATATTATTTGAATATAATCGGTTCGGTCCGGGTGGGCGGGTGGACGGATCCGCCCATGGAACTAAGAACCAGACTAATACCCATCAGTTCTCATAAATTGGAACTAGGAACCGGACCGGTTCTCTCGAGAACCACCGGTTCTGAGCGGTCCGAATGAGTTTTGGTTTCTTTGTACACCCCTAAGTTGAGGAGAGTCTTGAGCGAATGGAGGTGGTGGGGTTGAAAATATTGGTGTTGAAGATAACCTCGGCGTTAAGCCCATGCTTGGACTATTGCTTAAGCATATGATAAAGAAGAAACATTCCTAGTGTTGTCAATGCTGCTGCTTGGACCACATCAAGGCAAGCTAGGCCGTTCCTCTTGAGCTTGACCCCGTCGGGGCCAAGCTCCACTTGCCAGCAAGGGTCGATGACCCTCATTGGCGAAGTTGGAACAATGGAGGTGTCCCTAATCATATGCAATTTGGTTTAGATAACATGTTTGAAAGTTTAATCTATAAAGTAGAGGGAATCCATGTATATAAATATCATATAAACCTTTTTTTTTTATTGAAACCATATAAACCTTGTAAAGAATATAATTTATCATAAATTGTCGACATGTAACATGAGATTTTTCTCTTTCTCCGTGGAATCTGATAAAGGGCTCATCATTTAAGTCAATATTTTTCTTCCCATGAAGGGAATTTATTAAAAGTAGATAAAGCAGAGGTAAAATCACATGTTCAACCGAATTCGTGGTGGAAAGTCCATTGTGGCAGCTGTTTCAACCTAAGATGAAAAGATGCACGAATCATCATACCGTTTTGTTTTTCATGTCGGGTTTAATTGCAAGCAGCTTTTTCATGTGATTTTTTTTTTTTTTGGGTGGTGGGGGGGGCGCTGGGTTTGGAGGTTGGATGCCAAACTCCGAGGTTTCCAGCCACCATAATCCAAAAAACCAATCGTGGTCAAGGCATCTTATTCGAACGCAACATGTCCCATGTACATTCGAAGACAATGATGTTCAATCTCGAATTAGGCATGTGCGTACCTTTGGCCCCTCTTCTGCCGACTCTCCGGCGATTGCACGACAAAAGATAATGATTTTCAATCTCGCATTGCTTGTTTTTTTTTTTGGGTAAAAATCTCGCATTACTTGTTTGTCTGCTGCTTATAAGATGTATATGTTTTATCGGAATTCAAAAACTTGATTAGAGTTTGGGAGATGAGATGTGAGATTAAAGATGATTAATAAAAGCATGAGATTAATTAATTAATCGATTAGAGGTGGTTAGTAAAGTTAAGTGACACTGATGTGGCACGGAGAAAGATTTAAAAAAAAACTAAAAAAGAGAAAAGATCGAACCATAGGGAAGAGAGATTGCAAATGGTGGTGCCACTGTTGTTTTGGCTTGGTTGGTGAGGGTTAGTGACCTCGACAGGCCATAAGCGAAGGCAAGATCTCAAATCGTGTAGTTACTGTTTACCATCTTCAAAGTCACTGTCCATCGTATACAAGCTCGTGATCACTCAGCCAAAGCTCCTCTGGCGCTCGTCCATTGTTGTCCACTGCTGCTTGGATCTCTGGCGGCATTTTGTCAACCCTTGCTCGACCGCTCACGAGGTGGCCATTTCTTGCTCTCAGATCTGAGATTTCAATTCTATGCAAGTGTCTTAGGAGGGGTGAGTGTCTTGAAGTCGATAATCTAGCTTCAGCAAGCTTCGAAGCCACATATGGCCATGGCACTAGCGTCAAGGTCAGATTTCACTTTGAAGCTCAAGGCCGCCATGGCCGCGATATCTCAAAGCTTGGCTTGACCGCAACATAGAGGGAGGCTTGGGAGTTGAGGAGAGCCTTGAGCGATTGGGGGTGGTGGGTAGGGGTGTGCAAAAAAATCGGGACCCACCTGGATCGCCCGAAACTGAACTAAACCGCCCAGAACCGGTGGTTCTTGAGGGAATCGGTCCGGTTCCCGGTTCCAATTTATGGTAACCGGTAAGTATCAGTCCAGTTTCCGGTTCCATGGGTGAATCCGTCCACCCGCCCACCCGGACCGATTACATTAATTTTTAATATTAAAAAAATTGAAATTACTATTAATAAACCCAAATCAACCAATTAAAAAAATTAAGTCAAGATCACGAAGATGTAGGGTTGGCTTAGAAGCTAAAAAGTTCAAAGCCATCCAAAGCATGGCTAGCCAGCATGACTGGGTAATCTCCAGTCAAACCAAATGGAGAGGTCTAGAAGTTAAAAAGTCCAAAGCACACCTTGAGTCCTTGACAAAATGCTGAGCAGAAAGCAAGCACGCGAAGAAGCGAGTTGCAAGAGGAGGAGAAGAAGAATAGGTCGGGCGAAGAACCATCAATTTTGGTTGAAAACCAAAGTTGTTTTGCATCAAGATCGGAGCTTTCGAGAAACCCAAGAACCTCCTCGGGCTAGGGTTCGCGAGGAAACCCTCGATCGCAGCAAGTCCATCCATCCCTTTCTCTATTCCCGGGGGGGGTGGGTTTGATGCAAGGAAGATGATAAAGTGTGAACAAATTGATCGCAATTTGATTTTTGTCACCTTATGGGATCGAGTTGTGTTACCATAAGATTGGTTCCATGGATCCACTCGGGAACTAGACTGGACCGGCAGTCCAATTCCCGAGTAGATCCATGCAACTAACGAGTGGATTTCGGTTCCAATTTTTCGGAATCAGTCCTTAGCGGGTGGTTCCCGATTCTAGGTTGGGAACCGCCCGCCTAGATCATGCACACCCCTAGTGGTGGGGTTGAAAACATTGGGGTTGGAGATAAGTCAAGCCCATGCTTGAGCCATTGCTTGAGCAAATGGTGAAGAAGAAACGTTCTAGGTGTTGCCGATGCTGCTACTTTGGACCACATCCGAGGCAAGCTAGGCCATGCCAATTGAGCTTGACCCCATCTGGGCCGAGCTCTACTTGCCAACCAGTGTCAATGACCCTGGTTGGCAAAGTTGGAATGGCGGAGGCACTTCTGGCCATCTATAATTAGGGTACATATGTCATTAAAAAAAAAAAAATTAGGTAAATATGTCAAGTGGGCATAATTTGAAATTTTTGTAGCATTTTCCTAAATTAAATAACCCAACTAAGACAGAAGTTAGCTTTCTATCTTCGAGTCTTATCTGTTAAGTCATGCCACGGTAAAATTCGTAGATGAGAGAGCTTAGCAAAAAGAACAAGTCATCATGGGCTAAATTCTTGAATAGGTGTCAACCCACTTCATGTGAAGGAGGAAATCGTGAAGTGGGCTGAATAATTTGATCCCAAAGACCTCTTTAGGCCTGCCCAGAGTAGTCCTTGATGTCATTTGTGGAGGACCAAGCTAGTATTCTTAACTCATCGTCTAACTTACGATACTAGTAATCCCCAATTCGGTTCCAAAATTTTTTATTTTTCCATTATAATCCTAAACATTCACTGAAAATTAACATAATTCTTCCAGCCAATTTGTTGATGGAAATTATTAAAGTGACGCCCAATTTTCGCTAGCCGGTTTACGTGACACGTTGACATTGACAAGTATGCTACATCAACAATTTCCGACTACGATTATCCAAAAAGACTACATTGAATTTTTCTGTAAAAGTTCAAGACTACATCGGCAAAATTATATAATTTAGAATCAAATCAATATTGTATAATAAGTTTAGAACTAAATTGATAATTTTCCCAACAATTTAACTAAGAAATGCATGGAAAGGCGAATGATTTTTCTGCGACCAGCAGTTCGCTTTCACATAAGACGTATGGAGAAGCTACTTTTGCGAATCCTCGAAAGTAAGATCACCAATCCAATTCGAATTCGAGTGGTTATCTTTCTTGGAAATTTAGTAGAACATTCGCAATCGCACCGAAACGATCGCATTCCATCTTGTAAACTGAATCTTCAACCGCTGATCCTTACTTCATCCCCTCTTTCCACAAAACGTATACTCAACAAAGTCGCGACACTACCCGAGAAACGCTAGAACTCATCAGCACTCTTGCTGAAGAAAAGAAGGGCCAAACTGAAGTTTTCATCAGCTAAAACAATGGAGGAACACCAGAGAGGCGCTGTCTTGATTCTTGATTGTGCACGTATCTGTCCTGTTAACTCTCTACCATAATGTAACACTTAACTCTAGCGTCGCGACTCGAACCTACTGAGCACACTACTTATACAGAACATAAGAACTGTATATGTAGAGAAACAGCTTGCATAGGACTCATCCATGATGCATTGAATTAATGCCGCATTAGTCTCGCAAGATCTAGGCAAGTATTTCGCGATATCTACGGTGGAAGATGAGCACCAGTGGTCTCCGCAACCGATCGTTATCGATGTCGATCCAGGCATTATTTGGACTGCAGAGTTTTATTATGAATTGATACAAGTCATCAAGGGTATCGAACCTAACCAAATCGACCAAAGCAAATCCAGAAAAAGGAAAAAAAAAGGGGGAAAAAGGCTCGCTATCAGATTATTCACTGAGCTAATCAATGAGCGACGAGAGCGTCGTTGCCCGTCACGTTCGCGAAGGGATCGCCACCGCCGCGGCCGACGCCGGAGTCCAGGCTCTGCAAAAGCCCAGATCTGTGAGCAACGAGCCTTTTCCTCGCGAGGCAACGCGGGCCCCACCCGGCGCCGCCGCCGAGGAGCGGAGGCGCCGGGTCGGCCCCGGAGATCTGGAGCTGGGCGGCTTGGTCGCGCGCGCGCCGGGAAGGGTCAGGCCGGGTCGCGTGGGGCCGAGAGAGAGGGTCCGGCTTGTGAGAGCGGGAGCTGATCCTGGAGTCCCGGAGCCGCGCCAGCGCCCCCGGCTTCAAGTACCTGTGAGACGACGACGGCGGCGGCGGCGTTCTTGAGGCCGAGGCTTTCATGCTCGCCGCCGTCTCTGCGAGCCCTTCAGAGAGAGAGAGAGAGAGAAGGAGGGAGGGAGGGAGGGAGAAAGGGTTGGGGATGGAATGATTAATAGAGAGAGAGAGAGAGAGAGAGAGAGAGAGAGAGGAGGGAAGGTTGGTTTTCGGGAGGCGGGAAAGCGGGGGAGGGAAAAGGAAAAATGGTGGAGAGCGGGACGTTGGGAGCGAGCGAGGGAGGGAGGGAGGGGGCTAGGGTTTTGCGGGGAAACGAAACGAGCGGGAACTGCATGGAATATGACCACGTCATACGTCCTACCCGCTGCTGACGTGCTCCTGGATTCCGGCACGCGGACGGGCAGCCTGGGCAGGCCCCCTCACGTCGTGACGATAAAACGTGAATCTGACGCGTTCGGGCAAAGACAGAACCAAGATTTCGCAGGGAATCCTGGTTATTTTGTGCTTTTATTATGTAATGCCGTAGATATTATTCGGTGGTCGCAAAGCAACAAGTCGTGGAGGAGGCCGACGTCACGTGTAGTTGATGGCGAAACCCAATCAGAATTCGACACATGGCGACGACGTGGACAAATATAAAAAAAATGAAAAATCTGGTCGCCGGCCATGGACGAGCCAGTCTCGGCGCTCCCGGGCAAGGCTCCGTCGTCGGCGTCATCTAGATCTGAAGCCCTCGGCCGTGAACGGAGGCTGCTCTACTCTCCACGCATCTAGAATTCGCCTTCCCCATCGACGCCGACGACGGAGCCTCGGCCGCGAGCGAGGGCTGCTTTTACTCTCTACGGATCTGGAGATCTGATTTACTCTTGGCGAACGAAGGCTGCTCCATGGACGCTGGTGTGAAGCTTTACTGCAACCGCCGACAATGCCGCCGAAGGTAAAAAACTGCTTCGAATCCAGGAGCCCTCGCCTGGATCGCGAAGAGGGAGGTTGCGAAGGAATTGAGGAGCGGCAAAACAGAGCTTATCATGCTTTTCAACGAGGATGACGAGCTCGAGGGCCCCGGGATGGATTCGACGAGACGGCGAGGGACTGAACGCGCCGCCGTGGGTGGAGGAAAGCTCGCCGGGAATGGAGGAGGAGAGGAAGAGAGAGAAAAAATTCTGCACGGATTTTTAATTTTCTTTTACATTTGTCCGCATGTTGCCACGTGCCGATTTGTGATTGGGTTTCGCCAAAGAAAATGCATGCCACGTAACCTATGAGTCTATGACGTGGTATTTCGCCATCACTGAAATACTTTCTCATAAGTGTGGTCTGCTCTTGCGTTGCTACAAACGATGTCGTGTTCTTATTATATTTATCCACCACATTTAACGATAAATAGCATGGGAAAGAGCATTGGAGGATAGTATAAGACAAAAAAAAAGCTTTTCATTTAAATCATTGTATAGGAAAAATGTTTTTACTGTTTAGATTAGGAAATACATTTTCCTTATTTTAAACATTAATATTTTCTCAAATAATAAATGATTTTCTATTAACTTAATATTTTCAGCAAATCAAACGTGTGAAAATCTAGGAAACTTATTCTTGAAAAATTCTTCTACTCAAAATGGAGTAAAGATGAATTTGAAGTCAAAACTTGTGAATATATTATTGTGACTATATGGAATAAAGTGGCCACTATGATTTTCGCTTGGACCACCAATCTACTATCAACAGCAATTCTCGATCTATTTGCGAGGAGTGATTGAGCAATACTGCTCTTTGACACCATACCGAAAAACTGAAATTAACACCGTTAGTTGAATGTCTTCGGGAGGAACACCAGATTTATTGAGTAATCATCAGTTACAGAACATGGTGAACAGAATCCATCAGCACACACCATTATTTTGAAGATTATAGCAGAACCCTTCTTTGGATTCACGACCGGTGAAGGTGGCGGCGGCTACTGCCTGCCTTCTTGAGGTACACACTAGGGTCGTGGACCGAAGAAGATAACCAGATAGCATGATGCATGAACATCCGTGGCATCTAACATTCACTTCATCCAAGTTCCATTACCAGGCATCCTTGCTTGCCTAAGAATCACCACAAAACAATCACACTTTGGATTCATGATCAACATGTACATGGGTCTGGCAGCCTGCTCGGACCAGCCTGCCAGGCTTAAAGCGTAAAAGGGTCTGGAAAAGCTGCACTACATTCGTCTTAAAGTGATTGATCCATCATCATATGTACATAAGCTCCTCCAAGAGGTCTCTGAACGGAAGTTGAGCTCTTCGTGACATAATCCACCAACGAGGATTGCTCCCAGTTTCTATCAATTTGAACTTTCAGTTGGGGGCATATTCAGTTGCCATGAAAGGGTAATGCTCATGCACAATATCCGTTAGGTAATAGAGACCAATAACATTCGCCAGCACAAATTATCAATAGATTTGCCAGGCAGAAGGCAATAGAGAGAGTTAAAGATGAAATCAGCACCCTCAATCATTTCCCTCCTGATACTTAGAATGGAGAGAACATGACCATTCACGAGATGTGTGATCCTCATCACTAACTAAATACCAGTAAAAGAGCAAACAAGGTCGAGTGGTTAACTCCATGGCCAAATTTCTGTTCCATAAAAACTTGCTATCAGAAATATGGCACCTACAGCACCACTTCCGCCAGCCACACAGTATACACTTTCCATTTGTCGACGTCTGTTTGACCAAACAGTCACTGAATCGCACAATCACTGATCCCACTCCAGCAATGGTAGTAACTAGTGTTTCTCCAGTGAGCAGATAAATGTTGAATGGTCTTACTACTAAATGAGAGATTAACCATAAAGATTACAACACTAAACATTCCCTAAAAGTGCTTTCTGTGTGACATATTACTCTAACTAACTGCAGCAATTAGAAAGCATCATATTTGGGTCTTCAATGTAGTGACTTTAGGTTAGCATGTAGCAGAGAAGAAAAAATGAGATAACACGATAATGATGATTGACAGAGGCATGCAGCTAATTCTTTTGTGAAGTTGTGATGAACCAAAATATGGTGAAGAGTTTTTCTTCCCAGCCAGAGCACAAAGAGAAAAACAAAAAGAGGCTAACTTCTCCATTCATATATTGCCAACTCAACAATCAGCCAATTAACCCTCCAAGTCTTAAGAAAAGTGTGTGCAGATGGAGAGGGAAACTAGCCATGAAAGGGTGAAAAGTTCCTAATAAATGAAAATTGTAAGTGCCTCGAGTCTCCAAACTAATCAAAATCTGTTAGTGCCTCAGCTCCAGCCACAATTTCCAATAATTCCCCTGTTATCTTCGCCTGTCGTTCCCTGTTATAAGCAATCGAGAGATTCTTCTTCAATTCAACAGCATTGTCAGTTGCATTACTCATGGCATTCATCCTAGCAGCTAGCTCACTCGCAATTGATTCCTGCAATGCCCTCAAAATCTGGCTGTTCAAATACAGAGGCATCATAGCATCAAGAATCTGAACAGGATCTTGCTCAAACTCCAACAGAGGCGAAATCTCGCTGTTCCTCTTCTCAGTTTGCTCCCACTCAACTGACAATTTCCCTTCTTTAGAAGTCAATCTGAATAGTTCATCCCCATCAGCATCAACACTATTTCCATTCACATCAAGTACCTCTCCTTTAGGCGACAAAGGAAGCAGAGTATGGATAACCGGATCAGACTTGATCAATGACACAAACTTAGTGTACACTAACTCCACTTTATCGACCTCTTCGCTAACGAACAATGAGAAGACATCGTCCGCAATTACCTGGGCTTCCTTTGCTGTAGGAAAACTGTCTCCCTCAATCAACCTATCAACTGGAACATTAGGCCTGCGCATAAAATACGAATTACCCTTTTTTCCGACGCTAATCACAGTGTATTCCAGCCCAAGATTTTCCAGTTCTGCGATCCGGGTCTCCGCCTTCCTCAAAACCGCATTGTTGAACCCCCCACAAAGGCCCCGATCACCGGTCACAATGACGAGGGCGACTCTCTTTACGCGCCTGACATTTGTCAGAGGAACATCTACATCCTCCACTTGAAGCTGTTCATTCATGTAGCACAGGAATTCCACTAGGGTTTCAGCAAAAGGTCTTGCGTTGATCACAGCTTCTTGGGCACGCCGAACTTTTGCCGCGGCCACCAGCTTCATTGCCTCGGTGATCTTCTGCGTGTTCTTCACGGACTCAATTCTTTCTCTGAGTTCTCGAAGACTGCAACGAATTGGTGCACCGAGCGAAGACCGATGAATTTGAGATCGAGCATTCGATGGCGAGATTGGAAGAGAAACGCGAAGAGGGTTTTGGCGAAATTGAGAGACGAGTGAAGATGTGTCCAAAAAAGGCGGTCTTGAGGTGACCCATGAGTTAACACTGGAGCAATTCATGGTCAAATGGGCTCTCGATCTTTGCCTCCTCAGCAACTAATCTCCAAGGACCCGGGGGGACGGAGAGGGTTTATGGTCAGAGCAGTTTAACAGATCAAATGAATTTGTTCCCGAACATACCGGAGGAGAGAGGAAATGGGAGTGCCGGCGACGCTTCCGTATCTTCCGGCTACGCCTCCAACGGTGTCTCCGCCGCGCCGGCCGGCGGAGACGCGCTCCCGTAGTGGCTTCTATATCGCCCCGACCGAGGACTGAGGCGGCGCGACGGAAGGGGAGATCAACATCAGATTGTCTTGTGTTTTGTTTTTTTATGTCCCCGTTTGTGTTTCATTGGTTTCCGTAATTTGTGCTGTCGAGTCCTCTATTCTGACTAGTCAGAGGGAAAAATAATTCGTCAAATTTCAGTAAACTGTTCTATGAAATTGTATTAGGGCGCGTTTGTAACGTTTACATTTAAAAATTATTTCGAAACGAGAAATAGAAAAAAATATTTACTTCGAGGGAACAATTTTGAACAAAAAACGCGTTTAGTAAATCTATTCCAAAAATATAAAAAGAATAGAAACACGCTTGGTAAATTTGTATAATTTTTTTTTTTATTTCTTTTAATTTTTTAATATTTTTATTTTGTTTTTCCTTTTTCTTATTTATTTTTCCTTTTTTTTTCTTTTGGCCGGTTGTAGGCCTCGGCCATGGCGGCCGGCCCGGCAGCGAGGGTCGGCGGCCTCGCCCGGCCACGGTGAGGCCGCCGCCCCGGCCTCGCCGGATCCAGGCGAGGCCAAGCTCGCCGGGCGGCGCGAGGTTGGCCTCGCCCAGATCCGCAAGGCCGAGCTCGCCCGGCGGCGGCAACGCTCGGCCCTAGCCGGGATGCCGGGCGAGGCCAAGCTCGCCTAGGCGGCGCGAGGTCGGCCTCGCCCCGGATCCCGGCGAGGCCGAGCTCGCCGGCGGCCGGCGAGGCTCGGCCTCGGCCCCGGGCCACCGCCCGGCGACGCCGACCTAGCGGTGGCCGGTGAGGCCGAGCGTCGCCGGCCGCCGGCGGCTCGGCCTCGCCGGATGCAGGCGGCTCGAGCTCGCCCGGCCAAGGCGAGGCCAAGCCTCGCCCGGCTACGGCGACGCTCGGCCTCGCCGAGGGCCGGCGACGCTCGACGAGGTCGCCGGCCATGGCGAGGCCGAGCCGACCGGCCAAAGAAAAAGAAAGAAGAAAAAGAAGAAAAGAAGAAGAGAAGAGAGAGAGAAGAGAGAAGTGTTTCTCAAAGTTGTTCCAGAAACAAGAAACAACTTTTTAGTTGTTTCTTGTTTCTATTCTAGATGTGTTTAGGACAGAAAAACACTTACGGAACAAAAACGCGTCAAACGCGTTTGTTTTTTTTGTTCCCAGAAACAAAAAAACAAAAATTTTTGTTCAGGGGAACAGAAATAATGTTTACCATGCAGCCCCTTACTCTCCATATTTCTCGTACGTTTAATTTCTTCTTCTTCTTTTTTCCCCTATTTTTGCCTGGGCAAATGAAAAAATAGAAATCAACTAATCATTAAATAACGTACGACATTAAAAAAAAAAGTAACAAACTCTAAGATAATTCTTTGTCGAGATCCAATCGTAGAAAAGTCCTACATCAAGAATATCGAATACGGGAGTCGAGGTGCAGTAATCAAGTGACAACTCTCATATCGTACCTAGTATAACAACACATAAACACAGAAATAAATATTAATTGTGGGAGATTTTTTTTGTTGAAAATTCCAAACATAAATGAATTTATCACCTAAGAAAAATAAAAGAGCCACTTACACCTCTAATCGAAATATGCACAAGAGTAGAAATTGGAGAGTGTAAAGAGGGCTTAATCTACGGAGCCGCAGCAAAATAAAGCCAAGTTTTACTTTGCTTAAATTCGACAGTTGGCATCAATAAGTTTTAGATCGGACTAATAAAAGACCTTTGATCTAATGGTCAATGTTGATAAATTTAGATTTAACGATTGATAATGAGTACATCAAATTTTCATGTGAGATATCTATTACAAGAGGGTAGAGTCGCCTCATAACCTGAGTAATGGATTCTAGCTTCTTCTCGAAGTTGTAGAATGAACTATTGCTGAAGAGAGTGGCCAAACGTAAGCATAGCAAAAAATTCACCGCTTGCCAATGTCACTAGAGCCGCGCGAATCCAATGGTCTTGTTTGTAAAATCATTATTGAAAAACAAATACGGTTTTGACTATCAATCTAAATTCCTTTTAAAAAAAAAAAAAAAAAACTTTAGTCTTCACTGATCTTGCCAGGACACTACTAAAATTGATTATGGAAATAAAGAAAAAAGGGGCATGCATCATCAATGCAAGAATTAGTTTTCACAAATGACCATCGAATTAAGGGTAAGTAATGTCTCTTTTGAAAAATATTTTCTATACGAAAGATGCACATCATAAATGTTGATGAAAAGAAATGACTTATTGCGACTCTATTTGATGTGACATAAGTTTAGATGCTATTCATTTTAAATTTTGGTCAAGTTCGAATATAGGTAGTACTTATAATTTATCACTCAAATTGTAATTGGGGGATTTTTTTTAGTTTAGAATGGACAAAAATATAGTTGAGAGGAAATTAGAATATACATAATCAGCTTATAAATGTGTTGAGTATATGACGTGCAATCATAGTAACATCCAATATATATGACTCAAGATCCATTAATTTGTTTTAGGAAAATGACAAATTGTTTTTGAACTTTAATCTAATGTGTAATGTCATTCATAAATTTTAATTCATTCAATATTGTCCATGAATTCTGACGTAATATGTAATGTTATTACCAAACTTTCAATTTACTCGATGTAATCTCTAAATTTTTTTGTGTATGTTCCATCTAGTCCATAAAGGGCTAAATTTGAACATGAACTAGTAGTTCAAGGATCAAATCAAACAAATTTAAAAGTTTAAGGATAATATTGCATATTTGACTAAAATTTAAGGACTATATTGAATACATTAAAAGTTTAAAGACGACATTGCACATTAAATAAAATTCATAAACTATTTATCTAATTATTGCATTAATTTATGAAGTTGTTGACTCTCTTATTCGCCACCTTCTCTCTCTCCTCGTGCCTTCTTCCACTCTCCTTCGCTTTCCTACTTCCCCTCCCTCCCCCTCTGAAACCCTCATCCTTTCCATTTCCAAATGCCATGCATGCCCTCGTCTCTCCTTTCCTCCTTCCCTTCTCACCATCTCCACAGCTTGCTTCACCTCCACTTCCCTCTCCTAAACTCCCCTTGCCCTCCCCCAAGATGCCCTCTTCCCAGAACCACTTGATTTTATCCCCTACACCCTTCCTTCCTCGCACCGATCAAAGCTTCTACATCTTGCCAATCCTCACCTTTAGCCAATCCCCTCGACCTGACAATCAACCAGACGGAGAAAGAAGAAAGGGAAAAAAGGAGAGAAAGAAAGGAAATAAAAAGGAAAAAATAATTAAAAATTTGAAAAAAAATGTATTAAAAATTATGTAAAAAATTGGCATGTCTGCTTGGGCACCAACTAGTGCCCACCTCAACACCGACCGGCCAAAATTAATTAGATCTATTGAATTGATACAAATGCTAAAGATTTATGATTGAATTGGCAAAAAGATATTTAGGATTGAATTAACATAATTACGATAGGTTTAAGATATTTTGGTAATTTTTCCTTGATTAGAATGGTCGATAATATGCATTCAAATATGAATTTAAAAAGACTCGCAAAAAAGAATTATGTTTTCAAGCACAAATTGTGAGAGGAATGGGAAAATAATGTTTGTGCACGTGGACAAATAAAATGTACTTTTCTCCGATTTGGATTTTGTGCCAATCCACGTTTCTTTCCCCGATTTAGTAGTCCACAGGTGTACAGTGTAACTGTAATTAATGGATAAGTCAAAAGATCAAACTATAAATAAAGAAAAAACAAATGATCAAATATGCCTTATTAGAGACTCAACGATCTCTGAATTCTAAAACTTGGTTTGGTTTCTATATCTCTGCTAGAAATCAGGCTTGTCAACAACTCTTTACTGACTTTTAGATTTCAATGCTGGTCGATGTCCCTTTCCCACATGAAGGAACTTAGCAAACTTGTAACTAGGATGTCAGAATTAAAATAAAAATCAACTCAAAATCAAAATCAAACCGAACCAAATTTTTATGTATTTTTGGTTTCGTTCAGTTTTCAGTTTGGATAACTGAAAAGTAACCGTTCTTTTTTTTTTTTCTTTTTTGGTTTGTTTCAGTTTTTGGTTCGATTTGGTTAACTAAATCGAACCAAAATTTTTAACAAAACTTAGATGCCCAACTTAAAACCTCTTTTTTTTTTTCTCACCTTTTATTTAGTTTGGTTCCAATAAGTAAAGCAAAAAAAAAGCAAAAAAACTGAATCGAATTGAAATCGAATGGTACGTATTCTGTTTGGGTCGGATTCACACCTTATCGATTCAGTTTGGTTTAGGTTTTCAAGAAAATCGAATTGAACTGAAATGTTGATACCCTTACATGCAATCACATGAGTGTAATTGCAATTAATGGATGAGCCAAAGAGTCAAAATATAAACAAAGAAGTAATTATATCTTGTGAGAGCCTGAGTATTGATAATTTCAAAAAGCGCAGCTAAAAGGCCCATTCATGGAGAAACTGGTTTTTGCAGCAATTCTTCACCAACTCTCACCAAATCCTCTCAGTTCTTTTTGGTGGCTAAGTCCAAAGAAGATATATTGCCATCCAAAGTGTCATCCCGAATCAGATGGTAACGATGGTAGACACCAAGATTCTTGATGTACATGGAAGAAACTTATCAATCATTACATTGTTTCATTCATGCGAGATATTCAAAAGCGAATAATTCTCTTCTCTTTAGAGTCACTTTAATAAGCCCAATTTCGCTCTTTCCCACACCCGATACCTCTCGTCGGTGGGCATGGCGGGTTGATGTGAGCTTCTATGAACATTTTAGCAAACGTGTTGAACTCCGCAGCAAGCTGCTGTTGCGCAGAGACATTCCCAGCATGTAGCCTTCTTGAGATTTGCTCCCCATTCCCACGGATAAAATGAGAAACTTGCAATGTGTTACCACTTTAGTCACAGTACCTCCTATCACTTAGTTCGTGAGCTAAATTTGTTCGTATCGTAACTTCCTCCACAAAATTCGGTTTCAAGTGAACTTATAGTCTACGGAAAGCCCTTTCAACATACTACAATATTCTTAACTTTGGCTAACCCAAAATCTAGTTGGAAACTCCACAAAAGCTAGAGATTTAGTGATTTTGTGCATATTCTACAAGGTTGACCGGTGACCGGCTGGGCGAGGTCCGACGAGCTTTCCATTATTGTAGGCAAAATCTTCAAGTAATGAGACAATATTTACTCTCAAGGAATAAATCTAGAGCCAAAAGCGTTTTATCTTCGAGCGATGACACAACATTTATATCGAGGAATAAAACTTAACAGCCAAAAGTAACCTATTAAATCCAAGAAAGGAAATCACTTGATATTAAAGTTACACCGGATTATTCGCAGTGACACCACTATTTACGAGATTGAATTTCGTGATTAAAGTGTGGGCCGTCTAGAAATTGTGGGGTAGATAAATCGGTACTACTGAAGTCGAGATGCATATATCAGAAAGGGGACATCTTGCCTCGTTGATCTCTTCAACTACAAGCAAGGTTTCAACAATCCAAGTTAAATGGAAACAACTGATTGTCATAATTTGGAGAGAATGAAAAAAAGAATACCTCATGACTCGATAATATGACTCTTTTAAATGACTTAATGTCATACGTGACAATTATAACGATGGTCAATGTATCACACAATTTGTTCTTCCTTAGTAATTCTCTCATAAGACTATGTAGATGTATTCCTACTTTTCATCATGATTCGGACCTCGAAGATGCCTAATGGCTTCCCTTAAATCACGCAACCCGATTTCGCTCTTTCCCACACCCGATACCTCTCGTCGGTGGGCATGGTGGGGTTGGTGCGAGCCTCTATGAACATTTTAGCAAACGTGTTGAACTCCGCAGCAAGCTGCTATTGCGCAGAGACATTCCCTGCATGTAGCCTTCTTGAGATTTGCTCCCCATTCCCACGGATAAAATGAGAAACTTGCAATGCGTTACCACTTTAGCCACATTAGCAGCACCTCCTATCACTTAGTTCGTGAGCTAATTTTGTTTTTTGTTTTTTGTTTTTTTTGTTTTTTGGTAAAGTAAGAAATAAATTGATAGCTAAGGCCAAATGTACAAAACTGGCACCAAAACTTACACTCTAGAGAGAACTAGAGTGGAAGGGAGCCAGGTAAAAGCCAAGAGGCAAAGAAGAAAGAAAACAAAGCAGAAAACCAACAACAGCAACCAACGAAAGACACCAAGGACGAGAGCCAACAGCGAGCAAGCAGCACCAATCAGCCGAACCTCTAAGGACTCCGGAAGAAGGAGGGATATATGCGCAAGAACCAGGGCCAAAAGTGAAGCAAACCCGAGAAGCAATCCACAACGGCAGTCACACAAATATGAATGAGTCAAAACCCCAGCCCCTTTGAAGGCGTCTATTCCTTGAAGAGTCAAGAACATCTTTGAAAGTAAGAGCTTTTTCCTTAACCATTCTAATCAAATGGTTCTTCATCGAGGGAACATCAAGGGATTCACCCCTAAAGATCATGGAATTCCTTTTTTTCCAAATCAAATAACAGAGGGCACCGAAAGAGAACCGCGCAACGCTATAATAAAAATCATTACCGCGAAGAAAATCTTTCGCCCAAGCAAGGATTTCATCCCATATACCGTACCTCCAAGGAAGATTACACCTGGTGGCCCAGAAGAACACAAGCGACGCAGTAATATTGCATTCAAAGTAAAGATGATTGATAGAGTCCGGTTGAGAGTTGCAGAAAATGCACGTCGAATAGTCTATTCTTCCATAGGAAAGGAGAAAGGCTTGAGTTGGCAGGCGCTTTTTAGTGATGAGCCAAAGTAAGAATTGAAATCTTGGAGCAATATCTTTGTTCCACACAAAAGAGGACCAGAAGACTCTCGGTTTTGAAGATCTCAAGCGATTCCAAGCAGAGGCAACCGAGAAAGTCCCCGAGGGATGATGAAGCCATATAAACCGATCCTTACTAACCTTGAGAGCTGGAAAGGAAAAGCCGAGGTCCTCAAGGCACCTCTTACACAAACCACCAGCATAAGAAAAAAGAGAGGCCACCGAAGCAGACGCAGGAAGATCTGGGTCCAATAAAAAGTTATGAGGAACTTGAAGATGAAGAGGGCCACACGGCAACCATGAATCAAACCATAAGGAAATTGAACGACCATTGCCCACTTCCCATCCAAAAGAATTCCTGAAGGGGTCCCTCAAATGAAGAATATTTTTCCAACTCCAACCACAGTTTGTGGGCTGAGGAGCAACCCGAAGTTGTGTTTGCTTAAGAAGTTGGAATGTATCCAACGGCACTAAAGTGATTCTTTGTCTCGTGAATAATATCCAGATATATTTCAACATGGAGGCTCTATTGCAATCTTTTATACCACGCAAGCCCAGCCCCCTTCCTCCCTAGGGAGACGGATGTCGACCAAGACACCTTAGCTCCACCGGGACTCAAAGAAGTACCTTTCCAAAGGAACCGTCTCAATATACTTTCTATTCCCACAATCACCGAAGTCGGAAGAGTGAACACACTAGCCCAAAAAGATTGGATAGCATGCAATACTGATTTAGTAAGTTGAAGCCTCCCTGCAAAGGAAAGAAACCGATGGGACCAAGAGCGGATTCTCCCAGTGATGCGATCAACAAGTTGAGTACAGTCACTTTTGGTCAATCTTTTGGAAATAATAGGCACTCCAAGATAACGAACAGGAAGGGTACCTTCTTGAAAGCCGAAAGTAAGAAGAATTCTTTCCCGAATAATAGGGTCACCTCCAGATAGGAAAATTTCACTTTTGTCTTTGTTGGGGAGAAGACCACTCCAAGAGGAGAAGATATCAAGACTTCTTTTGAGAGCAATAACCGAATACCAATCCGCCCGGCTAAACAAAAACACATCGTCTGCAAAGAAGAGGTGAGTAAGTTTAGTAGACTTACATCTCCAGAAGTAATTAAAATCCTCGGTAGAAGTCCTCTGAGCCAGGATACTCGAAAAAATCTCCATAATAAGAGTGAATAGGTAAGGCGATAAGGGGTCGCCTTGCTTGAGGCCTCGACCACCCGGGAAGAACCCGTGGAGTTCCCCATTGAGAGCGATGGAGAAACTAGGTGTGCGAACACACGCCATAATCCGGGTAATGATCCAAGAAGGAAACCGAAAAGCTTTAAGAGTAAGCTCAAGGAAGTCCTAATCAACAATGTCATAAGCCTTGCAAAAATCCACCTTCACCGCGCACTTAGGAAGATAAGGGTGTAGATGAAAACCCGCAAACAACTCTTGAGCCAATAAAATATTATCTCTTATACGCTTGTCTTTAACAAACGCATTTTGAGTGGGACTAATGAGATCCTGAAGAACCGAAGCAATACGATTGGCCAAGATTGTTGTAATAAGCTTATAAGCGTGTTACTGAGCACGCAATTGGCCTGAAATCTTTCACTTCACTTGCATTAGGAACCTTGGGAACGAGGGCTAAAATAGTGGCATTTACTTGTTTCAACAACAGCCCCGTATTAAAGAAATCTTGGACCGCCTCCGTGAGTAAGGGGCCAACAACATTCCAGTTTCTCTTAAAGAATTCGGCCGAAAAACCATCCGGGCCTGGACTTTTGCCCTTGGCAAGAGAAAACAAAGTATTTTTCACTTCTAAAGTAGAGATCGAAGCAGTCAAAGAACAAACTTGCTCATCCGGGATAGTCTTCCGAACAAAAGGAATCAAATCTTGAAGGTCAGGTTTTGAAGTGTGAACCCGAGAGCCAAGGAGGTCCTTGAAGAAATTGAGAAAAACCTGAGGTATCAAATCTGGGTCCGCAATAACCGAGCCCGAGGAGTCTTTTACCGAAAAAATTCGGTTATTCAGACATCTCGCTTTAACATGATTATGAAAAAATTTAGTGTTGCGATCACCCTCTTTTAGCCATCTAATTCTTGACTTACGCCTTTGTAAAAGGATTCTTCTTTACGGCGAAGATCTACAAACTCACTTCGTTGTCTTCTCTCTTGTTCCGCTAGCAAGGCGTTATCAGGGTCTGATTGAAGCAAATTCTGCATGGAATTCAAGCTGTCCCTCGCAAAAGAAGCTCTCTGAGAGATATCCGAAAAAGCATCCAGATTAAGAGTCTTAAGGCTGGCTTTCACTCGTTTTAGCTTGGTCACAAGCCGATACATAGGAACACCCCATACACGGCTACCCCAGGCATCCGAAATTATAGAATTATAGTCTGGGTGGTTAGCCCAGAAGTCGAAATACTTGAAAGGAGTCCTTCTTGGCCGAGGATTGACAACTCTAACCAACATAGGAGTATGGTCAGAGATTCCGGGGCTAAGAAAAGACGCTTCTGAAAAGGAGAACTCCATCCTCCATTTTGAGTTAACAAGAACCCTATCAATTTTCCTCATTTTCCTGGCCGCCCCCACCGAAGTAGACCAAGTGTATCTAAATCCAGAGTATCTAAGATCCTCAAGCTCCGTTTGGTCTAGGCATTGCTTAAATTCATCAAAGCAAGGAATCCAATTGTTAGAGCTACCCAACCGGTCCGAAGGATCCTTTAAGGCATTGAAATCTCCCGCAACAAGCCAAGCCGACTCTTGAAAGAGATCATCACTGAAAATAAGATCATTCCAAAGCGGTCTTCGACGCGCAAAAGAGTGCTCTCCATAGATAGCAGAAATGTGGCAGTTGATATTAGAAGAAGCCGAAGACAGCCGGCCATGAATGGCTTGATCATTAGAAGAAACCACATCAAAAACAACAGAGTTTGGATCCCAACCTACCCAAATTCTGCCTCTAGAAGCATAATCATAATTAGCAATCCACTTCCATCCTCTAACGAGATTGGAGGAAATGGAATCAAAAAATTGCTCCGGCACTTTAGTCTCAAAAAGGCCAACTAGGCAAAGCTTATTAGCTATCACAAACTTTCTAACTTCCACCTGCGCACAGGGTTCATAATGCCTCTAACATTCCAAAACCCAAAAAACATCACAAAGGAGAAGAGTGCCTACCTCCGATTGGAGGCCTTGCGACTTGATTTAGTCGCCTTTGAAATCTCTGGCTGAGTCGAATCAGGCGGATCAGGAGGTTGTTCGTGAACAGCGCCTTTCCCAAGCAAAGTCTCCCGGGCCTTTAGATTTGACTAAAGAAGCATCTCCATGGGAAGAGTTGCAAGTCTCCCTCTCCTAGGAGGAAGAAGTGGGTACAGAGGAACCAGCGTCTATCTTTGATTGAGAGGAGCGAGAAACATCCTCTAATACCGAACGCAAGGCGCTAGGTTCCTTGAGCTTCAGGACTTGGCCTTCCTCATTCATCGGAGAGAGTTCGAAGGCAGCAGGGTCCATGTAAAATTGGTGCTTTTTCTTCTTCTTCGATTTAACTTGGCTCCAACCACTTTCATCCAGTTTAGACAAAGGCTTAGCAGCCTCACTCACTGATCCCAGATCCTGAGAAGGCAAGGCAGCAGAAACTCCTTCGGGGACTTTAGGGTCCTTCGGGATAAGAGAGTCAGACACACACAAGGTCGGCAAAGGCTCCTCCTCAATGTGGATTTGATTCAGGGCAGATTGTAGAGTTGAAGTGGTCTGAGCAGTAACTTTAGGGATTCGAGATACCTCCTCGGGACGAATAGAACCACCAGACGGTTCCTTGTGTTTGGCTCCCTGTTTTCCCGAACAATTGTGTCCAAAAACTCCACATCTAGCACATGCCAGAGGGATCCATTCATATTCAACCCCTATCTCATACTTTTCTTCGTCAAAAGTAGCTTCAATAACCTCCTCATACTCCTGATTAGGGGTTACTTCTACACAGACACGTGCAAACGACATGCTTTTGAGCTGTTCAGTTCATTGGTCTACATGCACTGGTTTCCCAATGGCACTAGCAACTCTACCAATAAAATGTGCCGACCAACATGAGAAGGGGAGATTAAATAAGCGGATCCATATCGGGACAGTGGGATGCGATTTTTTCCTCAGCTCAAGTCCCGGCGTCCATTGTTGCAAGATTAAAGGCACATTAGCAACCGTGATTCTTCCACCTTCAAGGACTTTCCTACGAAAATCATTGTCGGGGATATGGAACATAAACAAACCTTTGCTATTCGACATCACCTCAAAGAGGTTAGGGCCCCAAAGTTTTTTCAAGGCTTCTTCTACCGTTTTGAAAGGAAGTCTGCGGCCAATAAGGTGACCCATAAGGCAACTATGAAGCTTCGGGTCAGCAGCCTCTAGATCACGCTCTGTTATCTCAATTACCGGTTTGTTATTCACCAAAGTAGGCGGCGTGAAGACCAAATCGTAGCCCTTAGCCACTGTTCGAGCAACAGCCACCCACGTTTTATTTTGAGCAAAACCAGCTTTGTTGTGGCCAAGAGGCTTTCTAGAGACCGATCTACCTCTGGACGAAGCGCGCTCAGCAGAGCGAACACGGGATTTACCCTGTTTTTCTTGCGCATGAACAGTATCATCATCACGGGAGACCGAGTGAAGCAAATCAGAGGGACCTTCGTCCACTAATAAAGGAGATTTCCCATGTGTTTCCATCCCCTCATCCATCAATAAAAGAGTTTCACCGTCACCAGATGGACCCACCATCCGAATCATGAAAACAGAGCATCGAGAAAAACCCTAACGAGGGCCATAATCGAATCTGAGAGGACACGTACCCGAAATAGAAGACTGAGGCTTCAATACGAGGTTGATGAGGTCGCAAAACGCCAAAGAGAAGCCCCACCAACTGGTCAACCAATCGCTGAACCGAGGAGATCAGATTCGCGAGCTACAGGAACCCATTCGCACGCGGGAGAGAGACGGATGAACAGTGATCCGTGAAAGTGCAAATGGCCAAAGCTTGAGCTAAATTTGTTCGTATCGTAACTTCCTCCACAAAATTCGCTTTCAAGCGAACTTATAATCTACGGAAAGCCCCTTCAACATACTACGATATTCTTAACTTTGGCTAACCCAAAATCTAGTTGGAAACTCCACAAAAGCTCGAGGTTTAGTGATTTTGTGCATATTCTACAAGGTTGGTCGGTGACCAGCTGGGCGAGGTCCGACGAGCTTTCCATTACTGTAGGCAAAATCTTCAAGTAACGAGACAATATTTAGTCTCAAGGAATAAATCTAGAGCCAAAAGCGTTTTATCTTCGAGCGATGATACAACATTTATATCGAGGAATAAAACTTAACAGCCAAAAGTAACCTATTAAATCCAAGAAAGGAAATCACTTGATATTAAATTCACACCAGATTATTCGCAGTGACACCACCATCTACGAGATTAAATTTCGTGATTAAAGTGTGGGCCATCTAGAAATTGTGGGGTAGATAAATCGGCACTACTGAAGTCAAGATGCATATATCAGAAAGGGGACATCTTGCCTCGTTGATCTCTTCAACTACAAGCAAGGTTTCAACAATCCAAGTTAAATGGAAACAACTGATTGTCATAATTTGGAGAGGATGAAAAAAAGAATACCTCATGACTCGATAATATGACTCTTTTAAATGACTCAATGTCATACGTCACAATTATAACGATGGTCAATGTATCATACAATTTGTTCTTCCTTAGTAATTCTCTCATAAGACTGTGTAGATGTATTCCTACTTTTCATCATGATTCGGACCTCGAAGATGCCTAATGGCTTCCCTTAAATCACGCAACCCAATTTCGCTCTTTCCCACACTCGATACCTCTTGTCGGTGGGCATGGCGGGTTGGTGCGAGCTTCTATGAACATTTTAGCAAACGTGTTGAACTCCGCAGCAAGCTGCTATTGCGCAGAGACATTCCTTGCATGTAGCCTTCTTGAGATTTGCTCCCCATTCCCACGGATAAAATGAGAAACTTGCAATGCGTTACCACTTTAGCCACTAGCAGCACCTCCTATCACTTAGTTCGTGAGCCAAATTTGTTCGTATTGTAACTTCCTCCACAAAATTCGCTTTCAAGCAAACTTATAATCTACGGAAAGCCCCTTCAACATACTACGATATTCTTAACTTTGGCTAACCCAAAATCTAGTTGAAACTCCACAAAAGCTCGAGGTTTAGTGATTTTGTGCATATTCTACAAGGTTGGTCGGTGACTGGATGAGCGAGGTCCGACGAGCTTTCCATTACTATAGGCAAAATCTTCAAGTAATGAGACAATATTTACTCTCAAGGAATAAATCTAGAGCCAAAAGCGTTTTATCTTCGAGCGGTGACACAACATTTATATCGAGGAATAAAACTTAATAGCAAAAAGTAACCTATTAAATCCAAGAAAGGAAATCACTTGATATTAAAGTCACACCCGATTATTCGCAGTGACACCACCATCTACGAGATTAAATTTCGTGATTAAAGTGTGGGCCATCTAGAAATTGTGGGGTAGATAAATCGGCACTACTGAAGTCGAGATGCATATATCAGAAAGGGGACATCTTGCCTCGTTGATCTCTTCAACTACAAGCAAGGTTTCAACAATCCAAGTTAAATGGAAACAACTGATTGTCATAATTTGGAGAGAATGAAAAAAAGAATATCTCATGACTCGATAATATGACTCTTTTAAATGACTTGATGTCATACGTCACAATTATAACGATAGTCAATGTATCACACAATTTGTTCTTCCTTAGTAATTCTCTCATAAGACTGTGTAGATGTATTCCTACTTTTCATCATGATTCGGACCTTGAAGATGCCTAATGACTTCCCTTAAATCACGCAACCCAATTTCGCTCTTTCCCACACCCGATACCTCTCCTCGGTGGGCATGGCGGGTTGGTGCGAGCTTCTATGAACATTTTAGCAAACGTGTTGAACTCCGCAGCAAGTTGCTATTGCGCAGAGACATTCCCTACATGTAGCCTTCTTGAAATTTGCTCCCCATTCCCACGGATAAAATGAGAAACTTGCAATGCGTTACCACTTTAGCCACACTAGTAGCACCTCCTATCACTTAGTTCGTGAGCTAAATTTGTTCGTATCGTAACTTCCTACACAAAATTCTCTTTCAAGCGAACTTATAATCTACAGAAAGCCCCTTCAACATATTATGATATTCTTAACTTTGGCTAACTCAAAATCTAGTTGGAAACTCCACAAAAGCTCGAGGTTTAGTGATTTGTGCATATTCTACAAGGTTGGTCGGTGACCGGTTGCGCAAGGTCCGACGAGCTTTCCATTACTGTAGGCAAAATCTTCAAGTAACAAGACAATATTTAGTCTCAAGGAATAAATCTAGAGCCAAAAGCGTTTTATCTTCGAAAGATGACACAACATTTATATCAAGGAATAAAACTTAACAGCCAAAAGTAACCTATTAAATCCAAGAAAGGAAATCACTTGATATTAAAGTCACACCAGATTATTCGCAGTGACACCACCATCTACGAGATTAAATTTCGTGATTAAAGTGTGGGCCGTCTAGAAATTGTGGGGTAGATAAATCGGCACTACTGAAGTCGAGATGCATATATCGAAAGGGGACATCTTGCCTCGTTGATCTCTTCAACTACAAGCAAGGTTTCAACAATCCAAGTTAAATGGAAACAACTGATTGTCATAATTTGGAGAGAATGAATAAAAGAATACCTCATGACTGACTCTTTTAAATGACTCAATGTCATACGTCACAATTATAACGATGGTCAATGTATCACACAATTTGTTCTTCCTTAGTAATTCTTTCATAAGACTGTGTAGATGTATTCCTACTTTTCATCATGATTCGGACCTTGAAGATGCCTAATGGCTTCCCTTAAATCACGCAACCCAATTTCGCTCTTTCCCACACCCGATACCTCTCGTCGGTGGGCATGGCGGGTTGGTGCGAGCTTCTATGAACATTTTAGCAAACGTGTTGAACTCCACAGCAAGTTGCTATTGCGCAGAGACATTCCCTGCATGTAGCCTTCTTGAGATTTGCTCCCCATTCCCACGGATAAAATTAGAAACTTGCAATGCGTTACCACTTTAGCCACACTAGCAGCACCTCCTATCACTTAGTTCGTGAGCTAAATTTGTTCGTATCGTAACTTCCTCCACAAAATTCGCTTTCAAGTGAACTTATAATCTACGGAAAGCCCCTTCAACATACTACGATATTCTTAACTTTGGCTAACCCAAAATCTAGTTGGAAACTCCACAAAAGCTCGAGGTTTAGTGATTTTGTGCATATTCTACAAGGTTGGTCGGTGACCGGCTGGGCGAGGTCCGACGAGCTTTCCATTACTGTAGGCAAAATCTTCAAGTAATGAGACAATATTTAGTCTCAAGGAATAAATCTAGAGCTAAAAGCGTTTTATCTTCGAGCGATGACACAACATTTATATCGAGGAATAAAACTTAACAGCCAAAAGTAACCTATTAAATCCAAGAAAGGAAATCACTTGATATTAAAGTCATACCAGATTATTCGCAGTGACACCACCATCTACGAGATTAAATTTTGTGATTAAAGTGTGGGCCGTCTAGAAATTGTGGGGTAGATAAATCGGCACTACTGAAGTCGAGATGCATATATCAGAAAGGGGACATCTTGCCTCTTCGATCTCTTCAACTACAAGCAAGGTTTCAACAATCCAAGTTAAATGGAAACAACTGATTGTCATAATTTGGAGAGAATGAAAAAAAGAATACCTCATGACTCGATAATATGACTCTTTTAAATGACTCAATGTCATACGTCACAATCATAACGATGGTCAATGTATCACACAATCTGTTCTTCCTTAATAATTCTCTCATAAGACTGTGTAGATGTATTCCTACTTTTCATCATGATTCGGACCTCGAAGATGCCTAATGGCTTCCCTTAAATCACGCAACCTCCAATTAAAAAGATATATCAATTGTAAAAGCTTTCTAAATTTTCTGGCAATCCCATAATAAGCTTCCTGAAATCAACATAATTACTCTGTTATTCTAATTTCAAATACAATTAATGAACTACGTCACCTGAGCTATCAATATATGTATGCCTCAATCAACACAAATAAAGACATGAGAAAATAATCATATTCGATAATTTTCATTAAGTACCTAGGTTGTGGGAAAATGTTAGGGCTTTGTTATAAGTAAAAATCCAGAATTTCTTCCACGGTACATAAAGGGTGGCCTCTTTCATTCAGGCAAGTTAGCATCCTAAAAATTAAACCCCAATGCTTGTTTCAGTAATTTTGTGGAAATACTCGGCAGTTGCAGAGCAATTCAAATTTTGAATGGGAATCCATCACCTGCATGGATTGTATAAATAAAAGAAATTCCACATGATTTTCGAGTCATTCTTGTTTCTGAGCAACAATTAAAAAAAAAAATACCAAAAAAAAAGGCCTCTTGTTAGACAATAATGAGACAAAAGCGAAGGCAAGAAAGCATGCCATGCCTACAATAGGCAAAAGAGATTTCAATTCCTTCAATTAGAGTCCACTTTTTGCCTGCGTATTGTGGCGTAAAAATTTAGTCAACATCAACCATTCTACATCATATGATCAGTATTGATATGACTAATTATTTTTAATTTTTTAAAAAAATTTCCTATTTTCTTTTTTCATTTTTTCTGTTCTTTTCTTTTTCTCTATTCCATTTGCCGATTGCCAGCTACAAGCAAAGGTGTAGCCCTTGTTGATGAACCAGCTCATGGAGCTATAGCTACAGGCGAAGGTGTAGCCATTGTTGATGAACCAGCTCATGGAGATGCAGCTCATGGAGCTGTTGCTGCTGATGAACCAGCTCATGGAGCTATTGCTGCTGATGAACCAGCTTCCCAAGTTATTATGTGTTATGACAATCAAGGGGATTGATCCGATTAAATGGACGTTACCCGTATTTCAAGTGCTTCTGCATAATTGATAGCTCTAGAATTTGAGCAACAAGTTTATTGAATTTTGTGAAATAAAGTTATTCATTTATCTCCACCATCTCCACCGTCTCCACCGTCTTCAACGTCCAATCTCTACATAGGTACTATCAAATGTAATTCTGATAAGTTTCATTTGATATCGAAAATAATGAAGATTGATAAATCGATCGATGATTGGTTGTTCTAATATTTCAAAATAGAAATTAAGAAAATCATCAATGAAGAAACTCGTAGTAGGCATGCTATGCTTTACTTGCCACTCTCTTTTGTCAATGACCAAGTTCATAAATGTGGAAACAAAAATTGCTCTTTTGGCAGATAGTCTTCAAGAAAGATAGAGTAGGAAAACAAAACAAACTCTCTTGAAATAACCTAGGCTAATGGCCTCCATTAAATCATGCAGCCCCCAAATGCATACTATGTGTTAATTAAATAGAAATATTAATTGTAAAAAGTTTTCCAGATTTATTGGCAATCACATAGTAAAGTTCCTAAAATCAACATAATTACTCGATTATGCTAATTTCAAATATCGTTGATGAACTACATTACGTAGGCTATCAATACATACATACACACACACACACACACACACACACACACACACACACACACACACACACACATATATATAGACACACACATACACTTGAATCAATGCTATATCTCTACTGTGCATTTCACATGAAATAATCATGAGAAAAGAATCATATCCGATAATTTTTATTAATTACCTAGATTGAGGGAAAATCTTAGGGTTTCGTTCCAAATAAAAACCCAAAATTTCTTTCATGATAAAAAAAAGGGCAACCTTCTTCATTTAGGTAAGTTAGCATTATAGTAATTGACTCCCACTGATTATTTTGGCAATTGTATAGAAATAGTCAACGATTCTTGCATCTCCATTATCTCCATTGTCTTTGATGTCCAATCTTTACATAGGTAGTATCGAATGTAATCCCAATAAGTTTCATTTTAATATCAAATGTAATGAAGATTGGGAAATCGATCGATGATTGGTCGATCTAAGATTTCAAAATATAAAATTGGGACAAAACTGATATAAATGCTCGTAGCAAGCATGCTATGCTTTACTTACTAATCTCTTTCATCCTAATTCAGAATGGCTAAGTTTATAAAGGTGGAAACAGAATTACAATATCATTTTGGCGAACAGTATTCAATAAGGAGGGAATGGGAAAACAAAGTAGACTCTCATCAAATAGCTTGAAATGCGTCCTTTGTGTTAATTATATAGAAATATTAATTAAAAATTTGAAAAAAAAAATTGCCATGTCTACGTTGGCACCAACTAGTGCCCAACTCAGCACCGGCAGGCCAAAATTGATTAGATCTATTGAATTAATACAAATGCTAAAGGTTTATGATTGCATTGGCAAAAAAATATTAATGATTGAATTAGCACAATTATTATAGGTTCAAGATATTTTGATAATTTTTCCTTGATTAGAATGGTCGATTATATGCACTCAAATTAATGAATATTGAAAAATTCAAAAAGACTCGCAAAAAAGAATTATGTTACAAGCAAAAATCGTGAGAGGAATAGGAAAATACCGTTTGTGTACATGGACAAATAAAATGTACTTTTCTCCGATCTGAATTTTGTGTCAATCCACGTTTCTTTCCCCTGTAAAGCAATTTAGTAGTCTTGCAACCGTATGGTGTAACTATAATTAATGGATAAGTTAAAAGATCAAACTATAAATAAAGACAAAACAAAGGATTGAATATGCCTTATTAAAAACTCAATGGTCTCTTCAACACTTGGTTCGATTTCTATGTCTCTGCTAGAAATCAAGTTTGGTAACAACTCTTTACTGACTTTTAGATTCCGTTCGATGTCTCTTTTCCTCATGAAGGAATTCAACAAACTTGTAATTGAGATGTTAGAATCGAACTGAAAAATCGACCCAAAATCGAAACCGAATTGAACCGAAATTTAATGTACTTTCGATTTGGTTCAATTTTCGGTTCAGATAACCGAAAAGTAACCATTCTTTTTTTTTTTTGGTTTGCTTTAGTTTTCGATTCAATTCGGTTAATTGAATCGAACCAAAATTTTCAACAAATCTTAAATGCCTAACTAAAAACCCCTCTTTTTCCTCACCTTTTATTTAGTTTGGTTCCAATAAGTAAAGAAAAAAAAAGAAAACATAAAAACTGAATTGAACTGAACCTGGTTTGGTTTGTATTCTGTTCGGGTCAGATTCACACCTTATCAATTCAGTTTGGTTTCAGTTTCCAAGAAAATCGAACTGAACCTTGACACCCTTACGTACAATCACATGAGTGTAATTACAATTAATGGATAAGCCAAAGAGTTAAAATATAAACAAAGAAAAAATAAAGAAGTGAGCATATCTTGTGAGAGCCTAAGTATTAATAAATCCAAAAAAGTTCACTTAAAAGGCTCATTTATGGAGAAATGGTTTTTGCAGCAATTCTTCACCAACTCTCACCAAATCCCCTAAATTCGTTTTGGGGGTTAAGTCCAAAGAAGATATATCACCATCCAAAGTGTCATCTTGAATCAGAAGGTAACGATGGTGGACACCAAGATTCTCGATGTACATGGAAAAAACTCATCAATCATTACATTATTTTCTCTATGCGAGATATTCAAAAGCGGAAAATCCCCTTCTCTATAGAGTCACCTTAATAAGCCCCATTTCGTTCTTTCCCATGCGCTGTAACTTTCTTAAGATTTGGTCCCCATTCCGATGAATAAGATGAGAAACTTGCTACCCATTACTACTTTAGCCACACTAGTAGTCTCCTGTCACTTCTTTCACTATTTCCATTATTGCAGGCAAAATCTTCAAGCAATGACACAGTATTTAGTCTCAACGAATAAATCTAAAGCCAAAAGCATCATATCTCCAGTAATGACACAATATTTATATCGAGGAATAAAACTTAATAGCCAAAAGTAAGCTATTAAATCTAAGAAAGAAAATCACTTTATCTTAAAGTCACACCAGATTATTTGCAGTGACACCACCATCCACGAGATTAAATTTTGTAATTGAAGTGTGGGCCATCTAGAAATTGTGAGAGATAGATAAATTGGCGCTATCGAAGTTGAGATGCATATATCAGAAAGGAGGGCATCTTGTCTCGTTGATTTCTTTAACTACAAGTAAGGTTTCAACAATCCAAGTTAAATGGAAACAACCGATTGTCATGATTTGGAGATAATGAAAAAAAGAATACCTCATGACTTGAGAATGTGACTCTTTTAAATGACTTAATGTCATACGTCACATTTATAATACTCTTATAACGTTGGTCAATGTATCATGCAATCTCTTCTTCCCTAGTAATTCTCTCATAAGACTGTGTAGATGTATTTCTACTTTCTATCATGATTTGAACCTCAAAGTTGCGTAATGGCCTCCCTTAAGTCATGCAATCTCCAAATATGTACTCTATGTTGATTAAAAAGATATATCAACTATAAAAGTTTTCTAAATTTACTAGCAATCTCATAATAAACTTCCTAAATCAACATAATCACTCTATTATACTAATTTCAAATATAGTTAATGAACTACATCACCTAAGCTATCAATATATGTATGCCTAAATCAACACAATATCTCTACTGTACATTTCACAAATAAAGATATGAGAAAATAATCATATCTAATAATTTCCATTAATTACCTAGGTTGTGGGAAAATGTTAGGGCTTTGTTTCAAATAAAAATTCAGAGTTCCTTCCACAGTAAATAAAGGGTGAACTCTTTCATTCGGGCAAGTTAGCATCACAAAAATTATACCCCAATACTTGTTTCGGTAATTGTGTGGAAGTAGTCGGTAATTCTTTTATCTCCACCGTCTTTAGCGTCCAATCTCTAGTATCGAATGTAATTTTGATAAGTTTTATTTTGATATCGAACGTAATGAAGATTGAGAAATCAATCAATGATTGGTTGCTCTAAGATTTCAAAATAGAAAATAGTGAAAATATCGGCAAAGAAGCTCGTAGTAGGCATGTTATACTTTATTTGCCAATCTCTTTTGTCCTAATTCAGAATGACTAACTTCATAAAGGTAGAAACAGAAATTCAATGCTCTTTTGTCAAATGGTTTTCAAGAAAAGTGGAGTAGGAAAACAAAATAAACTCTCCTAAAATAACCTAGGCTAATAGCCTCCATTAAATCATGCAACCCCAAATGAATACTCTGTGTTAATTAAATAGAAATATTAATCGTAAAAAGTTTTCTAGATTTATTGGCAAACCAATAGTAAAGTTCCTAAAATCAACATAGTTACTTGATTATGCTAATTTCAAATATAGTTGATGAACAATATCACATAGGCTATCAACACATACATACATACTAGAAAACCAAGTTCCCCAACAAGTTGTTCAAAATACAACTCCTACTAATGTCATACAACATCCAGAATGAAGAGTTACTATTAGGTTTCCTAGAAGATCTTTTGATTCAAGAGCTAGCCCTTCATTTCATTCTTCCTATTCAAGGTCAGTAGATCTAAATCCCAATCTACCTCCTATAATCACCATTCCTCCTAGTACGCATAGAAATATTCCCACACGTGATATAACACTCTTATTTACTCCATATCACAACATTTCATAGGAGATCCTTCACATATTAGAGATAGGAACCAAGATCTCTTGTCCAATATGCGTTGTAAATCTCTAGGAAGATTTAGAGAATACAAAGAGCTTTTCCTCCAAAGGGTTCTTGTTAGACCAGACTGCAACCAACCTTTTTGGAAAGAAAAATTCTTAGCCGGTTTACCCCAAATAATAGGTGACCAAGTTAGAGATAGAATTAGAGAAGAATACAGCGGTCAAATACCTTATGATTTACTTTCTTACGGAGAAATAGTCTCTTACGTTTATAGACAAGGAACACAAATGTGTAATACTATCAAACTACAAAGACAACTCAAGGAAGAACAATCTCTCACCAATAGAAGCCTAGGAGATTTCTGTGCTCAATACGACCCTTCTTATAATGAAAAACAAGGTCCAAATGCAAATGAACTTGTCCTTCTGAAAAAGAAACAAAGAAACACCGCAACAAACCTCAACCTTATAGGAATAAACGCAAATACCATAATAATCAGAATAAATCTCACACCGATAAGAAAAATTTTAAAGACATCAAATGTTATTCTTGTGGTAGAAAAGGTCATATTTCAAAATACTTTGTAGGATTAACAAAAAATTGAATGAACTTTCTTTAGATGACAATACTCTATACCAACTTAACAACATCCTCATAGAAAATAGTGATACTTCCTCGATGAACTTCTTGAGGAAGAAGGTCTTGAGGTTAATGAAATAGAAACCTCCTCGATTCGATTATGAAGACGCCTCCCTGAAAAACCCATTCGAAATAAACATGTTAACAAAAGAAGAAGAATTCCTTCTTGGCACCGCCGATAAAATCACCGATCCAAAAGCTAAAAAAGAATACTTAGATAGACTCCATTCTTCCATGAATATTACATCTAGAACCAATACTTCTTACAATTTAAAAGACATTTTAAATAGAAACAAAAAACCTCGTCTAGGCCAATAAATCTTAATGATCTTCAAAATGAAATAAAACAACAAAAATTAGAAATACAGGCTTTAAAAGCAACCCAATCAGAAATGAAACAAGAAATCTCTGACATTAAATCTCTTGTCATAAAAGGAAAAACAAAAGTAGAAGATCAAAATGAAAGCACTAATACTTCCGATACATCTGATCCAGCCTTTCTTATGTTATTAACCGAAATAACCTCAAGAAAATGGATAATAAATATAATGATAAAAATTAATAATGAGTTTATCATAGAAACAACAGCACTCTTTGATACCGGGGCCGACCTCAATTGTATCAAAGAAGGCCTTGTTCCTATTAGATATTTTGATAAAACTTCCGAATCTCTAAAATCAGCCTCAGGAGACAAATTAAATATCCAATACAAACTACTAGAAGCTTTAATAATAAAAGACCAAATGTCTTACAAAACATCCTTTCTTTTAGTCAAAAACATGAGACAACAAGTAATTCTTGGAACACCTTTCATACAACTAATCCAACCTTTTACAGTCACTAATGAAGGTATTGAAACTCATGCTTTAAATAGAAAATTCACTTTTGTTTCATAACAAAACCTCAAAAGAGGAGTTTGAATATTTTACAAGAACACTCTATTTCTGAAATAAATTGCCTTATAAAAGACAAAGAAAACCAACTTGAATTTTTGAAAGAAGATTTAGATTTTAAACGAGTAGAAGAAAATCTTACAAAACCTAACATTATAGAAAAAATAGCCTCTCTACAAAAACACATAGAGAAAACTATATGCTCCACTTTACCTAATGCCTTTTGGGAAAGAAAAAAAGCATATTGTAGACCTTCCTTATGAACATGATTTTTCTGAAAACAAAATACCTACAAAAGCTCGCCCTACACAAATGAATCATGAAGTTTTAAAATTTTGCCAAACAGAAATACAAGATCTTTTGAATAAAAAACTCATAAGAAAAAGCAAATCACCTTGGAGTTGTTCTGCTTTTTATGTCAATAAAAATGCTGAACTTGAAAGAGGAGTTCCTAGATTAGTTATTAATTATAAACCTCTAAACACAGCCCTTAGATGGATAAGATACCCGATTCCTAACAAAAAGATTTGTTAAATAGATTATGTAGATCAAAAATATTTTCAAAATTTGACATGAAGTCAGGATTTTGGCAAATACAAATCAGTGGAAAGGATAAATACAAAATAGCTTTTACTGTCCCTTTTGGTCAATACGAGTGGAATGTTATGCTATTCGGTCTCAAAAATGCCCCTTCAGAATTCCAGAGAATCATGAATGATATTTTCAATCCTTATTCGGAATACATTATTGTTTATATAGATGATGTTCTAATATTCTCTTCTAACATAGAACAACATTTCAAACATCTTTCCACTTTTATAAAAATAATCATACAAAATGGTTTAGTAGTCTCTCCTACTAAATTGGCACTCTTTCAGACCAGGATTAGATTTCTAGGACATTACATCCATTTAGGCACCATAACTCCCATCGAAAGATCAATTTCTTTTACCGATAAATTTCTGATGAAATCAAAGACAAAACTCAATTACAGAGATTTTTAGGTAGCCTCAATTATATTTTAGATTTCTTTCCCAATATAAACATCCTTTGCAAACCTTTACATCAAAGATTACGTAAGGATCCTCCGCCATGGACTTCAGTCCATACCAACATAGTCAAACAAATAAAGATTCATGTGAAAGATATACCATGCTTACATCTTGCGACCCTTCGCTTTTAAAATAGTAGAAACAGATGCCTCAGAATTAGGATATGGAGGCATTCTCAAACAGGTTAATAACAACAAAGAACAAGTTGTTCAATTTATATCAAAACATTGGAATTCCACTCAACAAAATTATTCGACAATCAAAAAAGAAATACTTGCTATCGTTTTATCTATATCAAAATTCCAATGAGACTTGTTAAATAAAAAATTTCTCTTAAGAATTGATTGCAAATCTGCTAAAGACATTTTACAAAAGGATGTATTAAACATTGCATCAAAACAGATTTTTGCCTGGGTGGCAAGCCATACTTTCAGTATTTGATTTTGACATTGAATTTATAAATGGTTCTTCAAATTCATTACCAGATTTTCTCACAAGAGAATTTTTACAGGGGATACCATCATGCCAAGACCCAAAAAAGACAAAAAAAGACAAAGGCAAATCCATTGCCGAAACCTCCAATACACCACCAAAGCCAACAGGCTTAACACCTATCAAGACATGGCTTCAAATGGTAGAAAATAACCAATCCTACTTACAACAACACCAAACACCAAATACATCCTTGAGAATTGAACCCATAACATCCGAACCCATGTTGGCCTTTAACCGGCTAGCCGACATGCTACCAAAAGAGACGATATTGTTACTTGCCCAGTCTTTACAAAAAAAAGAAAGAAAAAGCCCTCTAAAGACATCGAGGTAAGCAACAATCCTTCCCTCTTGATACACAAAAACAACAAGAATACAAAAGGATTTCGAATGAGGTGGTTATTAGGCCACAGGCAACCTCTCATCTCCAAAAATCAAAATTGTTTCCTAAAACATCTTTTCAAAAAAATTGACAGTAGAAGATGGATTTTACGATGGAGATCCAATCAAATTTGCGAAAAACATCTTCCCAAAAGATTGGCTTTTCAAGCCACACAATACAAACAAAACTCTTGCTTACTATGAGTAAGTTTTAGTGGAGACAGAATCAGCAAGGTTCACCCACTTTTCGACAAAACCAATACAGAGAACATCTTATACTCCACTATTTCCATCAAGTAAAGTCATACACCCCTCACAATGGGGAAATCCACCTCATACACCCAGAAAATTCCAAACCAGACTTACCCAAAGTCTACCATACTCCTCCTCATACACCTATTGGGACTACCAACAAGCACGGTGGAATGTCTTTTACGAGACAAAATACAAATTTCCAACATACTTGGCTGGTATTCTTCAAAGACAATTTCCCAAGACAGAGCCTACCAAATTGGTTTAGTTCTTGGTGGGATTTCTTTGGTCCTTTAGACATCATACTACATCCCACAGTTAGTCAAGGTTACCAAACATTCCGTAAACACTTTCTACCAACTCAACATAATTTAAGGTTTCCATGCCTTATGCATTTTTTCATCATATTCAAAATCTCATGGGTAACAGCATGGGAGCTTGAATATAATACATCCACCAGCCTAGTACCAGTACTCATCCGTAAATATAAGACAAAATGGTGGGATGGATTCAAATACCATGAACAAGGATTCGAAGCTGCAGTTAAAACATGGCTAAATAGCCAGAAAACCCAGATAACCGCAGCCCCATCAAATACATCTTTTTTACAGGAAAAATCCATAGCAAGTGCAGCACTGGCTGCAACCTGAGAGAGAGGAATATTGTAACATCCTCGAACAATGCTCTCGAAGCGAAGGATCACAATGTGGATCCTCCAAATCACAAGACGATACAGATGGATCCTCACAGTCACATCACAGTGGAAACACCAATGAAGATGACTGCTACGGGATCTCTCTAGGCAGGAATTAAAGACAAGATCAAGACATCACATGAAGACACTGTTGCAAACGGCGCAAAGGCTACACACTGTAGCAATAGGCATATACTGTTCACTATTCACTATTCACTTTACACTGTTCAGCACTGTAGCACTTTTACTGTAGCACTTGCTATAAATACATCCGTCCGGCACAGAAGAAGGGGGCTCGAAATTTTCCAGATTTCACTTCTCTCTTCCTCCTCCTTCTCACCCTCTTGTAATCCCTCATCCCTTCCATCCCCAAGCTTTCTTACCTTGTATCCCTTGTTACAAAGTAAGTCTTCAAATACATCTAGCATAGTTTTTACAAGGTTATCAACTTACATGATAGTTGGTTAACCATTTCTTTGTAATACAACATCAATACTCCCTGGAGTGCGGATTACCGCCCTAGTGGATGACTTGATGCTTTACTTTCCGCATCTTTCAATACATGTAACTTTCCTTTCTTTATAATACAAGTTCATACCACCTTCATGGTTGGTTTTTGTTTATGCATACTTTTACTTTATATCTTATATATTGCCTTTGCACTTTACATTATTTTTAATTCTCGCGATTTTATTTAGTCTTTATACATTTCTTGTCCTTGTTCTTATTCTTGTTCTTGTTCTTGTTCTTATACATTCTCTTACATTTCATATAGATCTGTTAGTCTTATATACTTATCTATTCTCTTATATAGTACTCCGATCCTAACCCCTTTATGGTATCAGTATGTATGTATGTATGTATGTATGTATGTGTTGATAGCCTACGTGATGTAGTTCATGATTACTTGATTATTCAGGTGTGTGTACATATATATCAATGCGATATCTGTGCATTTCACATGGAATAGTCATGAGAAAAGTATCATATCAATAATTTTTATTAGTTACTTGAATTGAAAAAAAATCTTAGGGCTTTGTTCCAAATAAAATTCCAGAGTTTCTTTTGTGGCAAATAAATGGTGACCTTCTTCATTTAGGCAAGTTAGAGATTCCCACTGATTATTCCGGCAATTGTATGGAAATAGACGGCGATTCCATGCATCTCCATCATCTCCACTCTCTTCGACGTCCAATCTTTATATAAGTAGTACCGAATGTAATCCCGGTAAGTGTCATTTTGATATCAAATGTAATGAAGATTGGGAAATCGATCGATGATTGGTCGATCTAAGATTTCAAAATAGAAATTTGGGAAAACATTGGTTTAAATGCCCGTAGCAAGTATGCTATGCTTTACTTGCTAATATCTTCCATTCTAATTCAAAATGGCTAAGTTCATAAAGATGGAAACAGAATTACAATATTTTTTTGGAGAATAGTATTCAAGAAGAGGGAATGGGAAAACCAAGTAAACTCTCCTCAAATCACTTGAGCTAATGGCCTCCATTAGATCATGCCACTCCCAAATGCATGCTCTGTGTTGATTAAATAGAAATATTAATTATAAATTTTTTTCTAAATTTATTGGCAATCCCATAATAAAGTTTCTTAAGTCAACATAATTTATTGATTATACTAATTTTAAATATTGTTGATGAACTACATCACCTAAGCCATCAATATATATATATATATATATATATATATCTGAATTAATATAATATCTCTATTGTGCATTTCATATGGAATAGTCACGAGAAAAAAATCATATATGATAATATCCATTAATTAGCTTAGTTGAGGAAAAATTTTAGGGGTTTATTTCAAAGAAAAATTCAGAATCTATTTCGCAGTAAATAAAAGGTGGAAGTAGTAGGCAATTTTTGCATCTCCACCGTCTCCACCATCTTCAATGTCCAATCTCTATATAGATAGTATTGAATATACTTCTAATAAGTTTCATTTTCATATCGAACATAATGAAGATTGAGAAATTCATTGATGATTGGTCAATTTAAGATTTCAAAATAGAAATTAGGGAAAATATCGGTGAAAAGCCCGTGGCAAGCATGATGTACTTTACTTGCCAATCTCTTTTGTCCTAATATAAAATGGTTGAATCTATAAAGGCAGAAGCAAAAATCCAGTACTCTTTTAGCTGAGGGTCTTTAAGAAAAAAGGATAGGAAAACAAAATAGACTCTCATATCTATTCGATCGACTTTGTCATATGCATTTATTTATAAAACAAACTTGTTCTGTAGCTTATTAATTAAAGTGACTAAATTGACCTTGCTAGATGGATTTTTTTTTTTTTATAAAACTATTATACGTTGGATCACACTCACTTGTCTTTATGTTTTCATGTGTCCTATTTTAAAAGAATAAAAAATAGGATATTGAGTTGTTTGTTCAATTTTGAACCCATCTAAACATATTATCACTGTTACCAAATCTTAATGCTCATAAAGCTGAAATAAATAGAGAAGAAGGTCATCTTTGAAATACCTTGAGTTGAGACTCCCAGTAATTGAGAATGATTGTGGCAATTACTCCCCTAATTCCACCTCCATCAGTGCCTAAAATGTCAATAAAAGTTAAGGGCCCTCTATCACTACATAGACCATGGTTTTTGGAAGATGAGACTATACATTGATTGATCACAAAAAAATTTCTCAACAAAGGGTGAGAAAACAATACGCAAGAAGAAAATCATTCACTTTGTAAATGTAGTCAAGATGGAATTTAAGCTAAGTTTCAGTCTCTATGTCTTTACAAGCAGTCCTTGTGTCTCCACAAGCTATGATTCGATCTCTACAGGGCAATGGTTCCCTCTCTGCAACAACTACACTTAAGCCTAAGATTACTTAAAAGTTAAATCCAGCTCATGTTTATAAAACTAAAGTCCAACACTTTAGTAATCCCATTACTAGAGCTCCCTAATGCTATTTCTTTTTCACTTTCTCTCGTGCCCCCTTTCTTGTTGCCAAAACCCCATCATTCCCACATCGACTGATATTCATTCGAACATTCCCAAAACAAACTAAATTGAACTACTCAACTGAACGCTTGCAAAAATCAACACCACAACCTACACAAGCTTCATTGAATATCACCAAGAAAATCTTGACTTAACCCAAAAAGATATCCTAAACTTGGTATATATACCCATAAATCCCTCAATAGGTTCCCAATGATATTGAATATAAACCTCATTCTTCGATAATCTCACAATCAAAACCATATTTCACCTCATAAATCGATTTTACAAATCGAATCAAACTAACTTTCACAATTCAATTATCAAATAGAATGCATTTTATAAAACATTTCACAAATTTATACTCATAACTTTTGGCAATTCCTTCACAAAGCAATTAATTAAGACATTCATAAATAATCATTTCAAACTATTTCAAATAATGCCATTTTCGAGTCCTCATAAACCAAGACATATAACCATTAACAAAAGAATTTGCTCAATTCATTTTAGGATAATCGACTCGTGAGCCATTTCTAGAAATGCTTTACCATACCATTTCAAAATTAATAGGGTAATAGATGTCTGACCCGAATTAACGTAGCAAGCAACGCTATGCATTAAACATCAATTTTTTCACATTATGCCATGCCTTTAATACTCATAATATATACAATTATTAATTGAAAATATCAGTTTAAAAATTCATAGAAGAGATAGTGGGAATACCCAAATTAATTAACACGTGGCTAAATAAGCCAATGATTTCGTAATTCTAATAATTAAATAAGAGTCAACATTACAACTGAATAAAACTCTATCTTAATTATGACTCGAACGTGCCCATGAATCATAATATATACAATTATTACTTTATTTATCTTTTTTTATATATTTTATTAGAATGGATAACTCACCGAATCAATAAAATCATGCGTCAACAGGCCCTAGAGGCCCAAAGTCCAACTCATTTTCTAGGCCAACATTCCCAAAGTGCGGCCTAAACTTGATCAATTTTTAGGCCCAATGGTCCCTAAAGTCCGGACCAAATTGGGACACTATCTAGGCCAACCCATTGTCTGGCCCAAATTGGCCCATTTTTACTCTAAATAGGCCCAAATTTCGGCCCGTTATCCAAGCCCAATTGGCCCAAATTTGTCCTATTATCAAGGCCCAATGTTGCACTACTACAGGATTCAGATGCATAAAGAACAACTTACAAACCTAAAAAGGCCTACCCCTGCACAAGCTCGGCTCTCTGCCAACCAATTGGACACTTCTGACGCTACTCCGCACACTATGAAATGTCTGTTGGTTCCTCTCGTCACCCCGGGATAGACATTACATGATCAAATCTAATAATTACATATTTATGACTGCCCAAATGCTAAGCTCACAAGAATGCTCAACACGCACCCTAGCTGAACCTCGTCAAAACAAGGCCATATGCTACAAACATTATAAAACACAAACACCAGAAAACCGCATGGTCATCCAACGAAAGCACTCTCCGAGGTGTTGGCCCCAACTATATGAGGACACTAGTGCCTATTATGCAGCAATTTGCTCAATTTGGAGGCTAGAGCAAGCGCCTTTGCCCTCATATCCATTGCCATCAACTCTTTTGTCCATACGCCATTAATATTGCCTCACGTTCTACGCATGTTTTAGGGTTAACCAATTGTTTCTTTTGAGAAATACTAGCCCAGGCATTGATCATCCAGATGTTGGGCTACACGGAGGTGCAGAAATGTTCCCGGGTCTAAATCCATACCCACACAAGCCAACGCAATGTATGTGCACCATCTATGATCTCCGTGGCGTCAAGTTCCTCCCATGAATCACCATCTACATGGTGCAGCTTCGGTTTCAATAGGCCCAAACAACAACATGCCGTGTAGTCACACTCCCTAGGCACCCTCTGCAAATCAACTTCGGTTCATTTCCTGTTGGGAGGCTTATATGCCGGGTCAAACCCAAGAAGTTGGGCTCTAAAAGTCACACTATCTATCAAGCATCAGGGCATAAGTTAAAGTTAAGTAAGCACCATTTTAGAGCAGTAAAAGCAGTATACTAATAACAATATTGTTGAGGACCAATCATAAAAATTGAGGTGACAAACGAAGGGAAACATTGATAATGTCGCTCAAGAAAGTTCTTTGGTAGTAACTCTCAACTAATTGTATTTACAAATTCTCTTCCTCTGTCTCCTCGAAAGTATGCATATGTTTAGCGACGAAATCAATTCTGCCATGTTGTTTATGCCACTTGACATGCAAGGAGCAATTAATCCCAATCTCTAACTATAGATCCATCTTCAGAGAAGAGCGACAAGTGCACCTAACATTCAAGACTTCAAACAACAAATGCATTCAGTGTTCTTCACCCCTGCCCTAAATACAGTATGCTGATTAAATGTAGAACAAGGTACACACACAAGGTTCCTCCATAATATTAATATACAAGGGTCATTCTAGTCGACGCATGATAAGGAGAGATGAGGAGTGAGGTGCTTGGACCACCCGCGTTGGGACATCACTAATTATTCTATCCACGAGGAAACATGTCGAGATTTATCCAGCAGTCCATCCACCATGTAGAAGATGCAATTTTTGGACACTTGTGCTTGGAAAATATGTTGACATTTGTAATTTTAAGGGAAAATTATCCAAAAAATCTTAAATTCATTGTACTTTTACCAATTCAATCTTAAATATTTTAATTTTACCAATTGAATCCTAAACATTTTCATCTTTTTTCCAATTGAGTCTATCCAACCAATTTTGGGTAGAACTCGCTAATGTAAACACCAACCATCCTATGTGACATGGTTGGCCCTAATGTGAACATAACTTATTATTTTTAAATATTTTTTGGAACTTTTCGGAATTTTTCTTTTCCTTTTTTTTCCCCTCTCTTCTTGCTTTGCCGGTTGCCGGTCTCCCAGCCTTCAGCTATTCCTCCGTGGTCAAGACTACAATTGTGCACGATATCATAGTTTTAGCTGGACTGCTGAATCTATGTTTTGTAAGTCGCGGATGCAATGGGAAGTACATGTATCTCCAAAAGCTGAAAAGTATAATAAGAGACTTGTCGCGAAGGACCAAGAGTGATTATCTAAACACACACTTGCGGGTAGTCTCACTTTCACCATGGCACGCGATGGGAATTGCGCTTGAACTCATTAACTGCGATAGCTCGATGCAAAATAGATTCGTGTTTGAACAGTTTATACTATAGAAATTATAGGATTCGTCTACTCTTCAAAACTCAATGTCATATACCTTTAAGGTGACCAGCTGTCTTTATGCTGCAGATTTTCTGGCATTCGTTCAAAATATCATGTCGCTGCCCTGCCGTGGAATGCAAGGATTGAAAACAAAGTTTATCGATGAATCTCGTTTGAGAGGTTTAGGGGAAGTGTAACTGGATGAATTTTTTGTAATTGTTGCGACAATCTTGACACATGATGCGGCAGCCCTCTTTGGCCTGTCTACTCAGATTCCGACACGTAGTGTGAGCCTCATAACATGAGATTGATTGTAGTGGCATCTCTTTTAGTTTGCTCCTTCCCGACCTATCCAGAGAGGCTGGAAGGAGAATGAAGTGATGACCAAGGGACTTGGGAGACACTGTGCCGCTGTGTCCATAGATTCCTGTGCAGTCACTGAACTTAATGCATAAAAACTATATACGTCGGCAGCGCATACTAATAACACAAGAATTTTGTTAATCTATGAACAGTAAGAGCCAACTCAGCTATGCAAACTATGCAAGAGACATGGTTTTCAACATATCGTATGATGTTCAGTACTACATTTCGCATGACGGGCGCCTGGGCATTTCAGAGATGTCGACAGGCCGCTTCCCTTTCTTGGATCGGCTCAGCTCTCCCATGGATGTTCCTGAAAGATTTTTTTTTTTTGGTCGGTATTCTTGAAAGATTTTTTTTTTTTGGTCGGTATTCCCGAAAGATTGACATGCCTCTTCCCCTTCTTGCATTGGTTCAGCCCTTCCATGAAATTCGGTGACAATCGACCTTCCCTTTTTTTCCAAGAAAGCAGTTTCGCGAACCTGCAACCACACAGCCTGAAATTGCAATGGCGGATAAGCCCAGAGGGTAAGAAAAAACAAAAACGTGAATTTACCATACAAGAACCTCGGCATAGGTCTCTTTAGAATACGGCCTGTCACTTCTCGGTTTTTGCAACAAATCTTCACCAACTTTCACTAGATCCAACAAATGCTCCTTGGTGGCTTTGCCTATGGAAGGTAGGTCCCCACGCCAAGTATCATCCTGAACACATGAAATTCAAATAGAAAGAGTCAACTATTTGGCTATTGCAATCTAAGAACATAACTTAGTAAATGCTTGAGCCAAAAACCTGAATCTGAAGGTAATAATCTTTGGCGTCAAGAGCCTTGATGAGACAGAGAATGCTCTTATCGAGCAAGTTGCTTATCCCTGTCCCGATCGATAAAAGGAGAAACTGGCCACGCTTTCTCGCTTCAACCAAACGGTCAATCCCTCCTGTCACTCCGCGTATTGTTTCCCCTATTGCACTCCCACTCTTCAAGCAAAGACAATATTAAGTCTCAAAGGAATAAATCTTAAAAGCCAAACGTAATGCAATCACTAGATGTTATAAATGTACCGAATTGTCGACAAGTCCGCAGAGGTTGAATTTTGTGATATTTCCCAAATGGTCAATTGTCTTGAAATAGTGGGAGGGCAGGTAACCCGGTGTCACCATGGCCCCGATGCATATATCGGAAAGGGGGCATCTAGTCTTGGTGATTTTTTCATCTAACGAACAAGATCCCAACAATCCATGTTAAATGGAAACAAATGATTATCATGATTTGAAAATATCGAAAACATATTTGAAAACAGAAGAATGAATACCTCATAGCTTGAGAATTTGACTAGCCGATTCAATATAGTATCGTAATCCACAATCACTACATTGGTCAATGTGTCGTGCAATCTCCTTTCCCCAAACAATTTACTGACAACATTATGCAGGTATTCTCCATCATATTTTGGACCCCATAAAAATGTATTCACCCTCTCCAAATACGGCAGCTTCCAAAAGTGACTTCTGTGTTGATAAAGTTAGAACTCTAATTTAATTAGAATAAAATACCTAAAATCGACATAGTTACCTCTAGAAGTAGTACATCAACCAGGCTATCAGTAGTTGTATACAACATAATATCTCAATTGTACATTTCAATTGGAATAATCATGAAAAAAAGAAAAAGACCAACAATTTCATTAATTACCTGGGTGGATGGAAAATTCTAGGAAATTCATTCAGATAAAATTCAATGATTTCTTTCGTGGTGAATGAGGGGCAGCCTGCTTCGTCTGGGCAAGTGAGCATTGCCGTTATCAAACCGCCGGTGCTTGTTCCGCTGATAGTGTGGAAGTAGTGAGCGATTCTTGCCTCTGGGCCATCGAGTTTCTACAAGAGTAGTGATCAAATGTACTCAAATCTTAACGACCATGAATCTGAACATAAAGTCCGTGAAGAAAGAGATTTTATTCAAGTAGAAAGTCACTCTTGACTTACCTGAAGTTCGGACTCCAAGAAATTGAGAATAATTGCCAGAATTATTCCTCTACTCCCTCCTCCATCAATGCTCAGAATGGAGATGAGATTTTGGTCGATTAGCTTGTCTCCTTCCATTGATCGATTCTTCTTAACTATTCAAGAACTAGGGTGAGAAAACAACACACAAGAAAGCAAAAGTAATTGTTCGAACTTAGCAATAAGTTAGTGGGTGCTGTATATATAACATGAACGGTTGCTTCAATTGAACAGGAAAGTAAATATTTGAAGCTGAAAATTATTTAGAGACCTTGCCAAGCAAGAAATAACATCAGGAGGAAATTAGTATAGTTACCCGCGCACCAGCTGACTAGGCAGTGTCTGGCTAAAGTGTAAATGTTGCTTCAGGCGACGGTGAATAAAGGTACTGAGATGCATACACCAAATCTATGGTCACAATTGTGAATTTGTAGTTTCCTAATTTGATGTATTTTACCCATGAAATTTTTCACTTCCCCAAAGAAAAAAGAAATATAGAGCTTCCTAATTGACAAGAACTTTCCAGTATTTTATATATGGGAGGTTCGATTTGACATAAATAAGATGAAATTAAAATATGATTAAGTTGGACGTAAACTTTCGTGCTTCAGCAATTGCGATCAATCCCAACACTGACCTCACTGTTGTTCAAGCTCTGACTTAGTTACCTCGTTCACATGATCGATCTCGATTCAATTAATTAATCACCGCAGAACATATAGTAAAAGTTCAAGTATTGAACATGAATTTGAGGCATTTAAACAGGAGATATATAGAAAAAGAATCAAATAATGCTTTTAAGTTTCATGAATATACATGTAATCATGCTCAATTATACAAAGATTCTGCAACACAAAAGATCAAACTGTTCCAATATAGATCTAATCATACATAAAATGCCTCATTAATCGCGTTATAAAAGTTCCATGTAACTTGCACTAGCATAATTTCCCAAACTATATGAACACCAACTGAACGAAACTCACAATTCATCTCCTATCTTCCTAACACCTTCATTTTCCAACATATTTTTTTTATTATTATTTCTTATCATACTCTCTCAGTCCTTTTTTTGGGGTATAATTAAAGAGTTTCTATTTACATAAACTGAGAATATACCCATAAACCCCCAATCCTAGAGGTGGGGATCCCCACCTTCCTATTCCCATATGGGAATGGTGGCCCTAGGGCAACCCCTAGTGGCTCGATGTTTCTTCATTATGCAAATTAAGTGCACACAAATCTTGGCGTGAACACCAGAATATGAGTAACTTCCCCCGAAAATAAATAGATTTATATTGCTGCACCGGCGACCATCTCCATCGACCACTGGACTACCGCCGTTTGCTGCCGGGCGTAAAAGTGGAGCACAGAACATAAACATGAGAAAAACGAAATATAATGGTGAACTCCACGAACATAATTGCAGATGTCGATACTAGCAGTATTGAGTTTCCGCCATTCCTTGGCGAATGCCATTAAACACCTCAAGCACACATTACAAAAACAGAGAAAATCTGGGGTGATCTGTTCCCGGGTTGGACTGGAACCGGCGGTATTTTTATTTCATTTATTTGTCTCTTGTAATGCATCGTGCACTACCTAGTCTGCAAACTAATTAAAACTGGTCCAGTTTGCGCCTGCCACCTGAACTAAGCTTGAAATTCTAACACAACATTATTAAAAAAAAAAAAAAAAAAAAAAAGCAGCCCTAATCTCCAGACTACCAATAGACTTGCAAAGTGCGCAGATCAGAGCTTACCAATTCCAATGAGCAAAGCAAGGAACCAATTCAGCGGCCACTCGATAGATGAAATACACCTTCCCTCTTTTTGCCTGCGATCAACCCGGACAGCCTCAAACTCATACTCATATTCCAGATCCACAACACCACAATCGACCTCACCGAAACATAAGGAAAGATAAACCAAAATAAGATATTTACCTGGTGTTCGTGTGCAACGAACGGGGACTTCGTTGCGTGACGACAGCAACGAGTGAGAATAGACAATCGCAGGGACTGAGCGTCGAGCGTGAGAGAGGGACGTGAGAGCTTGAGGCCGAGCGGCCAGCGGTGAGAGGCAAGGGAGGAAAAATTGAGCAGCGAGATATAAGCCCTAATGCCACGTTTGGTTGTTCGAATTTAAATTGGGATAGGATATGATGAGGTGGGATTTGAAATTCTCTAAATATCCTCTAGATAGGAGAAAATCCCATCATATGCTTGGTATAATTTAAGATAGGGTTGAAAATCTTTGAAAATGTTATTAGGGGAAAATTGTCCAAAAAGTCCTAAACTTATTGCACTTTTGCCAATTCAGTCCTAAATCTTTTTTTTTTTTTTTTGCCAATTGAGTCATAAACCTTTTACAATTATGCCAATTCAGTCCATCCGGCCAAAATTGGCTGGTTGGAGCCGACGTGGACGCCGGCCGAAGACAGCTGGCCGGTGAACAATTTTTTAAACTTTTTTTAATTTTTTTCTTTTCTTTTTCTTTTTTTTTTTCCACCTTCTTGTTCCTTTGGCCGGCGCTGGTGCTGGCCAGCTAGAGGCGAGGGCTGGCAAGGCTCGCCCACGCCAGCCACTGGCGAAGGCGAGCCTCGCCTAGCAATGGCGAGGCCGCCGTCGCCCGTCGAGGCGAGGCTCGACCTCACCCCGCCATGGCGAGGTTGAGCCTCGCCGGATCGGGCGACGACGACCTCGCCCTTGCTAGGCGAGGCTCGTCTTTGCCAATGGTCCATGAGGGCAAGCCTTGCCCAACGACGACAGTAGATCTGGCGAGGCTCGCCCCGTCGGCCACTAGCGAAGGTGAGCCTCGCCCAACGATGGCGAGGCTGCCGCGCCGATTTGGCAAGGCCGCCGTTGCCAAATCCGGCCGGGCGAGGCTCAACCCGGCCATGGTTGGGCGAGGCCAAGCCTCGCCTTGGCCGGGTGAGGCTCGCCTCCGCCAACCACCGGCGAAAGATAGCCTTGCCCGGTGACAACGAGGCCACAATCTCTAGATCTAGCGAGGCTCGACCTCGCCATGGCCGGGCGAGGCCGAGCCTCGCCTCGGCTTGGCGATGGCGGCCTCACTGTCGCTAGGCAAGGCTCGCCTTCGCCAATGGCTAGCGGGGGTGAGCCTCACCTCGGCTTGGTGACAATGGCCTCGCCTTCGCCAGTGGCCGAAGGTGGAAAAAAAATTGAAAAAAAAAATTGAAAAAAATTAAAAATTCGAAAAAAAATATTAAAAATATTAAAAATTGTTCGCTGGCCAACTATCTCCGGCCGATGTCCACGTTAGCTCCGACCAGCCAATTTTGGCTAAATGGACTGAATTGGCATAATTGTAAAAGGTTTAAGACTCAATTGGCCCAAAAAAAAAAAAAAAAAAAAAGGTTTAGGACTAAATTGGCAAAAGTGCAATAGGTTTAGAACTTTTTGGACAATTTTTCCTGTTATTAGGGAAGAGCATGAAAACCGTTTCCTCCAATGATGAGGACGGACAAATCAAGCAAATTGGACTTGACCCAAATCGGTTGCGATTGTCTTTTTCCCTAGAGTCCGAGTTGTAGCTTTTTGAAAATCTAAGAACTGAATTGAGGAGGTTCTGTGTTTGTGTGTGCGGGGGTATGAAAGAGAGATGCCGAAGAGAATGACACACATGCACTTGAGCGAAGACGCCGCTCTTGATTGTACCGACCCTGATCTCTTTCTTTACTATTGCAAGCACAACGGCTCTCATATTCTAATCATTGCTTCTCTGTCTCCTGTGCTTGATTCGCTATTCCCTCTTTAAATCTCTCGGGAAACTGAATTGCATTCGTTTGAAAAATATGGTACAAACGGTAATGACTAAATAGACCTGGTGATAAGCGAGAATAGATCGTTGAATGTCATGGGGTCGAAGTCTAGGAGAGAATTGACAGTGAAGATGGAGAGGTTGTAAGGGGTGATGGGCTCGAGTGGGCGTCCTAGAAAAGGGAAGAAGAGTGAGTGACAGAGACAATGCCGGTGGAGGGTTGCATGTGATGTTGACGGAGCCGTGCTTCTTAAGTTATTTTTAATTTTTCTTATCTAATCTGAGTTTATCTCACCCTCTACCTTGGATTTTTTATCCAGTATTTTATCTAAATTTATCTAGGTTTATCCAGTCTAGATGATGTAACCAAACATCGAAAAGGATAATTTGTTATACTATCTTGACGTAAATCCATATTACTAGACATAGCCTAAGGATATCGAGAGCTCTTTTTCCTCCTTGTTCATTGTGTATATTCTCTTTTTTAAAAAGAAGAAGAAGAAGCAAATACTACACAAATACGCCCAAGCACTTTTTTGTACCACCCAGAACCCTAAATTTACTAATGGGAACATAAATATTCTCAACTTTTTTTGTCACCAAAAAAATCTAAACTTTACTCTCTATTTCAGTTCTATCCGGAGTATATTTGTCACAATGCTATATAAGTTCGATAGTTTGGATTATTTATGTAAATAAAGTTCAAGATATTTATCTCATGGTGGGCATAGTTGTATAATAGAAGTCCTAAAACTTCTTGTTAAATTGCAATTGAGTCACGAGTTTTCAAAAAGTGCAACCAATTCAAAAAAAATTGCCAAATTTGTGTAATGAAGTTATTCTATTAACTCCATCTAATTTAATTAACAAAAAAAGCTAACATGACATAAAAAAAATTAATTTGTCCATCCTACTTTAAAGCACTAAAACGATCTTGTTTTGATCAAATCTTTTTTTTTTTTTTTTTTTTTATGCTAAGTTTGAGTTAAGTTAGATTTCGAAAAAAAAAAAAAGAAGAAGTTAAATTAGATTAAAATAAAAATTAAACGTTTTTCCCCCTCCCAAAGAAAAAAAAAAGGACAGGCCGCCTTAGCCCTTCTTCCGTGGAAGATTTTTTTTTTTCCTCTGTGTTTTTTCTTTAAAAAAAAAATTGCCTTTTTTAGTTTGTCTTTTTTTGGGGAAAAACTATTGGATATTTTGACCTAATTTAATTAAGATTTGTTGCAAAAATTAGGATTCAGATCAAAACGACATGATTTTAATGCTTTAGTTAAGTTTAATGCCACATAAGTTGCCGCATAGGAGAAAGAATCAAATATAAAAAGCCACATTAGCATTTTTCGGTTAGTTAAATTGGATGAATTTAATGGAAGGATCTAATCATATCAATTTGATAAGTTTACTCTTTTCAAGTTTTCAAACTTAATTATACTTTCATGATAAATTTTAGGACTTCTACTGCACTTATTTCAAAAAATTCCTCTCTAATCCCATTTTATTGAGGAGTTTTTATAGGTTGTGACCCAAATCGAATGATGCAGATTTTGCTTCACTGGTCCCAGGCACACCACTGTGGTGTTAAGGAAAGTATTTATGTAACGATAATACCTCGTCATTGTTGCGAACCATTTTTCTACAACAATTGGGGAAAACACGATAATAGGTTTATGAGTATTGCCTAAAAGGCGAGCCAATCGATCAATCAATTAACTCGTCACCTCTCTCAAGCCTATACCTAGCAGTACGTTAGATTTTCCTTTTTAAAGTTTTTAACATTCTAAGTATTTCTAAGTGAGATGGAAGTCGACACTCTATTAGGATAGGTTAGAAATCAAGTGAGGCTAAGAGGATCCCTCGCTTCCTACAAAGCCAACCATTTTAAGTTCGGGAACTTGCTTATATTAATGTCTATTAATGCCCTTTCGGTACCACTAACTGGTTGGTCATTTACCTAAGTGATCATGCAATCTTGATTACCGATTAATGCTAAAGGTATTAAAACCATTTCCAAGTTTGACATGCAAATGTTTTTTAGGGTTTCTTTTTGTTAATATCTAGATTAATCCTAAAAAAGTTTAGAAAAAGAAATCAACAATCAATATGTTGAAAGACGATGTGGAAATGTAAACACTCAAGTTATTGAAAGTGGCTATCTAAATACATGAAAAGAAAGCTCGATGCAATGTTAAGGAAAGAATATTACATAACCTTATTGTGAAGCCTCGAGACATGAACCTAACAAATGATTCCAATTCTAATCATTTTCATAAAAGGTGATGCTAGACTAAGCTATCCTAACCGTTTATTTAAATGTGAAGCTAAATATAAATTGTTTTCATTAACTATAGCATAAGCTAATTAGAACCTAAGTTTCCTAATTAACTAGACTAAAGCTATTACAAGATTATTAAGACCGGCGTGGATATCGGTCGACTACCACCATTTGGTTCCAATTGACCACCTCCTCCATGGATGCCGCCATCGATCGCCACTCACTATGTCGGTCCACATTCAAATCATGCAATTCATTCAAGCAAAACTCTCAGTAAAGTTCATCAAATCAAGAATGGAATGGCATCAAGATTGGCCTTCGATTTCATGCATCTTGATTGTCCTCCATTAGTTGAAGTTCAAGAATAATATAGAATATTTTCACATAATTTAATAAATAGATTAAACGTATATAAAAGGTTTATGGACTATATTAAACAAATTGCAAGTTCGATGACAACATTACATATTAAATAAAAGTTTGAAAATCACACCGAATAAATAAAAAGTTGAACAATTACCTTACATGTTAGATTAAAATTCAAAAATTATATTTACATAGTCATCTAGTTTGTTCATGAGAGATTTGACTAACAATCCAATGACCCTCGCGCGGATCGCGCGAGTGCCCGAACACGTTGTCTTCTTGGTTTAAGAACATAGACAAACATTTTGACGTACTGTAATCTCTCACGCGAGCATTTCTGGTGGAGGTAGCGTTGAGTGGAGGAGTGATATTTGTCTGCCGTCAATTAAAACTGTGTACAGTGGACGATCACATGGAAACCTTTCGCGTCCGGTGATTTCTGTGGTGTGCTTCGTTGGAGAAACAGTCGCATCTGGAGTGCATACAAGGATTTGTTGCCGTCGCATGTTTACTTGCATATGTCGCTCGGGACTCGTGAGTTGCTTTTTCAATTAGTAATTTCTGGATTACTGATGAATCAGTTCGCATTACCTCTGCCATGAGTCTTACGTCGATCCTTCCCATTGTTTTCTGTATGATTGGTCTTAGCTATAGATACGATTAAATGCAAGTATCTATTGCATGAAAGTGTGGTGCATGCATAACTTAGTTTTGATAGGTGAATAGATGATTAATGATCATAGTATTTCTGCTCATAGGCTCATCTTGTGCCGCAATCATGATAGAATGGAATCAGAGGTGGAGATCATGGATAATCTGGTTGAGGAGATATGATTCTGCAACTGCTAAATTCCGAGCTACTTATCTCAATTGTCCCCCTTGAACTCCAGCTACCGAACATGCTTTCAAGAGCATATTGACATGCCTTGCCAAGCCTGGGGGTTGCGAGTTTGGAAAGTTTTATAGCTTGCCAGCTTTGAACGATCCACGAGTTGGTATGTGCATCAGTTCCATTGATGGATGTGCATTACTCTGTTCTCATCAAAGATGTTCTTAAAACAACAAAAACCAGGTTCTTTGAACATGCAACAAACTAAAAGTATAAGTGTAAAAATAGTTTTCAGAGAAAAATTCTCTTTTGCCAATTGTTGTCAGCTTATTCGTTCACCAAAGATCACATTGCTAATCAAATTTAAGTCTCCGGCAAAAAGGAAAGTTATGGATTCCTCAAAATGCATTTGCTTGAATGCAAACCAAGATTATATCGCCCTGTTGATTTCTGTGTTCATCTGATTCTTGTCTGGGGTTGAATGAAGTTGTTGCCATCATTTCTGAACAATGCAGAGAGGCTGCCCTACTCTAAAGGGATACTCTTGGAATCTGCTATACGTAATTGTGACAACTTCCTAATCACCAAGGATGACGTTGAAAAGATCATTGACTGGGAGAACACATCACCTAAGCAAGTTGAAATTCCCTTCAAGCCTGCCCGCGTCCTGTTGCAGGTTAAAAATTAATTATATGATGAAGTAGCTTGCTTTTCGGGTTGTGCCTTACACATTTTAAGGCCTCTGAGTTGTTGCGCAGGATTTTACAGGAGTACCGGCGGTGGTTGACCTTGCTTGCATGCGGGATGCCATGAAGGATCTTGGCAGTGATCCTGAAAAGATCAATCCGTTGGTTGGTGACTTATGAAAAAGTTGATTTGTGAAATTTTTGTTATTTTCAAATTCCAATTACTATTTCCTCTGCTGGGTGATCCCTAGATGTACCATTTTGTCACGTCTACCAAAACCTGGGAAAACAAGAGTTCAACCTATTTGCACAAGAATGCTCACTTTTGCTGAGTCATGGCCTTAGTTATCTTTTGTTGCTACTCTGAAGTCAAAGATTCGTTTTCACACTGAACGAAAGCTTATAGGAGTTTGCAGTTGCACCGTTTCTCCTAAGGGTGAACGACTACATGGCAATTCACATGGAATCAAGATCTCTAGAAAACTAATGGCATCCCAACATGTGCAGTCACACTTGAATATTTTTTTTTTAAAAATAAATTCTGTAGTTTTTTTTTTTTTTTTTTTTTAGGTTTCTTTGAGGATTTGATAATTGGACTGATAACTTACGATATCTCATGCCTGCAGGTTCCGGTGGACCTGGTTTGTCGATCATTCTGTTCAGGTTGATGTAGCCAGAAATGAGAATGCTTTGTAGGCTAATATGGAATTGGAGTTTCACAGAAACAAAGAGAGATTTTATTTCCTCAAGTGGGGATCCACTGCTTTCCATCACATGCTTGTCGTGCCACCTGGTTCTGGGATAGTCCTCAGCAGGTGATGATGTTTCAGCAGCCCACGGATAAAACTTAATCTGAATCAATTCTCCTTATATGGAGGTATTTGTTATGTGTGTTGCTTTAAGTTTGTTCAACTTTTTAGATTTTTTGTCTTCTGGAAGCCAGTTGATTGCCTTCAATTGCAAATTCTATATGGCTGATTTTGGTCTGATTATATATATATATCTAAAATTTGATTTTAACCATCATAAACCAATTGGGGCATCATAATGTTGATTAATGTGACTTTTGCATATTTGTTTCCCACTTTAAATTATTTCAGGGATTTGTTGTCCCAAAGGAGGCACAAGATAGAATGGTACCATTCTCATTCCATGGAATACCTGCAGAGCTTAAGCATGGTGGTGTCGTTATTGTAGCAATTACCAGTTGCACAAGCACGTCAAACCCTAGTGTCATGCTTGTTGCCGGGCTTGTTGCAAAGAATGCTTGTGAACTTGGTTTGTAGGTTGGTTTTCGATTCTCAAATGTTTTGACCCTTTTGCACATTTCTGGTGGCCTAACTCTAGGCATTTCAAATTGAGATTTGGCACAAAAACATAGTTACAGAAGAGATTAACAAGAATGAGCATGTCTTAGGTTAAACCATGGATTAAAACAAGTCTTGCATCTGGATCTGGAGTTGTCACAAAGTACCTGCTCAAGAAGTGTGCTAGTTGTATCTTCTTATAATTCAATAGCTATTTGAGCGTATTACTTATTGTTCCAACATATGCTTCTGCAGTGGCTTGCAAAAGTAGCTGAACCAGTAGGGCTTTCATTTAGTTGGTTATGGTTGCACTGCATGCATCGGAAATTCAGGAGAACTCAATGAATCAGTTCCCTCTGCAATTGCAGACAATGGTACATCTCACTCGTTATTTACTACTTAGGTGGTCAATCTGTGAAAAAAAAATGCGCATTAAAAAGTCACAGTAACCTCTTGCCTTGAAACTGGCCTATCTTTGTCTGAAGCATGTAAGTTATCTAAAAATACAGGCATTAGCATGTGACTAAAAACAAAATCATCCAGAGAGTCAGAGTTGGCCTAATGAGGAGGATAGAGAAAACTCTAGCGAGGCTTCTTGAGTCATTCCAAGTACCCTGAAGATTTAGTTCCAGCAGGCAAGAATTGTATCCACGAAGTTGTGCCATCTTGCCACAAGCCCTTTAGCACCTCTAGCTTCAGCTTCATAGCCTGTTGAAATCCTCTCTTGGCTGAAATAGATAAGATAAACAAGTAATGTTGCTTGATGGGCGAGAGTTTCATCTGATAATTCCTGCTTTTTATGGAAAGAGGTGCTAATGGAAATGCAATCTGTATCCATCTTGCTAGGTAATATATAGGCGACAAGCACCAAACAAAACTTGAAAATGTCCCTAAGGTTCATCTTGTTTTTAATATATGTGTCGAGCTTTGATGGCTTCCTTGCTTTGCATCGAGATAAATCATACAGTTCTGCTCGCTTATGCTTCTCAACCAATTCTTTCATTCTCTTTCCTGAGTTCCTAGCGACTAAACTGAAATTGCGTGTGGTTATTCTGATGTTCTTTCCATTGCTCCATCTATTTGTCAATCTTTATAATTTTGGTCCACCTGCTGATGATTCTGTTTGCTTATTTATCTGTAGTGAATCATTTTCATGATATTTCGGGTTCAGCCAAAGTTAGCTTTTGGTTTATTTTGCGGATATAATTGCTGGATCTGTGCTTTCTGGAAATCAAAATTTTGAAGGCCGTGTTCACCCACTGACGAGAGCTAACTATCTGACTACACCTCCATAGGTTGACAAGTTTGTGCGACATAGGCCCTGTGATTCTGGAGGTGTTGAAGATATATGGATGTGATAACTTGGAAGAGCTGGGTCCTGTCCACTTCCCTCACCTACGGAGCTTGGATATCACTGGGTGATCCAAATTGAAGCATCTCTTGGAGGAGGGGCAGGGGCTTCCAAGTCTACTATTTTTGCATATCAATGGCTCAGAGGTACTAGAGGGGATTAGTATAGCAACGCCTTGTCTTCAAAACATTTTTGTGGGCGAGTGTCCTTAAATGAAGAGAGCAGTGGAATGGGTGTGGCTGACCACTCGCCTTCCAAACCCGAAGTGCATCGCAACATGTTATTGTGATAAATTAGAGGAGATGATTGGCGGGCCATTTCCAAGAGGTGTCACTTATTTTCTTAAAAATCTCAGAATAAAAGGATGCAACAACGTGAAGGGTGTGCTGCTGACACCCGACATGTTGCTCCACTTCCCTCTCCTCCAACAGATAAGTGTCGAAGAGTGTGAGGGCATAGAGGTGATAATAGGCACCATTCCCAACAAGACGCCCTCCTCCTTCCCAGATTTAACACGCCTGACTCTATGGGATCTTCCGAAACTAAGGAGCGTATATGATGGGACTATGAGTTGCCATTCCCTCGAATATATTAGTGTAAAATGATGTCCTCACCTCAAGACCATTTATGTGCAGCTCTCCTTGCATGATGATGGCCTCCCGTCTCCTCCGCCCTTCTCGTCGAGTGATTACAATCTGGAGTGGGACCATCTTCTTGCCCCGTACGCACTTAAACGCTTCCTCTAGTTCCATCCCGAGTGTCGTACCACACAATTACTTTCATTACAGCTTGAAAGTGTCACATAATGGTTATCTTATTATTAAAATTTAGTTGTTATGGCACCGTCTGGAAATTAAGGAAAAAAAAGTAGTCCCTCAACTTTGAATGAATAATAGTGGCAATGTTCCTTGCTCTTTTGTTTTGTTTTTTGCGGCCAAGGCGCTCTTTGTACATGCGAAAGATGATTCTCGCACTGACTTTGCAAAAAGAGTCATTCTAACTATACGAAAATTCTGCATCGACTGATACAAAAATCCTTACATGTCCGACAGTCACCTTTCGTGCTCATGAAACGATTAGAATATTAAGATGACTAAGGATTAAGGGCCGCAGAAAGATTATCAGTTTTAGAAATATTTTGTATGTCTAACATCTTTCATTTAGTAAAAGAAAATGGATACTGACAACTTTGTTGGAAAGATGCTGAAGTCTAGAAAAGTAAATTTGACTTATCCCTTTTCAAATCTCATTAAACTCAAATAACGAAAATAACTTGTTGTTTTAACAATGTAGATACATGTCAGAAAGGCCACTGAGAAATAAAGTAGACCAAAGAGCTTTTCATTTAGGTAAATAATTCTAACACGTGAAGTAACATCTTGCTGGGGGAGAGGACAGGAACTTTCTTATATTTCAATGCATAGAAAAGAGTGTATGGAGAGCAAAGGAAATCAAAGATATACATAATCAAAATAGACATAGAGAGTTAAAAGAAATATCATAAATATCTCTAGAAGAGCAATGTTTAGAATGCAAGAGGAGACGCGAGGAGTTTCTTTTTCTTTTTTCTTTTCTGATGTGAATAAATCCATCTAAGCAGAACCGATTTTTATAAAGGAGGTGGGCATCTTGTTGCGGAACACTCTTTTTTAACTTTCTTCATGGGTCGTGTTTGCCACGTCCTTCTTCATGTCCTTAAGAGTCTTATGCATTAGGACAGCCGGTGATATAAACGTGACTGTTGATTGAATTAGATATTTATCGCAAATGCAAGTGTGTGTGGGGATGAGAGAGAGCGCATTGACGAAGTGTCTCTTTAGGCAGAAAGAGGAGATGTACTTTACCTACAAAATTGGGACAGCCTGGATTCCGTGACCTTAGTCCGAGGATCAGCACCAACACCTCAAGCACGTACCAAAAAACAAATTAATGATAGACGTAGATGATGTTTCCAGAAGGGAAATTGAGAGGTCCTCCGAATGGGCCTTGGGGGTATTTGGTTCAGCTTTCCCAAGGAGCTTTGAGCCCTCAAAGCCCCTTGGGAAAAATATAAGGGCGTTTGGTTCGGCTTTCAAATGCTACTTGGCAAAATATTGGCATTTGGAATGCCGAAAGCCCAAAGCAGGTGGGGACCTGCTTTGGGCATTTCAGCATTTTCGGAATGCTGGTGTGGGGGATTAATGAATTTTTTCAAATTACCTATTTTACCCTTAAAATTTTATCAAAAGTCCACTTCTACCCATACTAACAAAACCCTAGCCCTTTACCCGTTTTCCTCTCTTTTCTCCACGGCACTCTTCGCGTCTCTCTCCTCGTCTCTCTCTGCAGTGTTCTCCTCCATCGACGCGGCTCTCTCTGCAGCGTTCCTCTCGCGGATCGGCGACGGCTCCGCTTCCTGCGACGGCGACGACGACGGATTCGGCTCTCCACCCTCGACTCTTTCCTTTCGGTCGATTTTCGCAGCATCGCCTCCACTCTCGCCGTCTCTTTTTCTCTCCTCTCTCTTCTACCAGGTACGCCTCTCTCTCTCTCTTCCTCCCTCTTTACTTGTCACCGTTGGATGGTAGACGGATCTGCCATAAATCGGTCTTGTTGGTTTGGTCCCTCCCTCTCTCACGCACACCCGATCCTCTCTCTTTTCTCCCCCTGTTCTTGTTCGTCCGTTCGGGTGTGTTCAATTTTGATTCGTGGGTATGAAGTGGGGGAGGGTAGGAGGAGGAGGAGGTGGGGTAGGGGGAGGAGGGGCGGAGGAGGAGGGGAGGATGGGGCTGGAGGAGGAGGGGCGGAACAGCCTTTACGGAGCTCGAATTGCCGCCGCTTTGCGGGTTGGTGGTGGTGGTAAGAAGTACTTCTGGGTATAGTGCGGAAACCCCTGTTCTTAAAGTATAGAAGTTCTTTTTAAGAACTCTAGATGTAAAGAAAATGAAGTAATTTGTTAGATTTGATATGTTGTAGATCCTGCTTTTGCCTTTATTTTGGAGAGAAAAAAAAAGCGAAATTGACATTATATGAGGATAGATTGCTTATCGAATGCTTCCTGAAATCGTGGGGAATAAAGCATCTTTGCAGGTTTAAGCCAACCAATGGGGGTGTCTTGTAACTCTGTTTTTGCTTTCTTCACATTTTGTTTAATTTGATCGACGAATAAACTTGCGATGGGATGAGACAGCCGCTGCTTCGCAAACATTACAAAATTGGATAAGCTATTTTATGCTTAAATTTCGGACAGATTCTTCAGTCTTGTCTCTTGAAAAGCACTGACCACTTGCTGTTCCTGGCTCTCCTCCGAGATGAGATTTCGACATTTGTTCTGTTTTGCTTTGCTTTCTATGGCAAGAGATTGTCGTACATTTCCTGATTGATCGTGATTGCCATGTATGCTGTTCAGGGGATGGTGCAATCATCCATCCTATTAATTTTCCTTTCGATAATTGCTAGTGGGATATTAGTTAGCTTTAAGTTGAAACTTCAAAGGCCATCCTTTATACTTCTTTTTGAGGTCCATTGTCCCAGAAGCCTTGGAGGCATAGCCATGCCCTTGGTCATCTTGCATACTTCTTGCTAGATTTTATATGTTTCTTCTTCTCATATTACGTTATACATGCTGATAACTGCAGTTTGCAAGATCATATTGGAGGCAAGTTATCTTCCTTGATGAAATTACTCTTTGAAAACTTGTTAGCATGATAGTCCATTGAAATGAGAATCTTTCTTTCCCATTTTAGATTGAGAGAGAGGGAATTAAAAAATGGGATGGGATCGAAGTTTTGGAGAGGAGGGGGAGGAGGAGGTGGAAAAATTGGGGAAGGAGGAGGGGAAAGGGGGAGAGGGGGAGTGCACCGCCGACGTAAGAGCTCTGAGTGGAGCCATGTCACATGGGAGAATGGGAAGATTTGAAGTCTTTGTTCTTTTAGACTCTCTGCTGGATGTTGTTTCTAAGACTCTCTGCTGGATGTTGTTTCTGAGGAATACAATTCCTATAGCTCTGTGTAGAGGTTACGTGCTCGTGTATGTTTAACTAGTGTACGAAACTTTTAGAAACCCAAGATCCATTGATTTAGCCTTAAGGGATTTTCTCTCTGTGTGGAGATTCTCTCTGCCTTAACGAAATATGGTTATCTTCCTTTTCTTTTTTTTTTTGAATTTCTTTTTTTTTACATTTGTAGTGGCTGAGTTGCTATACTTTTGAAATTTAGTTTGACTGTGGAAAGGTTTTAGTAAGTTGATGTTTTTCTGGGTTTTGACTTTTATGCCTCGTGTTTTGGTATCCACTTTCTCTGTTCTTCGCATATCGTGGGTGAATCGACGAGTGTTTGCTGTGCAAGGATTGTCTAGTATGATCCTGTTGAAGATAATCTATGTTATGCTTAATATGTCAGCAAGCATGAGTGATCCACTTAATTTTGGTCTGTAACTGTTGAGTGTAATTGCCTTCAGCAAGCTTTAGTCGATGGCATGAATGCTGGAGCAGTTTGAAAAGCAGGTGATGTTAGTCAATGTTTTAGATATATCCATATATCTAATTGGCATATGTTGATTAAATTTACAATATATTTATGTAGGTAAATATTACTTAGTTGATGCTGGATATCCAAATCCTATTGGTTATTTAGGGCCATATAAAAAAATTAGATATCATTTGCCAGAGTTTCAAGAAGGTCCTTCACCTACGGGATATCGAGAAGTGTTCAATCGTGCCCATTCCTCGCTACGCTCGACGATTGAGTGAGCCTTTGGTGTATTAAAACAGAAGTGGGGGATTTTAACTAATATGCCAAGTTATCCATATGAAAAGTAGGTGCAAATTGTGGTAGCGGCAATGACTTTGCACAATTATATACGGAAAAATAACGTCACTGATACGGATTTTGAACAAGCAGAATTGGATCCCGATTATGGATGTTCAGTTGATCATGATGATGCAAATGAAGGGGTGGGTGCTTCAAATTCGTATGCATCTCCGGACATGGCACGTTTACGTGATAAAATAGCCATAAGTTTACAAAATCGTTGAGGTTTGTAATACTAAGTGTAATGTATTTCTTTTTTGCGAACATATATGACTATCTTTACTATTATGAAATGACTCTTTCTAGTCAAAATTGTATGAGAGGCACTTGGTTTTATTTTTATTTTTTGTTAATTAGGACCTCCCTTGTTATATGCGGTGCTTACTCAAAAAATTAACATCTACAATCGATCGCTTCACCATCCACAATCGGTCGCTTCACCATCCACCAAATAAGTTAACTTTTTTTTTAAAAAATAATTTTTATCTTTTGACAATCAATAACTCAACTTTTTATCAATACACTAGAATGATCATTAACGAAGATGATTAATACTATAATAATTAAAAAAAATGTTCAAAGTTGAAAACAAACCTAAAAGAACCATAGGCTAAAAGTTGAGCTTTGCATTAATCTATAATCAAATTCTTTTAATATAATTTTTAAATATATTTACTAATATGTATCATTTTTATTATTCTTAACATGAAAATGTAAAATGTTATATACTTATTGTTTCTTTTTGCAATTTTAAAAATATTAAAATTAAAAAACTAATTTGGTCACACCAAATGGCTTTTCAAATGCAAGTTTACCAAACAGTCTTGCATTTCCCTAAAGCACTTTTCAGTTTTAGTTTACCAAACAGTCTAGCATTTCGGAAAACCCCTTTACCTCAAAGATATTTGCATTCTCCCAAGGGCATTTCCCCAAAGTTGAATCAAACGGGCCCTAACGAATTATCCCCTTTACTTGTCATGATTCCTTAGGAACTTTTTGTATATATAACCAACAAGTTAAATTAAATTATCCCTAACGAATGCATTTCTGGCTGTGGTCAAGCTTCACAGAAAATACTTTTCAGTCTCACAGATGCAATATAATATTCAGCTTGGGCTAGTTGATAGAAAAGCACTGAACTCAATCAATCTCTTCCTTTTCATCATCCTTTTTCTAAGAACAATCGTCTAATCTTGACTCGAGTGTCAAACAGTAAATAAAAGCAAAATGGTAATGAAATAGTTCAATTTAGACTCGGTTAATTAATTTTCTTTCTCATGCAAGAAACTGAAGGAGAATGCATAATGAGCAAAAGCAATTACAAACATCGACGCATAAACCTGTTATCTATCTAGTTAACAAGAGGCTACAATTTCTAAGGGATTGAATTCATAATTTGATGGTTTTTTATGCCGTATGTTGCAAGAGCCGGAACATTTGGCCATCTCTCAGACTCCTTTTTTCTTGAGAACAATCGTCTAATCTCAACTCAAGTGTCAAACGGTAAATGAAAGCAAAATGATGACTAAGTAGTTCAATTTAGATTCGGTTAATTAATTTTCCTTTAGAATGCATAATGAACATAAGCAATTACAAACGTATATGCACAAACTTGTTATCTATCTGATTAACGAGATGCTACAATTTCTAAGGGATTGAATTCATAGTCTAATGGTTTCTTATGCTATATGTTGCAGGAGCCAGAACATTTGGCCATCTCTCGGACTCCTTTTCCTAAGAACAATCGTCTAATCTCAATTCGAGAATCAAATGGTAAATGAAAGCAAAATGGTAACCAAATAATTCAATTTAGATTCGGTTAATTAATTTTCCTTCTCATGCAAGAAACTGAAAGAGGATGCATAATGAACATAAGCAATTACAAACGTCTACACATAAACTTAATATTTATCTGATTAACGAGATGCTACAATTTCTACGGGATTGAATTCATAGTATGATGGTTTTTCATGTTGTATGTTGCAAGAGCCAGAACATTTGGTCATCTCTCAGACTATTTTCCTAAGAACAATCGTCTAATCTTAATTCGAGTGTCAAACAATAAATGAAAGGGAAATGGTAACCAAATAGTTCAATTTAGATTCGGTTGATTAATTTTCCTTCTCATGCAAGAAACTAAAGGAGAATGCATAATGAACAGAAGCGATTACAAATGTCTTCGCATAAACCTATTATCTATCTGATTAACGAGATACTATAATTTCTAAGGGATTGAATTCATAGCCTAATGGTTACGCCATATGTTGCAGGAGCTGGAACATTTGGCCATCTCTCGGTCTCGTTCTTGGGAAGAAAACCTGTTCTCAGAACGCCACCTTCGTTAGACCTCCCTGCTTCATTACCGGATTCAGCATGGGTGGGATCGGTCTATGTGCTTTCATGATATTGAAGAGGTGGGCAGCAGGAATGTCCACTTTCTATTTCTTCTCGTATGGCATCGCTTATGTGTCTCACTTGTGGCGGGCTCTCTACATTGCTTCCTCCGTTCCCTCCATGCTATGTCCTCCGTTTCATCTCGGAGTTCCCACATGGGTCTCTCATCGATGTGGTGACGTTGCCTGTCACTAGGATTTGTCTTTCCTTGGCCATGGCGATCAACTTCCTGTATTCCGTCGTGTACGATAGCATTAGCCTAAATGCCGTCAATCTCCAGACCAACCTTTACCTTAATGTGTTCCTCTACGGGGTGGCTGAGGTGCCGGCCTTCACGATAACGGCAGTCTTGCTCTATAAGTTCTGGGAGAAGCCACTGGCAATTGCAAAACAGTGGTTCAGTGAATTCTTCTGCCATACTGGGAGCTTAATGATGCTGCATGTGATATGGAAAGTGGTGAGGATGGTGTGAGGAACTATCGGGATTTTTGGCATGGCCAGAACCTATAATTTGCTCTTGGCTGTGCAGCTCAGGCGTGGCAAATGGGTGCGATTTTTGCACCTTTCATGGTGGTCTTAGGAGGCGGCTTCCCTTTTGCACTCTTTGTGGTTTCTGCAATTTTGGGAGGAATGCTAGCGTTTTACCTCCTGAAGAAGTTAACTCAGCCTCGGTACGCTACAATGGCAGGAATGGAAGCTGGGGAGAGTGCATGCACGAATGTATGAAAGAACTCAATAATCTTACTTTAAGCTAAACTTGATTAACGTAGGCCTAAATGACTGTTCTTGATGATTGGATTTTCCTTTTCTTTTGGCTTCACTCAATTACTTCCTTTGTAGAAGATTCGAAGGATCGCGTACGATGACAGCAGCATTGACTACAGGAACACATGATCACTTCTTTTGTCTTGTTTTTTCTTGGTCATGCCTTTATGAGGGATCAAGATCACTAGCCCTCCTATTGAAATGTCGAAAAAGAAATTTCTAACCATTATGGTACTAATTAATCTTATTATTTAAGCATCTAACTGGGAACGTGAATGGTAAACTACCCTTACACAAGAGCAAGAACCCTAGCAGTTCATTGCCATGAAAGGCGAGTTTACCGCAAGACCAGTGCTTAAAGGAACTACCTCACCAGGTGGCACAACCAACTCTATGCTGAGAATGCAGAAAGCCGCATCTCTTAGACAAAGAAAAATTTCTACTTTTATCCCCTGTGCTTTCACACTTTTTCTGACTACGTTTTTGAACTTTTAATTTGTATAACAAAATCCTTCTATTTTCACAAATGTTCCCGACACCAAATCCGACCAAATCTAGCTAACGTAATCGTCAAATGACCCCAGAGTATGATGTGATAAAATATATGCGTGAGACTTTGTGACTATGGCCAATTGTTATAAAAACTTAAAATGTTATATGAATATGTGATTTATTATTTAAATATTTTAATACTCTCTCGCACATGAGCTGGATGTTGGTATTAGAGAAATATGTAATTGGAGAGGTGAATAGGAACCTAGAAAATTTAAATTCAAAACCTCTCAGTTTCGATATTATGTAAAATTTTGTGAGTTTTGAAAAATAATCCGAACAAACATATTATTTTCATTTAGAAATTATATTATAGATTTTGTGAATATATATATATCGTGAGTGCAGTCACATTTTTGAATTTTAATTAAGCACTTGTCTAATAAGACGCTGGTCAACTTGACAATGATATTATTTTGCCTCCCTTCTTTCATGACATTACCTCACGACACCGCCCAACATTATTGACCTATGCATAAATCACATCCCTTTAGATGTCGAGACACCCCATCTATCGATTTGAAGGGTTCATAGAAAAAGTTATGCTCTAAATTAGCAATATAAGTGAAATAAACAAAAAGATTTAGCCAAAACCCAAATAAGATAAAGAGTTATCACAAGAGCCTCACGAATGTGTTTATTAAAGGGTTAATATCTCGAAAAATCTCAAATTGATACATATATAATAAATTTATTCCAAATTAATTTCTTTTATCATAAAAAACTCCAAGCTGATGTTTCTTTGAAAATTTATCCAAGATTGATACACTTATGATGAATTCACCCTTTGTTATTTTTTGTTAGTAAGTTTGATAACACGTGATAGATGACTAATATATCAGTTTGGTATTTTATTCTTCGTACGTTATAGTTGTATAATTTTTGTAATTTTTCCAATTTAATATATGATATATTTGTTACAAATATACCATTTCGGAATTTTTGGCGATCGAACAAATTAGTTTTGGGTAATTTTCTCATAGGTGTATCAATTTGGAGTTTTTTGTAGTTATTTGGGATACATTTATTACATGTGTATCAGTTTTGGGTTTATTTTAATAAAAAATTAGTTTGAAGTAAATTTGTCGAAGTATACTAATTTGAAATTTTTCAGGGTAGATGATTAAAATATAGGAAATTGACAGAGTTACAGTTTTGTTTTCATCCACAAAAGATGTTAAGAGGACTATGGAATGCATCTCTATGCTTGGTGTGGGGGAACGTAGGAAATCATGCGCTAACTACTCATAAAGTAAGTCATCCTATATATCATGTCCCTCCATGAATCCCTAGTATTCTTATTACCCCCACGTTCATTTTGTACTCCCTTGTTTTCCCTCTCAATCGAATCTACCTCTTCAAGTCATTTTAATGGGTTAATTCCAACTACTTTAATAAATGTGCTTGTCAAAATGAATTGCTATTTTTCTCATATTTAATTTAACTCTTTTTGTGAATTTCTAGAACATATGTCTTATTCGCACATTTTAATATTGTACTTCTTTCTCAATGGTCATTGCAAACTCAAGTCATATGTGTAGTTAGAATCTAGTCATATGATACTAGTGGAGGATTTTTCGGGATACTAAAGTGGACGAGCTACGTCAATGCTCTCTAACTATTATCACTTCTAACCTCCTCCATTGATAAGGTTGGAGCTCGAATTTGCGGTCACTAGAGGAGGATGGACCAAGTTAAAAATGTTGTAAAATCACTATCATATTTCGAGGACGACAGGTTTAGCAAAAATAGATCGAGCAGGCGAATTCCACTTCAACAAGAAGAAAGAGGAGAAAATTCATGAGTCTTTTTTATTTATCTCTCCATCAAACGTTTTGGCTTTTTTTCCCCCCTTTTAGTTGGTACTCTGAATTAAGAAAGCATGAGACGAGATCTTTTTTTTTTTCGATTAAGAAAGTAAGTTCTCTCCTATAAAAAAACTGCAAACGATAACGATAATATCCTAGGCAATTAAGTAATCGCGATGCTAAAAAAGGGAATAAGAATCTATCCTAAATCACGGGAAAAATCTTTTCCCATGTTAATCTGTAGTTTCTTCTAAGCTGTAATCTATCCAACGATGCTCCTTTGCTTCTTCGAAACCAACGGCGTGGATGGGCCCCATTAGCACGTTTTCCGTGAGACAACCTCGGGGAGAGTGACGTTCCGAACGCCACGTTCCCGGTCTTACCTAGTCTGCGGCAGGCAAAAATCCAGGTCCAGGGCGAGTCTCGCAGTATCGTAACGCTTCGTATTTTCGAGTGAAGGAGATGGAGGGAGAAGTGGTGGAGGGTGCAGCTGAGCCCGGGCCTTAGAGATTTTGCGGTGAAGCGGGATTCAAGGGCGAGATTTGGGTTGGGGGCGAAGGGCGAGATTTTTGGGAGCTCGGTTGAGGGGGATTTGCCAGTGAGATTGCAAGCTCTGGCGAAATTTTCTTTCGGGCAACGGCGGAACCGGTGCTTGGAGGAACGCAGCAAGGCCATGGCGACTGAGAAATCTCCGAAGATGGAGAGTGCAGAAGCAGAACAAGAGAGGAAACCGCCTTCGGAGAGGGAAGAGAACATTGATGAAGACAGCAAAAGGTTAGTTTCCAATCTGAGGAGGAGCAAAATCTGATAACTGCTTCATAGGTCTTGCCCTGTTGTCCAGTCACTCGAAACTCTTCTTTGTGATACAGGACATTGGCGATAGCCGCCACGGAGGTTGTTGGGGCCGGAGCTCTGCCTGATTATGATTATGGGTGGAGCTGTAAATTATGCGGGAAGCAGTCTGCGGGACGGCAGGCGTTGATGGGCCACTCTCTCTTTCATAGGTTCCTGTTGGGCGACGACCGAGTTAGATCAGAAGCCGGAGAAGCGTTGAAGGCTAAAATAGCGGTGGAATCGAGCAACAGACGATGCACTGCCGTTTGTCCATTGCCTCAGCCGTTCCCATTTACTCCTGGTGAACGCATGATGACCGAGACGCACTCTTCATTCGACCCAGTATCCTCGGTTAAAATAATCCCACCGAATGCAGAGGAAGGTGAATCCAGTATAGGGGTTCTTCCACAAGGTACGTGCATCTTCAAATTCACCATTTTACCATTTTTCTAAAGCTCATTCGGACCCTTAAATCTGTGTCCCAATCCTTACCTGGTAATATAAGGATATAGGCCGGACGTCCAGATTTCTAATTGTTATTGAAGACCCAGAATAGAATAGGAAGAGAGGAGCTTAAAAGTCCGTCATTGATGATTAATAGATCCTTCCAATATGAAGGGACGAATGCCTTTAATCCTGACGTTCAACTCTCGAAAAGCCATCCATTGCTCTCTCTATCTAAGCACATAATAATCTCGCACTTGTATATAAGTTGCTAGTGGGCCGATTTTGTTGGAGATGGACTGTTGTACCAGTACACACAAGAGCACCAGTTTGATTTCATTCTCATGTACCCAAAATTTTGAACATCATACGCATATTTCATCTATGTGGGTATCACTTCAATCACTAAAATTACTTCCAAAGTGAAAAGGAGAATGCATAGAAGGGCGCTAGCGTGTATCTGGCTAACCACTTTCTGGTTTCTACTCTTCTTCATAATAGAAAAAGGGTTGTAGATGTTGCAGCGAATTATGCGTAGCTGAGTTTGGAAGCTTTCAACGTATCGAATTGGTCAAATTGTGTGGGGTTTTGGGAAACTATCCACACTCGAACATCTATCCATATCTACTAATATAATGGCTAGTAATTCTGCGCGAGGTTGAGGCACGTCGCACGTGCACTTGTGAGCTTTCCCTAGTAATGCATTCATTCTTCATGCTCACTTTAGCAAATCGTTAATCCTAATGAATCTCCAGTTCTGCATCTCCAGGTTCTTATGCATGTTTTGATAAGAAATCTATAATTATCCACATGTTCCATCTCGAAAGATCTATAGTCAGAAATATTAAGTTGATCGAACAAGTTCCTCCATCGGAGTCATGACAATAAATGTCAAGTATTTAAAAAATTATGTTCCACACGATTGCGCATGTTTTGCATTTGAAACTGTCCCAGAATATATAGTTCAGGAATTCAGGGACATGATTGAATATTTTGCAGAGGATTGGGGATTAGCAATGCCTTTATTCCTTATATATTTGACGGGAGGTTGTAAATGATACATTTGTCATGAAAGTGTTGAATACAATGTTACAAACGAATTATTTATATCTGTGAGTGTCACATTTCTATAAAAACTGTCTAGGAAAAAGCACATATTGAATTTTCATTTATGATTGACGTTAGATGCCAGAACACAGAGTAAACCAAGTACTTGTGGGCCTGCCATCGAGAATATGAAATCTCTCAAAAGAAAGTGGGAAGAACTTACGAGCAGGGGCGTGGAGAACATGAATGAGTCAAAGTGGAGGGAATTAACAGGATGTTGCAGCTTGGGGCAGGCAGTCAAAGAATTTAAAGAGATTCTTCCAATTCTAGAAAGATTCCTCCGAGAGACAACGACACTTGCTAAAGGATGCAGCAGAATATCTCCCTTAGTGACAACAGAATTAGTAGGCGGAGGGACTCACCGAAAGATTAATGAAATTTATTCCTATTTAGTGCAGGAGAACATTTCCATCGTTGGTGTTGTTGGAATGGGTGGAGTGGGCAAGACAGCCATTTTGACGCATGTCCATAATAAACTCTTGGAGAATCGTGCCTTTGATGATGTATTATGGGTCAATGTGCCTTCGGAATTGAGCACATATGCGCTGCAAGAAGAGATTGCCAATGCGGTCGGGCTACACGATCTCTCAAATGAGAAGGACGTGAAGAGGAGGGCAAGCATATTGTATGGACATCTGAAGATGAAGAAATCTGTTCTAATTTTAGATGGCCTGTGGATGCATTTCGAAGTTAAAGATGTGGGAATTCCAGTTGAAATGGGCAGTGTAAAGTTGGTGCCCTCTACTCGATCACTAGATGTGTGTTTTATGATGCTCTGTCAAAAGCAAATCAAAATAGAACCTCTCGAGAGGGAAGAGTCTTGGAGGTTATTTTTAAAGGTACTTTGCTTCGCGGGAAAACTCCCTTCAGATGTTGAAGAAATTGCGAAGTTTATCGTGCACAAGTGCGACGGTTTGCCACTTGGGATCATTGAGATAGGGACTCGCATGAGGGGAGTAGAGAAAGTTCACGAATGGAAAGGCATGTTGCAAAAATTCAAAGACTCAAGGATAGAACTTGAGGCGTTCAAAGGACTGAAACTCAGTTACATGAACTTGGGCGATCATCAAGTGCAACAGTGTTTCTTGCATTTAGCACTTTGTTTTGGTGAAGACCTTTCAGCAACCAGTAGAGAGCATTTGATAGAGTCGTTCATAGATGAGGGTTTGTTAGATGGAATTGCAACCTTGCAAGAACTGCATGACCAAGGTAACACCATATTGGATAAAATGAGAAAGGCTGGCCTGTTGGATGATCTAGAGGTAGGGTGTCTATATCTACACCCATTGACAAGGTACATGGCATTGCATATGGTGACGAGCACAACTCACATGGTTAAGGCCTATATGGGGTTGAAAGAAATACCAGAGGAAGTATTCTGGACCGATTGCCTAGAGAGAGTCTATTTACAAGGCAACAAAATAGAAGAAATTACACACGGCATATCGCCAAATTGCCCTAAACTTACCAGGTTGTTGTTAAATGACAATGTCATGTTGGGAAATATCCACACTTCTTTCTTCAGAAATCTGAAGGTGCTGAAGAATCTAGATCTCAGCAACACCCGAATCGCGGAATTGCCGGAGTCCGTCTGTCACTTGGACAAATTGGAAGTACTGCTACTGCGGAGGTGTCGGGCATTAAAACTTATTCCTCATGTAGGAAAGTTGGGACACCTCAGAAAGTTGGACCTCCAAGGGTGTTCAAGCCTTGATGAAGTGCCGGAGGGAATGGAGATGTTGGTAAACCTGAGGTACCTTGACCTAGATGGCACAAAGATCGAGACATTACCACAAGGAGTGTTGGGGAATCTGGTGAATTTGCAATACCTTGCGATTAAAAAGGTGAGGGCAGGAGAAGTAGCAAAATTAAAGAAGTTGGAAGCACTTGATTGTTCTGTTCCCGACGTGGAAACATTCAACGCATGCGTGAGGTTTCTTGAGCAAAATAGTTTCCGACAGTACAAGCTCGTGATGGATGCACCATATCACTGCGAGTTGCAGACTTACAGGCGTATATTCATCGATAGTTGTGACCATATCACTGCAAGCATAGATGGAACAAGCAGTGATCGCTGTGCTCTGATTCCAGAAAGTGTGCAATCATTGGGAGTGTCCAGGTGTCATAAATTGAAGAGTGTGATGGGATGGGAGTGGATGATCACTCGCTTTTCAAAACTGGAGGAGATTATTGTATATAATTGTGATGAATTAGAGGAGATAATTAGTGGGTCACTGCCAAGCGGTGCCACTTGTTTTCTTACTTATCTCGGAGTAAACGGATGCAACAACATGAAGAGGCTGCTGACGCAAGACATATCGCTTCATCTCCCTTTCCTCCTAGAGCTATCAATCCAAGACTGCAAGGGCATAGAGGTGATAATAGGCACTGCTGCCGACATGACGCACTCCTTCCCAACGTTAATTCACCTGGATCTACGGAATCTTCCGGAACTGAAGAGCATATGTGATGGGACCATGAGTTGCAATTCCCTCCGGTGGATTTCTATATACAATTGTCCGAAACTAAGGAGGATTCCTCTGCAGCTGTCCCTACTTGACAATGGGCTCCCTTCTCCTCACCCCTCTCTTTGGGAGATTCGGATGGATCAGCAGACGTGGGAGTCGCTGGAGTGGGACAATCCCCTTGCCCGTGATTCATTAAAACACTTGGTCGAAGGTTCTTGGTGAGTCACCCACAAATTTTACTTTCTGTTATCCTCTCCATCTCCCACGGGGCCTTGTAAGGATTGATCTCCTGCGGTACAGAAGTTCGGTTTTTTCCCCAAAATTTTTATACCAAGTTGTATACCACATCACTACTTAGGAACCAGCAATGAGGCCCGTACTACTCACTGATAAATGACTTATTACAGCTTGAGAGTATAGCAAAATGGTTATATGATTATTGAAACTTAACATTGAATGAGTAACAACGGCAATAGTCCACGCTTTTCCTTTTTTTGGGCAAGGTTCTCTTTGATGGTCCTCTCGCCGACTTTACTATAAGAGCCAGTCTAAGAATACAAACATTTTGGATAGACTGATACAAATCCGTATATGTCAAACAGTCACTTTTTGGGTCACAAAATGATCACAATAAGGAGATAACAAATAATTAATGGCTGCAGAAAAGTTACTATCGGTGTAGGAATATTTTCTCTGTCTTCCATTTCTCATATATACAAAGTAATTTATTATGACTGGAATAACAAAAATGTTTCATTACTTTAACAATTAGATACGTGTCAAATGGGTCACTGAGAAATAAAGTAGACCAAAGGGCTATGCATTCAGGTAAATTATTATAACACTTAACGTGCTAAAATATCAGGTCTATTCTTAATTTACGCTTTATTAGTTGGGAGTCCTTAGATAGCATGTTTTCTTTTAATTGCCTTTTCTGTTATAGCTCATCCACTACTATCTATCTTCACTGTTGAGTCCTTTCTGATTTTTAAATCGATCACTATACTTTAAGCCAAAATTAAACCAGTGTAAATTAGTCTTTCAGAGAAATGCTTACTTTTCTCGGACTTCGTATTTTCCAGTTGCATATTTGCACACTAAATCACCTTTTGTTTTATTTGATTAAGTTCAATTGGCCAGAGAAGTCTCTAATGTCTTTAGATTGTTTATGTTCGTTCTATTTAATTTGATTAGGTTTGATTAGCCAACATGAGCACTCCTCCTTCCCAAAGTTAACGCACGTGGCTCTATGGAATCGTCTAGAAGTGGAGCATATGTGATGGGACCACGATTTGCAATTCTATCCAGTGGATATATATGGAATATACCAAAATTGAAGAGGGTTCCTCTGCTTGAGAGTGGCTTCCCTTGTTCTGCTCTTTTGTGATTTATCCACTCTGAACATTGGCATTCATCAAATGCAATTTGAAGTTTTTAGGTAACAAGAACTGCATTTTACATAATGCTTCGCATACCATCTGCCTCATTTTCTGTGTAATGTGCTTTTGTGGCTACATGTTAGCCAATTGAATCCTCAGTTTGTAGTGGAAGAATGGTGACTACCCTAAAATGGGATTTGATACATGAAATTTTTCCACTTGTTTATTGATCACCTGGTGTTCATGGAGTTTGGCTTACCCATCATTTTGATTTACTCTTGAAAATTGTGTTATGAGATGTCTTTATCCTTGCCATTACTATTCCTACCTCAGGTTGATTAATTTTGAATTTCTTAGCAATTAAGCTCTATCAGATATATCATTGCAAGCTGCGGGACCCTTTTGTGGAGTATGAGTGTATCACTCTCATCCTGCTTCTCTTGTTCATACTAGAAATGACCAAATAAAAAGCAAGAGAAAGAAGTGATTGTGGGTTCCGATTGTCTATACTCCTGGAAATAAACCCCTCAATGCTTCTAAAGGGAAGCTCATTTAAGCAGTATAAAAAGAAGTTTGGTTGATATTCTATCCTGTGTTTTAGCTTTCAAGTATCTCTGATTTCTGTGTTGAAATGGCTGAAGAATCTATTCCAAGCAGCATCACATCCTCTTTTAGACACTCTTCCTTGGCTTTTCCTCAGTTTATATTGCTCATAGATCAATACCACGATTTTATATATGAAGTTCACTCAATTTATCTCACACTTTAGTGAACACCTTTATAACGTTGCTTGAGTGCCCTCCTCGACGCTGCAGGACATACTATGTTCTCTGGAGTATCATAAGTTCAGGTTCATTTAGAGTGACGACCTTGCGGATGTTTGCTGTGTATATCCCTTTTGATATTGCTCAATGTAAGATACATTTGTTTGAGTGACATTCTAAATTGATGCAATTTTCCAGCTGAGACATGCAATTTCCCTGTTTGTAGTTGATGGTCAGGTAACCTAGTGATGGTAGTCCTTAAGCACTAAATTTGGTTGCATTGGTGTGGTTGGAACTTATAGGCGAAGGCATAAATGGTGAAAAGGGGCAATCAAAGCTAGTGATCCTTTTGAGACTTAAATAAAGTTCTCATTACTGTTAAGGAATATTCAGTTTGAGTTTTAGCTACTTTGTACCAACCGTGACCTGAAGATCTGAGATTAGCTTCTGGGATTGGCGAGTCTATCGCCATGGTCTCCACCAAGATGTTAACAATCAGGAGGTCAATGTAAATGAGGTCTGTTTCAGCTAGGGAACACAATACGAGCCGATTAGAGATATGCTCATGAGATGAAGACAGAGATTATTAAGACATTCAATGACGACATTAAGAAGTGAACTCATTGGTGGCATAATGACAAGTTATGCAAGGTTCTTTTTCTGCATATTGATGGCACGGTTATTATTGCTGATCACTTGGAAGTTTTTTCACCATCGGTTAATATGCGTTGCTGTTTATAAGTTAGCATATTACATCTCATATAAGTACTATATTGCTAGTCCCATTATGTGGAGTAAAAAACATTGATCTGGAAACAACATTTAGATGGAAGTTGTAATCTGTTCCTTACGTTTATTGCAACTGTTTTTAGGGCAATTCAAGAGCTAGAGGATGTACTGCGTAATATTGTTCTCTTGTACAAAGACAGATTGTGGATGATCCCTCCGATGAATTTGAGTTCTTTTGATGTCAACTTTCACATCGTCAAATGGATGGATAACATAAAACCATGAGACAGATTGCAGAATTTTCTCATATAATGTTTGGATTCAGAATGATTCCTCTTATCAATATATATAGATTTTGGCCATACCCTACTAAACGTTTAGATAGGCATTTGTTGATTTAGTTTCAGTGGAGTGGTATGTAGTCATACGTCCTATCTGTCAAGTAATCAAATCTTGCATATTGTTTTGAATCTGCAGCAGGATTTTCTCTTTGACAACCCGTTAAGCAATATTGTTTAAAAGGTGTTTAGAAGAAGAATGATCGTAACTCGAGAACAGACGGCTTCAGAAGATCTAAAATGCAGTTATCAAAAATCAAAGAGCGGACCATTCACTTTCACTCGCAAAGTGGTCATTTCTTTGGTGAAGCCATTGCCCTAGTCGTGCATATAGATTCTCATTGTCAATATTTTTGGGAAATGTCGTTAGTGTCAAACCAAATTTAGAAGATCTGCCTTTCTTGTGCTGCCTCCTTTCTTAGTGCTTACCAACTCGATCATCTGCGTGACTCCTGTAAATATAACCGGATGTTTCATGTTCGAAGGAAGATAGATTGGGGAGTCGTCAACGCTGCTTTAATCGTATGTGACCCTTATTGTACAAAGGAAGGAAAAAAGTGAACCGAATAAAGAAAAAATCTTATCGTCATGAGCCGTTAGATGTCTCCATTTATCAAGTTTAGTTTAAAGTAAGAGAATTGAGTTCCTTAATACGCTTCTGCATGCACTCTCGCCACTTGCCATTCCAGCCATCGTGTCATGCAGAGGTCAATCTAACCTCTCCGAGAGGTAAAACTATAGTATTCCTCCCGAAATTGCAAAGACCACAAACGGGAAGACACCTCCTAAGACCACCACGAAGGGCGCCACAGTAGTGCCCACTTGTGCCACTTGAGATGCGAAGCCAAGAGCTGCATTCTGCACCGCGGTCGGAAACAGCTCCCCCTGTAGATAAAGAGCAAATTATAAGTGCCGGCCATGCCAAAAATCCCGAGAAATCCACATACCATCCTCACCACTTTCCGTACCCTACGTAGCGTCATCAAGCTCCCGATTAGACAGAAGAATCCACCAAACCACTGTGTTCCAATTGCCAATGGCTTACTCCCGCGCTCATCAAGCAAGAGTGCCATTATGGTGAACGCCAGTGTTCACCCACCCCGTCGAGGAACACATTAAGCTTGAGGTGGGTGTGGAGTTTCATCATGTTTTGGTGGGAAAATTACTAAAATGATCTTAAATTTATTATACTTATGTTAATCCAGTTTTAAATCTACGTCTTGTCCAAGTAGTTCTTTGAGCCAATTTTGACCAAAAAATACCAATTTACCAATATAGTCAACACCTGTTATCTTATGTGGCATACCAGCTGATGTAAACAATTTTTTAAAAATTTATGTGAATTTTTTTCCTTTTGTGACTGGAGAGGTCTGGGCGAGGGCCACCCTCACCTAGCCAAGGGTTGAATCCTGCAAGGGCATAGAGGTAATAATACGCAATGTTGCCCCCTTTTCGCGGTTTTCCGCCCTCCTGAAGTCAAACTCACCGCGCTCTTAAAAATCTTCTGAAATTGACGAGTGCATGTGAGGGGACCATGAGTCTCAATTTCCTTCGGTGGATTGCTGTGAAAGGATGTCCTCATCTCAAGAGCATTCCTCTACAGCTGCCCTTGCTTGCCCTTGCTTGACAATGGCCTCTTGCCTACTCTGCCTTGTCTTCGAGAGATTAAGATAGACAATCAGCAAACATGGGAGTCGCTGGAGGGGGACCATTTCCTGGCTCCTTCTTTACTTGGAGGCTTCGCGCAGTTTTATACCTAGCGTCGTGCCACACAGTTACTTTTGAACTAGCAATTTGGCCTGTGCTATTCACGGGTAAATGACTTACTACGGCTTGAAAGTATCGCAAAATTGTTGTATTACCATCGGAATTTAATTGTTATGGTGTTGTCTCTATATAACGGTGGTTGGTTTCTGACAATTCATGGTATATGACCGTGTCTTTTATTTTAAAAACTAGCTTTACCGGCAAAAGAAAAGAACTTCTAGTGGATGCCATGACCGGTTATGGTTCTTTCCGAGTAAGAAATCTCAATGCAAATCATGGAACTAGAATTCACTATATCGTTTGACTTCCACTGAAGAAATATATCAAAATCAGATAGATTTCAGTTGGCAAAACAGATTGAAGGTTGAAATCAGAATCAAGCAAGCAGTATTACTGGTATTACTTTGTTAGGGTACAATTGAGTTGCACCATGAAATAGTTGAAACATTATCAAGTCTTAATAGCCGATCACTTTCCTTAACAGAATTAATGGAAACTATTTGGTTTATGTCCCGTCGCAAGTTTGTCGATTGTGACCCAAACAAACCATTTACAGCTGCACAGGCTCAAGTGATAACATGAAGTCTGAAGAGCCATGATGTGCATTAATGAACTAAACAAGTACAAAAAAATGCAAAACTGTGGCAAGTTCCTGTCTCCTCATCGGGCCTCTAGTAGTGTAAAAGTGATTTCATTGACTATAGACGAGTCCGACGCCAGACGAGGAATTTACTCTGTGCAGATTCCTCTCCACGAGGAAACCTGGTTGTTGAGGCACAGCCCAAGCGTTGTCACTACTCAACATTGTCCCAATCGACAACATGCTAGGCCTATCTTCAGGATGTTCTTGCAAACATAGGACACCAATATGAACACATTGTAACAATTGAGATAAATTGGATATGTCCATAAATTGGATATGTCCACCAAGCATGAATCAATCAGTTCAGAAGACTTGCCGGCTTCGTACAACTTCCATGCCTACAAAATGAAAAATTGCACGAACTTCATTGGACCATAAAGCTGCTTAAGATTACAAAAATTATATAAAACAAATTACTCACATGGTTGACTAGATTGATTCGAATGATATAATCCCCTGTTCCTTTTTCCACTTACAGTTTAGAGGACCAAAATGCCGAAGCTAAACACATCCAATTCTGCTGAAAATAGCCCATCAATGGCATATTCAGGTGTCATGTAGACGCTGAGGAACAGGAGAAAATATGACAACATGCATTGAAATGGAATCAGAACCACCCTTTTTCACTCTTTGCAGACCTTACTGCAAGATACTTACTATGTCCCAACCACTCTGTTGGTGTTTCCTTCTATCTCATCTCCTCCAAGTATCCTAGCCTTGCCCAAATCTGAAATTTTTAGATTCATCTCGTTGTCAAGTAGGACATTACTAGCTTTTTAGATCCTGGTGGATTATCCTCAACCTAAAATCCTGATGAAGATAGAGTAGGCCCCTAGCGACACCGCAGATGATATTGAACCGCTTGTGCCTATCCAATAACTTACTTTTCTCTTTGTCTGTCGAGTTTTAGTCAAGTCAGTCCCATGTCTCGTGATGTTTTTTTCTTTACAGGCAATGGCTACATTTTAAATTTAAATAGAAATACGTCAACTAGGTTACCAAAAATAATGCAACAACCAAGAAGCTTTACAAGATTTCGGTGCGGAAGCTTTGCAATTAGTATGACCTCATTCTTGAACTCCCTCAGTCCTTCCCTAGCGCTCCTTGAGAGTCTCTTCCCAGCGATTTCTCTCCATCTAAAAGTATACCCTGGATAAAAACAACAATGGGAAGATTCAATGCTGATGGCCGGATCATTGTGCTATGTTTCTGATAGTCCACTCCAAATTTTGTTTTATCTTGTATACAGGTCCAAAACCGCCTTCACCTAGGTTGTTCCTCATCGAAAAATTATTTCTGGACTCAACAATTGTGTGTAGGTCGAATAATGGGAGCTCCAAGTCATCATCAGGGTGTTCACTCTCTTGACCTTCAGATATATCTTCTGCTCTCTCTGATGTGGAAAATCGGAGGTACTTAGCTCAAGCAAAAAGAAGGCAGGGAAGCATGTGTTACTGTAAGTCCCACTTCTAATAATTTTCTGACTATGCAACTCTCTGACTATGCCAAATTTTCGGTTATCAAATCAAGAGTAATAATTTTCTTAGACCACAAATATTCTCTTTTGCATGAAAACATAGTATTGTGAGGAGAGTCATGAAAAGAAATATGTACCGTCGAAGTTTTTCCTTCTTCTGCGGGCGTAACAGATGGCGACTAGCATGGCAATAGCTATGGCAATTGCTAATACAACTACCAGAACTATCCACACCTTGGACTTACTCTTCCCTGCTCAATTGAAAAGTCAGCATTAAAAACATATAAATGCCAGATATGATGGGTAACTATGGAATGGTTTGTGCTCACATTTGAAAGGAAAAAGAATGATAGGTGAAAAGGAAATCTAGTGCAAGACCTACCTTTTTAAGAGATGCCAAAACAAGATAGTACCTATTTCAGAAGCTGGCATCCGCACATACAGAAACTGTTCATCATCTGGATACTGTCTCATATCTATCAGATCACCGAACGACATTGCACATCCTCTTACTCGTCCTCTGATATCTGAGTCTGCATATGTTGTACATGAACAGTGGTTAAAGCATTTGGTCCTGCAATCTTCGAGGCTCAAGATACTATCCACTAAGCAATGAGTAGTATCCGGCAATTTCATGTTAGAATATTTCATGAATCCGTCGCTGGTGCTGCAGTTCAGAGGCTCGTTCCGAACACATTCTTGCAATTCATTAACATTAGTTGAGTCCCGTAGTCATACGGTTTCAAATTTAAAAAATTGTCTCGAATTATCCTCAGGAGAAGTTGACTTCAGCAAAATAGGAGGGTGATCCAAGTTTACCACCGACAAGTGGACAAGCCCCAAATTAAGGGAATTTCTTACACTACAATGTCGAACAAACCGCTCGATCCATTCTATTCCAAATGCTTGCAAAGCCCTCTAGGCCCGTCCAATTATAAGGTTTGCTTTCGAACCTAAAATCAACACGCCTCGGTAAAACCATAAAGTCCCCAGTAAAACCATAAAGTCCACTTAAAAGTGACAAGATGGGCTCAAGTCCCTTCAATAGGACGCCCCAAAACAATAAATAGTCTTGTTAAACTCTTCCCAAGCCACTCGTTTAAGACCACAATAATGAGGTGACTACACGGATGAAAGCCATCACAACTGTTTCGGCTTTTCTATGTTAGAAACCTCAATATTAATTCGGTTTTTATCTTTAAAAAAATGATAAAACTACGAGATCTTTTCACATGACTACTAATCCTCCCACAGTATTTTCTATGGGAATTGAGAATGACTGAGCAAATCCAATCCTTCTGGTAAGAGTCTTTATGTTATCACATTTTATCTTTAATAGAAACATAATATCTAAGTCACCAGATCGGCATGTGGCCTCCAACTATCACTATCAAGTTTTCCACAGTTCCTCAACAATTCCAAGCTATGATATATATGGCAAGAATAGGAGCATATTTGGCCCGCCTCCATATTTCCGCTAAACATGAAAAAGGAGTCACTCCAAGAATTCAAACAATGGTAGGTTACACGAAGCGGTTGTTGGCGTACCGAATTTTTGGGTTTTTTTTTTTTTTTTTTTTTTCTGTCTTGACACCTTGCTCGTTAGATAAATAAATCACCTAGTTGAGATGCACTCCTCTCTGGTATATGCATCGGAACTTTGGCGGCGCTAGGTTACCTCCTCTCTCACTATTTTGAGACAATTTACCACTTGAGAAATATCACGAAATTTAATCTCGTAGATGGTGCCCTTGCTGCAAATAATCCGGTGTGTCTATGATATCAAGCGATTGCCTTTCTTGAATTTAATATGTTGCTTTTGGCTTAAAGATTTATTTTTGAGATTGACTAGAGTGTCACTGCTTGAATATTTTGCTTGCAATAAGGAAACGGTGAGGGAAGTAACGGGAGGGACCAACGATTTGGCCGAAGCGAGGAAGCACGGTCAGTTTCACCTATTATCGATCGGAACAGGGACCAAAAGGGAAGATGGTTACCATGCAAGCGAAACAAAAAAGTGGGGTTTTTGGGATTAGCTCTATATAAGAGGGAATTCTCCTATCATGAATATGTTCGATGGAGCAAGCAAGGTCATGGTCGAGCAGAACCTTCCCACAGCCATCGAGACTCTTCGTGCCAAAGATCATTATTTTCGAATTCAGGTTAAACTTTTTTAGCTCAAGCATAACATGCGATAGCCAAATAGTTGACCTTCTCACACAAGTTTTTTTAGTGCTTTTTGAATGAATGTGAGAGTGATTATATGTGTGTAGGATGACACTTTGTGTGGGGAATTATCTTCCATGGACAAAGCCACTAGGAAGAACTTGAATGATCTGATGGAATTCAGTATAAAATTGCAGGGAAAACCGGTTTCTAAAAGAAACCCTAATACTGGCGTCTTGGAGCCTTGTTCTAGAGAGACCAATGCTGAGGCTCTCACAAGGTAAATTTACTTCTTTTTTTTTTTTTTTTTTTTTTTTTTATGATATTTTGACACTTTGGTTTATCCTTTAAATGTGATTAATTCGAGTACTCAGCAATCGAGCATTGTTGTTTCAGGTTTGCTAAACTGCTTTCTGAGTGAAGGAAACGTCGATCGGCACTAAATCCTGTATGATAGCCATCTTAGAAGAATTATATCTTATTTGTCTGTGTACGCATAGACATTATTTTCATGGACTCCCAGGGTTTTTGCGGGTAGCCATGGAAGTTTTGGAGAATCAATAACCGAGCAATGTTATTTTGAGGTTGTGCGTTTTAGTCTCGCCCTTGAAGTTAATGTCGTGTATTGTTCTCTCTTAGATAATCATTTTCAGCATTTATCATCTTTCTCACTCAAATTCATCCAGATGATTTATATTACGCAAGAGCGTTTTCTCTTCATTTGGACGGCATAAAACTATTAAAATGGAACTTCCCCGTGATTTGTCATTACAAAACATTTTCTCAATAGCTTAGTTTAATAAAGGCAACCCCATAAGGATGACATTCCTAATGTCATTAATTCAATTCATTTGGTTCGGCAAATAACATTTAAAAAATGTTATTAGCATAAACTTTGGCGGTGCATAATGTGTAATGTATTGAAGAGATGCATTAAATTTCTTTTTACACTAGTGAAAAGCTCGGACTTGCCTTGGGTCATCATAAAAATGAAATAAACATTAATATATAGTATTTTAACCAAAATATGAATCGATTTTTAGAAAATAGTAATTCAAATAGATAATAGTATAAGAACGACGATGAGTTACCCAAAAGAAAAAGAAAAGCCGATAGCACGTTCCACTTCAACCTCAAAATTTCGCAAAATTTTTTAAGAGGAAACCCATATTTCTTGTTAGGAAAAATTACCCAAAAAAAAAAAAAAGAACCTATTACCCTTGTGTTAATTCAATCTTAAATCTTATTGTGCTAATTGAATCCTAAATCTTTTGACGATTTATCAATTTTGATCGAAAATTAGTGACGTAGATGTTGGCCGTCTCTTGTGGCACGATTGACGTAGACATGAACAATTTTTACAATTTTTAATATATAAAAAAAAAGAAAGGAAAGAAAAAAAAAAGAAGAGAAGAAAATAATTAAAATTCATAAAATTTTTAAAATTGTCCACATAAGCACATCAACCCTACCACATAGAATAGTTGACGTCTGCGTCAGTGATCTTCAGCCAAAATTGATCATACTGACTAAATTGGCAAATCGTCAAAAGATAAATGATTCAATTAGTATAATCGGAAGGTTTAAGTTTGGGATTTTTTTTTTTCTGTAATTTTCTATATATATTTTTATATAGCTGTTGCCCCATGTCACCGGATTTTGAGCCCGAGAAGATTGGCGAGGAAATGCGGGCGCCTTCTTAGGATAAAGATGCGCTTATCTTCTTTTTTAATCAAGGGGTTTAGCCAAACAAGAAAATAAAAAAAAATGAAAAAAAAATAAAAATTGAGAAGCTTCTCATTGGGACGTGTCTGTCCGCTTTCTGGTACTGTGCTTGTAAGATTTTTAAACAAAGTACCGCATAGGACCATCCTATCATCCTTCCTTTTCTGTTGGGATTCGCTATTGTACTTAGGCGTGCTAATATTATTGATCGGATCGCTAGCAAATTGTGAAAAATTAAGTTGATAAATGAAGAGAGACATGGAGCACAGCACAAACAAATATATATAGCATAAAATTTGACTTGGATAATATGTTTGAAAGTTCAACTCAAAAGGTGAAAGAAACTTTTATATATATATATATATAATTTATAAACCTTAGTGAAAATATGATTTACCACAAGTTATCAACAATTTATAAAAATGGTAGCACAATATTTCTTTTTCTTTTTTTTTAGTAGGATCTAATAAAGGGTTTATAGTTTAAGTCCATTTTTTTTTCCCTCCACATGACAGAGGAATTTGTCAAAGTAGGTAAAAGAAAAGGTAAAATCATACGTTCGCCCGTATTCGTCATGGAAGGTGTCCAGTCGCTGTCGTAGCTGTTCGACGTAAGATGAGAAGGTGCATGCATCGTCATATCATTCCACGGTCAAACACTTTATTCTGACGTAATACATCTCATACGTGTACAAGCCACAGCATCTTTAATTCGCAAATATTCCTGGGATTTTGTTTAGAACGGTTCGGATACCTTGTGCTATCGACAAAGCAAAATTTAGAAAATGGAAAAGGAGTCGAGCTTTGGGTGGCCAGTTCACGATATTTTAATAATGGAGAGCACCAGTCATCATGCGCGTGATTACCTTTCCTAAAAGTCAGGCGCCACATTGCTCGGGTCTCTTCAATTATTGTGCAAAGCACTTGCGACAGTTGTCTTTAGTACTGGGATTTGGAAAAATTATCTTTTCTGCTTAGGCACCGGAAAGTGCGAGGAAGCTAAATACGGCTACCTCAGCCCACAGAAATTTTCTCTCCTTGATTTGATCAGAGCTCAAGTAGCGTAACCCTATATAATCTGTTAGAAGCAGTCCGACGAAACCCTTGAGAGAGGCCGTTCACGTATATATACTTTCTATTTGAAAGCCAAAAAAAGGACTTTTAAATGAAGACACCGTAATAAAATCAATTCTTTCAAACAAAAACCAACATAACCGTATTTCTTAAAGTAAATATTTTTTTTTTGGGAGAATTACATTAATAGTGCCATAAGTTGTGTACGGCGCTCACTTTAATGCCAAAAGTTTCCGCCGGATCACTTAAGTGCCAAATCGGAGGAAAAACGATCACTTTGGTACCACCGATGACAAATTCCGGCCAAAATGATTACGTGGCTTTTAAAAAAAAAAATCAATAGGGCCTCTAAACGACGTTGTTTTCGGTCCTCCTTAAGAAAACGACGTCGTTTTGCCGTCCTACATGGATGGCTTCACGGAAACGACGCCGTTTAGCTCAATGGAGATTGAAATTAGGGTTTCTGCCGCTCGGCCACCGTCGTTCGTCCGTCGTCACTCGGCCACCGTCGCTCGGCCACCGTCCCTCGGTTGCTCGACCGGATGAGCGAAGAGAGCGAGATTGTTGCTTGAGCAATAAGTTGCAGGAAAAATCGGAGGCGAGGGCGGAGGAGGAGGAAGAAGAAGATGGGTCGAAGGTGCCGTTGGTGTCTTTGCCGCCGCTTCGCCGCTGGTGCGTTGCTTTGGTGTCATTTGCTGGTGTGCTTTATTCTGTTGTTGCTGCTGGTGCCGTGCTGCTGCCATTGCTGTTGTGGGTCTTCGAGGAAGAAAAAGACGAAGACAAACGCGTCGTTCTCTCTCAATTTGGGGATTAGGGTTTCGAATTTGGGGGAAAAATGTCAAACGGCGTCGTTTTGGTGTTTGAATGCTGACTCAACTCTCCGACGAGCCACGTCGGCTTAAAAAATTAATAAAAAAAGGCCACGTCGGATTTCCGGCCAATTTCGTCGGCGTTGGCACTTAAATGATCGTTTTTCAAAATTTTTGACACTTAAATGATCCGACGGAAACTTTTGGCATCAAAGTGAGCGCCGTACACAACTTGGCACCATTAGTGTACTTCTCCACTTTTTTTTTCCTTTCCGTGACAAGAAGTGAGATTTTATCTACCTCTAATTTAAATTGTTAGATTAAAATTTTAGCACCAAAACACGTCTGGATTTTTACTATCTATCCATAGGATGTATATTTCGACAAAAAAGATCGTAGCATGTATTTTCTTTTTCTTCTGCTTGTAATGATATCATGAATATTGATCTCTTTCATACCATGTGAAAAAAGCTATTAATGCCTTTAGGATTTTTGCTTCTCGCTGAATACCATTATAAAGATTTAGTGGTATTGTTTTGGATAATAAAAAAATACAGTAGTTTTATCTTGAAATGTTATCAGCGACAACTATACTACTTTTGTTAATTATTAAATAGTTGACATCTACTATTGGCTATACAACTTATCAGCAAAATATATCGTGTAATATAAACTAGGTAAAATTTAAAACTATCAGTTAGACATAACTATCATAGCAAAAAGACTCACATTTTTTTCTACAGTAAAGAGGTCCACATTCACTCGCTTTGAGTAGTCAATACAGACACTTCTGCACCTACCATTCATTAAAAGAAAAGTGGCGGGTTTTCTAGATGCGGATTAGGACAGCATATTCTCCGAGGGTAAAAGGACAACATTCATTCGGATGCCAATAAGGTTTCGAGGCGGATCCAACAAAAATCCATCTATTGCTTCTGAAAAAAGCTAATATGGGGAATCAGAAGACAAATTTTTCAAACTTGGCCCCCTCTACGGCCGACGCTCCAGCCACTGAATCACCAAAGATAATAATGTTTAATCTCGTATCGGTTGCTTATCTACTTATAAACTGCTTATCTCGTCATAATTCAACAACCTTACCTTGTGTTTGCATTTTATTGGGTAAAGTAGAGATAAACAGTGTGTTTGTCTTACCATCAGCCTTGGTGGCTCCGCTGGATAAGAACTCCTCGCCTTGGGGGAAAGGTGAGGGGATCAAACCTCAGGGGAAGCATCGGCGTCTTAAGCGTGGCGTTGGAGTGGTGGGTCCTCCGCTAGCGTCACTCCAGGATTTTTCCGCTGAGCCAGTGGCGTAAGCTACCGTGCGCCGAGGTTCCCTGGATACCCAAAAAAAAAAAAAAATAGTGTGTGTTTGTCTTTACAAAAAAAAAAAAAAAAAAAACAGTGTGTTTGTTTTCTGACACTCCCAAGAGCAGAAGACTTCAACTGAGTTGGGACCTTCCACCTTCTATTTTTAATTGATGGAGGGTCTTTAGTGTTTTGTTTGTGTGTCTTGTGTTCTTGTTTTAGCTGTTTTGTTGAGAATCATGACACCCTTACACTCTTTATAGACTCTAGTCTTCTTGAGTGTCTATTCCCTATTGGTGCCAGGCCTCCCTCTTGTTTTCTTTGTGCAAACTCAATATACTTCTTACCTTTACCCAAAAAAAAAAAGTGTGTTTATTTTAAAAAAAAATCCATAATAAAATAATATTCTCTCCGATCCATCTTTCAAGAAAATGTGTTCCCATATAAAATTAATTTTTATAAGTTTATGCATGCATATTTTCTTTAATCATAAATAATTTTATATTGGCTAATCAATTTTAGAAAACTGAAATTGTAAATATCTAGAAAACTAATTCGTGGATAATTTTTCACACAAATAAGCACACCTTATGTGAAATTCAAGGTGTTTGATGAAAGTGCGAGATTAGACCTGACCATAGCCCCCGATTGATTGTGTCTGCGTGGTGGAACAAATCATATGTTGACGAAACTTTCAAAATTTATATGATAGGTTGTGAAGCTTCTAATTGCGAGCCAATTTTGGCCAAGCACAACTCTTTCTTGATTTAATCTCATTATCTATCCAGGCCTTTAAGCTAAAAAGTAGAATTTGCATCTCGTAATGCCATGGAATCTAAATAACTAAAATAACCGATTTTTTTCAAGAAATTATTTTTCAACTTCCTAGTATTTTGATAGCGCAAAACTAGTCAATCTATGGAACGCATTTTTCATGGATTGGAAATAATAAACTTAGATTGGGAAAAAGCTTCCATTTTGTATAAAAAGGAAATCACTTTCCTTAAACTATCAAACAAATAATAACTAAATATTTCATTGAAAATGATTTCCGTGAAGTCTTAGTAAAACAAACACACCCGAACACGGAAGCTTTTTTAACAAAAAGGGAAAGCGGACTCCGAACCCGTTTTCAGCACCACTGGAACGCCACTTCGTCGAGATAGTAGGTCAGGTGTCCAATCAGAAATGCTGTCCTGATGTTACACATATGACAATGATTGTGATCTTATCCGGTGAAACGAAGCTTTGTCGCTCTCTTTCTGTCAAAAACCCACCACTCTCTCTTTGCTGCTAAGAAACCCTCCTGGCCTTCGGTCTTGTCCAAAGTTCTAGCTCCAAAGCTCTCTCTTTGCAGAGAATCACTAGGGCTCTAAGTTTGTGTTGTTTTCCCACCCTCGACTGAGCAATTTTTTGTGCATTGATTCATGGAGCGTCTCATCTCCCGGAAAGCCATGTCCTTCCTGAGACCCTTTCCGCTCCTTCCAAGATTCGATCGAGGAGGAACAACGGAAGGAGACAATCTCCCCGCCTTGAATTTCGTTCTCGTTCCTGATAGACGGGATTTCTTTTCCATTTCCATTCCAGAAGAACTGGATTTCATTTCTAATCCAGATGGAAAGCTTTTGCTTTCTCTTTTGATAAACAGTGTAGTATCTACTTTACCTTTGACAAAGCCATTTTGAATTAAAAACTTACCTAGTCTGTTGTACTAAGCTCGAGGTGTTTGCTTTAAACCATATAGAGCATTTTTCAGTCTGAATACAGAGTCTGGTTTCCTTGGGTCTTCAAAACCTGGTGGTTGTTCCACATTGATTTCCTCTTGGATAAATCCATTTAAAAAATCACTTTTGAAGTTCATTTAGAATAACCTAAAATTTTTATAACAAGCAAAAGCAAGTAATAATCTAATTGCTTCTAACCTTGCTACTGGTGTGTAAGTCTCATCATAGTCTAAAATTTTGACGTTCATTTGGAATAACCTAAAATTTTTATAACAAGCAAAAGCAAGTAATAATCTAATTGCTTCTAACCTTGCTACTGGTGTGTAAGTCTCATCATAGTCTATCCCTTCTTCTTACGTATATCCTTTGGCCACGAGTCTTGCTTTGTTTCTTACGACTTTTCCTTTCTCGTTCATCTTGTTTTTGAAAACCCATTTAGCTCCAATGATGGATTTGCTTTTTGGTTTAAGAGTCAATTCCTAGACATCATTGATACTGAATTGCCCGAGTTCTTCTTGCATAGTTTCAATCCAGCTTTCATCAATTAAAGCTTCTTCTATGCTTTTGGGTTCTATTTCAAAAATAAGAGCCATAGCACTAGACTCTTCACGTCTTTTGGATCTTGTGCAAATCCCTTCATTAATATCACCAATAATGAGATCTTTGGGATGACTGTATTTTTGCTTTCAGTTGCTGGTTAATTTGTCAGACTGTTGATCATTTTTCTCATTTGAATCTTCAATGATCATTTGATGCTGGTCTTCTGAAGTTTGAACTGCTTCTAAAGATTTAGACTTTGTAGAGTTTGGAGTAAGATCAGATTCTTCAGGTTGAGTCTGAATCGATTGATTTTGCATAAAGTCTTGAAATTTGACATTCATCGATTCCTCTACGGATTGAGTCTTTCTGTTGAATACTTTGTAAGCTTTGCTGGTGGTTGAATATCCAAGGAAGATGCCTTTTTCTAATTTTTCTTCAAACTTACCAACTCGATCATTTGCATTTTTCAATATAAAACATTTGCATCAAAACACATGAAAATAGGAAACAATTGGCTTCTTTCCTTTGAATAACTCATAGGGAGTTTTCTCCAGAATAGACCTTAAGAAGACTCTATTAATAATATAACACGCTGTAGAGATTGTTTCAGCCCAAAAACGAGAAGAAATGTTACTTTCAATTAGAAGAGTTCTAGCCATTTCTTGCAAAGATCTATTCTTCCTTTCCACAACTCCATTCTGCTCTGGAGTGTAAGGAGAGGAGAATACATACTGAAAACCAGATTCATCACAAAATTTAGCAAAATCTTGATTTTCAAATTCACCTCCACGATATGTCCGTATACTAGAAATAACATACCCTTTCTCATTTTGAACTTTCTTAGCAAATTTTATAAAATAAGACAAGGTTTCAAACTTACTTGCCAGGAAATATACCCAAGTAAATCGTGAGTAATCATCTACAATCACTAGGCAATATTTCTTACCTCCAATGCTTTGAGTTCTGGTTGGTCTAAAGAGATCCATAAGCAAGAGCTACAACACACAATTAGTGGATACTTGATTTATTTGTTTGAAAGAATTCCTTACCTGTTTTCCCAGCACGCATGGTGTGCATAGGTCAGACTTTTGTTATGTCAGATAGGGTAGTTCACGAACAAGCTTCTTGGTAGAGATCTTGGCTATTTGCTTCATGTTGATGTGCCCAAGCTTTCTGTGCCATAAATTTGCTTCCTCTTGAATTGAGATTAGACATTGGGATTTTTCTGGTTTAATATCCAAGAGATAGATATTCCCATGTCTTCGCCCCGTAAAAGTCTGAGAGGAATCTTTACTGGTTCCTGAACACATTCCTTCTTGAAAGTTGATTCTAAAACCGATGTCGCATCGTTGACTAATACTCAGCAAGTTGTAGTTGAGTCCTTCTACTAACGAAACGTTACTGATCGTGAGACTTCCAATCTTTACAGTCTTGTATCCCATTATTCTTCCTTTGCTATTTCCTCCAAAAGAAACTTTTCCACCATTAACTTGCACAAGCTTTATAAAACAGTTTGAGTCTCCTGTCATATGTCTCGAGCATCCACTATCTAAGTACCTTTTAAGCTTTTTCTTAACAGTGACTTGCATTTAAAAAAGAAACTCATGCTTTCTTTGGTACTCATATTTTCTTGGGTCTAGAGGAGTTAGTGCGATATACAGTCTTTGCCCAAACCTTCTTCATAGGTTTCCAGACCATAGGACATTCTTTCTCAAAGTGTTCTGAGCTGTTACACTTAGAACATCTAAGAGCACTGCGGCCTACTGGTTTTACAAAAACTTTTTGGAAATGATTTTTGTAAAAATCTTTTGTAGGTCTTTGTTTAATTCTTTCCTTTACCTTAGGAAAATCAATTAGAGGAATGGTTTCCGCAGTCATTCCCAAACTAGATTTACTGAAATAAGGTCTTTGTGCAGAAAGAATTTTTTCCAGTTTCTCAGGTTCTATAGAAAATCTTTTAGAAATGCTTGAGATATCATTTTTCAGGAATGCATTTTCTTTTGAAAGATTATCTACATTTTCTTTTAAAGTAATAACACTTTTGTCTAAACTTTCAATTTTTTCTTTCCAAACAATTTCCTGTTGCTTTAGTACAGAATTTTCCCTTTTGAGTTCAAAAATCCTCTTGAGAGAAGTTTTGAGGCTAAGACATAATTCATCAATATATTTAGAAACTTTAGTAGGAATTTTTAAATTGCTTACCTCGATTTCACTGTCTGAGTCTGAGTCTGTCTCAGAGTTTGAATCTGAGTCTGATTGTGCCATGAGACAAATATTGGCATAATCATCATCACTTTCCTTAGATTCAGTATCACTCCAAGTTTCTGCTTTAAGTGCCTTTCGATATTTCTCAGTTTTTTCTATCTTTCTCTTCAGCAGGGGCCAATTTGGTCTGATGTGTCCCTTTTTCTTGCATTCAAATCAGACTACATCTTTATTGGATTCATCATCCTCAACTGGTTTATTTTGTAGCTTTTGAGAGCTTTGTTTCTTTGGATTGAATCTTCTCCCCTTTCTGTTCAGTTTTCTGAATCTTCTTATCATGAGAGCAAGTTCTTCATCATCCATATCGTCTTCAGAATCTGTGACATCAGAATCATCATTAGATTTTAATGCAATGGATTTTTTACCTTTAGGATCTTCATCTTCATTGATTTGCTCCACTTCATAAGACTGAAGAGTCCCAACCAATTCGTCAATAGAGAGTGGTATGATTCTTTGTGTCTCCCTTATTGAGGTCTTTATGTGATTCCAATCCTTGGACAGTCCACGCAGTAGCTTGTTTACCTTCATGCGTCCAGAAATTGGTTGACCTTGATATTCAAGACCATTCGCGATTTCTGTAAAACGACTAAACATGTCAGTGATAGATTCTCCCGGTTTCATTTTGAATGCTTCATATTGACCAAGCAGAATGTTGATTCTGGTTTCTTTTACTCGATCGGTTCCTTCATAGGTGATGTGTAATCTATCCCAGACTTCTTTAGCTGTTTCACAAGAAGATATCATGTTATATTCAATAGGAGATAATGCACAATATAAAGAATAAATTGCTTTTGCATCAAGAGCTTTTCTCTTGGTTATCTCTTCTTGAGTCATTTCACTGGACTCAACAGCTTCTTTTCCTCTTTCTAAGGCTGGTGCTGCTTTAAGGATGATTCTTTTGTCTACAACGTCCCATTCCAAAGGATCCTTTGATCTTAGAAATGCCTTTATCTTGTTTTTCCATTGTTATATTCCTTTCCATCAAAATAAGGCGGTCTGGTATTGCTTTGCCCTTCAACCAAACCTGGAGCCAACATACTAACCATGGATCTTTAACTCTGAAGTAAAACACTTCAACTTAAGTGAGTACACAGGCTCTGATACCAATTGTTAAAGCTAGTACGAGCCCCTAGGGGGGTGAATAGGTGCAAAAACAAATTTTCCAGAGAGAAGTGTGCAATTCTAATTAACAATAGATTATGAAAAGGAAATTAGACTCTTGTAAACAAATTAATTTACGATCAAAGTAAAAGAACTTAGGGAAGAGAATAAAAACACGAGGTTTATAGTGGTTCGGCTTAATCCAAGCCTACATCCACTCTTCCACACTGACAGCCCACCAGCTGGATTTCACTATGAATCAAAAGAGTCGTTACAGTATGGCTCTTCCTTGATTCTACAATGTAGAGACTCTGCTACACTTCCTCAAGGTCTCACAAAGATATAAACTCTCTTTTGAGTACAAGATTACGCTCAACAATTGAATTGACTAAGAACAAGGAGCTTCAGACTTTGGAATTCTTCTATCGCGCACACACTTGAATAACTGGAACATCTTCCTTATATACTCCTTCATGCCATCACACCCGTTGGCACTTACCAAATGAGTTCTTCTAATCTATCCGTTGGACAGAATCAATTAGGGAGATTTCGAGTTATTTAAGGAATATGATGATAGCCCACCAATCATGCTCGCCCATACAATCAGGAACTAGGTTGCCATAAGTAGAACCTTCCAGGTATACTTTGCCAATCAACGGATCCAAAATCCCTAAATCAATCTTCATTTGAATAATGGATTCCGACATGCTATATCTAGCCAAGCAATCTTCTTCAGTCGATAGAATCAAATCCTTAACGAAATACATGGTTCTGGATAAGCCTTCTTTGACGGACTAGAAACTGTCAATGAGGATAGACTTTAAGTTTTGAGTCTAGCAGTCCGGAGGTCTTCAGACTTTGATGAAATAGTCTGCAAGTATTCAGACTAGACTGATGGAAACGTTTTGTCAACTTCAACCTTCCTGCCTTTGAGAAGAAGATGAAAATGGCGAAGATGGAAAAAAAAAAAAAAAAAAAACCGGATAATAATTAAAAAATAAATTCCTACCCACACAAGCCAACGGAACGAATGCGCACCACCATCTATGATTTCAGTGGCATCAAGTTCCTCCCATGAATCGCCATCCACATCATGCAGCTTCGGTTTCAATATGCCCATACAACATCGTGCCATGTAGTCACTCCTCGGGCACCCTCTGCAAATCAACTTCTGTTCATTTCCTGTTAGGTGTTTTATACCCCTTGTCAAACCCAAGAAACTGGGCTCTAAAAGTCACGCTATTATGTGGGAACCCATCAAGGTGGAAGATGAAGCTAAGTAAGCACCATTTTAAATCAGGAAAAGCAGTATAGTATGCCATGGCTGGTCAAAACCTTTAAGAATAAAATTAATAACAAACTTCTACAATGGTGCCAAACAAAGAAAAAGACTAAAATGTCGGTCAAGAAAGTTCTTTAGTAGTAATTCTCAACTAATTGTTTGTATAAACTCTCTTCCTCTCTCCCCTCAAAGTATCCATGTATTTAACAACAAAATCAGATCTCTCATCTTGGGTATTGCCGGTTGACATTCAAGGAGCAAGCAATTACTCTCAATCTCTAATTATCGTTGCATATATGGAGAAAAAGCAACAATTGCACTTATCATTCAAAACTTCAACCAACAAATGCAGTCGATGGCTTTTCACCTTCGCCCTAGATACAGTAAGCTGATTAGCTGTAGACCAAGATAGGGTCATCCTAGTGCAACATGATTAGTTTAAAGTGATAATATAGATTCATCAGAAGTAAATAATCTTGTAAATTTAAAAAAAAAAATGCCCTTTCAAATGCTTGGACATTTTAACCAAAAAAAAAAAAATGCTTGGATATTTTGAGTATCAAGAGGCTCTGCCCAAGATGAAGTTAATTGAATCGTGTATGCTAATCATTATAAGAGCATAAAGCAAAGGGGAGGACAACGATAAAATCATTGATAGTGAAAATTGTCAATGCTGACATAGACAGAGTTCATACCCACATCTCAAAGTTTCCAGCGAATGACAATGCTGCAAAACTCCAGAAACACCAGCCACAGTGATTTTTTCACACTGACTGCATGAAAATAAATCATCTCAATATGATGGTAAGTCAGTTAAAGCTATGTCAGCATGAGATAATACCTAGTCTAACAAGCAAGTACCTGAAAAACAGAAAAAAAAAAAAAACTAATAAATTTCAGAGGTAAAATAACCGAGAGAAGAGTAAATTTATCCCCACAAACAATCCTACCTAAAGCGCAATGGAGGCAAAACATTGTTCTTGAAATTTCACATGCAACAAAAACAGAAAAAAAGAAAGCCTAACTGATAGTCATTGTATAACTTGGTAGATTTGCTTAAAAATGGAAAGAACTACAGCTATGAAATCATGACGCTGATAGAATACAGAGGCCCTCCATTTCATGCGTCTATTCGACTTATTAAATGAAAGCATACGCAAAAAGAAATTCCCTCTCGACTCCTAGAAAAGTGGGCCTATACATTAATCTCAGGGATAAGTACACTAATGGTACCAAAAGTTATGTACGGCGCTCACTTTGGTGCCAAAAGTTTCCGTCGGATCACTTAAGTGCTAAAAATTTTGAAAAACAATCATTTAAGTGCCAACGCCGATGAACTTGGCCGGAAATCCGACGTGGCCTTTTTTTATTAATTTTTTAAGCCGACGTGGCTCGTCGGAAAGTTGAGTCAACATTCAAACACCAAAACGACGCCGTTTTCCCCCAACTTCGAAACCCTAATCCCCAAATTGAGAGAAAACGACGCCGTCTTCGTCTTCTTCTTCCTTGAACACTCATACCAGCAACGGCAGCAGCAGCAGCACTGACAACACACCAGCAGCGACACCAACAACACACCAGCAGCAGCAGCACACCAGCAGCACTTCCGACCCATCTTCTTCTTCCTCCTCCTCCGCCCTCGCCTCCGATTTTTCCTGCAATTTCTTGCTCAAGCAACAATCTCAGTTTCTCTTCGCTCACCTGGTCAAGCAATTACAATAGTGACTGAGCGACGATGGCTGAGCGACGGTGGCCGAGCGATGGTGGCCGAGCAACGGCAGACGAACAATGGCGGACGAACGGTGGAAACCCTAATTTCAACCCCCATTAAGTTAAACGGCATCGTTTCCGTGAAGCCATCCACATAGGACGGCAAAACGACGTCGTTTTCTTAAGGAGGACCGAAACGACATCGTTTATAGGCCCCATCGAATTAAAAAAAAAAAAAAAAAAAAGTCACGTAATCATTTTGGCCAGAAATTCTCGCCGGTGGCACCAAAGTGAGCCTTTTTTCTCCGATTTGGCACTTAAGTGATCCGGCGGAAACTTTTGGCACCAAAGTGAGCGCCGTACACAACTTTTGGCACCATTAGTGTATTTATCCCCATTATCTCATTTGCGCTGTCCAACACCCCCCCCAAAAAAAAAAAAAAAAAAAAAAAAAAAAATACAAAGCTCACAATAGTCCCGGACCTACATGGAGGGTAGAGGGCTTAAGAACCGCTGTCCTCTATTTACTCTATTTACTTTTCCAAGCAAAAGACCAACATCATACATACTTGAACTCTTGTAATTTCACAGTCATCTCTCGAACAACTTCCCTCTTGAAAGGTTTAGAAAGAGAAGATCAAGGTTGGTAGGGCTCAGGTGGAAAGAAAAGGCAAAATGACATTCCTTTCATTTGCCGAGCACAAGGCATTCACGTGTTCATGATTTGTTGCATAATGCTTTAAGGAACCAACTACAAACCCTTGGCTTACCCAAGGAATTACATGTCAAACAAGTTCAGCGAAAAAAGAAAAAAGAAGTCAGGAAGATGGAGTTTAGCACATGACCCAGCCTGGATGAGACCCACGTGTAACATAGAGACAATATTTTCCATCCCCTTTCGGGAAAGTGTTGAGGCACACGTAAGGAAATCAAACAATTTAAGGTGAGGCCCATGAGACCACTTATATAGCTAATGTAACTTACGTACCTTATATCCCCAGCTCGAAGAGACCTGCATATTCCAGCTAATTTAATCAATCCCACATCAGTAACATTAGAACCAGAGATGTCAAGGATCTCCCATGAACCATCAGCCAAAGAAACAATTACATTGTCATCAAGTAACCGTCTCCTCCGAGCAACTGCTGCCAGTGCCATCTGCCAATAGCAAACCCATGAGAACACAGGGACGCTGTGTCTACTATGATAAAATTATCTCAGTATAAAGTAGAAAAGACCAATGACACTAAAACATATTATGACCAACTCAAACCTGTTAATTCTGGTTGAGTTTATTTCCATAAAAAGAAAAATGCAGTCTGCTTTAAACTAGGCGTATATCTTTTAGGCCTTTCCACTGAGCTACACCTGAACGAGGCACTAATAGTATTGAGTGTCAACCATTAACATGTTACCTGTGTAACAATTAATACGCATAACGCACTCTAGCACCCAGCATGTTCAAAAAATTAATCTCTCCAACTGTTCAACCCATCATACCAGCAGAAGATTACATTCACATCTTAACTCCATGATTCTTCCTCCTATATACATGAAATAAATGCAAACCATAGCTTCAATACATACCCTATTTGGTTACAGTCTTAGCCTAACGGGTTTCCCATCATAGCGATGGTATTTATACTTTATTGACTAGCTTATTAGTTCATGATATAGCAATACTAATCTAATCTAGCTATGTTTTTCCCAAAATGCTTGAGAAAACTGGCAACACACCTTAGTATAGATTATAGACATCCAAATAAATAAAGAAAGAAAGAAAACAGCCAACGCACTAGTTCTTTTTCCTTTATTATGTTGCGCTCACCGTTGGGGGGGGATTGGATTATTCAGCTTCTGAATGTTTCAGACCCTATACCTAAATCCATAGAACAGATACTTCTACATAGATTACAGAGATCGATTTCTGATTTGAGCAGAACTGAAGAATAGTACTGGCAATTTTCAGCTGTTTGGTTGTCTAATGGGACTCCACAAAGTCAGAGTAGATATTACTATGCCGAGAGCACATAAGTCATTCCAAAATTACAATGAGCAGACTCATCGGGTATCCAACATCTCGGTAGCAATTTACAACTAAGATGAGGCTGATTATATGCACAAGCGTCAACTAGACAAGCAAATGTATGCAGAGCATGTCTTGCACTAAAGATTTCTCTTCTGTCATAGCATGGCTATTTAATCCACGATTACTCATTTCATACCATGCTATGTATAAAATGCCTGAGTAAACAAGTACCATAATCGTTTGGCACTCAAGAACTGAAATCCTGAAAAACCATGGAAAAAACATGACTGAGTTGCTCTCTTATGATGTTAATTAATGCGCAAACCAACGCCGTGCGGACTGGATAGATGATCAAACTGATTCTTGACAAGCGATGTTCTCATATAGAGAAAACGTTCTTGCATAAGATAAAAGATCCGGACGAATTTAACCAAAAAAAAAAAGATCCGGACGAATTTTTGTGAGAGCACAATAAATGACATTAACTTTAAGTGCGAGACTAAAACGCAAAACCTCAAAATAACATTAATAGCATATTTAACCACAAAACCTCAAAATAAAACCATGTCCAACACAATCAATTAAAAGAAAAAGAGTATTGATTCTCCCAAACTTCCACGGCTACCCTCAAAAGCCCTGGGAGTCCATGAAAATAATGTTATGCGTACACAGACAAATAAAATACCTCGCTTCTAAGGTGGCTATCATACACGATTTAGTGCCAGTCGACGTTTCCTTCCCTCATAAAGCAGTTTGGCAAACCTGAAACAGCAATGCTTGATTGTTGAGTAATCGAATTAATCACATTTAGAGGATAAACCAAAGTGTCAGAATATCATTAAAAAAAAAAAGTAAATTTACCTTTTGAGAGCCTCAGCATTGGTCTCTCTAGACCAAGGCTCCAAAAGGCCAGTATTAGGGTTTCTTTTAGATGTCGCGACCAATTTTTCGGGGGTGAACCACCTAGGATTTGGCTAATGGATTGTTAAGCCTATACTTAACTCGGGCTTTCCCAAGCCCATACTAATTCGTGACTTAGGTTTGAATTCTTAACATGCAAATGATTTTTATTAAGGAGTCACCACTAATCAGTTTTTGGTGGGTCGATTAGAAACCCAAGTAGGGTAATGGGAGATTACTTTACTCCTACGAACCAGAGATTATGGGTACGGGGACTTGGTTACACTAGATTTCTCTAATGCCATTTTAGTACCATTCTTTTATTTTGAAAAATGTTTAGCAGGCAGCTTGAATCGATTTTAATTTATCTCCCTAACATGTGAGGTGATCATGCGGGTGCGCAATCCACCAATTTAACACCCAATAAAATAATGAATAAGGTTAAAGGACTTACCTTGTAGCAACGAAAGCATCTGCATCGTTAGATTAAATTCCACATCAACAATCCTAGATATGGTCTCTAATTAACACGCAAATTTCTTTTTTTGTTTTCACTTTATTTAATGGAATTTAATCTAAATGCAATGCATGCTAATAGCCTAATATGACATGGCAAAATGATCTAAATTATATGACATGAAATGCAATAATTGCAATTTAAATGACCTAATATGCAAATTTAAATTAAGTGGTCCTAGAATGCAAATTGATTAACATGCACCTAATTTTTTGGATTTTTTACCTGGAATTTTGGATTAATAAAAGCCCTAATTGAACTACCTAAAAGGAATAATTTTCTAATTCATGTTTAGGATTAATTTAAATTAACCCTATTTTGACTTAGAAAATCATTTCTTTATTTTTTTGTCTTTTTTTAAAAAAAGGGTGCCAAGTTTTCTAAGAATGGAATTATCTAAATCTAATCCTAACCTATTTAAAAAGAGATTTCTAAAAAATATGATCCTAAAAATGTGATTATAAAAAAAAACCTAATTTACTAGCCTAAATGTCTTATTTACTAAATCTACATATCTAATTCTACGTGCTCATGCAAGATTTTGATTTTTTTTTATTTTATGATTTTTTTATTTTTTCTAAAAATTGCAATTTATCCTAAAAAGGTGGAAGTAATCTATTCTAAGATATTTGAATGAAATTCCTAACTAAATTAAAATTTTATCCTATTTAAACTAGAAATTAGGTTATCCTAATTTAAATTAAGACATTGCTTTAATTTAGTAATTTCTAGCCTAAGATGCAATCTATCTAGAAATGATCTAAGCTTAAAATTAAACATGCAATTCTATTCTAAAAATTGATGATTTTTTGTTTGCTTTTTGCTTTTTTAATTAAAATTTAACATGCAATTCAACTAGCATCCTAGGTGAATTTTGCTTTTTTTTTTTTTTTTTTTTTTTTTCTTTTTTTCCTCATGACTTAATTAAAATCTCTAATCTAAATATGCAAGACAACTAAACCTAGTTAAAGATTTTTTTGATTTTTTTTATTTTTATTTTGAAATTAACAATTTCTAATAATTAAACATGCAACCTAAATTAACTGATTTTTTTGATTTTTTCTGATTTCTTTTGATTCTTTTATTTTGAAAATTCATGATAAACAAGGTGCTTAACCTAAATGTACGAATAACCCTAAACATGCAATATTCTAACTCAGGCATTTCTCAAGATAAATAGAAACAATCAAGTTCATTCAACATTACCCAAAAAGGATATCACATATCATTCAAATCAAGGGGTAATATTTCGCTAGTAAAATCGATAAATTGATCTTAAGCCTTAAAGATCAAAATATCAATTTTATTCCCGCATAATTAATTATTTCGTCTAAAGCCTTATATACGAAATAAAAAACTCGGCGCGGTTGCGAATTAGGGGATAAATTGGAATTTCCAATCACATATTAGGGCCTAATGTTGTTAACAAAAATAAATAACAAGGAAACAATAACAATAAAATAACAATAAAACAATAAAAATAAAATAAAGTAAGTAAAAAAAAAGGAAATCTACCTAATTGATTTTTTTGCTTTTTGCTTTTCTGTTTTTTTTTTTTTTTTCAGCCAAAAAGAGGAAAAGGAGGAGGGCGGCGGGGGAACGCGGCTAGGGTTCCGGCGGGCGCTCGGGGACGGCACGACGGCGGCACGGCTAGATCGTCGGGACGGGGGCGCGTGGGGGTGGCAGATCGACGACGTCGGGGCTTCGGGCGGCTGCGGCGAAGAGCTCCGGCTTCAATCGGGCGCGCGCGCGGTCGTCAGGGCAGCAGGGATGTCGCAGAGAGGCGCGGTGGCGTCGGGCTTCGAGGACGGAGCAGGGGGAGCCTTCGGGTCTCCTGGAGTCCCACGGGTGGCGTGAATCAAGGCCGGTGCGAGGCTTGCGGGTTGCTGGCGTTGTTGATCGGCGCGGTGGAGCGCGACGGAGGTTGGTTCGAGTTGGAGCAAAGGGTCGCGGATCTGCAAGCGGGGCGTCGGGGCGTCTGGATCTGGGCGCGGGGGTGGCGCGCGAGCAGAGCGGGTGGAGGAGGGCGTCAAGCGTCGTGAGCGGGGGAAGCGTGGCTGGGTCGCGAGTTGACGGTGGCAACGGGCGAGACGGCGGCGATGGTGCTGCTTGGAGGCGGGCGCGCGGCGAGTGCAGGAGGAGGCTTCGGGACGGCGGATCTGGAGCGGCGGAGGGGCGGCGCAAGCCGCAGGACCGACAATGGGGGTTCGGCAGCGGCGGCGCGAGCTATGGCGCGGCGGCGATGGCGCCGACGACGACGGCGGCCGGCGGGGACTCCCCCCCTCGGGGAAGACGAACAGACGCGCACGGGGGGGCTTCGATGCTTCTTTCTTCTTTTCTTCTTTTTTTTTTTTTTTATTTTTTTTCTCTCCCTCAGCTCATCCTCCGACAACTCTCTCTCTCTCTCTCTCTCTCTTCACTTGTTTTGACTTTTCTTCTTTTTTTTATTCGAAAAAGAGACCCCCCACAATTAACTGTACATGAGCCCTTTTTATAAGCCGAAAAATCAAATCCTTGGGGTATATTTTATTTCTAATTTTACTTAAGCACGATACCCCTAAATATATCACTGAAATATTTTTGCATATCATATCCAAAAATTCCCCTTCTTGCGCAAAATGCATATCTCAAGTATATATTTCCTAAATCTATAAAAATTTTAATAAAATAAAACAAAATATCAAAAAAATCAAATATACCTAAACTATATGCCATGCATTTTTATTTTTTTTATTTTTTAGCAAAAAATGAACTCCCAAAATTAGGTGTCAACATTAGAAACCGGTTTTCCCAGCAAATTTTATACTGAATTCCATCAGATCATTCAACTTCTTCCTAGTGGCTTTGTCCATGGAAGATAATTCCCCACACAAAGTGTCATCCTACGCACATATAATCACTCTCACATTCATTCAAAGAGCACTAAAAAAACTTGTATAAGAAGGTCAACTATTTGACTATCGCATGTTATGCTTGAGCTAAAAAATTTAACCTGAATTCGAAGATAAAGATCTTTGGCACGAAGAGTCTCGATGGCTGTGGGAAGGTTCTCCTCGACCATGACCTTGCTTCCTCCATCGAACATATTCATGATTGGACAATTCCCTCTTTTGTAGAGCCAATCCCAAAAGCCCCACTTTTTTGTTTCGCTTGCACGGTAACCATCTTCCCTTTTGGTCCCTGTTCCGATCGATAATAGGAGAAACTGACCGTGCTTTCTCGCTTCGGCCATATCGCTGGTCCCTCCCGTTACTTCCCTCACCATCCATTTGCCTTATTGCGAGTAAAATCTTCAAGCAATGACATTTTAGTCAATCTAAAGAATAAATCTTTAAGCCAAAAGCAACATATTAAATTCAAGAAAGACAATCACTTGATATCATAGACGCACCGGATTATTTACAGCAAGGGCACCATCTATGAGATTAAATTTCGTGATGTTTCCCAAATGGTCGATCATCTCAAAATAATGAGAGGGGAGGTAACCTGGTGCTGCCGAAGTCCCGATGCATATATCATTTAGATATAAAAACAACTTATTGTCATGATTTAGAAATATTGGAAAAAGAATACCTCATGGCTCGAGAATATGACTACGTCATTTAACAAGGTGTCATAAGCCACAATCACAACGTTAGTCATTGTATCGTGCAATCTCTTTTCTCCTAGCAATTCCCTTATAACATTGCGAAGGCACTCTCCATCGTATTTTGGACCTCGAAAACACCTAATGGCTGCCACTAAATGGTGCAGTCCCCACATACGTCTCCTGTGTTGATTAAAAAAAACTCTCAGTTGCAAAGCTTTTAAAGTTTAATTGCAATCCCATAATACGGTATCCAGATGTCAACATAATTACTATATTATACTAAATTAAAACTAGGTGACGAATTACATCACCATGGCGATCAATGAATTTCTTCTAGAATTAACATAATATCTCTACTATACGGTTCCTGAGGAAAAAAAATACTTGATGAATTTCTTAATTACCTAGGTTGAGAAAAAAATCTTGGGGCTTTCTTTCCAATAAAAGTCCAAAATCTGTTTTGCAGTGAATAAAGGCTGACCAGTATCGTCCGGACAAGTGAGCATCGCCGTAATCATACCACCAGTGCTTGTTCCAGCGATGGTGTCAAAGTAATGGGCGATTCTTGCACATGGGCCATCTAGTTCCTACACAAGTAGTATCAAATATAATCAATCTTTAATAGATTTGAAATATAAACGTGAGAGAAGTTATTTAAAAGCAATTTTTGAATTGCCTGGAGTTCGGCTTCCAAGAAGCTGAGAATAGCTGCCGCAATTATCCCTCTTATCCCTCCTCCATCAATGCTTAGAATGGAGATAAAGTTGTCTCCTTCCATGGTCCCTCCTCCATCTGGATTGGAAATGGAATTTAGTTCGTCTGGAATGGAAATGGAAATGAACTCCCCTCTATCAGGAACGGTAATGAAATTTAAGGCAGCGAGATTGTCTCCTTCGGTTGTTCCTCCTCGATCGAATCTTGGAAAGAGCTGAAAGGATCTCTGGAAGCACTGGGTTTCCATAGGAGACCCTCCATGAATCGATGCACAAAAAATTGCTCGGTCGAGGGCGAGAAAACAACACAAAATTAGAGCCCTAGTGATTCCCTGCAATGGCTGCAAAGAGAGGACTTTCAGACAAGGCCGAAGGCCAGGAGGGTTTCTTAGCACCGGAAGCAAAGAGAGAAAAGTTGGGTTTCTGACAAAAAGAGAGCAAAGCTTCGTTTGATCGGATAAGGTCACAATCATTGACATATGTTGTGACATCAGGACAGCATTTCTGATTGGACGCCTTACCTACTATCTCGGGCAAGTGGCCTTCTGGTGGAGCTGAAAACGGGTCCGGAGTATGCCCTCCCTTTTTTTTTAGAATTAATTTCAATCTTTCGAAGAAATACTTTGCACGATAATTTCCAGAAATTTTATTTATTATTGATACTTAAATTTTTCTCCTAAAAATCTCATTTGCATCTATGTAAATTGAATATTGTAAGTCCCTATCCATAAAAAAAGAGGATACTTACTTTGCATATTCCCACTTAGAATTTTTCCCTGCATTGTTTCACCCTTAACAATTATTTTTTCTTGGTCAGAACACCTTTAACAATTAGAAACGGTGTAGAATATTGACTATTGGATGACAAGTCTTGAGAATCTGCTTGCACCTTTGAAATTCTGACGTGCCTGTTAGGCAAAACACAGCCATCTTCCCAGGACCTGAGTACGGAAGCGGCAGCTCTTAAGATTGGGCAGCCAAGGGACCGATGCTCCTGGTGAGGTCATGTTTGATTTAACTCAGCATAATCAATTTATATAGCCATTCCTTTTTTGTTCGCACCCGATGTCACTAACTAAGCATGATGGGCTTAATCGGGGGGTGAAAGCAGTGATGGCTAAAAGTTCTGAGAGAAATACATCGTAGCAATCTGGCTGGAATTGGGGGTCATTCCACCGTGTTTCAAGCCAGCAAGGACGCGGACACTTTGGGATTGACGGGGCACGAACGCCACACCATAGAGCTTCCCAGTAAAGTCAGTGAGATGAGGCCTGGCCAAGATGTGACTGTTACAACGAACACGGGGAATTCATTCACTTGTACCTTTCGATTTTATACTGAGGTAAAGTTTCGTGGCCTTTTCCTAGTTTTGTTCGTTGCATTGCCATGCTGCTTATAACAACTGTTATGAGTTGCTGAGGATTCCTGGTTTTGGGTTTTGCTGTTTAATCAGGGAATAAGATGTACCTTTCAGCGTAGTTGGGCTCTGAAGTTGGCGTAATGCCATGTTGCCATGGATGGTCGTATGTACAATTTTTTCAAATCGTAGCACGCCTACAATTCTTTAAATTATCTAATGATCTGTACCCGCACTGTAAAGGAGGGTTTTAATTCTCCAATCTGTTGACACTTATCCCGCTGTAAATGGTTTTCGTTTGAACCTGTTAGGGAAAACTCTCCCTTTCTTTATATAGTTTCGCTTTTTTAGCCTTTTCTAATTTTCTTTAATCCGAAATACAAAACATTTTACATACTCCATGCGTACACAAGCAATTAGAGCTTTTCAAGAGATTTTGGACATTATACTATAGATTTTATAGCTGGACTAGAGAATTTTATTAATGCATACATTTATGGCTTTACAAAGTCATAACTATATAATCTTGCAGAAAAAACGCAAATGCATGTAAGAATAGATTTAAATTATTGCGCCGAGAGAGACAAGAAGAATATTTGAGGATGTGATTAAGGAAAAAAATTGAAATGGTGTCAGATGAGGGACATCCGAAGTCAATTTTGGAAAGTAAAATATTTTATTTATAGGATAAGTTGGTAAATAACTGACCATATTGTGGTTTTATAAATTTCATTCTGAAACCTCTTTTATGATCTTTGATATTTCAATTTAGAAAAATGAATATAATACTCCTCTGATCAAAGGAAAAAAAAAAAGAAGCTTCCATCTTTGGGTGTGTTTGTTTTACTAAGACTTCTTGATAAAGGAAAATATTTTTCGCGGAAATCAATTTCAAGGAAATATTTAGTTATTATTTGTTTGATGTTTGATAGTTTAAGGAAAGTGATTTCCTCTTTATAAAAAATGGAAGTTGTTTTCCCCAATCTAAGTTTATTGTTTCCAATCCATGAAAAATGCATTCCATAGATTGACTAGTTTGCGTTATCAAAATACTAGAAAGTTGAAAAATAATTTTCCTTTGAATGAACGGATAGATAATGAGATTAAATCAAGAAAGAGTTGTGCTTGGCCAAAATTGGCACGCAATTAGAAGCTTCACAACCTATCATATAATTTTTGAAAGGTTCGTCAACATATGATTTGTTCCACCACGTGGACACAATCAATCGGGGGCTATGGTCAGAGAAAAAGATGTGAAAATTTTTGCTATGATAGTTATGTCTAAATATGCTGTCCTAATCTGCTTTAAGAAAACCTCCCGCTTTTTTTTAATAAATGGTGGAGTGCAAAAGTGTCCACTAACTCTTTATAATGGTAATAAGCGGCGAGCAGACATACTAAAGGCACTAATAGCTTTTTCCACATGGTAATTTAATGAAAAAAATGTGAAAATTTTTGCTATGATAGTTATGTCTAAATTATCGTTTTGAATTTTGCCATATTTTATAATGCACGATATATTTTGGTGATAAGTTATATAGTCAACAGAATATATCAATTATTTAATAATTAACAAAAGTAGCATAGCCTCGTGACGTATTTGTACTTACCCTCATAAAATATGCGGTCCTAATCTGCTTCTAGAAAACCTGCCACTTGTTTTTAATAAATGGTAGAGTGTGTAAGTGTTTATTTGACTATTCAATGCGAGTGAATGCAGACCTCTGGCTTATTAGAAAAAGAAAATGTGAATCTTTTTGCTATGATAATCATGTCTAACTGATAGATTTAAATTTTGACTATTTTATATTACACGATATATTTTGCTGAATTGGAGAACACATTTTCTTGAAAAATGAATCGGAGAGAATATTATTTTATTATGGATTTTTTTAAAACACACTGTTTATCTCAACGCTTTACCCAATAAAATGCAAACACAAGGTAAAGTTGTTGAATTATGACGAGATAAGCAGTTTATAAGTAGACAAGCAACCAATACGAGATTAAACATCATTATCTTTGGTGATGTAATCGCTGAAGCGTCGGTCGTAGAGGGGATCAAGTTTGAAAAATCTGTCTTCTGATTCCCCAGATTTAGCTTCCTTCGGGGGCAATGGAAGGATTTTTGTTGGATCCGCCTCGAAACCTTATTGGCATCCGAACGAGTGTTGTCCTTTTACCCTCGTAGAATATGCTGTCCCAATCCGCTTCCAGAAAACCCGCCTCTTTTCTTTTAATAAATGGTAGGTGCAGAAATGTCTGTATTGACTACTCAAAGCGAATGAATGTGGACCTCTTTACTGTAGAAAAAAATGTGAATCATTTTGCTCCTATAGTTATGTCGAAATGACAGTTTTAAATTTTGCTTATTTAATACCGCTTGATATATTTTGCTGAGAAGTTATATAGTCAATAGTAGATGTCAACTATTAGATAATTAACAAAAGTAGCATAGCCTCGTAACGTATTCTGTCCTTTCACCCTTACAAAATACGCTGTCCTAATTTGCTTTTAGAAAACTTGCCACTTGTTTTTAATAAATGTTAGAGAGCAAAGATATCTATATTGACTATTCAAAGCGAGTGAATGTGGACCTCTGGCTTATTAGAAAAAGAAAATGTGAATCTTTTTGCTATGATAGTCATGTCTGAATGATAGTTTTAGATTTTGCCTATTTTATATTAGATATCAACTATTTTAAGTTGATATGGTCAATAGTAGATATCAACTATTTAATAATTAACAAAAGTAGTATAGTTGTCGCTTGATAACATTTCAAGATAAAACTACTGTATTTTTTTATCATCCAAAACAATACCACTAACTCTTTATAATGGTATTAAGCGACGAGCAAAAACCCTAAAGGCACTAATAGTTTTTTCACATGGTATGAAAGAGATCACTATTCATAATATCATTACAAGAAGAAAAAAAAAAAGAAAAGACATGCTACGATCTTTTTTGGTCGAAATATACATGCTATGAATTAGATAGTAAAAATCCGCACGTGTTTTGGTGCTAAAATTTTAATCAAACAATTTAAATTAGAGGTAGATAAAATCTCACTTCTTGTCGCGGAAAGGAAAAAAAAAGTATTTACTTTAAAAAGTACGGTTATGTTGGTTTTTGTTTGAAAGAATTGATTTTATTACGGTGTTTTCATTTAAAAGTCATTTTTTAGGCTTTCAAATAGAAAGTATATATACGTGAACGGCCTCTCTCATGGGTTTCGTCGGATTGCTTCTAACAGATTATATAGGGTCAAGCTACTCGAGCTCTGATCAAATCAAGGAGAGAAAATTTCTGTGGGCTGAGGTGGCCGTCTTTAGCTAAGAGAGCACAATACACGACATTAACTTCAAGGGCGAGACTAAAATGCACAACCTCAAAATAACATTGCTCGGTTATTGATTCTCCAAAACTTTCATGGCTACCCGCAAAAACCCTGGGAGTCCATGAAAATAATGTCTATGCGTACACAGACAAATAAGATACAATTCTTCTAAGATGGCTATCATACAGGATTTAGTGCCGGTCGACGTTTCCTTCCCTCAGAAAGCAGTTTAGCAAACCTGAAACAGCAATACTTGATTGCTGAGTAATTGAATTAATCACATTTAAAGGATAAACCAAAGTGTCAAAATATCATAAACAAAAAAAAAAAAAAAAAAAAAAAAAGTAAATTTACCTTGTGAGAGCCTCAGCATTGGTCTCTCTAGAACAAGGCTCCAAGACGCCAGTATTAGGGTTTCTTTTAGAAACCGGTTTTCCCAGCAATTTTATACTGAATTCCATCAGATCATTCAAGTTCTTCCTAGTGGCTTTGTCCATGGAAGATAATTCCCCACACAAAGTGTCATCCTACGCACATATAATCACTCTCTCATTCATTCAAAGAGCACTAAAAAAACTTGTGTAAGAAGGTCAACTATTTGGCTATCGCATGTTATGCTTGAGCTAAAAAATTTAACCTGAATTCGAAAATAATGATCTTTGGCACGAAGAGTCTCGATGGCTGTGGGAAGGTTCTCCTCGATCATGACCTTGCTTCCTCCATCGAACATATTCATGATTGGACAATTCCCTCTTTTGTAGAGCCAATCCCAAAAGCCCCACTTATTTGTTTCGCTTGCATGGTAACCATCTAGCCTTTTGGTCCCTGTTCCGATCGATAATAGGTGAAACTGACCGTGCTTTCTCGCTTCGGCCAAATCGTTGGTCCCTCCCGTTACTTTCCTCACTGTTTCCCTTAGTGCAAACAAAATCTTCAAGCAGTGACACTTCATTCAATCTCAAGAATAAATCTTTAAGCCAAAAGCAACATATTAAAGTCAAGAAAAGAAATCGCTCGATATCATAGACGCACCGGATTATTTGCAGCAAGGGCACCATCTACGAGATTAAATTTCGTGATGTTTCCCAAATAGTCGATTGTCTCAAAATAGTGAGAGGGGAGGTAACCTGGCGCCGCTGAAGTTCCGATGCATATATCAGAGAGGAGGGCATCTCGACTAGGTGATTTCATTATCTAACAAGTAAGGTGTCAACAATCCAAGTTAGATATGAAAACAGCCTATTGTCATGATTTAGAAATATTGGAAAAAGAATACCTCATGGCTTGAGAATACGACTACATTATTGGATAAAGTGTCATAAGCCACAATCACAATGTTGGTCAATGTATCCTGCAATCTATTTTCCCCTAGCAATTTCTTTATAACACTGCGAAGGCGCTCTCCATCATATTTTGGACCTCGAAAACACCTGATGGCTGCCGCTAAATGGCGCAATCCCCACATACGTCTCCTGTGTTTATTAAAAAGAACTCTCAGTTGTAAAGCTTTTAAGTTTAATTGCAATCCCATAATACGGTATCTAGATCTCCACATAATTACCATATTATACTAAATTAAAACTAGGTGATGAACTACATCATCACCGCGTTCAATGAATTTCTTTTAGAATCAACATAATATCTCTACTATATGGTTCCCAAGAAAAAAAATAAAAAAAGAATACTTGATGAATTTCCTTAATTACCTGGGTTGGGGAAAAATCTTGGGGCTTTCTTTCCAATAAAAGTCCAAAATCTCTTTTGCAGTGAATAAAGGCTGACCATTACCGTCCGGACAAGTGAGCATCGCCGTAATCAGGCCACCAGTGCTTGTTCCAGCGATCGTGTCAAAGTAATGGGCGATTCTTGCACATGGGCCATCTAGTTCCTACACAAGTAGTATCAAATTTAATCAATCTTAATAGATCTGAAACATAAATGCGAAAGAAGTTATTCAAAAGTAATTTTTGAATTGCCTGAAGTTTGGCTTCCAGGAAACTGAGAATAGCCGCCGCAATTATCCCTCTTATCCCTCCTCCATCGATGCTTAGAATGGAAATAAAGTTGTCTCCTTTTATGGTCCCTCCTCCATCTGGATTGGAAATGAAATCTAGTTCATCTGGAATGGAAATGGAAATGGAAATGAAATCCCGTCTATCAGGAACGGGAACGAAATTCAAGGCGGGGAGATTGTCTCCTTCCGTTGTTCCTCCTCGATCGAATCTTGGAAGGAGCGGAAAGGGTCTCAAGAAGGACATGGGTTTCCGGGAGATGAGACGCTCCATGAATCAATGCACAAAAAATTGCTCGGTCGAGGGTGGGAAAACAACGCAAACTTAGAGCCCTAGTGATTCCCTGCAAAGAGAGAGCTTTGGAGCTAGAACTTTGGACAAGACCGAAGGGCAGGAGGGTTTCTTAGCAGCAAAGAGAGCGTGGTGGGTTTGTGACAGAAAGAGAGCGACAAAGCTTCGTTTCACCGGATAAGATCACAATTATTGTCATGTGTGACATCAGGAGAGCATTTCTCTGATTGGACGCCTTACCTACTATCTCGAGGAAGTGGCGTTCCATTGGTGCTGAAAGAAAACGGGTCCGGAGTCCGCTTTCCCTTTTTATGTCAAAAAAGCTTCCGTGTTAGGTGTGTTTGTTTTACTAAGACTTTATGACGAAAGAAAATATATTTCATAGAAATCATTTTCAATGAAATATTTAGTTATTATTTGTTTGATAATTTAAGGAAAGTAATTTCCTTTTTATCAAAAATAGAAGCTTTTCTCTAATCTAAGTTTATTGTTTCCAATCCACGAAAAATGCATTTCATAGATTGACTAGTTTTGCGTTATCAAAATACTAGAAAGTTGAAAAATAATTTTTGAAAAAAATCGGTTATTTTAGTTATTTAGAATCCATGGCATTACGAGATGCAAATTCTACTTTTTAGCTTAGAGGCCTAGATAGATAATGAGATTAAATCAAGAAAGAGTTGTGCTTGGCCAAAATTGGCACACAATTAGAAGCTTCACAACCTATCATATAATTTTTGAAAGGTTCGTCAACATATGATTTGTTCCACCACGCGGACACAATCAATCGGGGGCTATGGTCAAGTCTAATCTCGCACTTTCATCAAACACCTTGAATTTCACATAAGATGTGCTTATTTGTGTGAAAAATTATCCACGAATTAGTTTTCTAGATATTTACAATTTTAGTTTTCTAAAATTGCTTAGCCAATATAAAATTATTTATGATTAAAGAAAATATGTATGCTTAAAGTTATAAAAATTAATTTTATATGGGAACACATTTTCTTGAAAAATGTGTTGGAGAGAATATTAATTTATTATGGATTTTTTTTAAAAACAAACACACTGTTTATCTCTACTTTACCCAATAAAATGAACACAATGTAAAGTTGTTGAATTATGACGAGATAAGCAGTTTATAAGTAGACAAGCAACCGATACGAGATTAAACATTATTATCTTTGGTGATTTAGTGGCTGGAGCGTCGGTCGTAGAGGGGGCCAAGTTTGAAAAATCTGTCTTCCGATTCCCCAGATTTAGCTTTCTTCGGAAGCAATGGAAGGATTTTTGTTGGATCCGCCTCGAAACCTTATTGGCATCCGAATTAATGTTGTCCTTTTACCCTCGTAGAATATGCTGTCCTAATCCGCATCTAGAAAACCCGCCACTTTTCTTTTAATAAATGGTAGGTGCAGAAGTGTCTGTATTGACTACTCAAAGCGAGTGAACGTGGACCTCTTTACTGTAGAAAAAAATGTGAATCATTTTGCTCCTGTAGTTATGTCTAAATGACAGTTTTAAATTTTGCTTATTTTATACTGCTTGATATATTTTGCTGAGAAGTTGTATAGCCAATAGTAGATGTCAACTATTTAACAATTAACAAAAGTAGTATAGTTGTCGCTGATAACATTTCAAGATAAAACTACTGTATTTTTTAATTATCCAAAACAATACCACTAAATCTCTATAATGGTATTCAGCGAGAAGCAAAAATCCTAAAGGCATTAATAGCTTTTTTCACATGGTATGAAAGAGATCAATATTCATGATATCATTCAAGCAGAAGAAAAAGAAAATACATGCTACGATCTTTTTTGTCGAAATATACATGCTACGAATTAGATAGTAAAAATCCGGATGTGTTTTGGTGCTAAAATTTTAATCTAAAAATTTAAATTAGAGGTAGATAAAATCTCACTTCTTGTCACAGAAAGGAAAAAAAAAAGTATTTACTTTAAGAAATACGGTTATGTTGGTTTTTGTTTGAAAGAATTGATTTTTTTATGGTGTCTTCATTTAAAAATCGTTTTTTAGGCTTTCAAATAGAAAGTATATATACGTGAACGGCCTCTCTCATGGGTTTCGTCAGATTGCTTCTAACAGATTATATAGAGTTACGCTACTTGAGCTCTGATCAAACCAAGGAGAGAATTTCTGTGGGCTGAGGCAGCCGTATTTAGCTTCCTCGCACTTTCCGGTGCCTAAGCAGAAAAGATAATTTTTCCAAATCCCAATACTAAAGACAACTGTCGCAAGTGCTTTGCACAATAATTGAAGAAACCCGAGCAATGTGGCGCCTAACTTTTAGGAAAGGTAATCACGCTCATGATGACTGGTGCTCTCCATTATTAAAATATCGTGAACTGGCCACCCAAAGCTCGACTCCTTTTCCATTTTTCAAATTTTGCTTTGTCGATAGCACAAGGTATCCGAACCGTTCTAAACAAAATCCCAGGAATATTTGCGAATTAAAGATGCTGTGGCTTGTACACGTATGAGATGTATGACATCAGAATAAAGTGTTTGACCGTGGAATGATATGACGATGCATGCACCTTCTGATCTTACGTCGAACAGCTACGACAGCGACGGGACACCTTCCAGAACGAATTCGGGCAAACGTATGATTTTACCTTTTCTTTTACCTACTTTGACAAATTCCTCTGTCATGTGGAGGGAAAAAAAATGGACTTACACTATAAACCCTTTATTAGATCTTACTAAAAAAAAAAAAAAAAAAAGAAATATCGTGCTACCATTTTTATAAATTGTTGATAACTTGTGGTAAATCATATTTTCACTAAGGTTTATAAATTTTCCATATATATATATATAAAAGTTTCTTTCACCTTTTGAGTTGAACTTTCAAACATATTATTCAAATCAAATTTTATGCTATATACTTTGTTTGTGCTGTGCTCTATGTCTCTCTTCATTTATCAACTTAATTTTTCACAAAACGATCCAATCAATAATATTAGCACGTCTAAGTACAATAGCGAATCCCAACAGAAAAGGAAGGATGAGAGGATGATCCTATGCGGTACTTTGTTTAAAAATCTTACAAGCACAGTACCAGAAAGCGGACAGACATGTCCCAATGAGAAGCTTCTCAATTTTTATTTTTTTTATTTTTTTATTTTCATGTTTGGCTAAACCCCTTGATTAAAAAAGAAGATAAGCGCATCTTTATCCTAAGAAGGCGCCCGAATTTCCTCGTCATCTTCTCGGGCTCAAAATCCCGGTGACATGGGGCAACAGCTATATAAAAATATATATAGAAAATTACAGAAAAAAAAAAAACCCAAACTTAAACCTTCGATTATACTAATTGAATCATTTATCTTTTTGACGATTTGTCAATTTAGTCAATCTGATCAATTTTGGCTGAAGATCACTGACACGGACGTCAACTATTCTATATGATAGGATCAATGTGCTGATGTAGACAATTTTTAAAATTTTATAAATTTTTTTTTTATTTTCTTCTCTTCTTTTTTATTTTCTTTCCTTTCTTTTTTTATATATTAAAAATTGTAAAAATTGTTCATGTCTACGTCAATCGTTCCAGATGGGACAGCCAACATCTACATCAATGATTTTCGGTCAAAATTAATAAATCGTCAAAAAATTTAGGATTCAATCGACACAATAAGGTTTTTGATTGAATTAACACAAGTGCAATAAGTTTTTTTTTCCAGTAATTTTTCCTAACAAGAAATATGGGTTTCCTCTTAAAAAATTTTGAGAAAATTTTCTTTTTCCTTTGGGTAACTCATCATCGTTCTTATAGTATTATCTATTTGAATTATTATTTTCGAAAAGTCGATTCATATTTTGGTTAAAATACTATATATTGATGTTTATTTCATTTTTATGATGACCCAAGGCAAGTCTGAGCTTTTCACTAGTGTAAAAAGAAATTTGATGCATCTATTCAATACATTACACGTTATGCACCGCCAAAGTTTATGCTAATAACATTTTTTAATTGTTGTTTGCGGAACCAAATCAATTGAATTAATGAGATTAGGAATGTCATCCTTATGGGGTTGCCTTTATTAAACGAAGCTATTGAGAAAATGTTTTGTAATGACAAATCACGGCGAAGTTCCATTTTGATAGTTTTATGTCGTCCAAATGAACAGAAAACGCTCTTGCGTAATATAAATCATCTGGATGAATTTGAGTGAGAAAGATGATAAATGCTGAAAATGATTAGCTAAGAGAGCACAATACACGACATTAACTTCAAGGGCGAGACTAAAAGGCACAACCTCAAAATAACATTGCTCGGTTATTGATTCTCCAAAACTTCATGGCTACCCGCAAAAGCCCTGGGAGTCCATGAAAATAATGTCTATGCGTACACAGACAAATAAGAAACAATTCTTCTAAGATGGCTATTATACAAGATTTAGTACCGGTCGACGTTTCCTTCCCTCAGAAAGCAGTTTAGCAAACCTGAAACAGCAATGCTTGATTGTTGAGTTGAGTAATCGAATTAATCACATTTAGAGGATAAACCTAAGTGTCAAAATATCACCAAAAAAAAAAACAAGAAGTAAATTTACCTTATGAGAGCCTCAGCATTGGTCTCTCTAGAACAAGGCTCCAAAACGCCAGTATTAGGGTTTCTTTTAAAAACCGGATTTCCTAGCAATTTTATACTGAATTCCATCAGATCATTCAAGTTCTTCCTAGTGGCTTTGTCCATGGAAGATAATTCCCCACACAAAGTGTCATCCTACACACATATAATCACTCTCACATTCATTCAAAAAGCACTAAAAGAACTTGTGTGAGAAGGTCAACTATTTGGCTATCGCATGTTATGCTTGAGCTAAAAAATTTAACCTGAATTCGAAAATAATGATCTTTGGCACGAAGAGTCTCGATGGCTGTGGGAAGGTTCTGCTCGACCATGACCTTGCTTGCTCCATCGAACATATTCATGATAGGACAATTCCCTCTTATATAGAGCTAATCCCAAAAACCCCACTTTTTTGTTTCGCTTGCATGGTAACCATCTCCCCTTTTGGTCCCTGTTCCGATCGATAATAGGTGAAACTGACCGTGCTTCCTCGCTTCGGCCAAATCGTTGGTCCCTCCCGTTACTTCCCTCACCGTTTCCTTATTGCAAGCAAAATCTTCAAGCAATGACACTCTGGTCAATCTCAAAAATAAATCTTTTAAGCCAAAAGCAACATATTAAATTCAAGAAAGGCAATCACTTGATATCATAGACACGCCGGATTATTTGCAGCAAGGGCACCATCTACAAGATTAAATTTCGTGATATTTCTCAAATGGTCAATTGTCTCAAAATAGTGACAGGGGAGGTAACCTGGCGCCGCCGAAGTTCCGATGCATATACCAGAGAGGAGTGCATCTCAACTAGGTGATTTATTTATCTAACAAGTAAGGTGTCAACAATCCAAATCAGATATGAAAACAACTCATTGTTGTGATTTGGGAATATTGGAAAAAGAATATCTCATGGCTCGAGAATAGGACTAAATCATTCGATAAAGTGTCATAAGCCACGATCACAATGTTGGTCACTGTATCATGCAATCTCTTTTACCCTAGTAATTTTCTTATAACATTGCGAAGGTGCTCTCCATCATATTTTGGACCTCAAAAACACCAAATGGCTGCCGCTAAATGGTGCAGTCCCCACATACGTCCTGTGTTGATTAAAAAGAGACTCAATTGTAAAGCTTTTTAAATTTAATTGTAATCCCATTATAAGATATCTATATCTCAACATAATCACTTTATCATACTAATTTAAAATGAGGTGACGAATTACATCACCACGGCATTTAATGAATTTATCCCGAATCAACATAATATCTCTACTATACAGTTCTCAAGAAAAAAGAAAAATACTTGATAAATTTCTTTAATTACCTGGGTTGAGGAAAAATCTTGGGACTTTCTTTCAAATAAAACTCCAAATCTCTTTTGCGGTGAATGAAGGTTGACCGTTTTCGTCCGGGCAAGTGAGCATCGCTGTGATCAGACCACCGGTGCTTGTCCCGGCGATCGTGTCAAAGTAGTGGGCGATTCTTGCACATGGGCCGTCTAGTTTCTATATAAGATATAACCAAATCTTAATTGATCTAAAATATAAATGTCAGAGAAGTTATTTAAAACTAACTTTTGAATTGCCTGAAGTTCGGCTTCCAAGAAACTGAGAATGGCTGCTGCAATAATTCCTCCTCCATCGATGCTTAGAATGGAAACAAAATTCTCTCCTTTCACGGTACTTCATCGATCTGGATCTGATATGAAATCCAGCTCATCCGACATGGAAATGGGAATGAAATCCCGTCTTTCAGGAAGCGGAACGAAACTCAAGACGGTGAGATTCTCTCCTTCCGTTGTCCCTCCTCGAGCGAATCTTAGAAGAAGCGGAACGGATGTTAGAAAGGACATGGCTTTCCGAGAGATGAGACCCTCAATGAATCGATGCACAAAAAATTGCTCGGTTAAGGGTGAGAAAACTGCACAAAATTAGAGCCCTAGCAATTCCTTGCAATGGCAGAGAGAGCGTCGGAGCTTGAGCCTTGGACAAGATGGAAGACCAGAAGGGTTTATTTGCACTTGAAGCAAAGAGATAGTAGTTAAGTTAGGTCTTTGACCAAAAGAGAGCAATGAAGCTTGGTTTTTCAGAGAAGATCACAACGATTGTCATGCTGGCATTTGGACTGCATCAGATTGGATACCTGACCGATCAGCTCGGGAAATAGGCATTCTGGAGGAGGTGAAAACAAGTCGAGCGGAGTCTGCTTACCATTTTCTTAAAAATAATAATAATTTCAATCTTTAAAAGAAATTTTTTGCCCAATAACTTCCTGTAATTTATTTTCCCTTAACCTTTTAGTATTATTGATATCTAAATTTTTCTTCCAAAAATCTCATTCGCATCTATGTAAATTGAGTAGTGTAGGTCCCTACCCATAAAAAGAGGATACTTACCTTGCATATTCCCGCATTAGGATTTTTCCCTGCATTTTCTCAACCTTTAATAAGTAGAAACTGTGTAGAATATTTATTATTGGATGGCGGGCCTTGAGAATCGTTGCTTAATATGCTTGCACTTCCAAATTCTGGCGTGCCTGTGTTCTCACAGAGATATGAGGTCGCCGGGCAATAAGCAATAATCCTCGCAAGGGCTGAGTATGGAAGTGGCAGCTCTCAAGATTGGGTTGCTAAGGGACCGATGCTCCTGGTGAGGTCATGTTTGATTAGCTCACCTTATCCAATTTGCCTAGCATCCTTTTTTGTTTGAATTTGGTGTCACTAAGCATTATGAGCTTAATCAAGGGGTAAAAGCAGTGACAGCTAAACGTTTTGAGAGAATACATCGTAGCAAATCGGCAGCTCGTTTCGTTTCTTGGAGGGGTCCAGAAATACAGGAGGTGTGAACCCTTCAGTTTCTTGTACATAATAATTTGGTTTTGGTGAAAATTTGGGGAAAGAGTGTTATGGATCAAGCTAGGAAGCATTCGAAGAACGTATCTTGTTGGAACTGTGACGACAGCAACGAAAGATCATACGAGGGGGGAGAATCAAACTCCAAATTCCACTTGGCACCCTACCAGGTTTATCCTTAGTCCAACCTAATAATCCAATTAAACCGTCCTATTGTCACTATTATTTCCTTTTCATTTCAGCAAATTCGCTATTGGACTGGTATTACGGGCTTGAGAAGTGTCCACTAAAGGATTTAGAAGGAGAAAGAACAAATTACAGACCTAAAACGGGCCAGACCCTGCCCAAGATCAGCCCCATGCCAACCAGTCGGACACTTCTAACGCTATTCCGACGCCATCAGTTCATCTCATCACCACGACGTACAGACATTATATGACCGGGGAATCTAATAATTACAAATTTTAACGGCCCAAATGCTAAGCTCACAAGAGTGCTAACGCACGCCAGCTGAACCTCATCAACGCAGGGCCACATGCTGCAGAGCTTGTAAACACAAGCACCGAAAACAGCATGGTCAAACGACAAAAGCTCTCTCCAAGGTGTTGCCCCTGATTATTCCGGGACACTAGTGCCTATTATGCAGTGATTTGCCCAATTTTGAGGCCAGAGCAAGGGCTTTTGCCCTAGTATCCATTGCCATAAACTCTTTCTCCGCACGCCGTTGATGTTGCCTCACGTTCTTCGCACGTTTTGGGGCTAAACGATTGTCTCTTTCAAGAAATGCAAGCCTAAACTTTTCAGCCACCGACAATTCGGATGTTGGGCTAGATAGAGGTGCAGAAATCTTCCTGGGTCTAAATCCAGACATAGCCCATGTCTCGGGATCAATATCCTTAACAAAGGGTTCATCCAGTATGATATCTGGCCACGCTTCTCTCGGAACTTGGGCCCCTCTTAGAGTGAAAGGTGATGGCTTGGGATTTACTGTGATGCGCGGGCATTCGGCAGAGAAATCCTCCAAAGTATTTTTATCAATCCTTGGCTGCATAAAATGAAAATCAGAAGGCAAAAAGCTAAGTTGTTTGTCTAGGAAGATTTATGAAGTAAGAACAAAAATAGAAGGGAGTTCATATTCTCGTCATGATTTTGAAATGGTTAAGAACAGAATGGCTAAACATATCAACAACGCAAAGATCCAAAGCATCAGTCCCAAGTTAACCTTCCTGCCTTTGAGAAGCAGATGAAAAGGGCGAAGATGGAAAAAAAAGCGGATAATAATTACAAAGAGTAAATTTTTACCCACACAAGCCAACGCAACGAATGCGCACCATCTATGATTTCAGTGGCATCAAGTTCCTCCCATGAATCGCCATCCACATCATGCAGCTTCGGTTTCAATATGCCCAAACAACATCGTGCCATGTAGTCACTCCTCGGGCACCCTCTGCAAATCAACTTCTGTTCATTTCCTGTTAGGTGTTTTATACCCCTTGTCAAACCCAAGAAACTGGGCTCTAAAAGTCACGCTATTTATGTGGGAACCCATCAAAGTGGAAGATGAAGCTAAGTAAGCACCATTTTAAATAAGTAAAAGCAGTATAGTATGCCATGGCTGGTCAAAACCTTTACGAATAAAATTAATAACAACCAACTTCTACAATGGTGCCAAACAAAGAAAAAGACTAAAAATGTCAGTCAAGAAAGTTCTTTAGTAGTAATTCTCAACTAATTGTTTGTATAAACTCTCTTCCTCTCTCCCCTCAAAGTATCCATGTATTTAACAACAAAATCAGATCTCTCATCTTGGGTATTGCCAGTTGACATTCAAGGAGCAAGCAATTACTCTCAATCTCTAATTATCGTTGCATATATGGAGAAAAAGCAACAATTGCACTTATCATTCAAAACTTCAACCAACAAATGCGGTCGATGGCTTTTCACCCTTGCCCTAGATACAGTAAGTTGATTAGCTGTAGACCAAGATAGGGTCATGCTAGTGCAACATGATTAGTTTAAAGTGATAATATAGATTCATCAGAAGTAAATAATCTTGTAAATTTAAAAAAAAAAAAAAAAAAAAAAAAAAAAAAAAAATGCCCTTTCAAATGCTTGGACATTTCAACCCAAAAAAAAAAAAAAAAAAAAAAAATGCTTGGATATTTTGAGTATCAAGAGGCTCTGCCCAAGATGAAGTTAACTGAATCGTGTATGCTAATCATTATAAGAGCGTAACACAAAGGGAAGCACAACGATAAAATCATTGATAGTGAAAATTGTCAATGCTGACATAGACAGAGTTCATACCCACATCTCAAAGTTTCTAGCGAATGACAATGCTGCAGAACTCCAGAAACACCAGCCACAGTGATTTTTTCACACCGACTGCATGAAAATAAATCATCTCAATATGATGGTAAGTCAGTTAAAGCCGTGTCAGCATGAGATAATACCTAGTCTAACAAGCAAGTACTTGAAGAACAGAAAAACAAAAAACCAATAAATTTCAGAGGTGAAATAACCAAGAGAAGAGTAAATTTATCCCCACAGACAATCCTACCTAAAGCACAATGGAGGCAAAACATTGTTCTTGAAATTTCACATGCAACAAAAACAGAAAAAAAGAAAGCCTAACTAATAGTCAATTATATAACTTGGTAGATTTGCTTGGGAAAGAACTACAGCTATGAAATCATGACGCTGATAGAATACAGAGGCCCTCCATTTCATGCGTCTATTCGACTTATCAAATGAAAGCATATGCAAAAAGAAATTCCCTCGACTCCTAGAAAAGTGGGCCTATACATTATCTCACTTGCACTGTCCAACCCCCCCCCCCCTCTAAAACAAAAAAAAAAAAAAAAAACAAAGCTCACAATAGTCCCGGACCTACATGGAGGGGAGAGGGCTTAAGAACCGCTGTCCTCTATTTACTCTATTTACTTTTCCAAGCAAAAGACCAAGATCATACATACTTGACCTCTTGTAATTTCACAGTCATCTCTCGAACAACTTCCCTCTTGAAAGGTTTAGAAAGAGAAGATTAAGGTTGGTAGGGCTCAGGTGGAAAGACAAGGCAAAATGACATTCCTTTCATTTGCCGAACACAAGGCATTCACGTGTTCATGATTGTTGCATAATGCTTTAAGGAACCAACTACAAACCCTTGGCTTACCCAAGGAATTACATGTCAAACAAGTTCAGCGAAAAAAGAAAAATAAGTCAGGGAGATGGAGTATAGCACATGACCCAGCCTGAATGAGACCCACGTGTAACATAGAGACAATATTTTCCATCCCCTTTCGGGAAAGTGTTGAGGCACACGCAAGGAAATAAAACAATTCAAGGTGAGGCCCATGAGACCACTTATATAACTAATGTAACTTACGTACCTTATATCCACAGCTCGAAGAGACCTGCATATTCCAGCTAATTTAATCAATCCCACATCAGTAACATTTGAACCAGAGATGTCAAGGATCTCCCATGAACCATCAGCCAAAGAAACAATTACATTGTCATCCAGTAACCGTCTCCTCCGAGCAACTGCTGCCAGTGCCATCTGCCAATAGCAAACCCATGAGAACACAGGGACGCTGTGTCTACTATGATAAAATCATCTCAGTATAAAGTAGAAAAGACCAATGACACTAAAACATATTATGACCAACTCAAACCTGTTAATTCTGGTTGAGTTTATTTCCATAAAAAGAAAAATGCAGTTTGCTTTAAACTAGGCGTATATCTTTTAGGCCTTTCCACTGAGCTACACCTGTACGAGGCACTAATGGTATTGAGTGTCAACCATTAACATGTTACTTGTGTAACAATTAATACACATAATGCACTCTAGCACCCAGCATGTTCAAAAAATAAATCTCTCCAACTGTTCAACCCATCATGCCAGCAGAAGATTACATTCACATCTTAACTCCATGATTCTTCCTCCTATACACATGAAATAAATGCAAACCATAGCTTCAATACATACCCTATTTGGTTACAGTCTTAGCCTAACGGGTTTCCCATCATAGCGATGGTATTTATACTTTATTGACTAGCTTATTAGTTCATGATATAGCAATACTAATCTAGCTATGTTTTTCCCAAAATGCTTGAGAAAACTGGCAACACACCTTAGTATAGATTATAGACATCCAAATAAATAAAGAAAGAAAGAAAACAGTCAACGCACTAGTTCTTTTTCCTTTATTATGTTGTGCTCACCTTGGTGTTGTTTGGGGGGGAGGGATTGGATTATTCAGCTTCTGAATGTTTCAGACCCTATACCTAAATCCATAGAACAAATACTTCTACATAGATTACAGAGATCGATTTCTGATTTGAGCAGAACTAAAGAATAGTACTGGCAATTTTCAGCCATTTGGTTGTCTAATGGGACTCCACAAAGTCAGAGTAGATATTACTATGCCGAGAGCACATAAGTCATTCCAAAATTACAATGAGCAGACTCATCGGGTATCCAACATCTCGGGAGCAATTTACAACTAAGATGAGGCTGATTATATGCACAAGCGTCAACTAGACAAGCAAATGTATGCAGAGCATGTCTTGCACTAAAGATTTCTCTTCTGTTATAGCATGGCTATTTAATCCACGATTACTCATTTCATACCATGCTATGTATAAAATGCCTGAGTAAACAAGTACCACAATCGTTTGGCACTCAAGAACTGAAATCCTGAAAAACCATGGAAAAAACATGACTGAGTCGCTCTCTTATGATGTTAACTAATATGCAAACCAACACCATGCGGACTGGATAGATGATCAAACTGATTCTTGACAAGCGATGTTCTCATGTAGACATTCTAAGTAAAAATATGGTTCTTCCACATTCTTCCTCGGAAAGGATAAATCAGAATGCCACATCAATGTTCAACATGAAAAAAAGATGCCCATCCCTATATACATCCACAACGACAACAAATGTCATCTTTTCCTCGATTTTGACATTCATTCTTTGCATGACTTATGCATGAGATAACATACACTCATCGAATGAAACGAACACATTGGAGATGGGAACCCTTGATAACACAAAGCTGCTAAGGTGAAGGCAACTTCAAAAATGACGTGACAATTGAGGCTGTAGATGAAACGGCTTCTCGTCACAACATCCAAGAACAAGGAAGAGTTCTCTGATCTCTGGCAAAATTTGACAACAACGAAGAACTGAACACAGGTAATTAATTGGCACAAACAATAGGATAGGACTATAAAGGCCAATTTGACGACATGAGCTTGCTCGCGTTGCTCTTCATGCACAGATTACCCAAAAATTATCTCCATTTGCAATAGTTAAGTTCGCACAACTCCTATACATGAGAAAAGTTCAAATGAAAACCTTAATATCCGAAGGGAAGGTAATGGCAATCTCTTCCAAATCTGCAATTATATCCTCCAAGTGCTTGCCAACAACCCCCACGCACAGACTGACTAGACTCGGTGGCTTCGACCTCTTGATTGGCGGCCCTATATGGACAACCGCGACGCAGTGAGTAAACAGAGCAGATTCATATCCCATACCAGCCCAAACTCACAGCAAAATACCTATAGAACAAGCAACAGCACAGTATCCATTACAACAAAAGTAAATCTAAAACTACCAAAAACAACCAAAAAAAAAAAACACTGCGTCCGAGCTTCTGGACAGAAATAGTCCTCGATTCAGACGTTGAAGTTTCATCCGCATAACAGCACACCACAATCGACGGGGCAAAAGAGATTATAACGATCAAACCAGTTACGGACACAAACACCGTTCTTACGGCGGCTCGATTCACAGCACACGGCACCGAGAACTCCAATCTAGGTCAAAGACAAAGCGACACGCTCACGAACGACGCGATCGATCGCTCGATGCTCACGATACGCGTAGGAACTCAGAATCGCAGAGGAGCGACGACACGCACGATCGCCTCGGCGCGCGTACGTGTACGGACGGACGGGGATGAGAGAGGGAAAGAGATACCGGACGGTCGGAGCGAGGAGGCGAATCTCCGGTCGGAACTGGATTCCGAGTTGGAGACGGAATCGAGCTTGGGGACGGAATCGGCGACCGCCGCCGACTTCGCCTTGCCTTTTTCCATCAAAATGGACGGCGGCGATGATGAGAGAGAGAGAGAGAGACAGAGAGAGGTGGGCGAGATTCGATTTGGGAGGAAAATGGAATCGGCGATGCGGCTAATGCTGTGGTATCGTGTAAGAACCTGAGGAAGCCGGCGCCACCGACTTCGGCAAGGACCACCACTCTTCTTTTTGCGGCATTAGACTGAGCTTGAGCGAGCTCGTGTGTAATTTTAGTCCTCAAATTGAACTTTAGACTTCGAATTTTTATTTTTTTTTAGATTGAACATCAGTATTTGTTTGCTTTTCCCTCGTAATTCTAAAAGAGATGAATTATAGAAATAGTCCTTAAATGTGATACTTGAATTTAAATTTGTTGATTACGGTTCCCAAGCGTGCAATATTGTCTTTGAATTTTTATTTTATTTAACATAATTTCTGAACTTTTGATATGTATTTAACTTAATTCATATATTTTTTCATAAATGTTCATATAATTCGGGGGATTAAATTTGAATATGTATCAAAAATTCTACAAATTAAAAATTCAGAAATCATATTGCATATTTTAATATAATATAAAGACCATATTACATATTAAGCCAAGTTCATGGACTACTTATACGTGTGAATGTTTACTCATTTTGTTTAAGAAAAATCAAAACTCGTACCGTGCAAATTCGCTCACATTATATTTAGATTACAAATACAAGTCAGAGTCGAACTTGATTTATATCTTGGACAATAAAAACCGCAATCGGGGTTCGTGATTAAAGAGGAAGAAACCACGCATACCTCCCGCCAATCGGCGTCCACGACCTTGCCCCTTCAACCTAATTTTGTTTTCCTTTAATGCAATGATGGTTTGATTGATCTAACTAAATGGCTAAAAATCAATATTTATTTTTGTGTTTGCCCACGAAAAAGATCGACCCCTCGTCCTAGCAACTTGCCACGGCCCGTGCCGGCCCACGCGCCAGGGCCAGGGACGTTATGGCCGGGCCTGAATTTTATCTCTTTCTTTTATCATTTTCTAAATCAATTAAAAAAATCAAATTAATACAAACAATTGTTTGATAAAGCCAAAAAAACAAATGTTTTATTTCAAAACACGTACAGAAAATTTGAATTCAAACGAGAAACCGTGCTCAGGCATCCGTGCCCGGCCCCAGCACGCGGACCGGCACAAAATCGACACTCACTAATGCCCGGCCTAGCTTGCCCAGGTGCGAGGCGACATGCCTCGACATTTCTATGTGATTTTCGTGCTCCTCAGTTTCTTGTCCGTCCCGTTTCTTCGTGGGCCTCTAGCCTATCAAAAATCGGATAATGCGAGGAGAAGACGGATCGTTTCGAATTTTTCCCTTTTCCTTTTTTATTTTTTTTATCTTAGATATTTTTGACCAGCGCAGCCCCCAAAAAAAAAAAGACAGGGGAGATTGTCCTGAACTTGCTTTGTCCAAAATTAGTGGTGGATATGCCAATTTGGACCGGGCGCCTCGTGCTTATCGCTTTGCCCCTTTTCTCGATCCTTCTCTCCATCCATCCCCCGCCAAAAATGGGAACCAAAACCCGCTTTGGCGGGGCCCACCCCCACCGCCACCGAATCTGAGGCGGGATCGCCAGCCAGCCCCAGCCCCCCTCCTCCGCTCCCCTTTGGCGGTGCGTCGTCCTTACGCGTTACGCGCGATCGTCACAGCTGTCCAGATCGTCGCCGTCTACCTAATGCGGGGAGAACCCATCTGGACCGTCCAAAGGCTCTTTACTTCCAAGGCACGGCGTTTCGCGTGGGGGGCCCCCTCCGCCCGGTCCAATTCGTGTGGCTGACATCGAACCTCCTCCAACGGCTATATATATCCCCCCTCCACGCTTCGGAATTTCTCACAGATTTTTGCGATCTCGTGATCAGCTTTTGTTCCGGTGAGCCTCCGGTTCCTCCTGCCTCGAGCCTTTCCTCTTTTTCCTCTGTAGTCAGAGGGGTTTCTTGGATCCCTGTTCTTTTGTCGAAGTGGGTCTTTCTTCTGGGGTTTGCTTTTTTGCTTTTTTCTGCTCGCGATCATGGTGGATGGGTTAGGGAAGGATTGCGTATGTGCTTGTCGTGGAGAAGTACGGGTCACCTGAAGTTGTAGCGCTAGGCTCGACCTTTTTCCGGTCGCTACTGTGCTGATCTATGTTCGATCTCTGATCTTTCGTGGGATGCTTTGCTCTTGTTCTCGCTTCGTGATTCTTGGTCCCTGTTAGGAATTGGTTTTTGATGGCCGTGTGCTCGTGGTCGAGCTTGCTGGGAAAGAACCCTGTTCTTGATTTAAGAAAGTAGTAGCTGGAGAGATTGGGGATCCCTGTAGGGTTTTGAGTGGTTTTGAGTAGACTATGTTTATGATCTGTTAATTGTCTTCATATGTTCTTGTTCTTTTGCCACAAGCTCGCTGGTTCATGTTAAATTGGTTCTTTCTTGATTGTCAAGAAGCCGTTTCTTTGGCATGGTTGGATTGGGATTACGTACAGCTTTGCCATGCCCTAGGTTCTTAGTATTGAATTGTGGGTATTCGTCTGCTTGTTCATTAAATCTGATTGAGTTAGTTTTGTACGATCTTTTGGCTGTTTAATGGCTTGATCTGGATTATATCGTTGGTTTGATGAATTTATATTTTCGCTGGTAGTTGTTTAACAGCGAAGTATTCTTGATTTGCAGCAGCGAGAGAGCACCCCAGCGTCCTCTTCGTCAGTTCTCGAGGTTCAAACCCAGCAAATTACATGGTTGAAGGAGATTTCGAGCTTCCAACTGCTTTTGACCCATTCGCTGAGGGCAGAGATTCAGGTGCCCCTGGGGCCAAAGAGTATGTTCACATCCGTATCCAGCAAAGGAATGGAAAGAAAAGCCTGACCACCGTGCAGGGGCTGAAGAAAGAATACAGCTACGACAAGATCCTCAAGGATCTGAAAAAGGAGTTCTGTTGTAATGGGAATGTTGTCCAGGACAAGGAACTCGGCAAAATCATCCAACTGCAAGGCGATCAGCGCAAGAACGTGTCCCAGTTCCTGGTCCATAATAACCTCGTGAAGAAAGACCAGATCAAGATCCATGGCTTCTGAGGGGAGCCGTCGTCGGGTTTCATGATCGGTGATTGTGTCGTGTCTCTAGTACTATAGCTTGGCTTTTATGTGGGGTCCGGAGAGATTCCCTCAATAATCTGGTGGCTTCGACTGCTGGAGAAGTTTCTGGGTTGTGTTTTTATTCCTGTCGGTCCTCTTTGATGCTCTTAAGACTTGTAAACTTCTATGGGTTGTTACCTTCCTTTGTGGAAAATGGGATTCGGACGGATTGATGTTGATGTGATAACGTCTCGTGTTGATACCTTTTGTCTGATTTCCAAAATATGGTCTCGTGGGTGTGAAGGTCAAAGAGAAAACTCTAGATTTCAAGATGACGACGGTAAATGAATGGTGGATTGGTTTAACTAAGGTTATTGTCTTCATCCAACAAGCTAACTGCGATGTAACCTTGGTTGGAGCATGATAGGAGTATAATTTGGTTAACATAGGAACGAAATCTATACGTGGACTGGCAGTTAGGGAAATATCTGTCCGTGCGGCGTGTTTCGTTACTTCTCCAATTCCTACGCGGCTTTGAGATCTTGGAAAGCGAGGAAATTCTCAATTTTCCGTAAGGACTGATGCATCATCATGCGTTTCCAGAAAATGGAAAATGGCAGCCTGTCATCGACTTCATTTATGGCAGGCCGTGATGGGGACAGTCGCTACTTGGAAGGGGAACGCGGCACAAGTGTTGACGACAATTTCAACCGAAAACATCCTTGCCGTGGTGTCCTCGTGAGCTCGATTTTCGCTGTCGATTGGATTGGCCTCGTGAAGTTCATGTTTCCGAACGAGTGGCTGCCGGAGTGGGCCCACTTCATGCTTGACCGACCACCAAGGATTGGCCACATGCTGGTTGAGTTGTACTCAACCAATTTGTCTTCCGAGATAGGATTAAAAAAAAAATGGGTAAATTGCTTGATTTTCCCGAATTAAAAATTTAAAGATTTAGGAGAAATTGCTTGATTCGTCTAAATTAAGATCTATTTATGGGAAAAAATGTTAAATGGCGTCATTTATGACAATTAATGCCAACTTAGAGAATTGACGAGTAAGGACGGTTAGAAAGATTAATTAAATATTACCATATCAAATTTTCATAATCTCAAATCAGCTATGATATTTAAGTGATTCTGTTTTTAGAAAATGACAATTAGCTAATCTGACGAAAAATTTTGACGCTGAAGTGAACAGTATATGTAAATTATTGCATTTGTAATATCATTTTTCCCAACTTGAACCGTCAACCAATATAGAAATGCAAGCAAAGTCAACCTTCCCCAGAACGCGGGATTTGCCACTCAACAGACATTCTGAATTAGGAAGGCACAAACCAAATGGTATTAACATAGTTTACAAGGAAGGTACATTCAGGGAGGCTGCATTTTCCAAGAGACGTCTACTCTCACGAGGAACTTCAAGAACTCGACAGTGCAAAAATGAACCATTGGGAAGGCCCAAAAAGAAAGCCATAAGTTACATGCCTCTTTTGGCATCTCAAAAATAAAGAAAAAGAAAAAGAAGAGGAAATCTCAAAGCGTAATCGACTTTGGAGGTCAAGTATGTAGAAGGAAAACAGCTTTCACGTTTAGAGTGCTTTACTTCAATTTACACAATCTCTGGTCGAGGCAAGAAGAGCGTCCCTAATTGTTGGTCGGTGCCTAGAAGAGTTTTCCCTGGTGTTGGTTGCCACTTCTCATCATTGCGCAGAACTCCGGGTAGTCAATCCTGCCATCCTGCCAGTACAGTAGAAAACATATAAGCTCGCGATGCTGGACAGAGCGCAGTTGCTTCTGTGGGACCTCTGTAGTTTCCGATTTGATCATCAGTGAAAATATGGTTTTGATAGGAACAGCCTTCTAAACTATTGGAAAACAATGATACCACTTCCAGTGTCTTCCTTTGGAAAAGAGGAAAACTAGAATCAATGAAGATTTCTTTGGTTTCACTGAGCATAATCCTTAATCAGGAACAAAGCGATGAAAGAACACATAATGTGCAGAGTAAAGATGATACACCCAACGAGCTTTCCACAGAAAAGAAGGGATAAAATTAAAAATGAGAATTCTCACAAAAGTTCTAGAGGAAATCATAAACCAGAAAACCCTTTTCGAAACAAAAGCACCTGCAACTTCATAGGAAGTTAAACTCACATTGTCTGTGTCAACTTCGGCTATAATATCTTTAATGGTGTCTTCATCTCCCATTCCATATCCTCGCAGGGCAGTCTCAATTTCATCCATTGTGATGAACCTGTGAAAATCAATAAAAAAATAATCAATCACTTGTGTCAGCAGTCATCTTTACCCTCAACACAGAGAAGGAAGAACTTCAAACATCATATAGAATCTGATGCAAGAAAATGCCTTTGATAAATCATGGGTATAATCAAGTAGATCAAATCTATTTTCCATATTCAGTAAATCAGGAGAGATGGACCACGAAATTCACAGTGACAAAAGTCCTGATTCTTAAGCAGTTTATAAAACATGGGAAGGAACCTACCCACTGTTATCCTTATCAAAATGCTGGAAGGCTTTGTAAAGATGTTCATCTGTCTCTAGCTTGTGTCTATGCATTGTAGCCGTTATGAACTCAATGTAGTCAATACTTCCATTTCCATCCACATCGGCCTGAAATACAGAATAAGGATATCAGTCACACCAATTCGAATCCCTCACACCAAAAAATAAAATAAAAAATCAGGTTGAATAAGTGGGACACTCCATGATATATCTTACTGCTTCCATCAGCTGCTTCACTTCTGCCTCTGTGAGCTTCGATCCAAGCCGAGCTAATCCTGTCTTCAGCTCCTCATAGGTGATTGTTCCACTCTTGTCAGTATCAATATTCGCGAACATTGCTTTTAACCCCTGAATATCTTCTTCAGAAAGATTTTCAGCAATTACCTATTTTCATTTTACAATAGCAAAGGTATTAGCATGAAATGATTGCCTAGTCAATCTCTGTTCTATATAAAGACTTGGAAATAGCATTTGGAACTAGACATAGTGTCAATCAATTAGCAAATGTAAGCAATTTGAATTCAGAGATATAGGAAACACCCCCATCCAGAAACAACCCTTCAGTTACCCTTGTCTACTCTTTCAGCAAATACAAACAGGGACAAAAAGAATAAGACGCAATCCAATAATTGCAGGGACTAACCTTCAATGCAAGTCTCTTCAACTTGTTCATTGCTCTGAATTGCTTCATTCTTGAAAGGACAGCATTGTCTATTGGCTTGTCTGATGCATTTCCACCTTCCTTAAGCCAATGATGCTCTGCATGGGACAAAAATATCATGTGGTTGATCAGAAGAGAGTATAAGCTCCCAATGTACAGGCAAGTTGGACTATATCTAGATAAATAACATGCCAGAAGAAGACTCCTACTTTCATTGTTAAGTTAAAAAAAATATCAATAGCCATAAACTCAAGCTTAGATAAAAGAGTTAGCACTTCTCGTACTCTGTATTTGCAAAACAATTATATCCCTAATAGAGTAGCATGAAGGGTTCCAAGTCAAAAGGATTCCAACAAAATTGACTGACATTAAACATTTCTAAGAGCATGTGTCTTGTAAGGAGGAAGTATAAATCACCTAAAACCTGGGCGGAAGTAATCCTTTTCTTGGGGTCCTTCGTCAACATTTTCTTGACCAGGTCTTTAGCACTAGGGGATATAGTTGGCCATGGTTTACTTTCAAAATCAATATCTCCTTGCAGTATCGCGTCAAATATGCCCTTCTCAGTTTCTGCAATGGCACACTTGTTAGACACTACCCATGCCAAAATCATGCACCGCTTCATTGCTGGCATGATTCTGAAGGGATGATTGAACTACGTGGTCCAAAGAGCGTGAAGAATTATGTGAGGATACAAAGGTAAAAGAGAAGGATATAGTCCTTACCAGCCCAAAATGGAGGGACGCCACTAAGTAGTATGTAAAGTATGACTCCTGCACTCCAAATGTCAATTTCCTTCCCATACTTGCGCCGCAAAACCTCAGGAGCAACATAGTAAGCACTCCCAACAATATCCCGGTAATCCTTGCCTGGAAAACAGTTTAAAAGGTAA